>FR990047.1:29278784-30478784 GCA_905404095.1 Glaucopsyche alexis
TATTATAAAGCTGAAGAGTTTGTTTGTTTGTTTGAACGCGCTAATCTCAGGAACTACTGGTTCGAATTTAAAAATTATTTTCGTGTTGAATAGTCCATTTATCGAGGAAGGCTTTTTGCTCTATAACATCATGTTAAACTCAATACGAGTGGAGCACCAACAATGAATGTTTCAAAAATCGGGGAATTTCTTTTCTTTTGAGAGCTTACGCTGCGTACGCTGCGGAAACGGTTAAAGTTTCGCTAAAATTATGTATGAGAGAATTGTTTCCCTTTATAAGTTCAAAAAAAGTCCGCAAGTGTGTATGTCTATCTTTTAAGGTTGGCTCACGATAACCTTCCATGCTAACCAAATTTGCTCTAAAATTAAGCATTATTTGTGAGGGTGTTTTCATAAAGATGACATTAATCCTTATCCAAGTAAATACGTTATTCATTACAAGCATTTAATTTAGAAGAAATTTGCCGTTTACATCGTTTGATTTAAATGTTTTAGAAGATATCGAAGTTATAAAATAATCAAGCGCGCAATAACGGTGCGCGGCGGGCAGTCGTGAGGGGAAGCGCTTCTCCTTCTACGTAAATGAAGTCGCGGGTAAATAGCGATATCCCAAAGTAACTGTTCCACGCGGACGAAGTCGCGGGCAAAAGCTAGTATTAGTATAGATAAGAGATATATAATACATCTATGTTATTACACATAGAAGTAACATTATTAAATGGGTACAAATCCCACAGACAAGACAGATGGTCCGTAAGAATCAACGTCAAATTTCCTAATGGGCGGCTCATAATTCATCTGCGGTATCTGGGAAGCGGAAGTGGGAAGTGAAAGCGCTTCATGAAAGTTTTCCTCTTTGTCGGGGAAAGTACGTGGCGGCAATTAGTATTCGAGTCAAAAAGTGAAAAATCCTACAGCGATGTAAAATTTAATTGATGAAGTGCCTAATGCTCAATCTCAATTCTCAATATATATTAATAATGACTCCCCACACGATTTCGGTGATTGTGGCCGTTTTCATTGAAACCAGAGAGTCAATTCTGCTAAATAAAACCTGCATTATTACAATTACAATGAAGTCCCGAATCCCGATACGCTAAAACTGTCAAACCGATATTCTCATAAACGTCAAACCAACGTGAAACGCGCTCTGATTGGTATAAACTTCACAAAATCAGCTTATGATAACAAGTCGATTCACTTATAAATTATAATACAATCAGAGCAAGAGGAAAGTCTACTTTAAAAGCGAGAATTGAGGTTCTGGCCAGTTATGGAGGAGTAATTTTTTATAGTTCCCAAGTGTGTGCGCAGTACACAAGAGCACTCTACTTATAAAAATTATTGAGCCTAGATGGATTTTGTCATTTACAACTGGATCCTATATCGTTATTTACAGTTATCCAGAATAGCTTTTATTTTTTTAGCAACACAACTTATTTTTACGAGTAAGTAAACATTCGCGTCTTCCCTTCGATAATTCTTTTTAAATCTTCAGACACAAGTCACAACATTCACAACGTTTGACGCAGGACTAAGCGCTAACGATAAAACAATAAAAGGAACAATCGCAAATATTCAAATGGAAATAACTTTGCAATCGCCCTATTTGTGATCCCCGGCGAGGTGCGAGCGAATGCAAAGTGGGCGCCGCAATTTTTACCCTCTTGATTAGACTCGTCTTTATCAAATTTAATGTTCAGAGGTTTCGGTGGCGCTCCCGAAGCGAGAAGAACAATCCCAGCGGGGGGCGCCGTAGCAAATGAAAACGTCCCCCGAAGGCGAGCGACTCCAAATAATTGCTCTCCCGGCGAATTTATTACGCAGAAAAATTTTGACAAACTGCTAATTTGATTATTCTGCTTCATTACTTTTATTATACCGTATTACAAGGCGATCCAGCCGGAGATTTTCGATTACGAACTTCTGAATAATAGATGATGTGAACGAGATTATTAATGTTTTTCGTGTAACGAGAGCTCCGGAGCTCATTATTTGACGATATTTTACAGGCCGAGAAGTGTTTCTCGAGTGATCTTGGTAATATTTAACTGTTACTAGCGAGTAGCTACGTTAAACATACAGCGAGGGCCTTCTGTACACATTAATTTCAGCGAAAGGAAAATCAGTCTTCAGCTTAAGCCTATTTACCATTCGAGTGGGCAGACGCTACAAAATTGTACCGAGTGAGTCTCTAAATTTGTCCTGTTAACAAAACTGAATCTTCAAATTAAATTAAGTAAATAGAGTTTATTTCAGGTTGCATAGGCCCACACTATACCTCACAGATATAAATTTTTATTGTGCGTGTACTTGTAATTTAACCGATTTTAATGATTTTTTTGTGTGTGTATAAGTGGATTCGGGAATGGTTTAGTTGTTACCACCGGTAGTTTGGGATATTTCGCCACATAGGCCGGCACGTCATCTGGATCCGTCTGTTTTAACAGGATGTCCTGTACTCTTCTTGCGCGGCCATGGCCTGCATTCCGTCCAGCTCCGACAGACCGTCTCGTAGAGCAGAGCAGCTGCTTGCCCTTACAAATCTTCTCGCTGGTGAAGGTAGACTTGCAGATGCTGACCTCGTCCATGCCTTAAACGGAGTCCTACCAGTAGATTTAAAAATACAGCATCGTGCAGCATTTTATTATAAAAATTAGAAAATGCCTAACCCTGAGTTTTTAAACGTAAAATTTCTTAAGTGGCAGGAACGGTGGGACAACATTATCAAAGGGCGTTACTTATGTAATTTCTTCCCTTCGGTACGCGATGGATTAAATAGATAACTTCGCACAGTTTTTGAAAGGTCACGTAACTTTAAAGCTAAACTTTTTGGATTTACATTAATCTCGTCTCGCTATGCGCGTGTTCGATCGAAGGCACACCTTATAAACAAACTGCCCATCACATACTCTGGGAGTGTGATCTCTGGTATGACGAAAGAATCGAAATGTTGAACAGCGTCCATTGTGTTTCTAGGGTAGTGTATTATAAAGATCTCGTGGGCTGCGCGAAGAACATCCGTGCTTTTAAACGTTTTTATCATAAATACTACTAGATGACGCCCGCAACTCCGTTGCGCCAAAATTCGTTTATCGCGGCGGAACGTACATTTTTCCGGGATAAAAAGTATCCTATGTCCTTTCTCGGGTCTCAAAGTATCCCTATACCAAATTTCATCAAAATCGGTTCAGCGGTTTGGGCGTGAAGAGGTAACAGACAGACAGACAGACAGACAGACAGACACACTTTCGCATTTATAATATTAGTATGGATTGGAAACAATCCAACATTATTTTGCAAATATACCTAATGCATTGTAATTAATTGTCATATCATAAATCAAAACATACAATGAACATTTAGTCTTGTAGTCATAAAAAAAACATAAAATATTATTCCTGTGGTGCTTCCCTTTTAATTCTGGCTTTTTTCTCATTACAATTGTTGCTGTCTCCCGCTTTGCTTGGGGAGGAAAACTGGAATACTTCCTACTCCTCCTACAATCTTCTGATTAATTTCGCTGCGTGTCCCAAGACAGATTTAGCATGTCCCTCGGGCACCCCTGAGATCATATCAAAGGGTTTTCGTGGTTATTTACCACTGTCGATCCTGGCTACACAGGAGTTGCAGTGGTGGGTAAGTGTAGTGGGCTAATTGCCTGTTTAAAAATGCCCTCGTCCATGGTGTCGATGGAAAATACCTGCAACTCGCTAGCCACAAGTGCCATAGTGGACGTCAGCCGCGCAACCATAGATTATACAGGTATATACTAGTAGGTACGCGCAACTTTAGCTTCCAAATTATAAATTTATGTTTTTCACACAAAATGTAACGCAATAATCAACTCTTACAAAGGTATACTTATAACTTATATCATAAATCAATCCTATAAAATGACGTGTTTCTTTCTCAAATGACGCAGCTCCTTCCTTACACCCTTGAGCATTTGGCTACGAAACCTCAAGTTGCGTCCCCGATCTCCCCTCGCTAATGGCGACATCAAAGCTCAGGTACTTTTATTTGCACGCGAATTATTCACGCTTCATATACACGAGGTAACAAATTCCCCGACTCACCCTCTCCACGGAAAATGTTCTTAATTGAATCAAATATTACGACTCCGTGGAAACGGGAGATTACGTGTAATAATATAATGAACGAACTTGCCGAATGATAAATTGGGCCATCAACCATGTTCAGCTGACAACTCAAGAACGTTGAACATAAATAAAATCTGTATACATTAAAGGGAATTCACTGAGCACACGGCTTGAACCCCTCAACTAAATGTCCTGAGACTTGCCATTCATAATGATTATGACGTCATCCATAAAGAGAGGATTTCAAAATTCACAATAGGTAACAAATAATATCAAAAACCCTCATTGCGGTGAAGTTACTGAGAACGACGATTGAATTTTCCCATACTAATGTTAATATCAGGTTTATACAAGGGGGTAAAACGAACATCTTAAATGTTATTACGAATTTAATGCGCTAGAAGAAAAAAACACATACTTTTCGTTTTCTTTTACCTACCAGGTGCATGCATTTAAATATAGTTTTTAAAGGCCAAAAGGTCTTATAAAACGTAAGCGCTCTCTATGTCTTATTTTCGACGTCTTCAATTTTCGTATCAACATACAAATGTTCGCATATTTTATTTAGCTTATTTCCTTTTAAATCTCTTCAAAGAATTCATCCAGCCGCCCTTCGAAGCCTTCGAAAGTAGGTTACGGCGCGCGGTTGACTGACAACAAGAAATCCTACGACTCGGGCTTTTATTTCATTCAACGTCATACAAAATACATCTTTGCGACTCATAAATACCGCATTTTATTCGAAATTATTTTACCTTTTCAAGTCGCGCTACCCGGTTTTAATATTTTAAATATACTTATATTAATATTCATTTTGCAGTTTGCACAACTTAATTAAATTATTTAACACGAGCGATGGCTTATTTAAACGTTTGCAAATGTGACTTTAATAGGTCGCGTCGGGAAATGAGAAAATCGGTTATTGGCTAGCGTAAACTAGACACTAATTCCTGTATAATAATTATAATGTTGTAAATAATCTGTGTGTAATTTCAGCGGTCCCGGGGCGCCAGGTGCGGGGCTGATCAGCGGATCGGGTGTACTGACTAGTGACTACTGTATACACACGGGCCGATATTAACGATACTTGTTTACGTCGCTAACGAACGTAATCCGTCATCGTACCGAAGCTGTATTTACACACACACGTGCATGTTTACAGCTCAACTGTCACGGATAATGATGCTAATCATAACACAAAACTATTGTCCAGTAACAGTTAACACTGATTTGGTGACTATATAACGTACTTACGGATATGGTTGATCCTGGGGTAGGTCCCGGGGCAGGAACAACCTTATAATCGTGTTATCGAATGAGAATTATATGGAAATAACAAAGCATGCATGACAAGAGCTGTGGATGCAGGCTGCGAGCGACCGGTCGCACTGGAAATTTATGGGGGAGGCCTATGTCCTGCAGCGGACGTCACCAGGTTGAAACGACGATGACAGAGGATAAATAAATTACGAAATTACGTACTTGTCAATTGTTCGTCATTACCCCACAGTAGCTCAAGCAGGAACAACTGACAACTATGTATTAGCACAGTGTAATAAAGAGGTATTAGTAACGTTACCGAATGTCAATTGTATGGGCGCTGTCATTATTTTTGCAAATTGTTCCTACTTGTGCTACTGATGTGTTAATGTTGGTGATTGGTTGTTGTTGTTGTCTAAGACTTTTGTTTAACATCTCTCGAATATATTTGAATTAAAAAAAATATCACGCAGAAGAACTGCCACCTAGTGTTGTAACTGATGGTACAACGCCATCTAGGGACCGGGGAACAAAGACTTAGTTCAAGTTTTAGATGGTCGCAGCTTTACTAGTATGATAATATATCTGTCTACGTCTATGACTGATTGGGCCCGCGTATGGATTATGTAACGATTATAAAATAGTGGCAAGCTGTAAATCCTTAGGCTCGGGTCAAACCGGCGACTGATGATCGCGACTTGTGGCTACTGGCTGTCGCGTTGAGAAGTATTTTGACCGTGAGGGCGACAGCTACCTACAGTTTCGACTTCATCTACTTCTTTGTATATTTGTTGTGTATTAGGTATATATTCATGATTGAAAATAATTCGGGCCTAATTTTAATGGAGTAAATAATTTAGCACCCGTAGCATAACCACCTTAGAAATGGTTTCTTTCTAGGGAAGAATAGACAAAATGAGAGATTGATAAAGGAAAGCTCATTTTGTCCATATTATCTATCAGTGTATTCTTGTATAGTCAAAACGCATTTCTTTGGTAGCCAAGTTATGCGTGCAGATTATAATTACGTTTAAAATTGCCTTAAATAAAAAAACAATAGAAAAAATTAGAACCCTAGAAATGTTATGCCATAATATCATCATAATATTTAAAATAATTGGGCGCACTAAGAGGTCGTTAGATGCCGTCTCTACGAGTTTATTCAAATTAGTGGAAATAATGAACTGCAAGAATGCTGCCGCTCCGAAGCTTCCACCGGAGACGCAGAATTCCAGTCAGACGACGTTATGACGGCATAGTTAATGTAGTACTAGATCGAGTGAACATTCCGCCTGTCAGAAACATTTGACAGTGGTATAAACGTAACGTAACGTAACGTTACGTAACGTAAACGTCTGTAATGGCGCTGTCAGGATTTTGACAGATTTTCTTTCGATAACATTACTTTTACGCCGCTGTCTGCTAGGGCCACAGTATTATGCATAGCGAGTATTTCTCAATTTAAAAGAAACACAAATATTATTCAACTCAAACGCTGCAAGCAAGAAAAGAAACTAGCAATATAATACAACTCCTCCCCGGTGTAAACAAAGTTGTACGTGCACTGCACCAGTCGTTGTCTTCGTATTAGAAAAAGAGCGTATCTTTTCTCGTAGCGAGCATTTTCAGCTTTTCATTTCGATTGTTTATAATTTATAACGTAAACTACAGCGTTCTGTAATTCAATTTAACATGCACGGAGGCATTAGCGTATAACAGCGCGGCGGGAGACAACGTGCACTGATTGGTTCTGAAAATTCCATTACACGGCTATAATTAGATTTTTTCAATTTCGGTGAGCGGCGTTTTGAAATGTTGGTTTAGGAGCTCTCTATTAAACGGCGAAATGGAGGTCGTTTAATTAACCACGGCGCGGCGGCACACCGCACACGTCGGACTATTTCCTCTGCACCTGAGCTCGAGTGGAATCTGCAACGACAACTACATAGTTACATACACACAAACAAACATGTTAGGCGTAGGCTGCAGCTATACTCGTATAATCCCGTATATTGGGATTTTAGTCTCATCTATTTTCATCCCTTTTGAAAATACATGTAAGTTGTAAAATACATAAAAACACACATCATAGCGCTTTTAATGCTCCTGACTACACTGCACTGGCGCCTACGACTTGAGATATCCTATTACTATTGTAAATGTGAAAGTGTGAGAATGAATGGATAAATGGATAGATGGATGGATGAATGTTTGTGATTCTTTCACGCGAAAACTACCGAACGGATTTTGATGAAATTTGGTATGGTAGTAGTTTAGGCTCTGTATTAAAACAAAGGCTATATTTTATCCTGAAAAATTACAGTGATCCGGTGGAATTGTACGTCTGTATTTTCGCGGGTCGAGCCGCGAGCAAAAGCTAGTGATTTCCTAAAATTTTAAGACATGTTCGGGGATCGAGCCGTGGCCCGTGCGACGTTTGGGTGAATGATGGTATAACCTCATATCGAGCGGAACATATTTACGGTGTTAGTACTATAATTCATGTTGCTCGTCCAATCCTTCATTATTAATGTGTCACTTTTCAGTGATTCATCACTTTTTCATGTGAGCAATTTAGTGCTATATTTCGTGCAACTATGATCGATGAACGAAATGGGCTTCAGGTTTTTAAGCTGATATTATCGCTACTCCTAATTCTATATTACTCTGATGTGTACATTTGTGTATATTTATATTCTCCTTTTTCTATATTTTCCGAAGCAATCCTGTTAAAGTGCATATCTAGCTTAAGGCCGCGTGGTCCCAATTTTACATGACTTTGAATCGATAATAAACAAACAAATAGTAACTTTAAAAAGCCAAAAAAAAAAAACACATTGTTGTTTACTTAATGTTCTTTTACAATTTGTGGTTCCAAACATAATATTGAAAACTTCACTCGATCAAAAATAATTCCGAAGAGGAGGCTAAATTTGAATATTTTTCTTTTTGTTCATGAAGTTCATGATAGTTTTACTTTCAAAAATCATATCTACGAAAAGCTAATAACTTAAAAAAGAATAATTTCTGGTTACATTTTGCATGTTGGTTTAATTATTTTAACAATAAATTAATATTGAAATGCAGCGTGCGTAAGCCGCTAGAGTCGCCCCACAGTCGCCCGCTAGGCGTTGACGAGGACAGACCTATGTCAGTTTTGCTAGCGCACGCCTTACCCGGGTATTTATCGAACAATTCTTTCGTTTCTAACGCAGTGTAGGAAAGTCAGTTTGTTTTGTTTCTTTTTATTTTTGAACATATCATACACAATAACATGTTATATTTTATCGTCGCCGCGTCATTGCTTTTGCCAGATGAGACGACCTCTGTGGCTCAGTGATTGAGCGTGTTGGTGCTCAAGCCGGGGGTCGCGGGTTTGAATCCCGCCGAAGGAACAAAAAGTTTCCTGTGTTCCCGGGTCATGGATATGTATAATACAATAAAAATCTAAAGGAAAGTCAGTTTCTTTGTATTTTTTTATGTTTCTTTTTATTTTTGAACTAAATCTATACATCTATACAGATAAATATAATTGAAGTGTCTGTTTGTAATGTCAAATTAACAGCTTATCACTTGATGCATATGAAAGTATATTCGATACTAACAATAAAATATCAATTTTTTAAATTTTTGTCTGTCCGTCTGTCTGTCTGTCTGTCTGTTTGTTCCGGATAATCTCTGAAACGGCTGCACCGATTTTCACGGGACTTTCACTGGCAGATAGCTGATGTTATAAGGTCTAACATAGGCTACTTTTATTTTAGGGTTCCGTATAAAAAATAGGGAACCGTTTTCGTTAGTTGCGGGTAACGAAGTTATGCAAACGAAGTTGCGGGCATCAGCTAGTTATACATATAACCATACACAATAACATGTTACATTTTACTGTCGCCGCGTCGTTGCTTTTGCCAGATGAGACGACCTCTGTGGCTCAGTGATTGAGCATGTTAGTGCTCAAGCCGGGGGTCGCGGGTTTGAATCCCGCCGAAGGAACAAAAAGTTTCCTGTGTTCCCGGGTCTTGGACATATCTATACATCTATACAGATAAATATAATTGAAGTGTCTGTTTGTAATGTCAAATTAACAGCTTATCACTTGATGCATATGAAAGTATATTCGATACTAACAATAAAATATCAATTTTTAAAAATTTTGTCTGTCCGTCTGTCTGTCTGTCTGTTTGTTCCGGCTAATCTCTGAAACGGCTGGACCGATTTTCACGGGACTTTCACTGGCAGATAGCTGATGTTATAAGGTCTAACATAGGCTACTTTTATTTTAGGGTTCCGTATAAAAAATAGGGATCCGTTTTCGTTAGTTGCGGGTAACGAAGTTATGCAAACGAAGTTGCGGGCATCAGCTAGTAATACAATAAAAATCTATAGGAAAGTTTGTTTTGTATTTTTTTATGCTTCTTTTTATTTTTGAACTAAATTTATACAGATAAATAAAAATGAAGTGTCTGTTTGTAACTTCAAATTAACAGCTTTTCACATAATGCATCTGAAAGTATATTCGGTACTTACAATAAAATACCAATTTTTTAAAATGTCTGTCCGTCTGTCTGTCTGTCTGTCGGTCTGTCTGTCTGTTTGTTCCGGCTAATCTCTGAAACGGCTGGACCGATTTTCGCGGGACTTTCACTGGCAGATAGCTGATGTCATAAGGTCTAACATAGGCTACTTTTATTTTAGGGTTTCGTTTAAAAAATAGGGTTCCGCTTCCGTCAGTTAGGCGCAAACGAAGTTGCGGGCATCGGCTAGTTATACATATTATAACCATACACAAAAACATTATCGTCGCCACGTCGTTGCTTTTGCCAGATGAGACGACCTCTGTGGCTCAGTGGTTGAGTGTGTTGGTGCTCAAGCCGGGGGTCGCGGGTTTGAATGCTGAATGAACAAACATTTTTTCTGTGTTCCTGAGTCATGAATCATGTGTATTAAATATACTAAATATACTAAAAATCTTAAATATGTGTATAATATAAAAATTATTAAATATATTTCTGTTGTCTGGTACCCGTAACACAAGTTCTTCGAGAACTTACCACGGGACCAGATTGACTTGGTGTGAAGCGTCCATACATATATTATTGTGTTGTGTATTATGAGAAAAAAGTAGCTGATGCGTGGAGTAGCCTTAGTACATTATTGAATAAGCCAGTAAACGGTTTTTATGAATTTGTAACATCTACCATCTTCTTTGCCGTACTTTTCGTTTCTTTTTATTTCGATTTCTGTTTTTACAATAATAATAATAAATAACTCCCCACGCGACATCCGAGTCGAGAGCCAAGCTCTAACCACTAGACCACGGAGGCTGTTCTATTTACAATAAAATATAAGGATACGAGCTCAACATCTGTCATGCTTGCCTTTGCAGAACACACCAAGTCACTCGCAAGTAGGGGTTGCAATCCGTATACTTCGAAATTCGAAAAATTCGAAAAATCCGGATTTTTCGATTTTTTCAATCTTGGTTACTACTATGAAAATTACATATTTTAATTGTAATTAGTATGTACTCTAGACGTACAATATTTGAATAAGGGATATAATTAATCGAGTGAACAAAAAATAAGTTGGTGACTGCACGTGAGCATACTGTATTGCTGAATTTGGCAGCGAATTAATATGTTGGCGACTAAATTACTTCAATCAATCTTGGTTACTACTATGAAAATTACATATTTTAATTGTAATTAGTATATACTCTAGACGTACAATATTTGAATAAGGGATATAATTAATCGAGTGAACAAAAAATAAGTTGGTGACTGCACGTGAGCATACTGTATTGCTGAATTTGGCAGCGAATTAATATGTTGGCGACTAAATTACCAAACTGGTGAAATCACTCAAGTGACAAAAAATACAAAAATCGGCAGATAAAAAGTAGCGAAATTTAATCCAATTAGCACCGATAAGTTTGTGACCATTATACCATGTAAGTAGCTTATAAAGATTTGATTGATAAATTAATAGCTGCTAAAAATTCAATTTGCAAGCTACGGAAAATCCCAGGAAAATAGTATCCCTATTGGAGGTTTTTTTTTTCTTTGGTACGGGTATCGTTTTCAAGGTTTTTGGGGGTGCAGAATAATATGAAAATAAAATCCGTTTTAAAATTCCTAAATGGCGTATATTTTTTTTTTTTATTAAAAATGGATGTCTTTTTCCATGTTTCATATGCTGATTATAAAATTGTCTTCCAATTTAATTGTACAAAATGGAGACTATCCAATCTTCGTAAAATTAACATGTAGTTTGTAGAGGTACCAGCTATGTAAGGTATAGAAACTTTTCGAAATTCAGGATTTTATAATTTCTTTTTTTGGCATTAATGAAAAAAATATGCGATTTTCGGGTTAAGGGGGAGGAAATTTTTATTATTTTTCCAGTAATAGTATTATTTTTCCGTTTCTAAAATAGAAGCGATTTTAGAAAAAAAATATGGCAATGTTCTACTTTGACACGAACAGTGTATAAAGCTATAGAAATTTTGGAAAATTCAGGATTTTCAAATTTCTTTTTCTTCCATCGTGAAGAAACTATGGTGTTGCGAGGTTCTTAAGGGGAGGAAATTTTCATTATTTTTTCAATAGGATGCACCGTTTCCGAGATAGAATCAATTTTATAAAAAAAATTAAATGCTCTACATTGAGATACGAGGGATATATAAAGCTATAGAAATGTTGGAAAATTCAGGATTTTCGAATTTCTTTTTCTTCCATCATGAAGAAAATTTGAGGTTGCGGGGTTACTAAGGAAATTTAAAATGGATGACTTTTTTGTAATCAGCACCCCCAGAAACCAACAAAGGGACAACCATATTATTTTTATAAAATTAAGTATGTCCGCCATATTGGAATTTCAAAATGAATGTCATTTTCGTATCCAGCACCCCCAAAAACTTGGTAACGACACCTATGTTAATTTTGCGAAAAATGAATAACCGTTATTTTTAAATTTCAAAATGAATCTGCCCAATATCTACACCAAGTCGAGGAAAATTAAAAATTGGGAATTTTGTACGCTCCTTTGTTTTTTTTTATGTGCGCTGGTTTTGCTGCTTGTATGTTTTTTGAGTTACCTACATTACGGAAAATATATGTACCTATTCTTAAATTAAATGTGTACTCACAAATTGTCGCCAAGATGGTTATTTGTTCGCTAATATAATATCAGTCTGCCAGTTTGGAATATTCAGTGGTATTATTTAGTCACCAGATTTGTAATTTTTTATTCCTTACATTCTTTAGCCAACATGGTAATTTAGTATTCAATATTCGGTATTTTCACATCCAAAATTTAATTGTTTTGTCGTGATTGTTTTAAACACTTACGGATTTTGTCACGGTTTACGTTTTACGGTTACGTTTACCTAACGCGACAAAATCCGTAAGTGTTTAAAACAATGAACAATATTCGCGTAAACATAAGAAATAAATATGTTTTGTCGTGAGTTTAAATACATGCCTTTGGATAATTTGATATTATTTGTTGTCCTGTTGAAATTGTTGACACATTTTTCCATTTATTCAAGTTATTTGGTAGAACATAGTCAATCCATTAAATGGAGATGCGAGGGATGAAGATCTGTTAAAATATTATGGCCGCTATATATGTATATGTATGGACTGTTTCTAAGATACTTACAATTTTATATTTTTTCAGTAGTAGTACAGTTCATTAATATGTGATCCAATTTATAAAAACACTGAATATGGTTTCAGTTTCAATTGCACAAGTAGTAAGAAGTATAATAAGCAAATCCAAACCCAATTAAAGCTTTGTATTTTTATATTTATTGAATTCTTACTAACGAAAGTCGAAACATATTATTGCAATTTTAATTTCTACAATCACAGAATGGCAAATTAATATGATAGCTTAAAAAGAAATGTAGTGGTTTAACTATATTTAATTATCTTCTAAATAATGAATATCTAAGTCCAAATACCTAAATATTATCTCTATGATATCAGGAAGAAGTTTTGGAGTCGATAATACCTGACTGGTTGGTTTAAGATTAGAGAGAATTTTGCCGAACGAGTCAGTAGCAAAACTAAATGAAAATCAACGCTCCTGTTTTTGCGTAGAAATAATTATTTTTAGATAATATTTTAAAGATAAGATATAGGTGTCAAAAATAGCACCAACGATTTGTGTAAACCACTGTTATTTTTTTAAGTAATGTAGTTTTCATCTTATAGCGGAAACTTCAAAGTGCAATGAAGAGTAAGATGATACTGTTTATTTGTAAGTAAAATGTTAAAATAAAGATCTTACAACAGTTATAGGTTTTAAATTGTGCTTAGAATTGCTTATTGTACTTCTGTTAGTTACCGAGGGAATTAAAAACACCATTTACGTGTTCAATTATTACCTAAACAGGTGGGTGATTTTTACTTTCAATAACTCAAAAGTGGTCCAATTTCGTCCATACAAAATTATTTGTTCAGCCCCATGCTTCAAATGATTTGTCTTCACTCCCCGGATCTCGATTTAAAGGATTTTCAGTTTCCTACGTTTTATTAAACTGTATTAATTTTCCTACGTTAGTACTTTCACATAGAAATGGAACTTTACGAAAACGGTAGTGGTGAATATGTAAAAAAAGCGTTAAAAAGATCAGAGGCTATTCCAATTTTTTATAATTCTTTCTGCTGGAACATTTAGTAAATAACAATATATACATACCTTATTTAAAATAAAATACTAACTATAAAACTGAACATTGTAGGATTTGAAACGTAATCAAAAATATTTCTAAAAATAAAAAAAAATATATAATTAAGTATATAATTTTGATATAATCTCATTATGTTTTTATTTATTCAGATTGTTATTCTAATACTTACAACTTAAAATCAGAATTTATTTAAATTAAATTATAAAAAAGTAACTCTTTTTTTTACTAATGAGTGTAAGTTTTGCTACAACATAGTAGTAAAATAAACATTAAAGTTTTATAAAATATGCAACAAATTTAAAAAAAATGAAAAAATCTGAATTATCCGGATAATCCGGATTTTTGGGAGAAAAAATTCGGAAATCTGGATTTTCAAAAAGTCAAACGTTTGTGGAGGTTTGGATTTTGCAGCAAGTGGCAAACGTGCGGACTCGGCAGTAGGAATACATTTTTTGCAAGTGTCTGCCTAAGTAGTTACCATCAAATCGTCAGCACCTACCTGATACAGTATTATTATCTCACGAAACGACACGTACTTTAGTGACCACACGAGCTAACGATAGGTACTCGTCTCCATGCACACATCGAACACAGCGTGTTTTTATACTTGTAACAGAACACACTGCATAGAAACTGTCAAAATAATTGAATATAATTTAAGCATTTTTTACTTAGGTAGGTACCTACCTATAATATCTATTCAAATTATGTGTGCTATGTGTTGCATTAAAACAGTTATGTATGGATTTTATTATCTTTTTCAATACAAATAATAAAATAAGATGACCTACTGCCGACACGTCTACACTGTAACACTTTGGGTTCATGTAAGTTCACGCCGGCGACGTAGGCGCGTGGCTCGCTTTGCGGCAATTGCGGGCAACTCTTGGAAGCGTTAAATGCCTATTTCGCTTGGTCTACGTGGCCTTAAATCCTAAAGATAAGGAGAAGCGGTGCACGCGGCTGGTTTAATTTAAAATATGACAGTAGATTTGAACACTGGCTCCGCGCCCACTGCAGCCGCCAGCCGGCGACAGACTCGCCCATTCCCACCGATTTATTTCCCAACAAAACGACTTTGTTTCCGACGGCCAGTGTATCTGTTATTTATCGCGGCTCCCACTTTATTTATTAAAATTTCATTTCATAGCGCCCAGTAACGAATTGACAGGTAATGCTGACAAATGACGCGTCAGGCGCGAGATGCGGCTCCGTCCATTGTTTACCAATGAGCTCATGTCCGGACCGCGAGACCGCCGCGCTACCCCACGAACACATTTTTAGTGATTTGGGAATTGTTATTCTCGTATGGTTTGGAGGTTCATAAATTCCCTGTCGTTGGCCATTGACCGCTACTATATGCTCGGTCAGAAAACATCAGAACAATCTTAATATATTAGTACCTACGCGAAACAAAAACTTTTAGTAGAATTTTACGAGAAATGTGCAAACGGAATAGCACAGTTAAAGTTCATATGGAGGAAGGTGGACAGAAAGTTTTTTATAACGCTTAGAAATCCATACAATTAATAAAAATAACAACAACACACGCTACCTCAAACTATTAACACACAATACCGTGCATTTGGTAGATATAATCTATCTCAGAGGCAAAAGAACCCTTAAAAGTTGAAACTTAAAAAATATATCAATTATTAAAATTAATTTTGACCACAGGGCGACATCTAGTAGTAAATTATTGTGTATTCAGAAAACTTTAATTTAGCGCTAGACATATTTGCCAATTTAAAGTAGCCAATTACTAATTATCAGTAACAATTAATTCGATCCAAAACTAGTTTTGAAATATTTACTAATTGTACTGATTAAATGTGTGATTAAAGAAATAACAGATACGCAGTTAAATAGTTACAAACAGGACTCGGAGCCAGAGGTTGAAGCGCTAAGCCGGTAAGCTGGTGGCCGAAAGAAATCTCTGCGATAATCCAATTAGCCCGGCAATTTGTGAAGCGCCTGCTTACTGCCGAATGTTCTCGACTCGTTGCTAGTGTGAAAATAAATCTCCATCTTTATATTAATGTTTTTATAATAAACAACAGCCTCCGTGGTCCCGTGGTTTATAGTTTGTCTCTCGACTGTCGTCGTGGGTTCGACTATAGCGTTGTAACAACAAAAAATGTTGTTTCCACGTTTGGATTGGAAAATGCAGGCTGATTATCTGACAAGAAATATGATCCGTGCGTCGGATGGACATGTAGAAAGTCGGACCTGCGCCTGATCTCTCGACGGTCGGTCGTGTTAGTTAAGACCATCCCACTGGGTTACGAGAGTAAAAGAAAAGAGAGTGCTCTTATGTAGGTGCTGTGCACTTGGGCATTATAAAAATAACTCCTGCGTAGGCGTGTTGGTTTTCACGTAACGAGCCATCTCCACCGAAATCGGTGTGGGTCGTGGAGGCTATTATTATTATAATAATATTTAAAAAACATCAAACTTAGAATGTGGCTCTTCGTACCAAGAGTAATTAACATAATAATTCGAGTAAATATATTGTACATTTTCATAAAAAATATTAAAATCAAACGCAAACGTACATATTAATCTGAGAGAATTAGATTTAATTTAAAATAACCTAAACCTGGGGGCCTAGCAGACAGCGGC
Organism: Glaucopsyche alexis; assembly: GCA_905404095.1. Lineage (NCBI taxonomy): Eukaryota > Metazoa > Arthropoda > Insecta > Lepidoptera > Lycaenidae > Glaucopsyche > Glaucopsyche alexis. The sequence continues at coordinate 29,295,468 of FR990047.1, forward strand.
GTAGACGTGATGTTATCGAATGAAATTTGTATGGGCGCTGTCATATCATGATTTTCATACAATTCTCACTCCGTAACGTTACATTAATCCACTGACAAATGTTCCTGGGCCTCTAGTCAAGATACTTTCGATAATTTCGACGGCGAAGTTCGAATACAAAAATGTATGGGATTTGACATATTATGTCTTCATTAAGTGACATGCCGCTTGCGATGCCTTATGTCAAATCACATACATTTTGTTTTCGAACTTCACCGTCGAAATTATCAAATGCATCTTAACTAGAGGCCCTGCTAGGTCTACTGATTTGTTATGTGAAAAATTATTAACTACATGATATGCTCCACTTACAAATAACTTTAAATTATTTTACTCATAAAATAGAGACAGAAACGAGGAAAACCGGGACAGTTAGGACATCATCCATTGCCCTTTATTTAGTATACACAATTTGAGCGTGCCGCAGTAACAATTCATTGCGGTTACTTCCCTGATAACCGACCGCGCTCCCTAATGCCCAACATTAGCACAGCTTCCCCTACGAGTTGCCCTGTTTATTAGTGCTTAACCAGTTCCCTTCGTTAACTAATTATTATTTAAAAAAAATATCATCAATCGCGGAAAATTTACATTAAGGGTTTTGAATAAAATTAGCTGACAAACGTTGTTCTGTCTTAAGTATTAACTGCAAATAACATAAATAACCAGTGATAACTGATAACATATTATCTTCCCCCTTTTATTATAATATTTCTATGTAATTTACGCTATTAACGGATCGAACATCAAATGTTTGACAGGTAAGAAGCAGTGAGTATGGGTGTGGGAATATGGTAGCAGGCCCCAAAGGGAGGTCTCCGACCAAGCGAGATGGTATGCTCGGTCAGACCGAAGACCACTTGTAATCATTTCAGCTGTCGTATTACATAGTACATACTTCCGAACTTCCGAAACTTGCGTGGTTCAGGACTACACCGCTAATTTGGCCGCCACATCACTCCCCCCGAAGACCGGAGGTCGAACCATTTTAGATGAGTCTTGTTCTTGAGTCGCCAGTGCCAGTGGAGAAAGTTCCAGTGAATCGAAACTGTCCTGCTGCTGCACGGGCTCCAGTGAGTCGGAGTGCTGCTATGCGGGGCCGATGCTACGTGCTGACCAGGAGTGTGCTCTGCTTGCTGACCAGTCGTTGTAGTGAGAGTGTCCAATGAAGCCGATGAGAGTTCGACCAGGCCGCGGTGCGTTGAGGCTGGTGGTCAAAGTACCCGAAGAGGCTGAAGCTGGCTGGCGTGGTGCGGAGGGGTGGGGAGTGTGGTGCGGAGGTGATGACGTCCAGAATTGGCGTGTTCTGTCGAGGGTCACCAATGTAGGAATATGGTGGTAATCACGTCGGGGTCACCGATGTGGGAATATGGTGGAAGGCCCCAAAGGGAGATCTCCGACCGAGCGAGGTGATACGGTCGGTCAGACCGAAGCCCACTTGTAATCATTTCAGCTGTCGTATATATACTGCCGAGCTGTGAAAACTTCGATAGCGCGATTCAGGACTGTGCGCTGATTGGTCCGCCACATGGGAAATTTAAATGTAATTTTTTGTATTTTCCTCGCAATTTTCGCCCGTCTACGGCGAAACAAAAAGAAAGGATAATTAATTTGACAGTCTATGTATGTAGGTATATTAGTTCCACCGTAGCGCCTAAACTACTAGTCTGATAGAGGTGTCAATAAATTCGTAATAATAGCCCAACACAGTCTATAGAATTTACCGACCGATTTATAATCGACTACGGTTAAAGTTTTCTTAATCTCTCTTTCTTTAATTTCTCACAGTTTCAACCTTCCCTGTACTTCCACAATTATTTCAAGATCAACATTAGCCAAATTAGTCCAGCCGTTCTCGAGTTTAAGCGATACAAAGGAACTGCAATTCATTTTTTATATAATGTATAAGAAGAAGATAGGGGTAAACGAGCAAACGGATCGCCTGATGGAAAAAAAATCGCTCAGGGACACCCGCAACACCAGAAGAGTCACAAGTGCCGGCAACGCATTTAAAAAAGGAATACGCACACAGCTGCGACCTGTCGATTGTGTAAGTATATCGAATGACGGTTCTTTACGTTAATAATATATATTCTTTGACCTGAATAAGAAAAATTCGATATCTTTGAAGACGTAGCAATATAGTTTGTATTATGTAAATGCTTCGTTCATTTTCATATTCTTCATTACAAAAATTTAAACCCGTGCAGCTGAGGATACCTTGGAGATCGTACCTTTTCTGTTTTTGTTTATTTTGTAATACTCGTATCCTCCCTGCGGCTTTTATTAGGGTTTAAAATCCGAAGCGCAATATAGTCCCCAGAATATTGTTCAACGTTCGCATTGACGTGTAGCATCTAAGGACTACGCACCTCGTACAAAATGTAGACCATTGTTTTCAGCCCCTCCCTTTGGACTGTGTTCAACCCCTATATTTACAACTTTCATTCTACGTAACGTCGTTTAAGAACGAGGGTTGAAAATCTAGAGGTTGAAAACGTCGACAATGAAGTGTGTGTAGGTACCTACACATACTCGGCAAATAACAGAAATAACAAAGATCTATGTATGTATAATTAAGTCGTCAGTCGTTATTTATATCGAATTAGTGTGTGTGAAATTAGAATTTATACGAGTATTGTGACTTATTTACATTAATCTTATTTATTTATTTAAAAAGGTTTTGATTGTGTAAGGTTTTAATTCTTATTTTAATTGGTGATTGATTAAGGATCTGATTTATTAATGTTGTTTTGTGTTATATTTTATCCTGACATTGTTTTATTATTGTTCCTAAGCTTTATGTGACTTATGTAGGTATTTGATTTAATCTTATTTAATTTATTTTGTGATTCATGAATAATTGATCAGAAAATAAATTAAATAAGATATTTATTAGAAGAATTAATTTATTGACATTATGTTTGCCCTTGTTTATTATTATTTTTTTAAATAATGTATGATTTAATTTGTTTGTTATAGAGTAAATTAATTTATTATACTATGTTAAGCTCGTTATTCTGGATATTGTGTCACCTGCTAAGGTACATACATCGGTACAGTTTGCAATTATTGTAGTTATCTCTACAAATGTGTTTAATATATGTACTGTTTGGTGTCCTTATAATATAAATAAATAAATAATCGATGATTAAAGTACATAAGACGTCATGGTTTAGTTGATTTAGGTCGATCTTTGCGGCGGATTCATTTAAATATACTTCGTTCAGATCAAATTTAATCTGAAGGTAAACAAATAATTTCACATATTTATCGTGCAAAAAATACAATGACAAAATAATTTGGTCGACATTTTCTTTAATTAGATTGCTCTTGTGCGATCGCCGATCGATAGAAAAGATCGGCGCTGAGTACGCCTTGGTGTGCCAGCAATCCGAGCTTGAGCCAATTTGCAGCTGCTAAATTACCTTTGATGTACGTACCTACTAATAGTTTAAGTAGGTATTTAATTGCAAATATACTTTTATTTATTTATTTGTAAATTGAATCTGAACAAAGTATAACTGCGACTTCCCTATTATGAGACGTCTACGATCGTAATATTCCCCTGTTGCAGCGATCTTTGCATATCGCGATCGACGAAATGCTGACATTCCAGCCATCGTCTGAATAAGCTATACGGTGTACATACTACATTACTATCAGAGAATAACAGCCTCCGTGGTCTAGTGGTTAGAGCTTGGCTGTCGACTCGGAGGTCGTGGGTTCGATTCCCGCAAAAATGTTGTCTCCAAGTTTGGTTAGGACAACGCAGGCTGAGCACCTGATTGTCTGACAAGAAAGATGTCTGCGTCGGATGGGCATGTAAAAATTCGGATTTGCGCCGGATCTCTCGGCAGTCGGTTATCCGTCCCACTGGATTACAAGAATAAAGGAAGAGAGAGTGCTCTTGTGTACTGCGCACCCACTTGGGCACAATAAAATTAATCCTGCGTAACTGGCCTGGTTTCAATAAAACCGGCCACTGTCAGCGAAATCGGTGTGGGGAGTTACTAGTTATTATCAGAGAATATACAGAGCCCATATACGAGCTCGTAGATATTTGCAATGCAATGCGAATTCGCAGTTATGTATGGGAACCCTAAACCCATGTAAATCCCCCGTTAATTAGCTTTGGCATGAAATTGATACTTGCAATGTATACACCACAGTCCACAGGTTAAAGAAATACGAACAGCTGATAAACAGTTACATAGTTAGCATATGGTATGTCCACGATTGTGTGGAAAAAATTAGGGGGGAATGTAAAAATTAGGGGACGAAAAAATGTTCAAATTTGTATCGATTTGGATTCTATGAAAGCTGTTTCTCTGTACGTAAGTATATGTATTATCTACTCTGTGATGTACACAGTACACACCTACAGTAGGTTGTCTTTATACCTAATAAGTGCAAAATATAAGAGCGCTCTACCTGGGGATCTTTGGGCACGGCAGTGCCCCCGACAAGTCTTTAGATTTTATTGATATCTAAAAACCCCTGATTTCGTCACTGACTCAGTGGTGATCAAGAATATATGGTATTTCTGGATGTCCTAGAAAGCACAACACAACTAACATAATAATTGTCAAACTGAGTAAAGTTTGTAAAGTTAGGCCTGTAGAGTTATGTCGTGTAGAGTCAGAAGCTTGGTTTTACATGAAATTTGATAACTTTTTGACGGTGCTATCTTGGCTCCACTTTACATGAAAATGTTTTTGATAGGATAAGGTTACCTGATAGTACGTCGTACATGTACAAGAAGTTGTGGCAACAACTGGCAAGTGGCCAGGCCAGTTACGTCACGACTCACGAGCGCCAAGCACAATTAAACAAAACGGTAAAGTAAATGACCCTTTGATTATTAGAAGTAAACTGAGAAACTGGGGAAATGTTTTAGACAAAATAGAAGGCAGTTCTGACTTCTGACACAACGAAATTACTTTGAGTTAATCTTTTGTAGGTATATTGGCGTAGCGACGCGTTACACCACAAAGTAAGTCCATCTGGACCCTAATTGCATCGACCCATTGGATGTTTTATGCCAAAATTAATTCAATCCCAAGGGATCTACTTTGGTCCGGACTTCGTCTTTTTTTAATTTGTCATATAAGTACTATAATATTAGTATACTACGGTTTAAACATGTAAGTAATATCAAATCAGTATTTAATCTTTATCAATTAGCATCTTAAAGTAAATGATGTTTTTACCGCTTGTATATGTCACCGTAAAATTGTAAAAACCGTTAGATTATAAAATAACTAACGAGACTGTAAAAATATGTCGACATATTACCCAACTAACATTTTGGTAATAAGAATAAGCGCTAAATGAGCTACTTAAGAGAAACTTAAAAACCTAAGGTTCTATAAAAGGTCTAACAACTAGTGGTATAGCGCGCTATAACTATCTTATAAGCCTGGATTGGGCCCACAATTTTAGAGCTTAAAGTGACATAATAGTTGTAGAAAAGTGATAAAAAGGTGAGAATAAAGAGTTACAATTGTGCTATTGAAGTAGTATTCACCATTTTAGGTGTATTATAAGCTATACACAGGTTAAAACTGCACCCTTTAGTAATAAATAATTTATAAAATTCATTCAATTAGCTTTTTTAACAACATATGAATGCTCCTACGATACTATTTATAGCTCGATTGTATATTGTGCATAATAAGTAGTAATAAAAATGATAAAATATAATAGCAGTGCGCATATTCATGGCCGACAATCATGGCCGACATCAATTAATAATTTTATACATTATCGGTTTCATAATCATGAATTCTCCCTGCGGTGATAAGTATTCTGTGATAATATATACTAGTTTTCATCTCAATTTTGAAGCGCCTCAAAAATAAACAATATTTCATATTATTAGGTAAAATAAATCACTGCCACGGCATTTTCTTTTATTTTAGTTGTGGTTGTAAATAACAATTCTCAGTACGTCTATGTATATTTTAATTGAAAACAGTTAATAATGTAAATCAATAAGTCGGAAAATAATATTTTGACCATAAATTTACTTTTAAAATTTTATAGGTTATGTTTATTTAATGGCGTAAAATCACATTACCTAAGGTTCCTGATAACTCTTTTATTCCTAACGCAGTGTTAAAAAAACTATAGCTAGCTTTTTAATGCCACTTGGACTTTTGTAATGTGGGAGTAAATCCTATTATACAACCTGTAATGATTTAAAAGTGGTTTCTGACACTTGCAGCATCTAGCTCTATAATAAATATAGTTATCACTTCTTTAACTTCTATAGCTCTATAATACAAATAGTTATCACTACTATAACTTTCTTTTAGCTCTTAGGGCTCCATAGAACTCGTTAGGTGGTACAAGGTATTGATTAACTCCATTTAAGAACTTTAACCGTTTGTAAGTATTAGCAGACACCTTACTATTGGTGCTAGTGTTTTACGTTTCCTAAAGATGTAAGAGTAAGTTATACAAAAGTTCTGACAACTCCAAGTTAGCACCTTAAGATATATATTTTTCTTTATTTCTATTATGCCTCTTGAAACTTTAATTATTTATTGCTAACGCCGCAGTAGAGTCCAAAGCTATTGTCAGAGCTCTTATATGTCGTTTATAATACTTTAAGTATCAAAAATGGTTTCCCTTAGCGCCAAAATGTTAGTTGCGTAATTGCTAATTTATAATCTGACGAAAAATAATGTGATAAATTTTGGCAAGAAGAAAGGTAGCTGGATTGTGGCAAGAAAACCTGTTATGAATTTGATAGCGCGTGTATTCAACCACCATTACACAGTCCACACAGAACAGAAAATTGCCAGTGTTGCCAACAATACACAAAAATACATGAAGTAGTAATAATAAATGCAAAAATGTTGGGGATACGAACACCGATTTTAGTTTTTTTGTAGCGGGAATGGAACTCGCGACCTGTAGATAAAGAGGCGTCGCGACTGTACAATAAACCAGTACTACGAAGCGTGTTGATCTACATTTACAGGAGGAAATGAGGTGAGCATCGCTTACAGATGGCTAGATCTGATACTGTAAACGCAATGAATGTTGAGTCATTTAAAAACGCTGTAAATACACAAAAGCTTATTACGAGCTTGTTACGAGTAAAATATTATAACCCTTACCAGTTACTACCTACCTACCTACCTATAAACTTACTTTCTTACTAATATATTATAAATGTGGATGTTTGTTTGTTACGCTTTCACGTAAAAACTACTAAACCGATCATCATGAAATTTGGCACAGATATAAAGTACCTACCATGGTCTAATTCCATGGGTAAGGAGTAAGGACATAGGTTACTTTTTATCGCGGGAAAATATACGGTTCCCGGGGGATACTGTTTTTACATTTTACGTATCTTAAACTGGGCATGTTTTTTAACTTCCCGCTAAGAAAATGTAAGATTTTCAAAAATCGGGAAGTTATTGGTTTTACCCCGTTTTGCAAAAATCGAATTGTGTGTGTGTGTGTGTGTGTGTGTGTGTGTGTGTGTATATGTGTGTGTGTGTGTGTGTGTGTGTGTGTGTGTGTGTGTGTGTGTGTGTGTGTGTGTGTGTATGTGTGTGTAAGTATGTAAACGTCTTATAACTTTTGAACGGTTTGACCGATTTTGTTGCGGCTGGCGAGATTCGAAAGGGCTTGGCCAAACTAAGATAGATTTCAAGAAAGCTCAAAAAATTGTGTTTTTATTTTTTATTTCTTTGGAATAACTTTTAAACGGCTTTATCGATCAACTCCAAAAACCAATCAGCTCTTAACCTTGAAAAACTACGTCGATCGCCGCTAATCCGGTCAAAATCTGTTAATTCGTTCGAGAGATATCGTAAAGGATCTTTCCTAAAGTTAATCACATGATTAACTTTGTAGGAAAAGGCAACGTCGTGTTAGTTATGTATACTATATTTATAACTCAAGTAAAGCTGAACCGATTTGGCCAATTTTGGTCTGGAAATAATTGTGGAAGTTCAGAGATGGTTTAATCGGTGAGAAATATTGGAAAAGGTGTATGTTGTAGGAGTAAGAGTAGGACTAGGTGTTAGGACGTAGGTTGCATTTCAGGTGTAGTTATTTATTAATTCCAGTTCATATTTGACAGAACAACGTATGTCAAGATAGTTACTTATAAATAACTAGCTTTAATATTTCATCCAATTTCCACAAAATCTTAACAAATTCACCTAAACCTGCCTAAGGAACCACTCTGTCGGTAGATGAAATCTGTTTAGTAGTAAATACATAATCACTAGGTACTCTATAATGGCGTTTTAACTATGGTTTTTAATATGGTAATTCATTAAAATTAGTGTTGTACTCGGAGTAAGTTTACACGGAGCCGCTCGTAGCTCATGCCTGGAATATGACGCGACTTGTAATATACGACCGCCAACTTAATCCGACCACTTTTTTCCGGTATGTTCATTCCGTGTTCATCGTTTCAATTATGTGAAAAGACTGAAATAGGAATCGTATCAGTTGATTAAAAAACATTGCTTGTATAAGTATTACCATATGTCCCTCTAGCACATATTAGAGCTAGCGGTGAACCGTCGAAAAAGGAGGTGATCGAGAACAAGCATTGGACTATTGCAGATCGCTAGGGACTCTTGCTAAACTTGATATTAAACCGACTGCCGGTTCTAAATTTGGCAGTTTTTTTTTATTGACCAAAATGTGTGAAGACACTTTATAGACTGTCGCACTTGTGATGTGTTCAGCCCAAGCAGAAATATTTGACAGCGACTTAAACGTAACGTTATTGAACGAAATATGGGCGTCCGTCATGATTTTAATGACAGATTTTCATACAATTCTCATTCGATACCGTTACGTTTACGCCTCTATCAAATGTTCCTGCTAGGCTCCCAGATTAAATCTATATAATCTAATATATAAAATTTCCATGTCACAATGTGTTACTTTACCGTACTCCTCCGAAACGGCTTTACCGATTTTTACCAAATTTTATATGCGTATTCAGTAGGTCTGAGAATCGGCTATTATCTATTTTCCATACCCCTAAGTGATAAGGGTAACAACCCTTAAAAAAAATTAATTTTTGGACGCAATTTTTTGTTTTTATTTTTTTATAATGTGGCATTAAAAAATACATACAACCGCAAAACAACGTTTGCCGGGTCAGCTATTAATAATATAAAAGAAAGTCGTGTTAGTTACACACTTACACCATTTATAACTCAAGAACGGCTAAACCGATTTGGCTGAAAATTGGTAGGGAGGTATCTTAAAACCAGGAGAAGGACATAGAATACCTACTTTTTATTCCGTTCCCGAGGGACTCAAAGCTCGATAACGGCTAGACCGATTTAGCTAATATTGGTCTTGAAATAATTGTGGAAGTTCAGGGGAGCGTGACAGTGAGAAACATTGGAAAAGGTGTAGGTTGTAGAAGTAAGTGTAGGAGTAGGTGTAGGTAGTCATTTATTAGTTCCAGTTCATATTTGAAACAGAATAGCTAATTTAATTTAAACATAAACACAGTCAGAGTTTTATACATGGGTTGATGATATCGATAGTGTTGCTAATAAAGAACAAAATATTTCAAAATGGATTGACTGATTGGATCATAAAGTACACAGGATAACATAGCGTCAATAAGGTTAAGGAACTAACCAGACCCACCGGATCTCAGCGGCTTCCGTCGCAGATAAGGGAACCCTAAACCATCGGATATGAATTGTTATCCCCCATTTGATTGCCTCGCAAAATAGAACTTAATGTAACACTTAATCCGCAGTCCTTTGTCTGCGATTATTGTAAGACTAATTGTAACAGACGGTTAATGGCCAATAAACTCCGGATCGTAAATTTTAAATCCTGAAGGACTCGTGATTACGTTTTATTACGTCGAAACGACTAGTGAAAAGTTTATCAGATGAAAGATTAGCGATTCAGGTAGAGTTTATTTTGTTTCATCTGTAGCTTTTGCCTTTCTTACCTTTGTTGCTTCGCATTTTCCCACACATTTCTTTTTACGTACGTGTGTATTGTTTGCTGAGCTCTCCTCTTGAATATATTTTTTAAAGATGGTATTTACTTTTTGATTTCCTAATTTCTGATCAGAAATGAGAATTTCCATTGCAGAACTAAAGTATACATAGCCCAGCGCATTAGCAAGATAAAGTGGCAATGGGCAGTACATATAGCCCGTAAAACCGATGGCCGCTGGGACCGAAACGCCGAAAGGAAGTCACGAAATGGTCGTCGAAGCGTAGGACAGCCTCCCACCAGGTGGACAGACGACTGGAATGGTCGCACTGGAAATCTATGGGGGAGGCCTATGTCCTGCAGCGAACGTCACAGGGCTGAAACGATGATTACTTTACCAACGTCGCGCGATGTGAAAAGTACTGTCGACAAAATATTTTATCCTTTAAAAGGTTGGCTATTTTTATTGTGATTTGTGACTGTAAATTATCACTATAATTATCAATAAAATAGGTAGGTGACTGCAAATTGTGACAACGATCAACTTTGTAAACAACCGAATTTCTTAACAATACATAACCGGAAATTTTCCTGGACATCACTGTCCAAATATACATCTTTTGTCATTTAATTGTGATGCAAATTAAAAAAGTAACCCATTTTCTTCACTATTCAACTTGGCTTTTCCGTGTAGGGTATAAAGGGCGATACACGTGAGCACGGGCGTTAAGGGCTGGAGGGAGGGAAGTGTCCGGACATCCTCCGTAACTCATACGTGCTTCCGGTAAAAACGGACGCCGGAATACACCACCCCACCGCATACCGACCACTGACATACATTTATGGCTTAGTATACGGTATTGCAATTTATTTATGTGTTTAAACCGTGATATTATAATTTACATAGTACCATAAGGTCCTGGTCGGGTTCCTGATGTGAACCTATTTATGTACCTATGTACGATAAGAGACTAAAGAATTTCTAACGTGAAAGAGTAAGGCTATGTTCCCACGAGCGTTTTAGTGGCCGCTCCATATCGTCCATAGACGTATATATTATATTATAGACGAGTCACTTCTGTCGACAAGGCATGTTGAGGCAAAAAGTTGTATCCAGTAAAATGGCCCCTCTTTTGAGATTTTTCGGGCCATTTTGACATTTGAAGTATGGTGAAAACCAAGATGGCATATTTTTTACTGTATGAAGATTTGTTCTGTCAAATGTACGTCATAGCCTATCTTGAGTTTTGAAATCTTTGGCCGCGACACAAAAAACACCACTGCCTCATAGATGTATAATATTAAAAAGAGGCACTGCCTTCTTTTAATATAATACATCTATGCAGCACTGTTAATAGAACTGTTCGCTTATACAATAGAGCTGAAAATCGTGTAGAGTTGTCAAATCTGGCATCTTTCGATTTTTGAACACAATTTTTTTTCCTCTTTTTTTGGCACTGACACGTGGGATTTGTATACTTTGCCATAGATAAGGTAGGGAATAGGCGGTGGAAGGATATTTCGGAATTTGGATTTTTGAACACTATTGTACTAGCGACTAGCGTAGAGTTCAATTTACAGTGTTGTTTTTTCGTGGAAACGTAGCCTACTATGGTATGCCAAAAACTAACTCCGCCTACTTCAGTCGCACAAGCTGGATAACTAGCAACGTTCACTTTTTTCTGTCTATGGATCTTTAAACATCTAGATCATAGATGTCACCCGCGACTTCGTGTGCGCAAAAGAAAGTCCCGCAAAAATAAAAAGTAGCCTGTGTCCTTCCCGTGGTCTACTCTATATCTTTGCCAAATATCATGAAAATTGTAGCAGTAGTTTCGGAGCATCTTCATTACAAAGAAACAAACAATTATTTCCACTTTATAACATTACTAGATGTTGCACGTGACTTTGTGCGCGAAAAAGAAATCTCGCGGTAACCGTACATTTTGCCGCGATAAAAAGTAGACTATGTTCTTCCCCGTGGTCAAATCTATATCTGTACCAAATTTCATCAAAATCAGTCTAGTAGTTTCGGAGCCTATTCAATGCAAACAATCAAACAAACTTTTCCTCTCTATTATATTAGTATAGATAAAATAATACAGCCTATATTGTTTTATAAAGAAAATACAGACCAAGCAACCGGCAACGTACACTTCATTTTTTGTCTAAATCCTCTTCATAAAAAACAATATATCCCTAACACACGATCAATCATCAAATAACGCCGTGTTCAGCGCAATAAGCGAATAAGCGGATATGATATTCCCGCTGAAAGAACGGCCTGATTTCATTTAGTTTGCGGCGCGGGCGGGCGGCGCGGGCGGGCGGCGCAGGGCGGATCTAATATCCTGGCCTGGCTTCCGTCGGCAGACTTCCGGGGCCGATATTAAACACTCATATCTAAAATATACTCATAAAATATCCGCATTATTACCCGTGTGTTTTGAAAAATAATGTGCAACAAGAAGACAAGAATATTTAGCACACACACATAGTTACTCGTACTATCCTTTTAAAAAAGAAAAATTCAAGAAAACAAGCATGCTAAAAACATGACGGTAAATTTTCGTTTTTTCTTAAACAAATGGATTTAAAATTCAAATGTTTTTCAAAACTTGAGCGTTCATTCAAATTTAGGATAGATCTCACTTCCAACGAACAGCTCCTATCGCTAACATGTTAATACAGCGCAAGCGACTGGAAGATTTGAGATCTCGATCTTATTAAGGAGGGCGCAGGTTCGATTCCGGTCACGTAGACAATTATAGGTAGAGCGGATTCACTAACCGCGGGCGAACTTTTACAATAAATCCATCGGCGTCCGACAGTTAATCAGGGCCGATAAAAGCTTAAACGTAGTACCTGCGGAGCTGTTCCATTCTATTACTCCGCGAACTTCGCAGGCTCTTTGATGACAAAACTTGGACGTTTCGCTTAATATATTATGTATTATATTTATAAACCTAGCTTTTGCGCGCGACTTCGTCCCCATTGCACCCCCGTGGGGTATATATTTCGAAAAATCCTTTTTAACGGATTTTTACGTCATAATAACTATCTGCGTGTCAAAATTCAACGTCTTCCGTTCAGTTGATATTTCACTAAACAAACCTTTGACCCAATTTCACCCCTCTAGGGGAGAATTACTATAAAATACGTTTCAACTCAATAAGTTGTATTTATTACACCGGATATTAAATTTCAATGAATACAATCTTTCAACCCTTATTTTACACACTCAGAGGGTGAATTCTAATAGACCCTGAAACACGCATTTTTAATCAAATTAATTTAAGAACACGAATCTCAATTTTCATCCCATCAACTCCTTTTCAAATTTCGAAATTTGGCTTGTATTTCGGGTGCTGGTGGCATACTTATGTAGGTGTATTTTTATGAAGTAAAATAAATAAGAAATAGTACCTACTCGTATATAATAGAATATACATACTCGTGTTGTAGATTGTTATTGCTTATGTAACACTACCCAGTTCATTTCTTATGCCGGTTTAAAAGCTACAAAACACTGGAAAATTGTAACTTCGGTTGGTTGTTTAGCAATTCTAAATAGTTCCAAGAACCGCCCGGCGAGATTTTCTCTCGACAATGTTTGGTGTATAATGTTTCTCAAATTATCCTCTCGCAGTCTCAAAGATATACAATATTTATAATAAAATTGTTATGTACATAGTAAAGTTTTTACAAACAATGCGAAAATCTTTTTACATAATATAATAAGAATAGCTTCCCACATCGATTTCGGTGGCGGTGGCCGGTTTCATTGAAACCAGGCCAGCTACGCGGGAGTTATTTATAGTGCTAAGTGTGTGCGTAGTACACAAGAGCACTCCCTCTTCCTTTACTCTCGTAGACTCGGAAGACCGACACGACTGGCGTGAGATCAGGCGCAGGAGTGACATTTTACATGCCCATCCGACGCATTGATCATCTTTCAGACAATCAGGTGATCAGCCTGCATTGTCCTAACCAAAGTTGACCAGACAACGGGTAGTGTATTTAATCCTTCGGCGGCATTCGAAACCGTAACTCTACACGCTCAACCACTGAGCCACAGCCGTTGCATAATGCTACACCATTATTTACACGTAAAACGGCCACCGGCTTATCTTAATCGTCGATAATAATTGTGTAAAGTTGCATCACCCGCCTCGCAATAAATTCCGTAAAGAACGTTATCTGCCGCGCGCAAGCTAGGGATGGGCGTTGAATGAACGAACTGTTTTATTAAACTGTTTATTTGTCATGAACGGGTAAACTAGTTTAGCGTCTACTGATAAACTAGTCTATGCGTGAACGGTTGCCATATGCCGGAACGGTGCGTGCGACAGAGACCGTTTTTTCGCGACGCGACGACACGATCGACGGACGGGCGCGGGGCACGACGACTCGGCACGAGCAATACGTCTATCTCTGTTCTTTACAACCGACGACGTGCTCTAATCTATGTAATAATTACATTCATTGAGTGGGCGGTGTTTTAATATAAAAACCCCCCGACACAAAAAATAAACTCTAAAAAATTATAAATAATATTTTAAAACTATTATAATTATATTATCACATAATATTATGTAAGTTGAAATAATTTTAGCTTATATACATACTTCCAACATCATTGAAGTAACATGATACCAAATTTCGAATCGATAGGACATGTGGAGGATAGTCAGATCCCCTCATCAAATAATAAAGAAAAGATGATTTTCAAACGGCTAATCATCAACTAAGGAAAAAATTATTTTCAAACGGCTAATCAGGTCAAGGTTACCTTACCATGTTCTTTAAATAACGTTGAAGTAACACGGTACCAAATTTCGAATCGATTGGACATAAGAAAGTTAGTAAGATCCCCTCATCAAGTAGAAAAGAGCTGATCATCTTCAAACGGCTGATCAGGTCATGGTTACCTTACCATGTTCTTTGAATATCGTTGATGTAACACGGTACCAAATTTTGAATAGATCGGACATTGGAAAGTTAGTCTGACTAACTTCAACTTCCCCTCATCAACTAGAAAAGAGCTGATCATCTTCAAACGGCTATCTTCCCACCACCAGTTTTCTCATCGAATGAAGCTACGAACACTCTCGATTAAGTCATTAATATTCTCTTTCAGTGCGCTTTCATTTGAGACCCCACTCGAGTATATTTGCACATTCGGTTATTCTTCCCCGCTTTCACCCCCAACAACTTTTAAACGGCTCAACCGATTTTCATCAATCATGTCTAAGAATACTCGCATGTAAGTCACCTTTAATACAAAAAAAACTAAATCGAAATCGCGTCATCCGTTCGGGAGCTATGATGCCACAGACAGACAGACAGACACACACACAGACAGACACGTCAAACTTATAACACCCCTCTTTTTGCGTCGGGGGTTTAAAATGAACTTTAAAGTAAGCTAACAATTTCCACCGCTCACAGATTAAGCCGTCTCGTCGTTCGTCGTCATCACTAGTCGCGTCGATCAGCAAACGACAACAAGTTTGTCAAAACAGTTAATGCAAAAAGTCGTTCATTCAACAAAACTACTTTGTTTGTCATAGTTTATTGCTCAGTTCAGTATTCGTCGAACACGTAAACTAGTCGAAAAAAAAAACTGTTTTTTCAACTAGTTTACGATGAACGATAAACGGTCTCGTTTCGTTGATCGAAAAAGCGTCGACGACCCACCACTAGCGCAAGCCGCGCGCATTGTCGAGGAACAAAGCGGGCTCTCGTTCGCTCGCGATTCGAATTTCGAACGGAACCAGTCCAACTCCGTCTTTGTTGGACAACTATTGATGTCTGATACAACTTCCCGCGTCCCCCTGAACGTGATCACATCATATTTTATCCGCCCTCTCTATTATGTCACCGTGCACTGCAAATCTGTCAATGAGAATAATTCTCAACTACAATTATTGTAGTTACATCAATAGGATATTTTGTATTTAAAAAACATTTTGGGCATTCATATTTACGAAACCCTCCATTTTCTATTCACCATCTTTCGACAGTTTACAATCTCGCTAGCTATGTATATTAAATATTAATAATCTTAGGTTTTTCTGTGTCAATCTCAGATCAAATAAAAAACTAGATTACGCATGGCGCTTGTTTCAACTGAAGCCTCAAAAACTACGCTACTTTGTTTAAACACACGCGGTCACGCACACTCATGCAAAAAAAGTACGCTACTTTTCGTCAGTATCGAACGTCGTGCAGTGATTTTGCCACAAAAATGCCGTCCTGCGCTATTAAGTTGTGTGAAAAACGAAGGCGAACAAAAAGTGTCAGGGAATAACATTTCATAAGTAAGTACACACAAAACTGTAGTTTGTTTAAGATAATTTATCACAATTTAGAGGTTACTCGAAACAAATAATGACAATTTCATAATGGCGGATAAGAGAGAGTGTTGCCAGGATTTCATATTCTCAATAGCCTTAAATAAGGTAAGTAATTTCTAGGCAAATTCTTAACAAAATTATGAAGTAGAGAGTCAGACTGTGTTTTTATTTTTTAATTAGGAAGTTTTGAAGTTTGAAGCAATTTAAGGTAAATGCCCCTATATTCGGTCTACGGAAAATATCGGGAACGATAATTCCGCCGTCTGTGGACTGATTTTCAAAATTCTTTTTTGATATAAAGGGTATAATCCCAAGTCCGGTTTTCAAAAATTGGTGACCTGATGATGGGATCCATGAGGAATTTTTATGGAAATTTATGGTGATTTTGACTTTTTCTGAAGTAGTCCAAGCATATGCTACCAAAAAGTAAGATTTTGCTCCAAGTTATACTCTGGATCCAAAAGTGCAGAACAGAACTCCTGACTCCTTATAGACATGTTTGGGGATTTCGGCGTTATTTAAAGAACTGCAAGCATATGCCACCATGTCAATAAATCATCATCATCACCACCACAATCACACCATACATCATCACATTTTGATGATATAAAAGGTACTTCTTATAGTATTTTACACCAACACGGAGATCTTTGAATATTACTCTGTCGTTTATGGACCTATTAGCAAAATTATTTTATTGCTGTAAAGGGTATAAATTCGAAATTGGTCTTTTAGTCACTAAAGTGGAAACTTGATGATGGGGCATCCATGAGGAATCGAGGGAACTCCTTGAAATTTATATGGACACATAATGATTTAGATTTTTCCTGAAATAACACAAGCATATTATGCTACCAAAAAAAAATAATGGGCAAGTGGTACACTGACTTGTTGGTGACCGTATATTAACTACCCTATTACTTACCATAATATTATTGGTACACCTAAATCGAAACTTTTCATCTTTACCTATCCTTTATCTAAATTTATCTATAAATAAATAATAAACAGAATTATCACTTTCTGTTTTTTTTTCATAGTTAAAGACGTTTTAAACGCAATAAAAATGTTCTAATCTAACCCATTTTTAGAATTCCATAGTTGGGGAGAGTTGTGACAACGTTATTTCGCGCCAGGTTTTTGTGAGGCCGTGTTACAACTTTTACGTAAAATAGAGCTCTGCAAAGTTTTTTGACATAAAGCTAAGAAAACGAAACATTAATGTCACAGAAACGTTAACATGGCCGAATTCCTATACAATTTTCGAAAATTTATTATATTGTTATCTCGAAAACTACGGATCTTATAATTTTGAAAATTTGCGAAATTACTGCGACAGTAAAAGAACTTTAAGCGGTAAAATTACCATAAACCAATAAATAGTACAAATGTGGGATGTTTTTCGAAAGTTTAGCCAACATATGGTAATGATAATTTAGTATGGCAACACCGGCTCACGCACACAATGCATAAAAAACCGGCTTCACTGTGTTGTTCGTAGAAGTCCATCTATACTTTTTATTTGATCTGAGGTGTCAATATAATAATATTTATTATGGGGGACCTACACCTATTACCACAGGCTTCTCTTCTCTGATATTATAAGTTATTTCTTCAAACAGAAACATATACGCTTAGCAACATACATACAGGCAGTAGGTATTTAAGTAATTTACCGGTTTAATATAGACTGTTGCACGCGACTTCGTGCGCACAAAAAGAAATCGTGCGGTAACCGTACACTTTGCCGCGATAAAAATAGCATATGTCCTTCCCCGTGGTATCTGTATTGTCTTCTATGTTTGTACGAAATTTTATCAATATCCGTCCAGTAATTTCGGAGCCTATTCAATGCAAACCAACAAACTTTTCCTCTTTATTGTATTAGTATATAATTAATACAATAAAGAGGAAAAGTTTAGACTAGTTTTTTTGGTTCATGATATAGATGATAATTCTAGTTAATATAAAAAAAAAGACACGCGTCTAGTACTTACTAGTAAGTGGCTCCAATTTTGAAAACGTCTTGAAATTTTTGAATAAAAACGTGCTAACAAAAAAGCGTAAGCATAATGGCGACCGCTAGCATTAAATAAGCAAAATGGCTAATTATATTAGCGGCATTGAAGTTAGTAAACGTGGCCGATAATTATCATTAGCTATTATAATCTGTTTTATTTTCTTTAGCGCTACCAGGCGCTAACACGCGCTTTTTTCGCGGAACACAGCCTATGTAACCAGTAACAAAATATTGGGTCAACATCAAAATAATAAGGCGGGATATGTTATTTAAATTCGTCGAAATCCGCCATATTATGTGAGGTCGCTACACGGTACGGCGGCGGGCGGTGCGGCGCACGGTGGGTCGAAAATCGGCTTTCATAGACATAGAAATGAAATCTCGAAAGTGATAGATTTTTTGATTCATATTACTTCAGTTTAGTATTACTATGTAGAAAATTAAGTTTGAGATAATTTGGCCCAAAAATGAGGGAGTAATATTTTTTTCTACGAAAAACTTGTATGGAGCCAACATGAAAAATTCAATTATTTCAAAAACGGCAAGTTTAACCGTAATATCCTGACAGATGGTTATAGTACCAATTATTCATGATTTTTTGGCATACATCATATAACGGTTTTAGCTGCTCTTTTTTTTTTTTTAAATCGTCGAAATTTTTGAAAAAAAGTCACCCTGTATTATTGCACGATTCGATAGTGTTACTATTAAGGAACAATTTCTGGAAAGTAATAGTATACGGCAAACTTGAGGAAAGTGTTGAATTTTAATAAACTCCTTCATATTTTGAACAAATGTATGAACAATTATATAAAATGCTAAAATTAAGCACTTTCCTTAACTTTTTCACATATAGTTACTTCCCAGCAATTGTTATTTACTAGCAACACTATCGAATGCTGCAATAATACAGGTTGACTTTTTTTCATAATTAACGGATTCGAATCCTAACCAAGGATGGTGACTTGGCTATAATCTGATAATGCAGTTATATTCTTCGTACGCTGTGAAGTGAAGGAAAATTATGTCAGAGTAATTTCTTCCCAAAAATACTGGATCTATAACTTTTTTATAGAAAATTTCTATGAAGCCAATGAGAAAAATCCAATTATCTTCAAAACGGCAAGATAAATCCTTAAATCCTTACATGCTGTTATAGTACTATTAATTCATGTTTTTTCTGCATAGTTCATGAAACGGTTCTATTTGCCATTTTTTTTTTTAAATAATCGAAAATTAATTTTGAAAAAAAAAGTCACCCTGTATTATTGCACCATTCGATAGTCTTGCTAGTAAAGAACAATTGCTGGGAAATAACTACATATGAGAAAGTTGAGGAAAGAACTAAATTTTAGCATTTTATATTATGTTTCATACATTTGCTCAAAATATGAAGAAGTTTATTGAAATTTAACACTTTCCTCAAGTTTTCCGTATACCATTACTTTCCAGAAATTGTTCTTTACTAGCAAGACTATCGAATGGTGCATTAATACAGGTGACTTTTTTTTTTCAAAATTAATATTTCGGTGATTAAAAAAAAATGGCAAATAGAACCGTTTCATGAACTGAGTAAAAAGAACACGAATTAATAGTACTATAACAGCATGTAAGGATATAAGTATTTATCTTGCCGTTTTGAAGATAATTGGATTTTTCTCATTGGCTTCATAGAAATTTTCTATAAAAAAGTTATAAATCCAGTATTTTTGGGAAGAAATTACTCTGACATAATTTTCCTTCACTTCACAGTGTACGACGAATATAACTGCGTTATCAGATTATAGCCAAGTCAACATCCTGGGTTAGGATTCGAATCCGTTAATTTTGAAAAAAAGTCACCCTGTATTATTGCAGCATTCGATAGTCTTGCTGGTAAATAACAATTGCTGGGAAGTAACTATATGTGAGTAAGTTAAGGAAAGTGCTTAATTTTAGCATTTTATATAATTGTTCATACATTTGTTCAAAATATGAATGAGTTTATTAAAATTCAACACTTTCCTCAAGTTTTCCGTATACTATTACTTTCCAGAAATTGTTCCTTAATAGTAACACTATCGAATCGTGCAATAATACAGGGTGACTTTTTTCCAAAAATTTCGACGATTTTAAAAAAAAAAAGAGCAGCTAAAACCGTTATATGATGTATGCCAAAAAATCATGAATAATTGGTACTATAACCATCTGTCAGGATATTACGGTTAAACTTGCCGTTTTTGAAATAATTGATTTTTTCATGTTGGCTCCATACAAGTTTTTCGTAAAAAAATTATTACTCCCTCATTTTTGGGGCAAATTATCTGAAACTTAATTTTCTACATAGTAATACTAAACTGAAGCAATATCCATCAAAAAATCTATCACTTTCGAGATTTCATTTCTATGTCTATGAAAGCCGATTTTCGACCCACTGTGCGGCGGCGCGGGCACGTTCGGAAGACACTTGCGAGGACGTGATTCAATTTGCATAGTGTGATGGACGGATTACCGAACCCTTTGGCAGCCGCGAGCCCTCTGATACCGACTTATTACCGACCTCGAATATTCCCCAATAACTGGAAAGTCCCTTTATGAGCTCCCATCTCGTTTCTACTTGATTCTACAATAATTGAATTCGTCCTTTTTAAATTCAGTAAGTTCGAATGGATATATGTCTATATGTATGCATTAGATATGATACTTGGAGAATCTGTAATTTATACAATATGGACATCGCGAACAAGCATTGAACCACTGCGGGTCGCTAGGGGCCCTAAAGTTTGATATAAAACCTGGCAGATTTTTTTTATTGGCCATGGTCCAATGCTTATTTCTTGATGAGCTCATTTTTCGTCAGCGAGCTCTAGCTCTATTAGGAACTAGTCAGCTTACGCCTAAATGAATTATAACAGAAATCATATATTTAATAACCTTACATCCTTAAAGATACTTTATTATCTACGTATCAGTACATTGAAACAGCCTCCGTAGTCCAGTGGTTAGAGCGTTGGTTCTCGACTCGGAGGTTGTCGGTTCGATTCCCGCATTGGAACAGCAAAAAATGTTATTTCCTAATTTGGTTAGGACAATGCAGGCTAATCACCTGATTGTCTGACAAGAAAGATAATCCATGCGTCGGATGGGCATGTAAAAAGTCGGACCTGCGCCTCATTTCTCGTCAGTCGTGTCGGTTATCCGTCCCACTGGATTACGAGAGTAAAGGAAAAGAGTGCTCTTGTGTACTGAGCACAAACTTGGGCACTATAAAATTACTTCAGCGTAACTGGCCCGGTTTCAATGAAACCGGCCACCTTGACAGATAACGGTGAGGGAAGTAATTATTAGTTATTATTATTACATTGAAATTGCATAGAAGTAAATATTAACATGTATCTTGCCGAGAAGTTTAAATCACAATTTACAAGTAGAGCTTCCCCGTGTTTGCTGCCCGCATCTGCTGTTAACGAAATGTTTTAAGTCGACCTACTTGTAAACTTTGGAATCTCCGTAATGTCAATACAAAAATAAACAATTTTCTTTTGTTCAATTTAAAATCTTGACAAACTATTATTTATCGTTAGAACTCTATCACTGAAGCTGTCAGCTGTTAGCAGAACCCACGTATAACTCGGCTCTTCCAACAAACGAAATCCTACTGGATATCTGTATAATCTATGCCTACTGGTTTTATATCTATTTGATTAGTATAATTCGTTTTAACCGACTTTCAAAATTGAAGAGGTTGTATTATAATAATTATATATAAGGTTTGGTAAAATCAACTACGGATATTTTGGGTATATGATCTACTGCAATAAAGACATTTTAGCACAAAAATAATTGTCATACTCAAAAAAAATGTTTTTGTCTTTATATGGGCGAGTTTGCGTTTTGTGGATAGTCGCCCTATATTTCAGATGATTTTTTACTTTGAGTATGACAAATAATTTTATGCCTAAACGTCTTAATATAAGCAGTGGATCATGTGCCCGAAGTGTCCGTAATTGATTTTCGAAGACGCTATATTATCCGAGTACAATATAATAACGCGTTCACGGTGTTGGTGGGGCTTCCTCGCTATTGTAGTGCGTGTGCGATATTTGCGCAGGCACACACAGACGGTTTTCACACCGTGCTGCGGCGTCGCATCGCGTCGCTGATGTTCCGCACGCGTGAAAGTCCCAACACCATCCTGAATCTGCTTAGCGCCAAGCTGGACAGCCCCCTTCTGCGACACTGGGTCCAAGCACACGTGCCTGTGCCCGGAGCCCCTGAGGGAAAATATTTAAATTAAATAAGTATATTATGTATTCTCAGACCTAGCGAATAGATATGCAAAAAAATTATAAAAATCAGTCAAGCTGTGTTTCGGAGGAGTTTGTCCCGACTCCCAAGGCTCGAACACTATGACACGACTCACGAGAATTTGATAATATATACTAGAAGATAGGTAGATAATTTACTCACAACTCAACATTCTAGTACATCGTTTCTCAACCGGTGGGTCGCGACCCTTGGGGGTGTCGAGTTTGTTTTTAAAGGGGGACACAGTCTGTTGAAAAATAATAAAAACAAACTACATATATAGGTACAAAAGATTCGTTTTTCGAACGAATATTTTGTATCGAACGTCGAAAAAATCGCGACGGAACTTTTTGGCATTTTCGTGGGTCGCAACATAAAAAAAAATGAGAAACGATGCTCTTGTATTATGTAATTTATTACGTTAAGAGATTAAGGTGTAGATCGTACTTGTAAATGGATAAGTAATAATAAATATTCTGACGAAGCATTTATCAGGAGCAATTTATAATGAAATGTCCCGCTCGTGCCAGTCAGGCTTACTCCACAAGTCCACAGCTCACAGGTTGGGGACAATAACATACCATTACCACATTACTGAAAAGCCTTGTCACGTCTCGTTATATAAGTACCTGGGTAACCGAGCTATGCTCAGAGTTCTGGGGGGTAATTCTGCTAAATAAAACCTGCATTAATACAATTACAATCAAGTCCCGATGCGCTTATACTCTCAAACGGTGTTTTTATGAGCGTTAAACCAACGTGAAACGCGCTCTGATCGGTCGAAACGTCATAAAATCCATTCATGGTAACATGTTGCTACACTTTCAATCCAAACAAAGTAAAATCTCGTATTAAAAGTAGACTTCCTACTTTTAATACGAGAATTGAGGTTCTGATAAATTTTAAAAAATATTTAAAAAATCAATTTTATATGTAAATTATCTGGCCGGGATTCCAACCCACCACAATTTCATAAAATCTCCAATGTATCTTTAACGCAGACAAAGTTTTATTCTTTAGAGCTGATTTTAAATAGATTTTATTGCCAAAAAAGTTTCAGCAAGCCCAATTTAAGAACAAGCGGAACACGGGCCGGGCGCGCCGGGTCAAACTTGCTAAGTAGTTAAGTACCTAATGTATTATTATAGCTTCTTAGTTCGTACTTCGTATTATCGTATACGTAGGTCGTAGGTGCTTTTTTATTCAAACTCCTGCTTTACGGCTTAATACAGAAGCGTTGCAAACTTACTTGCTTCTATTGACTTATTGTTAGTCACTCGGTTCTGAGTTTTACCTGTGGTTTTACCTACTTAACAATGGTTTACCTATGCCTCGCCTACATTAACAGCGATGTATCAGGTGTCCCCACAAATAGATACATATTCATACTTAATAAGAATTCCTACCTTCTAACAAACTAGTTAAGGCGAGATCATAGGCTACTTTGTCATTTCCCGTCACCTAGTCTACCTAGTCAGAGTTCAATTACGAAGTGGAAAAAAATATGGGATCAAGTACACAATCCTTAACATGTTCTGAACCGTACACATTTTGAAAAAAATATATAATTCCTGATTTACAAAATCTTAAAATCATCTCTTAAAAATCACGAAATCTCCTAAAGCGTAAAATGTTGTGCAGCACCATACACATTTTTTGATAAATAATTAATATATATATTATATTTCAACTTAAACCGAACACTTTTGTCATTTGTACAATATTTCAAGAGATATTTAAGAAATACCTTGAAAACACCGTCTTCTACATGAATATAGAAAATAATGCTACGCAAAAATGACGCTTATTACAAGGTGCATACGAGTAGTGTAAATCATTTTATTTTTGAATTTTGAGCTTTGTCCTGGCCTTAAGGGCATAGTCGTACCTACCCATATAATATTATAGACTAGATGTTGACCGCGACTTCGTGCACACAAAAGTTAATTTCGCAAAAGCCGTAAATTTTTCTGCGATAAAAAGTAACCTATATCCTTCCCCGTGGTCTACTCTACATCTGTGCCAAATTTCATCAAAATCGGTTCAGTAGTTTCGAAGCCTATTCAATGCAAACAAACAAACTTTTCCACTTTATTATATTAGTATAGACGAGACATGTGTAGTATAAACTATGCGCACTTAAATGGCCCCACTTTTGGATCTCTAAATGTCAACATTGCCACAAACAACTGTTTGGGGCCATTTTGACATCTGAGGTATGGTGAAATCAAGATGGTTGTCATTTGAGGTAGGTATAGTGAAAACAAGACGGCGTAACTTTTTCTTGTGTGGAGATTTGTTTTGTTGTGTGTGAACAGCGCGAGGCCATTTTCAGAAGACTTGCAGACAGTTCGTTTGAGGCCTAATCATTACTTAGTGCGGGGTAGGGTATGGAACCGGGAAATCCCGGTCCCGAAATTCCCGGGAATTCCCGAAATTTTGAATCGCTCTGAGAACCGGGAATCAAAAATTTAGAACCGGGAATTTCGGTACTTTCGGTACCGAACAAATTGTATTAAAATTTACAAGAACTTAAGTAAACTATCATCGGTAATTGTAAATATTAGCTAAACATAATTTTTAATTATTTCCGAAAGCGAATTAAAGACAAAAATGAAAAATATATAAAAGGATGTGAATGAGTAGTTCATAATATTAGATAATAGATTCTGTATATAAAAGTTAACTGTGAGCGGTGCGAGGAAATAATAACCATAATATTATGCCGTATTTAATATTAATATGTAGTATGATAGCACCACACATCGACTGACATAGTAGCCAATACTGGAGTATACCTACTAATATGCATATTGGTTGCTTTTGGGGTTGGTGAGCAATTTAGATGGATTTTACCTATTGTCCTTTAAATACTCTTTATTGTCCTTATAAAAATAGTTACGCATTATATTAATTTTAAAATTTTAATTTCAAATTGGAGCATCTGTAGGATTCACTGAATTGAACTTCTGACACTCGAGTAAATTTTTTTTTACCCCTTCCCACCTTTCACGCAAATCGTCAGATTAATATACACTTCATATCAGAGACTTATTTGCGCATGAACAACACTAATTATAATCTGACGCGTTCAGCATATCCATGTCATGGTCATTTTTTACAACTTTTTAACCACGCAGGACGACGACTGCTAAAAGCTGACACACTATTCCTATAGTGTGTCAGCTATTGTCAGTATTTGTCTGGTTATTTAGTCTTTTAATTATCTAATTTGTCACTTATAATAGGTTACCTAGATGTTCGAGCATGTACACTTATAGCATTCTGGACACCCCAACTATTTGATGTTTTGCAAAAATCAAATAACTCGAAATAACATATTTAATAACCTAACCAAGAGCATGTCAGGACATGTCTAAGGAGGGTTCCGTAACTATAAACGCGTAATATGCTTTTTTTTTAATTACTCCAAAAGTTACTGTCCGATTGGGTTCACAATAATTTTTCTAAAGAGTTTTTAGCATGATCTATTAGCATGGAAATTTGCAAGTTTCTATCTCCTATAGCTTAAAAATGCTAGGGGGGGGACCAACTTACAAACTACTTTGGAGGCCGATTACTCGAAAATGGTCAACTTTATAAAAATGTAACGTATGAAAACTTGCCTTTATTTTAAAAGACCTATTCTACGATACCCCACACGATGGGGTGGAGTGAAAAAATATTTTTCATCCCCACTTCACATGTATGGAGAGCCACCCCTAAAATATAAAATTATTATTTTTTATGGTCCCGAAACCGTGATCTATACACAATCTATAACTGCACCAAATTTCATCAATTTATATTCATAATTACAGGAGCTAGAGGCGCGGACAGACAGACAGACAGACAGACAGACAGACAGACAGACGGACAGAGCGAAACTATAAGGGTTCCTTAAGTATTACGGAACCCTAAAAACCACCAATAAATGCTAATAAACTAAAATGACATACGGCTCTTTACTATCGCCAGAAGTATTGTCATTAATATGGCGATGACATGTTGGCTGATTTGTCGAGTTGCCATTAAAACCTTATTTAATTTGTAATTGTACTATAAAATGTTATTATTATATTTTGAATTACTTTTTAGACAGTAATAATACTTGTATTTCATGCCTTCACACCAGTCCCGAAATTCCCGAATTTCCCGGGAAATCCCGGTTCCGAAATTGCCCAGTCCCGAAATTCCCGGTTCTCAAAATCAGACCGGTTCTTCCATTCCCTAGTGCGGGGGTATCTTTGATCTCCAAAAGACTCACACGCACAGAAATAAAGAAATTACGAACATAAAGGGATAAAACATTTTTGGCACCGCACTGGCTGAGTAAGTAAGTGATCCTTCGATCCTTCTAGGCACTGAACGTGTTAAAGGATATATTTCATATTATGTTTACAGTACGTAATATGTATTGTACGTAAACTGTATAGCAAGCGATATTTTATCTTAACATAAAATATCATAATATCTTCGCTTTCTGTGATACCTATTGGTCGAAGTTTGAAAATCTACTACATAATCTGAGTACATAATATACAGAATATATAAACTAGTATTTACCTGCTATGTAAGTGTAACACGGTAATTTTCACGTGTGCGGAGTGCAGGTAATGCGGGGTCACGCGCGTTGGACCACTCAGCAACTACCTCTCGACCGGCAGATGACCCGCGTAGAATGTTCTGGAATTTAAACGTACGCGGGCAACAGCTAGTAGAATATATGTCACCGTAAAATTGTGAAAACCGTTAGATTGTAAAATAACTAACGAAATTGTAAAAATATGTCGAAATATTCAAAATTATAAAAGTATATAATCTAACGAAAAATAATGTGTTAAATTATAGGCAGAATATTCGCGTCGGAAGTCTATTTCACTAGTTATATTACAATCTAACGGTTTTTACTATTTATTTTACGGTGACATAATATACACAAATGTATTTTGTGTCTAAGCTCAAGTATTTGAATAATTTTCATTCATCAATTTAACAAACCAATATGTCAGAACCGCAATCAGTGGGCCGATTCTGCTAATCAAATCCTACAAGGGACGTAAAACGCCATACTCACCTTCCAACCTGGAAATCTAAGACCGCGGACTGTAGGGATTGTAGGGAAAAATTATAAATGACACTTTTGATACTAATGAGTAATGACTAATGACGGCCATTAGTACCGGTGCTGGATTTGCAGGCTGGACCGTGAGTAAGGCGCTTCACATGAACATTTGACAGCGGCGTAAATGTAACGATATCGAATGAAATTTGTATGGGCTATGTCATGATTTTGACAGATTTTCATACAATTCACATTCGATAACGTTACGTTTAGGCCGCTGTCAAATGTTCCTGCTAGGCCCCCAGTTACAATCCAGTCGCGGTTTAATAATAAGGTGAAATAAAATAGTAAAGTAACAGAAAGTTTACGCCTATTCCTGAAAAATAATACCTTTGCACCTGTACAGCTACGAAATACTTAGGTTTGAATAATTTCCGTTCAGCCCAAACGAGCGAAACGTCAACATTGCATAGCTCTTATTTGTACAAAGAAATAGGTGTATCAATTGGTCTTAAATAAATAATCACGAACATGGGAGAAGGGAGTAAGTGCGGGACATTAACAAGGGTCCGCTCCAATTTTCGTCCTGTCTACGTTGATATATCGAAGGCCGATGCGAGTCCAATGTCCGCCCGCCGGCCGCCCCCACCTCCACCCCCTCAAACACTGGCGGCTCGTTATTTTTACATGAAATAGTGATTCAGCACAATGAAACAAATTCTTTAAAAGAGCTTCCCTTTTATAAATATGAAGAACGAGAAGGATAACATGATGTTTAACTCAGGATTAATCTAAAATGTCTAACTAAACCCAGATCTGCGCATTGCGCAAGTAGGCCTCAAGATATTTAAAATTGTAATTTTTTACTCTTCCGACTCAAAGAGTTTTTCTATCGGCTTCACTTAACGCTTACTTTTTGAAGACCCTCATTCAAATCCCTGCTTCCTCATCCAAACCCTTGCAAATCCAAGGCCAAGGCTTCCCTATGAAGAAGAACCAGCCTTCGCCACTGCTTATTTGCTGATGAAGAGTTCTGGAAATAATTTACAGATTCAATAAGGGTGTATGATGGATAAATTATGTTATAATTAATTCCGATTTTCATGAAATTTGGCACGGATATAGAGTAGTCCATGAGGAGGGACATAGGCTCCTTTATATCGCGAGAAAATGAATGAAGAAAATGTATTATAAATATTTAAACGACTTTACAGAAAACAAAGTTGCAACCATATCTAGAGGAGCTACTTTACTATAACAACTTCAATTACAAAAAGCTAAACTACCGAATAAGATTTTAGTTCAGCCTTCATAGTTGAAGTGAGCTTAAGCGGGTATAAAGAGACGACGAGAGTGAAAACGTATTTCTTCCCGGATAAAACGAATAGATAGAGCTCTTTAATATAAACGAAGCAGACTTTAGTACTCTCGAAAAATGCAACGCTGGCGGTCGGATACACACTGAATTTTTTACTAGCGTAAGATTCGTCGCTTCACGCTGAAGACTCCGTTATTATGGTCTTGACAAAGTTTAGTCAAAACTTTAACAATTTAACAATGTTTACAACTAAGATTAACGTAGTAGTGATGAGATAAAAAACAATTCAAGGCAAACGAACAGTTGCATCACCGTGATAAGTGACTACAATCGTCGGTACGACGCGACGCGATGCCGCAGTTAATCCAAAAAAGATTTTAAAAAATATAGAAACCGACTTCCATAGCAATAACATTCAAATCACTAAAAAGTATGAAATAATTCTTATTGTCGAAGTAGTTCCCCTAAATTCTGCTTAAACTACTATTTCTCTACCATGGACGTACGTATTTTTTCAACGTCCATGTTTTCTACTCAATCAACTTATTTTTGAAGTCGGTACCAGCCCAAACAATTGTATAAATCCCATAATAAAAAAATCAATAATTTTAACACAAGTTCTATTTACGTCCTTATTAGGATAAAAAGGTAAATAAACAATAACATTAAACAACAAAACAACTATAATTTAATTTATTCATAGATGTATAATATAAAAAAGAGGTTTTTATTGCATTAAAAATATACAAAAGTAAGGCTACGTTCCCACGAGTGTTATATGATCGCGACTGAAAAAACCATACTATAATTATAGAATTTTCCGCTAATACGACACAGCTGAAAATCGTGTACACTTGACACTTCGATTTTCAGCTCTATTTTAGATTAGGTGCAGAGTTCTATTTATAGTGCAGTTTTTCCTGTCGCGAGTCGCGACTCGCGACCACAAAAAAAGTCTCGTGGATACGAAGACTAAAGGTTGGTAGCCAAAATATTTCAGATTACCACATAAATTAACGACTTAACTTGATTAACTTCAGCGGTTATCCTTTGGTACAAAATAGGTAGGTACACTTTTGTAGGCCTAGCAGGCCATTTGAAGCGGCGTAATACGTTTACGAGTACGAAATACGAATGAGAATCTTGAAATATTATTTTCATGTTGTCATAATTATTATTATTGCGTGCCCTTGAAATTTGAATCCAATACATACCTGCAAATTAAGAAATTATATTACATTTTACTTATTCGCAATACTAACAAAGGTTAAACTAAATGTAAAATTAGATTAGTAAATATGCGGTAAAACTGTATCTACAATAAGTAGTAAGTATTGAAAATAAAGTTTTATTAGGTAGGTATGAACCCTATTTTAAAGTTTTTACTGACTGGCAGAAGAAAACGTAATACTTAATATGTCTGTATTTTTATAAATATAATATTATGCAAAACAAAATATATTAGGTAAGCAATATGACTTTGTTTTAAAAAATAATATAACGTGCATTATTAATCATTCGAATCTTATATTATTAATAGAGAAACTTTACAATCTCAAATTTTAGCCTACACAATAAATTTCATTTATTGAAACAAATAATAATAATAATATCTATGGACGCTTCACACCACGTCAATCTGGCGCAGTGCTAGGTATCCGAAGAACTTGTGTTACAAGTAGAGATGGCCGTTTAAACGAAAAACATTTAAAAAAGCGTGCTTTTATAAATAAGTTGAAAAGTCGTTTATAAACGTAAGCGCTTAACACTTATACTTATCGTTATATCGTTTATAGTCATTAAGCCATAAGTGTGGTATAAGCAAAGAAAAATAGTTCTTAAGTCAGCGCAATAGGAGTGATGTGATTCTTTAATGTGGCTCATCAATTATTTAAAGTTTTAATAATCGGCTTATTTTTTGTACTTATAACTTATATGCTGTTGCATGATTATTCACTTTTTGTTAGTTGCGCTTTGCGGCTTGACGAAAACACGTTATATAACGTTACGCAATAATTCGTATTTTAATCGTAATAGTGGTGTGTTAGTGGTTTACCGTGAACTTTTATTGTAAATAATAAATATAATAATAGTCCATATGGACGTAATATAAACTTTTCGTGCAGTGTTTTAGTATTAAGTTTATTAAGTTTTTGTCGTAAGTACTGTTTAATATAAAAATTAATTATTCAGATTTCAGACAGTCCTAAGCCTGCAAAGTACGAAGAAAAGTTCATTGAAATCAGTTTTAGCGATCGAAAAACGTTACGTTTTTCGATCGCAAATAAGTGCAAAAAACATTATAAGTGGCAATAAGTAGGTAAGCAGATAAGCAGCTAAGCAGTTAAAATAAGTTGCTTTGGAATATTCAATAACGGATAAGTTAACTTTTGATTTTAAGCCGTTTATCACATCTCTAGTTACAAGTACCATAAAACGGGAAGTATATTTAATACTTTTATACCATACATATATTTAAGATTTTTGTTATATTATACACATATTTAATACACATCCATGACCCAGGAACACAGCAAAACTTTTTGTTCCTTCGGCAGGATTCGAACCTGCGACCCCCGGCTTGAGCACTAAAGCCAGCGAACCATGACTGAGCCACAAATGTCGTCAAGCAAAATATATAATCTTATGTCTCTTTTCAATAAAACGAGAAGTTAAAATATGGTAAAATGTTATACAAATACTCACCAGTCACCGATGTTCTTTGGGTTAAAGCGTGTTTATACGAGTATAGGGGTTATATATGTAACCGTAATATTGTAAAAACCGTTAGATTGTAAAATAACTATTAAGTAGTAATTGTAAAAATATGTAGAAAGTTTCACAACTATATATTATTTATAATCTAACGAAAAATAGTGTGTGAAATTATAGGCACAATATTCATTATTCGCCTCCGAAGTCTATAACGCGTTTCAAATGAGAATAGGAACGTCAATGACCTCTATCTGTCAAATGTCACTTGAAAAGTATGGTTAGCAGAAAAACTTATTTGCCAATAATAATAGTCGAAATAATTCTTTATATTCACTAGCTGAATGGTGCAAAACCTTTTCAACCGCGATTGCCATAAATAACAGAAGAGGAATAATAGTCTTACATCGAATATAAATAATAACGTTAAATTATCTAAACATTTAATTATAATAATACATATTCATAATTCGTTTTTTAAATCATAAATTAACATTTTGTTTTTCAAGTTGCAAGGCAACTTGCCAAAATTATATTGTTTTTGGTATTGTCATACTCATTTTGCTCGAAAATGATTAAACGAGGCGCTGTGTTACATAGACGACGATGACTACTCGGACAGTAATACAGAGATGAGAGAAATTGAAGAGCTAGATTCAGATTACATTTTTTTCACTTAATTTTGTAAATAAATTATATTAAAAGAAAAAAACTTTTTTTGCCCACCCTACCTAATTAGGTACCTACCCAATAGGGAATATGCACGTATTTTTTTTATTTATTTATATAGATCTATCTTGTTTGGTAAACCGTATGGTAAAATCGGTTTTTTGATATCATTAAAAATAACAAAGATATGAACGTTTAAAGTGGTCTATTAGACAGAGAGATCCGACGTGTATCGTGACGTCACATAACACGACTTTCATAGAAAGTTCATACTAAATTTCGTTTTGCTAGAAAGAGATAGATTACAAACTTTGACCGCTTATATCTTGCTCATTTATCAACAAATATTGAAAATTTTCTCGCCATGTTCTTTATTTTTCTGTCTAGTATCATATTATTATATTTTAAGCTATTTTTATATTTTATGCATATTCCCTATTGGGTAAAATTGACAGCTATGACGTCACAATATGGCGCCGACTCGATCCTATTCTCATTTGAATCGCACTATACCAACATTTTACAATTTCACTAGTTAAGTACATTACAATCTAACGGTTTTTACAATTTTACGGTGACATATACATTATAATCACTGTTTCATCATAATAAATACGCTATCGTCCAAAAATACAAACTTCTCTTTTAAATAGAGTGGTGTCTTGGGGTCGTAAAGAATACTGTATAAATGCAATAATATATGTGCATTCCGCCGAAGACGAATAGGGAGCCACTTGAGTTTAGCACGAAATACAGATACGTAGTCATACTTTCGTAAGTTGAAAATACACCTTATACAAAGATTTTGGAGATGCTCAAGTTTATTAAGCTGCTCTTCTGTGATGTTGGTGAAGCATACGTCAGCGTAATCGAGAATAGGCAGGATAAGAGACTCAGCAAGAAGAGCTTTAGTGGGAAGCTAATGCTGCATACGCCTCAACGCACTCCACGTACCAAAAACTCTCCTGCTGATCTCACCTATGTGCTCAGGATTCATGAATTTGTCTACCATTCATGAAGAAAATATGCGATTTCTAGGTTAATAAGGGGGAGGAAATTTTCATTATTTTTGCAATAGGATGCACCGTTTCTGAGATAGAAACAACTAAGTATAGAAAAAAATATGACAATGCTATACTGAGAAACTCCTACTTCTTTGGTACTGAGATACGAGAGGTGTATCAATCTATAGAAATGTTGGAAAATTCAAGATTTTCGATTTTTTTCTCCCATCATGAAGAAAATAATAAGAAAAAGGGGGGTGAATTTTTCATTATTTTTTCAATAGGATGCACCGTTTTCGAGATAGAATCAATTTTAGAAAAAAAGAAGTAAATGCTGTACATTGAGATATGACGGATGTATAAATCTATAGAAATGTTGGAAAATTCTGGATTTTCGAAAAAAAAATTCTCCCATCGCATCGTGAAGAAAATATGATGTTGCGTGGTTCCTAAGGGGGACGAAATTTTCATTATTTTTTCAATAGGATGCACCGTTTCCGAGCAACTTTATAAAAACATAGTAAATGCTCTACATTGAGATACTAGGAATGTATAAAGCTATAGAAATGTTGGAAAATTCAGGATTTTCAAATTTCTTTTTCTCCCATCATAAAGAAAATATGAGGTTGCGGGGTTACTAAGGAAATTTAAAATGGATGACTTTTTTGTAATCAGCACTCCCAGAAACCAATAAAAAAACACCCATATTATTTTTATTAAATTATGTATGTCCGCCATATTGGAATTTCAAAAAGAAAGTCATTTTCGTCACCCAAATATCTGGTAAACGACACCCATATCAATTTTACGAAAAATAAATATCCGCCATTTTTAAATTTCAAAATTAATCTACACAATAATCTACACCCCCCTAAAACAGAGAAAAATAAAAAATTGGGAATTTTGTACGCTCCTTTATGTTTTTTTTTTTTTTTGTGTGCGCTCGTTTTGCTGCTTGTATGTTTTTTAAGTTACCTACATCAGGGAAAATAAATGTGTACTCACAAATTGTCGCCAAGATGGTTATTTGTTCGCTTAAATATAATCTGTCTGCCAGTTTGGAAAATTCAGTGGTATTATTTAGTCACCAGATTTGTAATTTTATTGTTCCTTACATTCTTTCGCCAACTTGGTAATTTAGTATTCAATATTGGGTATTTTCACATCCAAAATTTAATTGTTTTGTCGCAAGTTTAAATACATGCCTTTTTAATATAATGTCGTATGGTTGCCCAAGCATATACGGCATTCTCACAACATAGTCAGCCAGCAGTCTAATCCAGAGGAATGACTGGTCAATACGTCTGGGGCCAACCATGTGCGGGTTTCCTCACGATGTTTTCCTTCACCGTTAGAGCGTTCGTATATTATGTACTTGAGATCTGAAAAAGTCTCATTGGTACACGCCACAACCTGGGATTCGAACCTGCACTCTCCTGCACTCTCTCGAGTGCGAACCAAACGGTCTACCCACTAGGCCGCGGAGCTAATATAGTAGAATAGAATAGTTGGTATTAGGTATTTCATAATTCATAGTTTGAAATTTAAAATTAATCTGCCATTTCGACTTAACCAATGACAGGCGATGTGTGAAAGAGTACACACGATAAAAGAGCGAGCAAGGTATGTGGTTTGCAGATACGATAACGTAGAATATCATCACTTGATGATATTCTCGTTACGATAGTCAGGTATAATTTTGAATTTCGAACGCCAATACTTACGATCGCCAGTTGCGACACCCTGAACTAAACTACGACTTTACTGAATCAACCATTTGGACTAGACTTAGGATTTGACGATTTAGAAATACGGCGTTGAAAACTCTAACGAAAATTATATTCCCGCCTCTTTAATTTTACACTGGCAAAATATGGTTAAGCCTTTGATTATGCCGAAATGCCGAACAACATTTCTTTAGTTTTACCGAGAATGTCGATCAGCAATGTTGTGTAATTCGTGATAATTTTCTAAATTAGTGTTATTTCGTATTTTAATGTGTAATATTGGTGGAATATTAACCATTAAAAGTTATAGTTATTCGTTACGTGCACTAGTGTGGAAAAGTGATACAACTACAAGATGCGCGTGTGAGATCTTGGGTAATAAATTGATTGTTTTCTGTACTGAAAGTTATAAAATTAATAAATTAATTTAAGATTTGGAGTTATTATACTCGTATCAATCAATTTATGTCATTTGTTTTAAAGTGTTGTCATTGTGTTTACAAATCAACACATGTAAGTTCAAGATCCTTATTACATTGATTTATACTAAACAATTGTATGTAAATCGTATTATTAATTAATTAATGATTTTTAAACTGTATAAATTAATATTCTATTAATAATACTTAAAAGTTGTCATTCTGCTTACAAAGAAAAACACGTGTTCCTGTTAAGACATTTTTAGTACATTAAATAGCTTAATTAAACAGCAAATTAGATGTAATTATTTAATAATTAATTAATTATAAATTTACAACTGGTTTTGATAATTTGTTTCAATATTTCTGGTAGTCAGAGGTGGGGCAGAGTGGGGGTGTTTACAGATTGCTATAAAATGGCGAACTGTCCTGTGAAAGGGACGGGATCGTCCTGACTCCCGCAGCGCGCGCTCGTAGCCAGTGTAGCCATACCTCTACGAGCCGCCTACGTGTCGATCCCACTCGCGAACAGTGCTTTTTATACCTCCTGGGCCCCGATTCTCATGCTTCGAATATCGGTTCGAATGTCAGTCTGTCCTGCTCGTGCACGCATGATTTGACGCCTGTGTGAATGAGTCAGCACGAGAATCGAATCGAGATTCGAGGTACGAGAATTGAGGCCCTGATAGCGATCGTCAATTAACACTCTACTTCGTAAGAATAGGGTGTAAATTGACGCCTTGCTGGGGAGTTGCACTGCTCCTGGCCGCCCGCTGTGATTTTATCACAGCGTAGGGGTCACGGGGAGTCAGCCCCCCTAAGTGTATGTGCCGTCCACGAGGACGGCACATACACTTAGGGGGGACACGAGTCCGTACACTTAGTTCTCGTCCTTACTATCCGTGTTTCACGTGAGTACTCTTTATTGTTGTTATACGTCCACTTGTGTTCAGTGTTTTTGTCTGTGACAAGTGTGTTTATGTGTTTGTGTTCCATATGGTTGAACACTGACCATGCCTACTCTCAACCCGCGGCTATCCAGCTGCGACTACCAAAGTTCCTGTTCGGATTCCGACTCGACGCTCAGCCAGGCCTCTTCGAGGTCCAGCTCACGCTCGTATCGGGACCGCACGCACTACCACCAGACTGCTGAACCTAGCTTGTGCGGAGCGGACACCGCTCGACCCGGACCGTCTTCGGCATTCTTGCGGGGGTGTACTGGTACCCCCCCGCCCCAATGCCCTCCGACGGTGGTCCGGGGCGAGTCCGGGCTCCCCCTCCGTACAGCCGAACAGGGTTCGGCCAAATCGAAGCGCACATCGCGCCGCCTAAGGGGCCCCATACATGGTCCGGTCTACCTTCAGTTCGGCCTGAACGGATGCAAAATCGTATCGTGTGTGTGCAATTTCGAGATCGCATCAGGCGGCCGTACGGACTGAAGCGATTCGTTCCAGTGTTGCCAGCTCTCTTTTTGTGAAACTACTAAACTCGTATCGATTTCTACTAAAACTACTAAAAAACTACTAAAGAGGCTACTTAACTTAGGAATTCCTGAAGCCCCCCAAAAACCACTGCATTTTAGGTTTTATTATATTAAATTTTTTTCATTAATTGAATTTGATTATAAATTTTACCATTAAATTAAAATATACTAGGAAATATTACGTATTTAGTAGCTATTTTGCATATCATTA
The DNA here is from genome assembly GCA_905404095.1 of Glaucopsyche alexis. Lineage (NCBI taxonomy): Eukaryota > Metazoa > Arthropoda > Insecta > Lepidoptera > Lycaenidae > Glaucopsyche > Glaucopsyche alexis. Next base: position 29,332,738 of record FR990047.1, read on the forward strand.
CTGTCTGGCTCTTTCCTACTTAAACACTACTAATAACTAAATTTCTACCAAGGAGGGAATAAAATACTCAATTTAGTAAAATTTTGTAAAATAACTAAGTTGGCAACATTAATTCTGGCCTGACCGATCGGCCTGAACGCGCGGCCTGTCCTGACCGTGTGTGGACAAATCGCTTCAGTTCTTGCCCGACCCGCTGCCGTGCGGGCGTGTATCTTGTACAAGCGTTGTATGAGTTTTCGCGGTGTTTAAATACAAAATTGATAAACACGACCGTAGCGCGCGGCAAACCAGAATGGACTGATGCGACTGTTCCGTGTGTGGGCGCGAATCAGATCAGGCCGAACTGACGTAAATTGGATTGGATGCGATTTTTTCCGTGTGTGTGCTCGAATCCGTTCAGGCCGAACTGACGTCAGTTCCAGCTGAAACGATCGGCCTCTCGTCTGTGGGGGCCTTAACGCAGGCGTGCGAGTCCAGCCGCCCCCCTGCGCCTCCGGGACACGTCAATAACCAGCAAACGGGTATAATCTGCGACACCGCGGGCCTAGCCCGCCACCACTGCTTTACTAGGATACACCGCGCTCGCCAGACGTCTCGCCGGCCCCCAAGCCGCGCGACATAGAGATGAAAATTCCCCGGAAAGTTTCCTTTTCTAAGGAATACTTCCTGAAAACTTCCTGAAAATTTCCAAATTTGGAAGTTTTCAAAATATATGACTTTTAGAATATTTATGAATAATATTATATAATATAACTTACCAGGGATGATTGTACCTAAAATCTAAACAATTTACCTAAGGAAAAATTAAATAAAAATGTGTCTCTCCATACAAGAGTTACCCCCGACTCGTCACTCCTTCGATTCGTCACCAAAAATTTTGTCTTTACGTCGACCCCCGACTTGTCACGACTAATAATGATAATAAATTACTATTCAGATTAGATCAGATCACTTGATTGACTTTAGTATGAAAAGTTGTAACTAGGTATATTTTGTTTTACGTCCTTTTTACGTCTGACAGTTTCATTGTCTGAACACACCCTCTAAGTTTGTCGAATGATTTCAATTTCACCCTTAGAATATAGCTTTATATTATAATTTCAGTAAATAATTATTTATGTATATCATTTTAGTAAATAACATAATTTCATTATGAAGACAAATTTAACCAGATATACGAGTGAGTTCATGTAGTCAATAATTTTATTATAAACTGTTTTATTAACTACTAGCTGGTGCCCGCAACTTCGTTTGCATAGAATTAGTAAATGGAAACGAAACCCTTTTTACCCGACTACGGCGAAGGCAAAAGGAAGGATAATGATTTTGGCTGTCTATGTATATTATTTCCTGACTGCAGAAGGTGTTTGGTATCAAAATAAAGAGCTTAAAGAGACCATTCCAAAAATCTAGAACACATAGGTATACTAAAATGGTCAAGTATGAGTCTGAAAAAAAAAAAACATTCATACCCCCGTTCATCCCATTAGAGGTTGAATATCGAAAAATTATGAAACGTGTGCTAATTATTTTCTTTAAGGACTACATTGACAAAGTTCCAAGCCTCATTCCAAAAACTTACCCATACAGAGTTTAGTACCCCTTTTTACCCCTAAAAACATTGAATTTTAGAAAATTTTGAATTAGTCTTAGTAAATCATGCCAAAGAGCAATATCACCAAATCCCAAACAGATCAGACCACAAACAAAAAAGTTACATATAAACGTTTATATACCTTTAGGGGATGAATTTCGCAAAATCCCTTCTTAGGGGATCTATACGTCACAAAAGGAAGCCACGGTCCAAATTTTACGTTTCTAGCTTCAATAGTTTTACCTCGTCGTTGATGAATCAGTCAGGCGTTGTTACTTTATACAGGATGTCCCAGAAGTCGACGTCGTCCCTTCGAAGGCTGATAGACCAGCTCATGACTCACCAGAATATCGTAATATGACCTTAGTAAAAAATCTTTAGTTTTCGAGATATTGGCACTTTTAATAATTTCTTAAAAATTACACCTCATGTCAGTTTTTAGACTGCCGCAACTATAATTTCCCGTATTGTGGGGTACAAATTTGTATTGCGGAATCCTGACTAGTTCTGCTATTGACCACGGTTATAAACAAAGCTAATAGAGTTTGAACTTTGTAGAAAAAAAGAAAACTTTTCCCTAATCGTGATTTCAAAAACTTTTTCTCCTAACTTTCACTATCCATACTGAACAAAAAATACACCACACTAACCTGATTTATATAATTTATATAATTTATATAATTAATTAATTAACTTAATTCATGCTTACTAAACTTAGAAACTAAACAGAATACAAGGATTTTTTTAAACTGTAAGGAGAAATGCAAAGAAGGAGAACACATTAATAATATCATATAATGAGTTAGACTCATTAGAGTGAGAGTAGGTGACGACAGGCACGTCTTTTGTTTGTTCTATACATGAGTTTGTTTATTAGTTACAAGTACATTACTCTATTGATGTGCATCGTTTTGTTGTTTTCTTACTTTTAACGGATTTTGCATTGTAATCTGGACTTATATTTTTTCCCCATACAAAGTTTAGTACCCCTTTTTACCCCTTAAAAGATCGAATTTTCGAAAATATTTAATTAGAGTTTTAGTAAATCATGCCAAAGAACAACATCACGAAATTCCAAACAGATCTGATTACAAACAAAAAAGTTACATACAAACGTTGATACCCCTTTTTACCCCTTTAAGGGATGAATTTGCAAAATTCCTTCTGAGTGGACCTACACGTCACAAAAGGAAGCCACGGTCAAAAAATTTACGTTTCTAGCTTCAGTAGTTTTGCTTCGGCGTTGATGAATCAGTCAGGCGTTGTTACTTTATACTCGTATAATAGAAGATAATAAGAAGATAAAGCGATAGTGTAGGTATTTAAAAATTGAAGTCGCGTACTGAATCGCTGCGAGACATAGGCACGGTAGGTACACTGAACTATACGATTAATAAGTTAAATTTTAAACAAAAAGAAAACATAGACTTAATACGACCTTATAAAACATAACCAAATACCTACATGTTGGTGTCAATAGATGGCGTTGAGTCAAGGTTCGTGCTTATTGTGTTCAATTGAATCTAAACTATAAAAACCATCTAATATTAGTGTAATTTACATTTAAAACAACTATTTTTAATAGATAAATGATCAGTTTTGAAAACTTCCTCATGGGGAAATATTCAGGAAGTTTTCAAGTAAACTTCCTGAAACTTTCCCGAAAATTTCCAAAATTTCGGAAACTTTCCGGAATTTTCACCTCTACGCGACACCCGCCGAGCTTCACAAACTGCGGTAATTAACCACCGCCCACTTGTGTTCCCGCCACCTCTCATCGACTTATCGCAGCACTACTGTGCCGTTGATACGCGTACACCGCCGCAGGCAAACAGCACTATCCGCCAGCCATCCTACGCTGAGGTGAGTGCTACTACTTCTAAAGTAGCAAACGCTAAGCCCCTTTCGCCGGCGTTGCTGAAAATTACTACGCCGCCGCACTCTACTGCTCGCTACCCGCCCCTGGTCGTCGAAAAACTCGACGACTGGGTGCGCCACTTTCGCCGATTACGAGACATCCTGGGGCATGCACCGCACCAAAACAAAGGGTCTTAAAATTCGCTTCACGCCCCAAAGTGAACGCGAATTCAAGACCATCAAGACTTATCTAACGGACCTGGAGAAGCACGGTCTAGCCTCCTGGTTTTCGTTTTCGCTACCCCAAGACCGCGAAATCAAGGTAGGTATTAGGGGCCTACCTCCCTCTACGAATACTGAGGACATCAGGGCCGGACTCGCCGAACTAGGTTACATGGCGGAGTACATGTCCTCAGTCCCGACGAGGTCCGAACCCTCCGGCCTCATTTACTTTGCCCGTATTATCAGGGCCCCGGGCGTCGTACCCGGCATATATAAGGTAACTGAACTCTTAAATATGCCGGGTGTCACCATCGAAGCTTGGCGGGGCAGTAGCAGCCCGGCCCAGTGTCATCGATGTTACCAATTCCAGCACTTGAGCCACAACTGCCACCGCATGGTGGCCTGTGTCCGGTGTGCCGGAGAACACAACGCGAGGGATTGTCCCCGCCCTTCCGACGAGCCGCCCACCTGCGTGAACTGCAGAGGGGCACACTCTGCAAATAGTCGGCAGTGCCCGATCTTCAAGAAGGCCGCAAGAAGGCTGCGTGCAGAGCATGCGCGCGCATCTCCTCCCTGCACAAACAGGGACCCGCCCATCCCGGAGCTAGAGGTCCCGCCTCCTCCGCCTACCTCTACATCGTTGATGGCGGAGGCCAACGATTGTACCCCCCGGTATGTCGCCCCCTCGATACACGACTTCCCCTCGCCTTCACCGAGGAAGAAGCGTAAGCCCAATTTCAGGAGGAAAGCCGCCGCACCCCCTGCGGCCGCTGCCCCTGCCACTGTCCCTTCCGCTGCTGTTAGCGAGTGTGAGCTTGAGCTACCTTCGCTCGCTCCACCCTTGACCGACCCCAACCCGGTGGTCCCACCTACAAAGCGCCCCTCGCGCATACCTCGCGGTTCTAGCGCCTCCTCCGCGGCCGATACGGCTGTGGAAGCTATAACCGCCCCTTTTTTTTTTTTTTTTGTTTCCGGAGGGGAAAATGCATTACGCATACCACCCAGGCGCAGGGGGCACCCGAGTGGTGATGTGGGACTCCCGTATAGGCTAATGAGACCCACGGTATACCCACTAAAAACCACCCCCCACCTTCCTCCTCGCCGCCCTGTGACGGGGCCACGGGAACGATAAACACATCCGCGACCCCGCCGGCGGCAGCCGCCCACTAGCGGCTCCATCCAAGGCCCGAAAGCCCCAGGCGCACCAGATGGTAAGGTGCGCCTTCCTCCTCGGCCTCCACCAGTACTGTAGCAGACTCCCCCCGAGTCTGCTACTAGGAGGCCACGGATACCAGCCTCCACAACCGGTACCCGGTGGCAGATCTGGTATATGGTTCTGCCACCGACCACTGCTCGGCCGCAGAGGATAGGGCAAGCGGCGCACCGTAATACCAACTTGCCTCTTCCTCTGCGGCCCCACCAATGCCGTTAACCGTACGGAACGGCCCCGCCAGCTCGCAGGGGGGTAGGGAGAGTGGCACAACACTACCACGCCTCTCCCCCTGCGATCCCTCCACGGCCGCAGAAGATAGGGAGTACGGCGCACCGTAATACCGGCACTCCTCTTCTTCTGCGGTCCCACCTCCTAGCGCGTCCGCAACGGACTCCTCCAGCCCGCTGGGAGCGCCCTCCTCGGGCCAGCCGTCGGAAAACAAGCTGGCCCTGGTTGCCTCTTCGCTTCACCGTGGGTGTCCAAACCACGGTTACTAAGCCCCACCGCCACGTCAAGGCGTGCAACCATCGGGGGGAGCTATAACCGCCCCTGTGCCAGCCTACTCTAGAGCTGAACAGCCGTTTTTAGCATCTGTTGCCCGCCCGCCGTCCCAGGTACTTGGTCACAGCGGGGCCCCACAAACCACTGCTGATCTACTGCAGTTCCTCTTCTCCCTGGCCATGAATTCTTTCTACAAAATTCAAGCCGGGGAGGAGGTCCTGCCTACTATTACTCGGGCCCTCGTAGAAGGCGCCCCCACCCTCACGGCCTTAATTAAAATTTGGGTCCCTAGGCCTTAAGCTCGGTCCCGCGGCTAGATATCTCCAGACGCTCCTATAGAGGAGCTGACTGTGACTGCCGGAGATCTACGACGCGCCTTCCGCATATGCAGACGGGTGTTATGCGCACCGTCGCCCCCGCGCTCCCTGAGCGTGGCAAATTTAATCTTTTATTTATGTTCGCAGTATTATCCATTTTTCAATTCGTGCGAGCGGAAGCGACGCGCCCGGTCGTGTCTGACCCGCTGCCGTCGCATGCCCGCCACACGAAACAGCCTAATAGTGCACCTACACGCCATCTGCCGGGGACATCGCAGTTCAAAGCTGCCGGCGCGCTTGTACACTGCGCGCCCAAATACGCAACGTTGGATCGCTGTCCCCCCTCACCCCTCTCCTTTCCCCGCGCTCACCCAATTTGCAGCGCTCCCCCTCCGGTACGTATGCCGGGGCAAGGGAATCCTTCCCTACACCTTTTTTCCCAGGTCGGTTGCGTCCGCGGGCGACAAAAGCGGCGTGTGGGGAGTGGCCCCATACACGTTTCCTGGTCTCCGCACCAGGAGCCCTCGCGTCGTCGGCGTCGCCTGCAGGTCTTGGCCGTCCTCGGCCGTCGCTTTCTACACACCCCTAATTACTTCGGGTTTCCCCCCTGCTTTCTGTCGCGGGGGTCTTCCCCTTAAAACAGGTTTTTATGCGCCCAGTACTCGTACTGGGCGTATCTCTTTCGGAACTCCTCACGTAGAGGGGCAAAGCACCTGGTCGTGATTCCCCGCCTAAGGCCCCTTTCAAAGGGCCCGGCGCGTGACGACGTAAGCGACGTAAAAATGAAAGGGACTTTTTCTTGGTTGAAGCGTCGTCGTGAGCACAACTACTCTGCCTCCTATCAGTATAATCTGATTCTGAGTACCAATTCGTGGGATACTAAGGCCCACTTGCGCCAATCCGGGTTAAAGTTAACCCTGGGTTAAAAATCATGTTATCTCTCTCGTTCTTCGTAATTGTGAAAGAGAAAGCATGATATTTTAACCCAAAGTTAACTTTAACCCGGATTGGCGCAAGTGGGCCTAATAAGATAAGTATTTTACTTAAGTTGCTTTATTTTAAACCAGTGGTCCCCAACCTTTTTTTTACGCGGGCCACAAACCCGTTGTACTACTGGTGTCGCGGGCCGCAACCAAAATTTTTTAGGGGCAAAAAATATGTTGTTTAAAAGAGATGTTTGATTTTGGGCCAGCTCTATGTACACCACATAGGTAAATAGGAAAAATATAAGAGAATTTCATAAAAATATAAAAAAAAATAATTTGAGGAAGGGTACGTGCGTACAAAAATGATTATTTGAAGAGTTTTTTAATGCGAGAACCCTATTTTAGGGCGGCCATGACAGTTGTTTTGACTTGACTTTTGACGTAGTTGATAGTTTTAGGAAGAGACATCTTCTTGAGTGTCATACGTCTTTCTTTGTGAAAAGTCATGTCATTGTCAAAATGATATTCTTTGGTTAATTCTGCAGGCTTAGCATGCGCATAGAAGAAACACCGAAGAATAGAAAGTATGACAGATTGAAGAAACATTAATACCATTCGGAGCAAAGTAGATCTTATTATAAGTTAGCAAGGTCGATGTATCGTCGTTATGAGAAATAACATTTCTTTTCTTCCCGAGCATGCGCTTACAAAATGGCCTCTTTTGACAGCTAAAGTGGAAACGTTCTCCTAATTTAATGTCAAAAAGTCCAACTGTAATGTCAACCACTCCACATCATGGCGGTCCTAGACAAAAAGTTTATTTACGTTGAGTCTTAAACTTGAATATTTGTTCGTTTTTGGCAGAAGATTTCCCGGCAACCATTTTAAAAATATGGCGGTTTAGAAATGTTGACTTCTATTGACGACCTTGTGATCATGGATTAAGAACTATTTTGCAACGAACAGTTATGGATTGAATATTTCTTCTTTAAATGTATTTCTATGGATCGCCATGCTAAGCCTGCTGATCTAATCCGCCATGTTCTATTTTACGTTGTGTTGCTCTCCTTGACGAATTTATTTTAAATGTGCATTGAAACGAAGTGAAATAAAATAAAGGATAGGAAACAGTTACTATATTATGTAGCTACATTTACATATAGTGTACATAGGGCTGGCCCACGCCTCATACATTTCTAGAACATCTCTTTTAACGATTTAATAATAGAATAACACAAGGTAGTTAAAATAGTGAAACTAAACATTTAAGATGAGCTAACGACACAAACTAAAATAAAATAACAAATATGTATTATAATAATTATGTTCACTCAGTGAGATTTTTGGAATTGTGAACGCTTTTTCACAACTTTATCTAACGGTTACAGATTTCACGCGGGCCACAGATAAAGGCCGCGGGTTGGGGATAGCGGTTTTAAACTAATTGCTATTTGTGTTATATTTATTATTTAATATTATTTACATTAATGGATTATGCTGAAGATCATAGCAGCCTAGAATTTAAACTGATTAATATATGGATTTTACTGTATATTATTCTTCTCAAATGTTTCTATTTAATTTATTATTTTTAAGTCCTTACACCACTCCTGACACGCGCTAAATTGGGTTTCCCGCCAAAACTCCCTAGGAAGTTTCAATAAAGCGTCTACAACTTTACTAAATCGACTGACTTGACTGATTGACTACCCTGGGTATTTATTTGAACTTTGACTAGACTTTGGACTTGACGATTTAGAAATACGGTGATGAAAATTCGAAGGAATATTCTATTTACGCCTTTTATTCTTGACACTGGCAAATGGTTATAAGCCGACGCCATATATATAATAAAAAAAAACAATTAAATGCCAATTTTGATGCCAAATGTCACTTGTGATAAGAGTAAAATTGTTTTCCTTTGGAATTTAGAAAAAGGTTTTTGGAGGTTTTATTTTTTGTACTGAACAGTGATTGATATTAGCATGATAGTTCATATTATCTTATAATAAAATCAATGAATAAAATATACTGTATCTCTTTGTGTAGTAAATTTTAATAAAATTTAAGAAAATGGAAGATGTGCCTTGGTTAATAACTTGTAAGCCGTTGAAAACCGAGTTCACAAATTTGAAAAAAATTCGTCTTACATCAACAGAAGTAACTACCCATATTTTTTACTTTAAAAATGATTTGTTTACTATTATCTTCTACTGTTTTAATACTGTCTACATAATGCAGTCTACATACGCACCCATTATGGTGGTATATAAAATTAGAGGGTGGCAGATGTATGAATTTCTAATCAGTGTAGTTAGTGTTTCTTTACTTGAAGTTGGACAACACATACAGCTCTTATAGTCAATCTAATAGCTACCTATAGCTATTTACTAGGGATGGGCGTTGAATGAACGAACTGTTTTATTAAACTGTTTATTTGTCATGAACGGGTAAACTAGTTTAGCGCCTACTGATAAACTAGTCTATGCGTGAACGGTTGCTATATGCCGAAACGGTGCGTGCGACAGAGACCGTTCGTCGCGACGCGACGACACGATCGACAGACGGACGCGGGGCACTCGGCACGAGCAATACGTCTATCTCTGTTCTTTACAGTAATGAACCTGCCTGCCTGCCAGTCCTAAGCCTGGAAAAAGTATGAAAGGAAGTTCGGTAAAAATTTAGTATAATATCCCATGATTTGGGGGGAGGGCGGGGAGGGGGGAGGGGGGATGGTGAACCCCCCTTTGGCACTCCCCCCCTCCAGAAACCCATAGTTACTGAGATATTAATAGTTGAAGTTTTGAGGTTATAGGTGCCAATTTCCACATTCTTTAATATAAGTGGCACCAAAACCTCAGCAGAGCGAATATTGTCTGGACACACTTCCAACCTCAAATCTTCAGATCCATCCTCAATCATACCTAGAACCCAATGGTCCTCAATAACAACTGGCTTCAATTATGAGTCGACGGAGCCCCGCTACGCGGGGCTCCTACTTCTGGGTGGTTTACAAAAAAATAACCACGATGGCTAAGGCGGTAGCTTCGCTGCGCTACACTCCCGCCTTAGCCATCTAACCTAACCCAATGAAGTCGTATTGGGCCAACTCGGAGTAATACATTGCTATTAATTACCTAAGAATTATATACTGTTCTCATACATTTCCTATATCACATTATAATATATAAATGTACAGGCAATGAAAAAGGAACATCAAAGAAACGTCAACATGGCTGAATTTCTATAGAATTTATCGAATTTTAAATATTTTTTATCTCGAAAACTACGGATCTTATCATTTTGAGAAGTTGCGGAATTAATTCGTAATTAGAAGACCTTTCAGCCGTAAAATTACCATTAAGCAACTAATAGGGCAAATGTGGGATATTATACTAAAGTTTAGCCGGAAGTTCATTTCCACCACTAACAGATTAAACCGTTTCGTCGTTCGTCGTCATCACTAGTCGCGTCGATCAGCAAACTACAACAAGTTTGTCAAAACAGTTAATGCTGAAAGTCGTTCATTCAACAAAACTACTTTGTTTGTCATAGTTTATTGCTCAGTTCAGTATTCGTCGAACACGTAAACTAGTCGAAAAAAAACTGTTTTTTCAACTAGTTTACGATGAACGATAAACGGTCTCGTTTTGTTGATCGAAAAAGCGTCGACGACCCACCACTACTATTTACAATTTACCTTGAAAATTTGCAATCAATATGATTGCTCTATTCACCTAACGTTCAGTGTTTTTGCGTCTTTTTATAGTGTTTTTCTTTAAAAAATTGTGGCAGAAGCTGGATGGTATGGATCTCAGAAACATGTGGTACCATGGAATGGTGCTATTTACTATGCAACACATAAAAATTAAATAAATTCATTGAACACTCTTAAGCTTCGTTGATTTCTTTCTCATGGGCTATGTGAAACCTATAAGCAGACCAACTATGGTCAATTATTGCTGCCCTTAAATCCACCACAATTCAGGTTCTTCATAAAATTTAACCCCTATTTATAAGATGTTGTCAAAAATTGGTCTCCAGAGGAGTCACAAGGGAAATTTAGCTGAAATTATTTTCTGTACATAATGCCATTGAATATTCTTTTCCAATGTTTTCAAAACTATGGATACCTATATCACTTTATTCAAAGTTTAAGTGCTCTTAATGAAAAACCATTTATATTAGTGTTAAAAACAAATTAATAGTATAGTAGGTAACTTATTGCTTGATAAGCTCTAGTAAAGGTTATTATTGTTAATACATAAGTTCATTTCTGTCAGTTTTATTGTGCACTCATAATTATGAATATTAGGTTATATTCGGAATAGTATTACATTACATTAATAACATTTTCTGTTGTTTCATTTCCAGTTTACGTTAGGAAGATCTCTCAGTAACAGCGCTGTTATACCATTTATTGCTATTTCAAGAAATCACTGTAAGATACAAAATGTAGATGATGTATGGATAATTCATGACCTAAGCTCCTTAGGTATCGAAATAAATGGTGTCACATTAGGCAAGGGCCACTGCAAAAAACTTGAAAATGGTGATATAATAAGCATGGAACCCTCAAAGGAGTTTGTATACAAATTTGTGCATGAAGAAATCCCATCAGATTATCCAAGGAAAAGGAAAAAGTTGTTGCCGGAAGTGGACATGATAAATGATATGAAAATAAAATTTGAACAATCGCAAGATTATGCCATGAAAAATTTAGAAGTTCAAATTCAGAATGCAAAACATATTCAAACGACTAATATCCTTCTAAAGGAGCAACTGGAGTCAAATATGAGGAAGAAAATTAGTCAAGTTGAAGAGAAGTTTGCAGTCCAAATTGAAAATTTGAAAGGCGAGAAATATGAAGTTGAACAACAAAAAGCTCATTTGGAAAAGGAAAAAAATGTAGAGCTGGCCGAGTTAAAAAAAGATATGGGAGGCAGAATAGAAGAACTCATGGTAAATTATTCTTATCCTTTCCAAACCATTCCAATTACTTCAATGGTTTACATATTACTACCATAAACAAGTTATTTTAATTAATTGCTATGAATATTATTATTTTTTTACTTCAGGAGCAAATAAAAAAACATAATCAAATAGAGACACAACTACTGTCAGAAAATAATCAACTGAAGGAAAAATTACTGAAGGAGAGAGAAGAGTTTTTGGCTGAATTAAATAGGGAGAACAGTTCAAAGCAAGATTTATTGAACGAGTTAGATATAAAGATCAAAGAACAGGAGGAGAGATTACAAGAAAAACAAGAGATTGAACATAAATTAAGGCTCGAAACAGAACAACTACGGGAAGCTAAAGAAAAGGTAAATTAATAAATTGTTTTAAACTCGGTTGGATTGGAATCTATACTTACACAGGCTCAGAGTCGAAGTGACACAATGCGTCATGTTTTTCATCATTCATGATGCATAAAATAAGAGTCTCTTCTTTCCATTATTAAGGTACAAATTTGTATTATCGAAATATGGCGATAAACAAAGACATACATGACAAACGTAGACAGTACGTGTCGACGCGCAACGTTGCGCGTTAACATTTTTCCGTAATACAAATTTGTACCTATCAGACAAAGAGAGGCGTTCAAGCGTCAGTTTTGCGTACTTTGTCTTATGTTATGTCCTACTTGACCGACGCGGTCAGAATGCCTCCTGTGTGGGTATATCTATAGAACGTAATATAAGACAAATAACGCAAAACTGACCGCGACCGCGTGACCGCTCTCTGTATGATAGGTCCCTTAATAATAAAAAAAATCTGATGATATGATGATAGGTAGGTATACCTATGTGAAAACATGACGCGTCGCGTCGCTTCAACTGTGCACCAGTATGAGTTGAGCCTTATTGTAATGGGAGTTGGAACTCACTTTTTCATAACTTAATTTTAGGAACTAAATGAATTAGCGGAAGCCAAGCTTAAGAGAGAAGAAGAGTTGATGGGTCAACTGAATGAACTGAGACAGAATCTCACAGAACAAGTGTTCAAAACAGAGCAGGAGAAGCAACAAGCGGAGCAACAGCTGAACGAGCAGATTGAACAGATGAAGAAAATTAACGAGGAAGAAAAAATGAGAGTCGAACAACTTGTTAGTATGCAGTTGTTACTTGTAACTACAGCACACCCTTGCTAATCCGCCCAGTGTGTAATCCGGAGCACCTTGTTTATGACACGGCTGTGGCTACAATCAGACTTACCACTTACGGTTTGTCGAATTACAAGGTCCTTCGCACCTATAAAATAATTCCACAGTCCAACACAGCCTTGCAAAAGGTTTGTGGATTATTGGGGGTCGACTGTATTTAACCTACTATATACAAGTGTCAATATCACTAATTGTTGTTCAAATATCATGTTATCTCTCTCTCTTTCCTCGTATTAATGCAAAATAAGGCATGATATATTGAGAAACAATTGTGCTAACGGGTCAGGGCCGTAGCTAAGGGGGGGCAATGCCCTACCTTAAAAATACCAAAAACTTAGACTAAGGCTGGGACTATAACTATATGCTCCGGAATTCAGAACGCCGTTGAAAATTCTGAGCATTGAAAATAGAACTCTACACTAATACAATAGAGTTAAGAATTGAACACATGAGTGTCGAGTCAAATGTCATTGTCTTATATGACAGCTCAACACTCGAAACTTCAATTTTCAACTCTATTGTTTTAGCGCAGTGTTCTGTTTTCATTGCTCTGAATTTTCACCGATGGGTCATGACTCACGAGAGAATGGCCGACTGAAAAACAACACCTTTTCATACTGTTTTTGGAAATCTACATTGGGCACATCTGTCGATACGGCAGTAGGTCGTATTATAGTTTTTTTAATTACGCAAAATATAATATAAGTATATATTTACTATATTTAAGTATTTAGTTCCATATATAGCAGGGGCGTAGCTACCGCTGTATCAGCCGTATCAATTATATGGCGCCCCCGGTCTACAGGACGTGTTACTCTCGCTTTATTCAGCTATTGATTTGATGATCAGTCATTTTTTTTTCCGAGGCTCTAGGTTTCCAGAACTAAAAAATACGAAAAAAATTCGGCGATTACATATAGTATAACGCGTTTCAAATGAGAATAGGAACGTCAATGACCTTTATCTGTCAAATATCACTTGAAAATTATGATTTTCAGAAAAACTAATGTGCATATAAAATATGAATAGTCTTGCATCGAATTTAAATAAGAATGTTAAATAGTAATCAATTATCTAAACATATTTTTAACCATCGTAACAGTCTAAATTCGAAACAATATGGCGCCGACTCGATCCTATTCTTATTTGAATCACACTATACATATATTTTACTGTAAGTTTTGCAGACCAACCAACTTATTACCGGTATAATATTTTTAATACTATCTGGCCCACTCCATTCAGCTAATGATTTTAATACAAAGACTAGCATTAATTGTGAAATTCTACCCTTCTGAGGGTAGAATTTTAAAAAACCCTTCCTTCGTGTCTACGTCAATAGGGCGTTCCACTAGCACGGTCAGAACAAAAATTTCGTTATTTTCATTCACATTCTGTTTCTTTAGCGCCACTATGATCGTTCGTAACTGTTTTCACCCCTGTTCCAGACGCAACTGTCATCTGTCTAAAACTGTTCAAAACGCTAAGAATGATCACAACATTTCACTAATTTTAACCCAGCTCCCTACTTGGGTTAAAATTAGCACTTTTTGACGTTTTCAACATCAGTTGTGACTTGTGATCAGCTGTCAGTTGTTCCACTAGTCACAAAAATTGCTAAAAATGACATTTTCGAAATTTTCAATAATAACGTTATTTCGCTAAAGAAACACCATTTTGTGGTAAAAATTATCGTAGCGTTTTGGGCAAAATTAGTGCCGTATGGAACACGCTATATATGAATAAATTAATTTCAGCTAGTGATTTTCAACGTGTGAAAACTCTTAGATACGGATAACATCTCAAATTTAGTTAACATACTAAATTAAATTACTAAATTTCAAAATTTGAAGCCTTCCAGAAAAATATTCGAAAAAGTTCGGCTCGCTCGCTTCGCTCGCTCGTTATTGTTTGAAATTTATACTAAAAACTTGCTTTTAAATTAAGTGCGAACAATTGCGAATGTGCGAATTATTTTCTCCCTTTTATGAATTTTTACCCTTTGGCTGGGGCCCCCCAAAAATTGTTTCATATGGGGTAAGGCTATCTACGCCACTGTTGTATAGTTACTATTTATGTGGGCAGGTCGGCATTTTTCAGTCTTTACCCACCTAAAAAAAAATAAGATCCGCGGAATTGTCCATCACTGATCTCTAGGTCATTGATTTATGAGCCTGAGCTTCGAGGGCAGATCAAGTATGATATTTTTTTTACTTCCGCCCTACCTGTAACCAATATTGCCCTACCTCAAATTCGACTCTAGCTACAGCCTTGTAACAGGTACTGGTAAAATTGCCACTAAACCTACTAACCTAGCTTACTATAGGACAGTAGAGAAAATGAATGTATAATAGTAATTTGTTATGATAGCTTGGTGCCAACTGTATCTGTAGTGTTTGTCTACGCAAGAACTAACTAGATGATGCCTGCGACTTTGTGCGCGCAAAATGATCTCGATGGAACCGTACATTTTGCCGCAGTCAAAAGTAACCTATGTCCTTTCCCGTGCTCTATTCTATATCTGTACCAAATTTCATCAGAATCGGACCAGTAGTTTCGGAGCTTATTCAATGCAAACAAACATACAAACTTTTCCACTTTATTATATTGGTATAGATTATAATAAAAGAATAGACAAGATTACAGATTTCCTTTATCAGTCTGGCATAGATTCATTAATTCTACAGTGGTCATTATGTCTGCAACTGCTTGTCATGTTATTACCCAACTAGCACACTAGTGGAAATAGCAGCCTATTTTGCAACTTTTAACTGTACAGTAGTGCTTTAGGGGTCCCCATACATGGTCCGGTTTGCCTTCAGTTCGGCCTGAACGGATGCAAAATCGTATCGTCTGTGTGCAATTTCGAGATCGCGTCAGTCGGCCGTACGGACTGAAGCGATTCGTTCTAGTGTTGCCAGCTCTGTTTTTGTGAAACTAATAAACTCGTATCTATTTCTACTAAAAAGTACTAAAAAACTACTAAAGAAGCTACTTAACTTACGAATTCCTGAAGCCCCCCAAAAACCATTGCATTTTAGTTTTTGTTATATTTTTTTTTTCATTCATTGAATTTTATTATAAATTTTACCATTTAATTAAAATATACTAGGAAATATTACGTATATTATAGTACTTAAAAGGTTAGTTTTAAGAAAATTACGGACGAATGTCTTATTATGATAAGTATTTTTTTTTGTTTTTTTGTGCTTAACTTAGGCCATTTTGCATATGATTACTGTCTGGCTCTTTCCTACTAAAACACTACTAATAACTAAATCCCTACTAAGGAGGAAATAAAATACTCAATTTAGTAGTAACACTTTGTAAAATAACTAAGTTGGCAACATTAATTCTGGCCTGAACGGACCATGTGTGGACAAATCGCTTCAGTTCTCGCCCGAGCCGCGGCCGTGCGGGCGCGTATCGTGTACAAGCGTAGTATGAGTTTACGCGGTGTTTAAATACAAAATTGATAAACACGACCGTAGCGCGCGGCAAACCAGAATGGACTGATGCGATGGTTTCGTGTGTGGGCCCGAACCGGTTCAGGCCGAACTGACGTCAATTGGGTCGGATGCGATTTTTTCCGTGTGTGTACTCGAATCCGTTCAGGCTGAACTGACGTCAGTTCTAACTGAAACGATCGACCTCTCGTCTGTGGGAGCCTTTAGGGGGTCAGAAAGTGGTTTGAAGTTCTACTATTGCTTCCGTAACTGTTCATAGTTATAAATATCAGTAAGGGTAGCAGAAAGTGAACCAAATGCCACTATAGGCTTCATAAGAGTTCATTTTACAACCCATTTGCCGTCTATAGCTTTATAAGAGAATTAAAACACGTATGTTAAAGCTTAAAGCTGCTAAAAAGCCGGTATTGCCGCTGCTGTACGCTTCAGAACTGCACAAAGACTGTAATTGCAGACTTTTTAACGGAACTGTATAAAATACATATTTATCACTATTCTGCCACTGAAAGTTTCGTTGTAGAAATGATTTGTACTTTTGCACAGACTTAAGTAGCAATTTGATCGACTGTTTTACTAATAGCAGGCCTGTCCCACTCCCCGTGTAGGTATTAAAAATGTAAGTACGTGCGGCGGCCTCCTTAAACGGGCCGATTACGAGGGACTCGCGCGCGAGCAGTGAGCGACGTATGCGTGAGATTTGTTCGTCGCAATGTTTCATGGATTGGATTTAATACCTTACAATCTGTGCATATAATATTACGATAGGTACTGTGTAAGTTAGGTAAAAATCACCCGGCCAGCTATAACTATAATACCATATAACATAATGTATTTAAAAATATAGTTTGAGCTACTACTGCTACTGCAATTACTTGATAACCAATATTTAGTGTTTAGGTGTTGGCTCCACTTGAACTATCTGTTCGCGTCTTATGTTATTCCGATGTGATACGATTTGAAGAGTCATTTATTGACAAAAGTACCTAGTAGTACCTAGTCTACACTAATATTATAAAGAGGAAAACTTTGTTTGTATGTTTGTTTGTTTGTTTGTTTGTAATGAATAGGCTCAAAAAGTACTGGACCGATTTCAAAAATTCTTTCACCATTCGAAAGCTACATTATCCACGAGTAACATAGGCTAAATTTTATTTTGGAAAAAATTAGGGTTCCGTAAGATATTTGGGTTTTTCGGACACAAGGTGTAAAAAATCAACCAGAAAAGTTACTTATTTTGCGTACGCTGCCTAAACTATAAAAGATAGAGGCATAAAATGTTCTAATTAATTGTAGATCTTATAAATTTCTACAAAAAAGTCCGCGACACACTATACCTATCTATGTCGAGTGAGGCACAACAACCATTTTTTTATTTAGAAATCTTGATTTTTTTTGGACTATATTTAAACGCGTTTATTTTACTCATGCTATTAATCCTTATCAAAATAAATTATTTCATCACTAAGTACAGTTTATGTAGATAATATTTGGTCTTTGAATGATTAAAATTGGATGTTTGGTTTTGAAGTTATGGCGAAATTAAAATATTACGATTTCTGCTGCACGGCCCGTTGCGAAGTGGGTGTACCAAGGCGGGGGTGCGCGTGCGAAGTTTAGATTATTGGGTAAATTTTTTGTTTTGTGTTCGTTGTAACTATGATGGATAGTTACTTGAATACCTAGATTTATTTAGTGTTTGTGGTATTGTTAGTCCTGAAGAGTATAGGTATTTCATACGATAAAAGTATACCCACCTACTTATTTCATTGAGTTTTAGTAGGTACCTATATTAATTTGTTTTGACTAAATTTCGCCCGTTTTGTTAGAGGCTTAAAGACATTCTGTAGTATTAGTATCAGTATTGTACCCGTGCGAAGCCGGGGCGGGTCGCTAGTAGTAAATATAAATAAAAATAAGGCGGCGTGATTCAACTTCTTCGAGTAATATCAGGCCGTGAAGGTATAAAAAATGCTTACGTTTACGCATAAGTATGTATATACTTATAGGTATGCGTGAATTTATAATAATAATAATATCTATGGACGCTTCACACCACGTCAATCTGATCCCGTGGTAAGTTCTCGAAGAACTTGTGTTACGGGTACCAGACAACGGAAATATATTTAACACTTTTATACAATACACATATTTAAGATTTTTATTATATTATACATATATTTAATACACACTCATGAGTCATGACCCAGGAACACAGAAAAACTCTTTGTTCCTTCGGCGGGATTTGAACCCGCGACCCCCGGCTTGAGCACCAACACGCTCAACCAACTGAGCCACAGAGGTCGTCAAATTATTACAGTACTATTAACACCTACCTTAGGTTTATTTGGAAAGCAATTTGTTCAGTAAAGTACAGTAGGTAGGTACTAGAAAGTAGGTAAAAAAAGTTGTAACTAAATATTAAGAAAAAATATATATAATACGTATAACCGCCTCCTTTTTTGGAAGTCAGTTAATAATTTTCTAAAATGAGACAACCCTAATGTCATTAGAAAGGATAAGAATTACGCGATAGAAAGAGACGCAACTTCTAGGTAAATATAATCGTAGGTTATCAAGCGTTGTGTTAGCTGAATTGGACCTTATCGCATCGCAGAAAGAGTCCCTATTTCTTCTAACCATTTGTCGGAGTGGTTCTTCTGTACCTGTAGGTACTATTATTTATTCTGTGCTAATAGCGACATTAGGCTTTCACAATAGAAGCAGGAGCGTACTGGACAGGGCGATGGTAAGGGTTCTGTAGCTTCTAGTTCTGTTGTCGAACAATCTAACATTTCTGTCAACTGCTTGTTAGCAATTTCGTACGACATAATATTGTTCCTTTTAACAATGCAGTTTATTTTAGCCCAGTTTGGTTGTAGAGTTGAATCTTTTATTTCACTTTTTTTTTGTTCGGCTAGTGTAACACTCAATGTTTTTTCTTGATGATGGACAGATGCAAAGTTCTTGTTGATTTTATTGTTCATGATAAGTTTGAATTATTTTGAAAGACATTCTATAATATGGTAGGCGTTAAAAAATTAAAAGAGCGAAAAATATATAAACAGGGTTTTCAACGAGTTCTACGGATCTCTAAACAAATAACCATTCATGTGGTTCGATACCTGCAGTAAGTACGAAATAAAAGTGATTGTAAAGACTAGAACTACATTAGTGGCTCAGGTATTACTTGGACCTTCAGAAGAGTGAAACTTAACGCTTTGACGCGCAGAGAGGAAGTGTTAAGGTTGAAGTTGTAAGTTAAAGCTGCTTCTCATAGACGCCATGTTTACAATTATTTATCATTACTTGAGAAATTTATCGATTTTTATCACAATTTGTAATAAAATATAACTAAATATAGAACCAGTAACTTACTAAATACAAATGTAGTCAAGTATGTAATTTCAATGTCGTGTAGGTTTGTGATATAATGTTATTTATATAATAATATTTTACATATTTTACGATATTCTGAGATAATTATCGAGGCGCGTTAAAAATACTCCAATAATATCAACAATAGGTATGCACGATGAACTGATCTGCGTTTTTAGCCACGTGCATATAATACAAAATATAGCTCCAAAACATTAACTTCACTTATTATTTGTATTCAGTAATGTCTGACTCAGGAACAACAGATAGATGTATTTTAATAAATGAGAGGTAAATGATCAGTGATCCTTTATTCGTTCAGTTAAACCGGTCATTCATTCAATAAGTGCCACAGGATATTTAGTGTGGTGTTAATTATTAGTTGCAGCTCCTGTCGCCCTTTTATGCCACTATTATGAAGTTCTAATGGAACAGATGGTTGTAAAAAGTTGTGCTCCTTATGGCTGCTTATGGTCTGCAATGTACGCTCTGGCGCTTGAGCTTGACGCCTTTGGGAATAATCGGATTGGCTCCAAAGCTCTTAAGCAACTAGTTTGTGCTACTTAGATATTTAGTGTGGTGTTAATTATTAGTTGCAGCTCCTGTCGCGCTTTTATGCCACTATTATGAAGTTCTAATGGAACTGATGGTTGTAAAAAGTTGTGCCCCTTATGGCTGCTTATGGTCTGCAATGTACGCTCTGGCGCTTGAGCTTGACGCCTTTGGGAATAATCGGATTGGCTCCAAAGCTCTTAAGCAACTAGTTTGTGCTACTTAGATATTTAGTGTGGTGTTAATTATTAGTTGCAGCTCCTGTCGCGCTTTTATGCCACTATTATGAAGTTCTAATGGAACTGATGGTTGTAAAAAGTTGTGCCCCTTATGGCTGCTTATGGTCTGCAATGTACGCTCTGGCGCTTGAGCTTGACGCCTTTGGGAACAATCGGATTGGCTCCAAAGCTCTTAAGCAACTAATTTGTGCTACTTGGGCATTACACAGTGTAATGTGTTATGTGTACATTCATTTTCAAACGTAGTAACTCTAAACATCAAATTTTCTGACTGTACGTACATTGACTAATTTCATTTATCATTCATGCAGATGAAAGAGAGGGCGGAAATGCAAAAACTGCTAAATGAAGCCCCACAAAAGTCACAACAACAACTGGAGGAATTACAGGTACTTATTTATCACTTATTGCTATTTTCTTTAACAGATTATCATTTACATCTTTTGTACAGTTTACTTCTAGAGAATCTAATTTAAGAGTTAAATTTTTTGTACAGCTAAGTGTCATGGTACACCAAATTATTAATTTGTACAAGTTGCGCCTACCCAGTAAACACGTTTACGTCAAAGTGACGTCAAAATGATATTGCGCTATGTCAGGATTTACGTAATATATATAAGTCACGAATGAGTCACATGTGACTCATTATTTCACACTTGACGTAAAACTTTTACGTAATAAATATGACCTTAATCTTACCTTCATGTGTTCTCAAATTTACTTCAATGTGATTTAACTTTGCTCATAATCTATCTAGGGGATGCAAAATCCGGATTTTTTTGAAAACCCGGGCGGCACAATAAGAGGGGCGGCAAAATCTCATACCACTATATACACCTGCGGTGTTTCTAGAGTTTCGCCCTTATTACTAAGCTAGGCTATTTAGTTTAAGCCTAGCTTAAACCTGTGTTGGCTGATAAAATAGTATGTGATAGTATCTATTATAATACAAAACAACGCTAGTTTGCATTTTTCGCGCGTAGTGCCATCTATTAGGCGAGGTAGGAGGTTTTAGTTCACCTAATCGACCGCGCGTGCACATAGCGCTCGAGTCGACAGCTAATATGAGGTCATGGTCATGTCATACATATGACATCAAATCAAACATAGTCACTATTATGCCATACCTATGTAAAATTTGGACGTTGGACCTCTGTGTTACCTATATATGACGTCACTTCAAAGTCATGTGTTCACTGGGTAGTGACAACACTTGTACAAGTAGAAAACCCCACCTCTTACTGTTATAGGCCCCTTTTTTGTAGGAAAAGTTGATGCATTTTCATATATCTGGAGACATTGATATCGGTGTTCAGACAACACAAGATTATGTGCACCTTCACTGCATACCTGAGGTTTTTTTATTTATTTATTATAGAACACCAACAGTATACACATAACTATTGGTATAAGAATATAAAACACTTAATTTTGGTCAGAAGGCTAATTCTTGTAATCAAATTTTTTCGCAGTATGGCTTCCGTCATATGGAAAGCGGTCGCATTCGCAAACGCGTCATTGTGCGCGTCCGAGAGTTCGAGTGTGACAGAATATACTAAGACAGGAGCCATATTGCGAATAGAAAATTATGAATTACGAGAATTAAGTCTTCTGCTCAGAGTATGGATTGGAGCCAAGAGGAATCAACAATGTTGTTTGGGTGTATTTCAGTCCCGCGTGGCGGCGCGTGAGGTGGAGCTGGCGGCGCTGGCGGCGGAGCGGATCCAGCAGCAGGCCGACCAGTCCGGCGAGGTCATCAAGTCGCTGCAGGAACAGCTAGATAAGGTTTGTGTGTATTCCAGTCCCGCGTTACGGCGCGTGAGGTGGAGCTAGTGGCGCTGGCGGCGGAGCGGATCCAGCAGCAGGCCGACCAGTCTGGCGAGGTCATCAAGTCGCTGCAGGAACAGCTAGATAAGGTTTGGGTGTATTCCAGTCCCGCATCACGGCGCGTGAGGTGGAGCTAGTGGCGCTGGCGGCGGCACGGATCCAGCAGCAGGCCGACCAGTCCGGCGAGGTCATTAAGTCGCTGCAGGAACAGCTAGATAAGGTTTGTGTGTATTCCAGTCCCGCGTTACGGCGCGTGAGGTGGAGCTAGTGGCGCTGGCGGCGGAGCGGATCCAGCAGCAGGCCGACCAGTCTGGCGAGGTCATCAAGTCGCTGCAGGAACAGCTAGATAAGGTTTGGGTGTATTCCAGTCCCGCATCACGGCGCGTGAGGTGGAGCTAGTGGCGCTGGCGGCGGCACGGATCCAGCAGCAGGCCGACCAGTCCGGCGAGGTCATCAAGTCGCTGCAGGAACAGCTAGATAAGGTTTGTGTGTATTCCAGTCCCGCGTTACGGCGCGTGAGGTGGAGCTAGTGGCGCTGGCGGCGGAGCGGATCCAGCAGCAGGCCGACCAGTCTGGCGAGGTCATCAAGTCGCTGCAGGAACAGCTAGATAAGGTTTGGGTGTATTCCAGTCCCGCATCACGGCGCGTGAGGTGGAGCTAGTGGCGCTGGCGGCGGCACGGATCCAGCAGCAGGCCGACCAGTCCGGCGAGGTCATCAAGTCGCTGCAGGAACAGCTAGATAAGGTTTGGGTGTATTCCAGTCCCGCATTACGGCGCGTGAGGTGGAGCTAGTGGCGCTGGCGGCGGCACGGATCCAGCAGCAGACCGACCAGTCCGGCGAGGTCATCAAGTCGCTGCAGGACTCTCTAAGACTCTCTAAGAGCTTTGTAGTCGTTAATTTGTCACCTGGTAGTAGAAATAATCTGAAAATTTGGCACAAATGTTTTCAATAATCGTTTGCTCTTCTATGTTTAAATGATTTAAATGAAGTAGATTTAGTAATTTTTGAACACGATCGGATTTAAAATTTGTACATCGACTAAAATCACATAATTCGTAATCACTAATTTTGTCTATTTTTGGATCAATTTTCTCAAGGCGTATCTCCTTCTCGCTAGTATTTAAAATAGGTATCATACCATTTAAAGGTCTAACAATAATACTCGCTATAAATACTTCGTTTTGTAATTCTGACGAAAAAACAATACATTCCTCCGTATATGTATTTGGTATATAATGTAGAGATTCTGATCTAGGCGGTAAAATATAATAACTACTACTACTTTCAGTCTGAGAACTAAGCGGCATTACGATATTATTGTTATTCAATTTATTGTTCAAAGTTAAAGTCGAACATTTAAGGTTCAAAATTGCATCAAACTTTGTAAGAAAATCTTGTCCTATAATAGCATTTGCTTTGCACGGCAAAGTATGAAAAACATAAAACTTATGTTGCAACACAGATTCCTGAGAATCATGCATGTTACTAAGCGTCAAATGAACATATCCGATAGCTTGAATCGCACCGCCTATTCCTTGTATAGTTATGCACTCGTTGTGAGTTGGTATATTTAATTTTTTAACATAATCATATTTTATGGCACAGATCGATGCTCCGGTATCTAATAAAAATGACAAAATATTATATTTACTTTGAAAATGATTATTTTCATTGACATGATACAAATGTACACAACACGTGCTATTAGAGGCATAAATAAATTCATTATTCACGAAAAAACTGCCGGGGGATCGTGGGCGAATCGCTACCATCATCATTGCTATCAACTATCTGAACGGCCTCCTCGTTCATGACACGGATGTTTCCTCCTCTACGGATCCCGCGACCCCTAAAATTATTATAATAACTATTGGACTTACCTTTATGCGATGCTGTCTGACCTCGACCAAAACCACAACCATGACGTGGCGCATGTCCGGCCACAGCAGCGGGGCTGTTGGTGTTATGAAAATATTTGGGAGGTCCTCTCCACGAGCGATTGTAACGATTATGAAATTTACCCCTGTTGTAAAAATTATTAGTATGACGTTTTCTATTATAAAAATTAAGTGATGATAAGTCATCAGCTGATGATGATGATGACTGAAACGGCATATCGGTCTCCTCGTCTACCGCGGCTTGTATGGCATCCTTCAAGGAATCAAAATTTCGTGCGGCTATTATTGTGCTGAGTCGTCTATTGCGTAAACCGTCAGCAAAACGTTTTATAGCTTGTTTTTCATTTAAGGGCTGTAAAATTTTAAGATTTTCGGTTTTGCCACCTGCTTGCGAAATGGTAAGGTCCATAAATATTTCCGTTAACTCCTTACCAAAGTCATTAATAGTTTTAAAATCTTGTCTCACTGACTGCAATTTATTTTGCAAAGCTACGGAACTCTTTTTAGGCAAAAGAATGGCAGACATATCCTGTAATAATTCTTTTATAGTTGCATAGCTAGATTTTAACTTTAACTTGGAAGCTTGCGAAAGTCTACTTTTCAAAACAAAGTTTATTAAATTTAATTTACAACTATCTTTAGTCAGAATAGATGCATAGTAATCTATTCCGTCAATTAACTGTCTTATCGAAGACTCATCGGTCTCGACGGGCAATAAACTTAATGCAGTTTTTAAATCGAAATCCATCTTGGAAAACTTATTTTCGATAGACGTTGCGCCAAACTTAGTACAAAAGTCCTTAATTTCTAAATATAATTGCCTTAGAACAATAATTATCAATTAACGTATTCTAACATTATTTATTTAATTCAACCTTAATTTTATTTTATTTTCTAATATTAGGTACCTAACAAACCTTTGTTATTAAAATTATATATTAAAATTATAAACACTTAAATTTATAACATTATTAGCTTACGTAGCGCTACATCCACAAATTTTTAACGAAATTTCTCAAACCACCAAAATACAATATAATTAAAGTAATTATAAAATAAAAGAAATAATTGAACTAAGGTTCAATACATACATATTTTTCTGGGAGCTAATTTTCCACACACATTAATTATTGTCCACAACCATTTCTTAATTTTCATTCCTGGCTCCTGGGTTTGATTCTCTCTGCGCAGTCGGCACACCTGGCTCCTTCCAGACTCCTCGGAGTGTTGTCCCGACGAGCAAATGATCTTCTTAATGTTTGGCCAATAATTCGATTGTCAATCCAGTTGAGATGACAATTTTGATACCACTTGAAGACGAAGTAAATTGCTAACAATATCAGCAGGGCCAGAATAATCATCATTATGATACTGATGCTCGACAAATGCTATTGTAGTTGTTCTGTAGTGGCACTAAGAGCTGATCCGATCCCATTTTGATTAATTATTACTTCTTCTTTCTTTGGATAATTTGAATTGCACATGGTAACTTAAGTCTTAGATATAATTTTATTTATTTGCACACTGTTTAGTACAACTGCACTGGATGGTCACGGAGACAGTCACGGCAATATTTTATTCACAGTTTATTGAAATGCAATTCACACGCGCGCCCGCAACTTGACGCCTGAACCTGAGACCCCATGGCAGGGTCGCCATGTGAGGATGGGCCCAGATATGTGAAATGAAACACTTGACGACTCGTTAACGACTGGCTTTATTAAATGAAATGTACTTATTTATATGACAATAACTTACATACTACATCAGAGCTGTTTCTTTCAGACAATATAAGTACATCGAGTTTGTCGGCGATCAAACGTGTTTTTTTTTTATTCTTACATTAAAAAATATTTGTCTTACGTGTATTACTGTTTTTCGTTCTATTAAAAATAATTCTATAAAGACAATTAGAAAAAGTCATATGTCACAATGCAGATTCTTTCACGATACTTTGAAACAAAATTTAGTTTATTAAGTTATTAAACATCAGAAGTTGTCCGCGGCATCGCACATGAAAAAGGGAATCCCACAGGAACCTTACCTTTAGCCGCGATAAAATGTGCCTATGTCCATCACATCGGTGCAGTAGTTTCAGAGCCTATTCAATGCAAACAAACAAATCCTCTCTCTTTGATATTAGTATAGATAATCTTAAAAGTAGGCTTTTAATTTACATACACCTAAATTCTTTTCTCGAATTCAGGTCAAGAACCAACTGCAGAGTGTGGAAAATGAAAAGAAGATTCTGGAAACGACCGCCTCGACGAGCAAGGACGAGGACATTGCCTCCACCGCCCTGGTGGACTTCGGGGAGATGATGGAGAGTGAGTTGCAGTGCAGCATATGCGCGGAGCTGTTCGTGGCGGCCACCACCCTCAACTGCTCGCACACCTTCTGCAAGTACTGCATCACTAAATGGACCAAGAAGAAGAATGATTGTCCTGTGTGCAGGTAATTTATTTATGGAAAAGGGAATGAGCCTAGATTTTTATATCAGGGAATATTCGTAGGGAATTTACTTTGTTACATAAATCAATAATATGTTTTAGACTGAAAAATAAACGAAATAGCTATTATGAATAAAATATGAAAAAGTTCGCTTTCTAGCAAAACGAAATTTAATTTGAAGTCACTATGCAAGTCGTGTAATGTGACGTCACGTTTAACGTGACATCTCTTAACCGATCCGATGCGTTATGAAAATGAAAAAAAAAATCCAAATGAAACTTAACAAGCTTTTTTCGGAAAGTCAACAGAAAAAGCGACCACCGATTCGTCCCTAACCCGGCGCGAGCGAGAAGAACCAGCGTAATCGACTCGCATTTGGCCATCTTTTAGCAAAAAGATGTAAAATTGTTTTTTTAAAAGTAATATAGTGTCAGTGGTCTATCGATCAGTTGCAAACAGAAGACTTATAATACACTTAGTACACTATACAACGTAATACATGTTACAGACATCATCATCATCATCGAAGCCCTTACTATTTAGGGGTCGTCCATTAATCACGTGATTCCTAAAGGGGGAGGGGGGGGGGGTCCGAAAAAAAATCACCAAATATCACCAATATAAAACCTCACCACGTATCACCAGGGGGAGGGGAGGGGTCTAAAAAGTTGTTAAAAACATCACGTGATTAATGGACAGCCCCTTAGGTCTAAGTAGGTCTCATCTAATAGCTATAATTCCTTTGTTAATATATTTCAGGTCGCCTATAACGTCAAAGTGCAGAAGTTTGGTGTTGGACTCATTCATAGAGAAGGCCGTACAAAATCTCACTGCAGACATGAAACAGAAAAGAGAGGAATTGCTCAAATGCCGAGAAGGTAAATAGTAGACACTGTTATTTTAAATTTGCTATGGAGTGCTTACCTAACAGTGGCGTAGCGTAGAAGGGGCGGGGGGTACCTAAGTAACGGGGCGGCAAAACCTAAGTAAGAGGGCGGCAAAACCCATGTAAGGGGGCGGCAAAATTGACGTCCGCCCCGGGCGGCAGACCCCACGCTACGCCACTATTACCTAAGCAAAACTTTGGTTAAACGTTAGCGGCTAATGTTTTGCCATCTAATATAATATTATAGCCCTGTATAGAACATTTATCAGATTGAAATTATGAAGCCATTTACATTTATCTACAATATTTTATGAACCTTTATAGTTCCCTGAACTGGACAGCTTTGTAAAAAATTAATAATATTTGTAAATTATTGTTTAATTAAACATTAAGTTTTCGTTTTTTATTCAAAATAGATACTTATAAAGCTGTTTTGTTCACAGAACTTGAATCGCAACTGGCTAACGAAAACAAGAGACCACTAACTACTAGGTATGATTTGTGAACAATCACACCATGTTAAAGTCTGTAATATAGATTAATTTGACATTATCATTGTTAAATTCAAATTAAATATAAGACGCGTAAGCTTGAATAGTAGTTAATAGGATGGTATTACACAAGTATCAAATATCTTGGTCCAATATTACTTTTAAATGTCATTAATATTTGATCAAATCTCGGATAGTTACTGTTGCGATGAAGTAATCAAATTAATTTTATTAAATGTACTATCAGGGAATTTTATTTTCCGCAACATGGCACTGTTTCTAGGGTTCCGTAATTCCGTACCCAAAGGGTAAAAATGAAACCCTATTACTAAAGGCCCCCACAGATGAGATGCCGATCGTTTCAGTTAGAACTGACGTCAGTTCGGCCTGAACGGATTCGAGCACACACACGGAAAAAATCGCATCCAACCCAATTTACGTCAGTTCGGCCTGAACTGATTCGGGCCCACACACGGAAAAATCGCATCAGTCCATTCTGGTTTGCCGCGCGCTACGGTCGTGTTTATCAATTTTGTATTTAAACACCGCGAAAACTCATACAACACTTGTACACGATACACGCCCGCACGGCCGCGGCTCGGGCAAGAACTGAAGCGATTTGTCCACACACGGTCCGGACAGGCCGCGCGTTCAGGCCGCCAGGTCAGGCCAGAATGAATGTTGCCAACTTAGTTATTTTACAAAATTTTACTTAATTGAGTATTTTATTCCCTCCTTGGTAGAAATTCAGTTATTAGTATTGTTTTAGTAGGAAAGAGCCAGACAGTAATCATATGCAAAATGGCCTAGGTTAAGCACAAAAAAAATACATCTTATCATAAAAATACATTCGTCCGTAATTTTCTTAAAACTACCCATTTAATTACTATATACGTAATATTTGCTAGTATATTTTAATTTTGTGGTAAAATTTATAATAAAATTCAATGAATGAAAAAAATGTAATATAACAAAACCTAAAATGCAATAGTTTTTGGGGGGCTTCAGGAATTCCTAAGTAGCTTCTTTAGTAGTTTTTTAGTACTTTTTAGTAGAATTCAATACGAGTTTAGTAGTTTCACAAAAACAGAGCTGGTAACACTGGAACGAATCGCTTCAGTCCGTACGGCCGATCGCATCGATCTCGAAATTACACACAGACAATACGATTTTGCATCCGTTCAGGCCGAACTGAAGGCAGACCGGATCATGTATGGGGCCCTTAAGACTCCGCTGTCCGTCCGTTCGCTAATTGTGATAGTTAGACAGTTGAATTTTTCACAGATGATGTATATTGATGCCGCTAAAACATCAAATACTAAAAACAGAATAGAATAAATAGATGCATAGATTTACCCGATGACCTCTCTCTCTCTCTCTCTCTCCCTCGCAGCGGAGGAGGCGGCTGGGATGCGGGCTCCGACAGCGGCAGCGGCTCGGAGATCGACTACTACGTCGAGGAGGAGGAGGAGCTCGAGGAGGAACACTACTACGACGACTTCGGCGACCCCTTCGACGAACCAGAGGAGTATTTCTCATCGTGAGTACTTAAAGGCCGTTCATTAATTACGTAAGGGGAGAGGGGGAAAAGAAAATCTCTACATGCCCTTTTACCTTGGAGGGGAGTAAAATCGCCATTATGTAATTGAATCGCCCCTAACGAGTAAAAGTCGCCTGATGGCAAGCGATTACTGAGTTAGCTGTTGCCGAAGTTCTAAAACGGAGAAACGAGCTGGAATGTTTTTTGGATCCAGAGCGTCTTTAAATGTTACAACGCTACCGCTACAAAAATTTCATACTCTGAGTTGCCTCGACCGACTACACGTGCGGCCGGAAGCGGCGGCTCGTCAAAAAATAAAAGAAAACTGTCTAGCGGCATCGGTTGTCAATTTGCGCTGGGCCTTAGACTATGTCCAGAAACTGCGTATTCTTACGCACGCAAGGTCTACGCACGTAGTCGAGGTACTAGGGCCCCATACATTGCGTCCAGAAGCTACGTGCGTATTATTTTAGCTATGCGCGTATCGTACAAAATTGACCTATTAAACCGTTTTGGTTGATTCAGGCACGGATCCAGCTCTCAAAAGAAGATGTGGCCCGAAAATTTTGATTTTATTATTTCCTTCATAACATGGTTATTAGAATTTTTAAAAAGAGTTGTATTATTTTCTTTATAATATTATGTTAATTAAAAGCTAACGCGCGGAGTGAGCGAGAAAATTTTTCGCTTATATAGCAAAAAAATTATTTTGTTTGGTAAAAAAAAATAAGCTTTCAATACCTTAAACCTTAAACAAATTAACATCAACTAAGATTATAAATTAATTAAATAAAAAATATATGCATATATAGTATATAAACATACACAAATTATAGATTATATAACATCGGCAGGAGTAATTCCTATCGGTTCAAACAAAGTATTATTTTTTCTTAAATCTGTTGGTTAGTAAATAAAAAAGGGTGGAAAATTTATGGAGAGGTGACAAATTTTGCGTTTTCTTCAATCTACTTGACTAAAGGTCCGCTTAACACTAAATCCACTACTATAAATATGTATTTTAACAATAATGTAAGTATGACCAGCAGGTAAAAAGCACCAGATAAGACTCAAAAGGTTAACAATACCAATACAACTACCCACTGAACCTATTTTGATTATAAATTTATAGACCTTGAAAGTATGCACTCACAAGGCTGTTGGGATTGTGGGTATGCCCATACTACACGTATAGGTACTCCGCTCCTGACTCAAATAAGAGCAGCAATTACGTAGTGATACGCAGCTACCTCGAGTACGCGCGAGACACAAAGTGAAAGAAAAATGTTTTTCTCGCTCCGATTGTATGATTCAGAGTGAGACAGAAGTATTCAGTTCATTCGTTACACAGCATTAAGATCGGTTGACACTGTTGGCATTTTGCTTTACAGAGTGTTCCGAAATTTTGTGCTGTCAATGTTTTGTCAAAACCAATTATTTCTGAAGACACTTTATATTAAAACCTTCAACACACAATTGATATCGATTTGAAATAGTCAAAAGTGTCATCCCCTGTATTTTGGAGTGCAATGAAAGCGTAGTAAGATCGAGTTGCCAAGTTTCAAAAAATATTTCTCCCTAAAACAAATAGTACGGTTCCCGTGGATTTTACCTAGCATGCGAATACTCTCAAATATAATTATTAAAGTACTTATGCCTCATCGAAACTTCATAAAGTTACATAATACGATAAAATATATAGGTACCGTTAAAAATCAAAAAAGTTACATCTATACTAATATTATAAAGCTGAAGAGTTTGTTTGTTTGTTTGTTTGTTTGTTTGTTTGAACGCGCTAATCTCAGGAACTACTGGTACGAATTGAAAAATTCTTTTTGTGTTGGATAGTCCACTTATCGAGGAAGGCTTTAGGCTATATAGCATCATGCTAAACTCAATACGAGCGGAGTACCAATTAAGAATGTTACAAAATCGGGGGTCTTTTTTTCCTTTTGAGAGCTTTCGCTACGTACGCTGCGGAAACGGTTAAAGTTTCGCTAAAATGATGTATGGCAGAATTGTTCCCCTTTAAAAGTTCTAAAAAAAAGTCCGCGACAGTATATGTCTATCTTTTAAGGTTGGCTCACTATAACCTTTTTATACTTACCAAATTTGTTCTAAAAGTAAGCATTATTTGTGAAGGTATTTTCATAAAGATTATATTAATCCTTATCCAAGTAAATACGTTATTCATTACAAGCATTTAATCTAGAAGAAATTTGCCGTTTACATCATTTGATTTCAATGAGTATTTTAGAAGATATCGCAGTAATAAAATAATCATGCGCGCTATAGTAAGGCGCGCGGAGCGGGCGGGCAGTCGTGAGGTGGAAGCGCTTCTTCTACGTAAATGAAGTCGCAGGTAAATTTTAGCGATATCCCAAAGTAACTATTCCACGCGGACGAAGTCGCGGGGAAAAGCTAGTACCAAATATGTAAGTATTACCTTTTTAGAAAAACATACCTATAAAGATACTTTATACAGTAAAACTACTTTGCTAATATCTTTCGGAAGTCCCACACATGCTTTCCAACATCCGTCATTTCCGTAGAAAAAAAAAAACGATGATTGCCGAAGGCATTAGTTAGTTGCACTGTACGCAGCACATTGAATGACGCGGTCGCGTCCTATTCGTGTCATATAAAGTCTATACTTTAGCCTATTCACGTTATGAAGGCAGTGAATTATGCGTATCTACATACTATTGACGACCTCTGTGGCTCAGTTGGTTGAGCATGTTGGTGCTCAAACCGGAGGTCGCGGGTTCAAATCCCGCCGAAGGAACAAAAAAGTTTTTCTGTGTTCCTGGGTCATGGATGTGTATTAAATATGTGTATAATATAATAAAAATCTTAAATATGTGTATAGTATAAAAGTATTAAATATATTTCCGTTGTCTGGTACCCGTAACACAAGTTCTTCGAGAACTTACCACGGGATCAGATTGACGTAGTGTGAAGCGTCCATATATATTATATTATTATAATTATTATATTATATGTCAAAATGGCTTACTTTAATAGGTAAATTAATGTAATCACAGCTAATGCGTCAATTTTGACATTTGTATGCATGATTCACTGCTTTTTTTAACACTTACAGACTATAAGTTATTTCGTAGATATCTAGAGGGTAAAAACTGTATGTCTGTCACCAGACTATGTCTTATGAGATCATAATCCTTGATAGCTAGACAGTTAAAATTTTTAGATAACCTTTACTAAAAATAGTCGATTTCGTAATAAAAAGGAACTTATATTATCTCGGATTTAGCATCGTAAAATAATAATAATTTTATATTTTGAGGGTGGCTCTCCATACATGAGAAGTGGGGATGAAAAATATTTTTTCATTGTACCCCGTTGTATTGCATAACGTTGAATAGCGCTATATTATAGAGTCAAGATTTCATACATGACATTTTTTCAAAATTTTCGAGTAGTTGTAGAGTAGTTTTCTAAATTATAGGTTAAACTTGTAAGTTTCCATGCTGATATATGTATAATGCTTAAATCTAAGGGAAAATTATTTTGAACCAAACCGGACTGTGACTTTTGAAGTAATTTGAAAAACGTATTACGCGTTGATAGTAACGGAACCCTCCTTAGACACAACAAACGTGAATTTTTTGACGTTTTTGGCGTGATTCTTTAATGGCAAGTTGGCAACAGGTAGACGCTTGCAATAAGAATTTTGGTTTTTTATACAATACATTTTTTATACCAATAAGTGATAGGTCAGCTGTAATTAAATAATAATAGTATATTATATAACTTATCGTCAAGCAAATCAATTGCATATTTAAATAAAACAAGCATAAAACCCCCCCTAATAACCCCTTCAGATACCTTTTCTCCCTAAATTTAGGGAAAAAGTCCCAAGTTGGCATCACAGATAGACCGGCAGAAATTTTGTTGTGATAAGATAAGAATCTCTACGTGCGTAGGTTTACGCATGCTTACGCAGTTTCTGGACATAGTCTAAGACTATGTCCAGAAACTGCGTATTCTTACGCACGCAAGGCACGTAGTCGAGGTACTAGGGCCCCATACATTGCGTCCAGAAGCTACGTGCGTATTATTTTAGCTATGCGCGTATCGTACAAAATTGACCTATTAAACCGCTTTGGTTGATTCAGGCACGGATCCAGCTCTCAAACGAAGATGTGGCCCGAAAATTTTGATTATATTATTTCCTTCATAACATGGTTATTAGAATATAAAAAAAGAATTTTATTATTTTCTTTATAATATTATGTTAATTAAAAGCTAACCCGCGGAGTGAGTGAGAAAGTTTTTCGCTTATTTAGCAAAAAAATTATTTTATGTTTGGTAAAAAAATAAGCTTTCAATATAGGTACCTTAAACAAATTAACATCAACTAAGATTATAAATTAATTAAATAAAAAATATATGCATATACAGGGTTATTTTTTCACCGGTACAATAAATCAACATACGTAATAGTTGTCAAAAATAAAAAATACTAGCGATTTTTGTTACTACCCCTTTGGAACAAAAAAACAAAGTTATCAATCCCCGAACTTATCCGCTAAACTAATACAAAATGTGGATACGTTACGCATCTATCGATGCTTTGTTGCAAACTCGTGCGCCGCCCGGCCGATCGCTTAGCCCACCCCGCCGCCCCCTACTCATACCGCACCCGTTGACGCCTTGTAGTTTGTGCGCCCATGCGGTATTAGATCGGTTACAGGATAAAATAATTGAAATGAAAAAAAAAATATTTTTTTTTATTTGTGAAATGTACTCTATTATCGATACCAATGACGTGGTAAAATTTATTGTACCGATGAAAAAGTATTCCTGTATAGTAAAGAAACATACACAAATTATAGATTATATAACATCGGCAGGAGTAATTCCTATCGGTTCAAACAAAGTATTATTTTTTCTTAAATCTGTTGTTTAGTAAATAAAAAAGGGCCGAAAATTTATGGAGAGGTGACAAATTTTGCGTTTTCTTCAATCTACGACTAAAGGTCCGCTTAACACTAAACCCACTACTATAAATATGTATTTTAACAATAATATAAGTATGACCAGCAGGTAAAAAGCACCAGGTAAGACTCAAAAGGCTAACAATACCAATACTACTACCCACTGAACCTATTTTGATTATAAATTAATAGACCTTGAAAGTATGCACTCACAAGGCTGTTGGGGTTGTGGGTATGCCCATACCACACGTATAGGTGCTCCGCCCCTGACTCAATAGATGCAGCAATTACGCAGCTACCTCGAGTACGCGCGAGACACAAAGTGAAAGAAAAATGTTTTTCTCGCTCCGATTGTATGATTCAAAGTGAGACAGAAGTATTCAGTTCATTCGTTACACAGCATTCAGATCGGTTGACACTGTTGGCATTTTACTTTACAGAGTGTTCCGAAATTTTGTGCTGTCAATGTTTTGTCAAAACCAATTATTTCTGAAGACACTTTATATTAAAACCTTCAACACACAATTGATATCGATTTGAAATAGTCAAAAGTGTCATCCCCTGTATTTTGGAGTGCAATGAAAGCGTAGTAAGATCGAGTTGCCAAGTTTCAAAAAATATTTCTCCCTAAAACAAATAGTACGGTTCCCGTGGATTTTACCTAGCATGCGAAGACTCTCAAATATAATTATTAAAGTACTTATGCCATATCGAAACTTCATAAAGTTACATAATACGATAAAATATATAGGTACTTACCGTTAAAAATCATAAAAGTTACATACCAAATATGTAAGTATTACTTATTTAGAAAAACATACCTATAAAGATCTTTATACAGTAAAACTACTTTGCTAATATCTTTCGGAAGTCCCACACATGCTTTCCAACATCCGTCATTTCCGTAGAAAAAAAAACGATGATTGCTCATTTTCGAGCAAAATGAGTAGGACAATAACAAAAACAATATAATTTTGGCAAGTTGCCTTGCACCAACAATGAAAAACAAAATGTTAATGTATGATTTTAAGAACGAATTGTGAATATGTATTATTAAAATTAAATGTTTAGATAATTTAACGTTATTATTTAAATTCGATTATAATTATAAAATAACCAACAAAAATAATATTTACCCTAAAGCGCCATACTCACGGGCCAAGCAGCAAATCCAGCAACGGTACTTATCCATACTAATATTATAAATGCGAAAGTGTGTCTGTCTGTCTGTCTGTCTGTCTGTCTGTCTGTCTGTCTGTCTGTTACCTCTTCACGCTTTAACCGCTGAACCGATTTTGATGAAATTTGGTCCAGAAATCTTTGAGTCCTGGGAAAGGACATAGGATACTTTTTGTCCCAATAATTTGCGGTGTTCCCGAGGGATAATGTATTATTATTGTGTGTACTTTGACTGTCTTTTACTGCTAAACGGTTGAATTGATTTTAATGAAATTTGGTATGGCAGTGGTTTATGCTTTGGACAAACGCGCAGTGTACTTTTTATCCCAAAAATATAGAGTCTTCCCGAGGGATACTGTATTATTTTGTGTACTTTGACTGTCTTTTACTGCTAAAAGGTTGAATTGATTTGAATGAAATTTTGTATGGTAGTTGTTTATGCTTTAGACAAACGTGCAGTCTACTTTTTATCCCAAAAAGATATATAATAGTGTTCCCGAGGGATAATGTACTATTGTGTATATTTTTTTAATGTCTTTCATAGCTTAAGAGTTTAAACCATTTAAATGAAATATGGTATGATAGTGCTTCGGACAAACAATTAGTAATTAAATAGAGAACGTAAGATAAGGAAGATATACAGATTTAACTTAGAGTACAGTCGGGAGTGGCCAAAAAACCTCATTTCTCGCGGGCGGAGCCGCGGGCAAAAGCTAGTAGTATATAAAGTACTTATACTTTTAAAAAACCCAAAAAAAAAATATTTATACCAAATAGGTATTACTTAATTAGAAAAACTTGCATATAAATATACTTTGTAAAGTAAAACCACGTTACTAATATAATTCGGAAGTCAATAGCAATACTAAGTTTATACATCTACACTAATATTATGATGAGGAAAGATTTGTATTTTTATATGTTTGTAAATGAATAAACTCAAAAACTACTGTGCCGATTTCAAAAATTATTTCACCATTATTATAAAGCTACATTCATCCTGTGAGTAACATAGGCTATATTTATTGATAGAAAAGATTAGGGATCCTTACTAAAACTTTAGTAACGTAACCCAAGGTGTAAAAAAAATGCAATAAAACATATTTCGTACCATGCGCTGCGGAAACTTTTGATGATAGATTAAAAGTATGTTCTACAATATTAAAGACATATCAATAACAACAAAAAACTTCGCGATACTATTATAATATGTCCAACTATTATTGTTATGTCACAATAAACACTTTTTACATTTTAAAAGTTGATAGAAATACCGACCAAAATTCGACCATGTTATTCATACTTCTGTTGAGATCATTATCCAATTAAATCATATTGTTATCAAGACTGTTTCAATTCATGCAGATTACTTTTTAAATTTATCGAATCGGCTATTCCATTCAATAGATATTACGAATTTAATAAGTTATAGTAAAAGAAAAAATAAACCTTAACACTTTTACATTAAAACTATCATTATGAAATTTGGCACAGATATAGATTAGACCATGGGAAAGGAGGTAGGCTACTTTTAATCGCGGGGAAATGTACGGTTCCTGTATCCTACAGGAACCGCTTTCACGTAAAAATTACTAAACCGATTACCATGAAATTTGGCACAGATATAAACTAGACCATGGGGAAGGCCGAAGGACATAGGCAACTTTTTATCGCGAAATACATATCCGTGGATTACTGTACTTACGCGGGCGTAATGGGCGCGGGCTGGACCATTTTTTTTAAATATTCTTTATTTTCTAAATAAGTCCCCTTTTAAATAGACTAAAATTTTAACGATTTCTCTACTCAATCTTCTTAATTTTGAAGTCGATACCAGCCCAAACAATATCCCATATATTTT
Source organism: Glaucopsyche alexis (assembly GCA_905404095.1). Classification (NCBI taxonomy): domain Eukaryota; kingdom Metazoa; phylum Arthropoda; class Insecta; order Lepidoptera; family Lycaenidae; genus Glaucopsyche; species Glaucopsyche alexis. The sequence goes on from FR990047.1 coordinate 29,370,262, forward strand.
ATAGAACTCACATTCAAATTTGTTGGTACCGACTTCAAAATTAAGAAGATTGAGTAGAGAAATTGTTAAAATTTTAGTCGAAGAAAAAGGGGGAATTATTTAGAAAATAAGTTTTATTTCATACTTTTTTGGGTATTTTTACTTTGGAAGTCGATTTAATTTTCTATTTAAAAATAATAATTTCGCCCTTTGTAGTGATATATTTTGTTAAATTATTATTAATATATTATCTTAAAACCTTTAAAATAAACTATCGAATGTATAATTATTGAATACGCGCTAAGATTCCATTAAGTATTGTAAATAATAACTGATTGAATGTACTGTTGGTTCTTGGTGGAAATTCATGTTCATAATAATATAACACAACTTTTTATACACACTTTTCCACTTTATTTAGATTTTTACAATCTAAATAAAGTGGAAAAGTGTGTATAAAAAGTTGTGAAAAAAAAATAACACAACTTTTTATACACACTTTTCCACTTTATTTAGATTTTTACAATCTAAATAAAGTGGAAAAGTGTGTATAAAAAGTTGTGTTATATTATTATTGTAAATAAGATGATGATGATGATTATTGTAAGTTAGTTGCATATTATGCTTGTAGTTCTTTGCACAATGCCGAAATTTCGAAACGCGTATCTTTTAAGACTGAGGAGTTCTGTTCAGTGCTTTTGAATTCAGGATATACATTGGTGCAAAATCTTATTTTTAACCGACTTCCCAAAAAAGGAGGCGGTTATACGTTCGGCTGTATATATTTTTTATTTTTTTTGTATGTTCAACGATTACTCCGCCGCCTGTGGACCGATTTTCAAAATTTTTTCTGTGATGTATAGGGTGTAATCCCAAATTGGTCCTTTTGATATCAAAGTGGTGACCTGATGATGGGATCCATGAGGAATCGAGGGAACTCCTCGAAATTTATATGGACACATATGGTGATTTTGACTTTTTCTGAAGTAGTTCAAGCATATGCTACCAAAAAGTAAGATTTTGCTCCAAGGTATACCCTGGATCCAAAAGTACAGAATAGAACTCCTGACTCCTTATAGATACATGTTTGGGGATTTCGGCGTTGTTTAAAGAACTGCAAGCATATGCCACCTTGTCAGTTAGAGTAATCATCATCATCATCACCACTATCACACCATACATCATCAGATTATGATGATATAAAAGGTATTTCTCATAGTATTTTACACTAACACGGAGATCATTGAACATTACTCTGCCGTTTATGAACCTATTTGCAAAATTCTTTTGTTGTTGTAAAGGGTTTAATTCGAAATTAGTCCTTTAGTCACTAAAGTGGAAACCTGATGATGCGAGCCATGAGGAATCGAGGGAACTCCTCAAAATTTATATCCACACATATAGTGATTTTGACTTTTACTGAAGTAACACAAGCATATACTACCAAAAAAATAAGATATTGTACCTAGGTATACCCTGGATCCAAAAGCACTGTACAGAACTCCTCTGTCTTTAAAGATATGCGTTTGGAAATTTCGGCATTGTTTAAAGAACTGCAAGCATATGCCACTTTATAACTTACAGTAATCATCATCATCATCTTAATAGCAATACCTAATGGAAGCTTGGCGAGTACCTATTTAATTATACATTCGATCGTTTAGTTTAGACGTTCTTAAGACGTATTAATAATAACTTAACAAAATATATCACTAAAAAGGGTGAAATTATTATTTTTAAACAAAAAATTAAACCGACTTCCAAAGTAAAAATACACAAAAAAGTATGAAATAAAACTTAATCTCTAAATAATTCCCCTTTCAAATTCGGCTAAAATTTTTACTATTTCTCTACTCAATCTTATTAATTTTGAAGTCGGTACCAGCAAATATGAACGTAAGTTGTATAAAATATTGTAGAATATTGTTTGGGCTGGTGCCGATTTCAAAATTAAGAAGATTGAGTAGAGAAATAGTAAAAATTTTAGCCGAATTTGAAAGGGGAATTATTTAGAGATTAAGTTTTATTTCATACTTTTTTGTGTATTTTTACTTTGGAAGTCGGTTTAATTTTTTGTTTAAAAATAATAATTAGTAGCATATGCTTATGTTACTTCAGGAAAAGTCTAAATCATTATATGTGTCCATATAAATTTCGAGGAGTCCCTCGATTCCACATTGATCCTATCATCATGTCACCGCTTTTTTCAAAACGGGACCAACTTGAAATTATACCCTTTACATCAAAAAAAGAATTTTGAAAATCGGTCCAGAGACGGCGGGATTATGATATAACATACAAACAAAAATAAAAAAATATATATATGTTGCCGAACGTATAGCCGCCTCTTTTTTGGAAGTCGGTTAAAAAAATAGTGTGCTGTATATTACTTATCGACAAGCAGTTTAATTGCATATTTAAATAACACAAGCATAAGATTCTTAGCCCCTTCAGATACTTTTCTCCCTAAATTTAGGGAAAAAGTCCCAAGTTGGCATCACAGATAGACCGGCAGAAATTTTGTTGTGATAAGATAAGAATCTCTACGTGCGTAGGTTTACGCAGGCTTACGCAGTTTCTGGACATAGTCTTAAGGTGGGACCGCACTGGGCATAACTAATATTCTTTGTACGAGATATAACGCCCTACGCGGCAGCAGAACTACGCGACGCGACACTCCATTGCGGCATTGCTATTAGGAACGTGTCGCATCTCTCTGCTGCCGCTGCCTAGGGCGGTCTTACCTTTATTGTAACTTTTCTATTGACAATAATTTCTAGTTTATTTTTGCAGAGATTCCTATCATCGCTTATCCGACAGTGGACCTGACGAACTCGACTTCTTTTAATGCTCCGATCCAACAAATTCAGGTAATTAAATATTTTTATAGACAATCATTTAATATTAAAACTATGGAGAAACATGTAGTACGATAGGACGCGTGTGTAGTCATATACTTTAAACGAGACAATCTTGACATTCGGTTTCTCGAAAACGGTACGAAAAAGTATTACCAGAAAATTTAGTATTCAGATAGTTTTGGGGGCAAAAAATCGATCGAGCTAGGTATTAATAAATATTGCTGGTACGAGTAGTGACTTCTGTCAATTCGAACATTTTAGTATATTGTAAACATAGTTATATAATATTAAAAAGAGGTAGATATGTTATAAACGCGTAAAAATGAAGACTCGAATTGGCCCGAGTCGGGCCAATTTTGGTTAGTGTGCTCCGTGAGTAATAGCATGTTTTGTGTTACTATGCGACGTTGACACATTGACACGCGTCCCATGTCAATGTGTGTCGTGGCACAGAAATATTGTCAGTTTTGTAAGGATATAACGTATCTATGTAATAATTAATCAAAGATTGTAAACGAGCGTTTTCACATTACGCGATGAAACAAATGTCTTTGTCATTAGTATATTACTTGGATGTTTTTTTGTCCATTACTTATTACCATCTGTCAAAAGAAGTTTTAAAGAGGCATCCTGACCGTCTAGCCTGCAAATCCAGCACCCTATCAATAGCGTGAAAATGAAGCGGGCTTATAAATTAAGCGCCATACTCACGGCCCATCCAACAAATCCAGCACCGGTACTAATAGCCGTAATTAATGTCAATAGTGTCAATCATTTAAAATTTTTGCCTACAAATCCGCGGCCTTGAGCTTGCAGGCTGGATGGTAAGTATCTATGGCCCTTAAGCAAAAATTTAAAAACAATTGACACTAATTAATTATTATTTACGGCCGTCAGTACCGCCGTGGCGCTTGATTTGCAGGCTGGAAGGTCAGGATGCCCCTAAACACGAGTCAAGTCATTAACTCCAGTATCAACAGAATATAAATTCTATTATCTAGACTTCTAGAGCATTATACTTTATACATTACTGGTAATTTTGCTATGGCATTCCATTATATCATTGGAGATTAATCTAGAATTATTTTTTTATTATTTCCAGAGTGGCGAGCCCCTGCACCTGATAATAGTGTCGGACAACATGGACCACCAGCTGCTGGCCGGCGACGTCATCGCTATACAGGACGTACAGCACACGTGAAACTATTGTGATTACTAGTATTGTAAATACTTATATATTGATTTATATTGTTCATTATAGTAAATCTTTATATTTTAAGTTTTTTATTTAAGTTTATTTTGTTGTTATCCAAAAGCAATAATTGTTGTTTTTGTATAATATCTTCCTTGTGTTATTTCGGTTCATAATGTGTAATATTAATAGAATATTAAACCATTACATATTCGTTAACGTGCACAAGTGTGGGCAAGTGGTACAACTTCAAAAAGAGTGCTATTTTGTGTTCTATCCTAAACTCCCTAGGAAGATTCAGTAAAACGTATACCACTTTACTGAATCGTCTGACTTGACTACACTGACTAGCTATTTATTTTGGTCAATCGTTTTCGAGTAATCAGCCGCCAGAGTGGTTTGTAAGTCTTTGTTTTTGTAAGCTGCCATTTCTAAACTATCGGAGATAGAACCTTGTAAGTTTACATACTGATAGATCATGCTTAAAACTCTTTAGGAAAACTATTTTGAGCGAAATCGGACAATAACTTTAAGTAAATTAAAGAAAACCTATTGCCCGTTGACAGTAAGCTCTAGTTATATGCGTCCGCGCGACCGAGCAGCTTGGCCGCAGATTCCAGGCACCGCAGCGAAGTCGCTTGTCGATTTACATGAAGCGGCCCGAGCGCCTCCGCTCTCCACACGTTCTCTAGTGTTTGAGGACAATAGATATGACGATAAAATGAAAAAAATCGATACCGATATCATTGCTTTGTTTTTAATATTAAAAAGAAGAAAAAAACAACGCCGACGTCGCGGGATACATCCTATGAACAGATTGTATCCCAACCAATTCCATATTGGGTACCAAAGAAGAAAACTGAGTACTGACCAATTTGGTGTCATTGACAAAGCTATTGCGCTCCAGTCATTGATTTTTTTAAATCTGTTTTTATAATCAACACTTCTAACATCCCAGATGGAAGGCTTTTCCTCCATTTTTTGAATAAATAATTCTGTCTCAAACATGAGGGTCTAGTTACATGCGTCCGCGCGACCGAGCGACTTGGCCGCTACACCGTGAAATTACAAGAAATGTATGAAACGATTTATTTGAATAGCGGAGCGTCTTTGCATGCAGTTGCATACAATTTCGCAGTGTAGCGGCCAAGCCGCATATAACTAGACCCTTATGGTTACCATAAAACAGCACGCTCAGTCCGCTTCAAATACACCGATACAAATGAACACGTTGAAACTTATTAAGAGCGGCCGAGCCGCGCGTCCGCGTCGCTCGAAGCAGCGGCTGCTCGGCTATTCAAATAAATCGTTGCATACAGTTGCTTGTAATTTCGCGGTGTAGCGACCAAGCCGCTCGGTCGCGCGGACGCATGTAACTAGGCCCTAACGGAACCCTCTTTAGACATGTCGTGATATGCTCTTGGTTAGATTATTATTCCACAGATTATTCTAAGCGAGGTAGTATAGAATAAACAAAATATAACATTCGAAACAATATAATAAGAGAAATGTATTTTGCACAGCAATTATTTTAAAACATTATCATAAATAAAAAATATTTTATCAATTGAAAAAATTAAATGTCCACAATCCAACAGACTGAATACATTTAAAATACACAGTATATTATTATTAATAAGAAGTAATTTTAAGAATTCAGACAAAATATACTCAGAATATTATAATAGAATTATTATGACTTTTAAAATAACTAACAAACAATTTTATCTACCACCTATGAAATTATTAAGTTGAAGTATAATTCTAAGAAAAGTATACCTAAGTCATATAACTCTAAAACGATAAATTAAATTTAATATAAAGGGATATTGGACATTATCAAGAGCGCAAGAATTCCAAACTAATCATTATTATTATTAGAAAACAAAATTGTGACACAAATTATATCATTATCATTTAGACGACATACAATTATACAAATGTCTATTTGCATCATAATCAGTAATAATGGAATATTCAGAATACCATAAATATCACACAACGAAAACCAAATAACTTTGATTTTTTTTTTTTTAATCTGAGTAATATTAAATTATAATACATTTCACACATTAGCAAAATAAGGAAAGCTCTACTATAATATGATTCTAACCACTTCTCAAATCACAACATCTATACAATAAACTACATGGGATATAAATTATTTCAGTATTATAAATGCTTCACAATTTAAGACGGAAGAAAAAAATACACATAATGTAAGAAAGAAACAGAAAAACAATTTTAGATTATGTACCTAGTTGTTACTTAAAGTAATGATAGTTTAATAAAGCTTTGTAGTAAAATGTCTCTTTTCAATAGATAACTAGTCAAATTAAGGTGCATGTCTAACATTTCAATGTCCATTTTATGTTACAACATTACGCTCCGCTGGTCACAGTCACCATTTGGCAACTAACTTCTTTCAAAACCTTTTTTAACAAATAATTGGCTTTATTAAAATATCGAGTCCAATTTGGTGCGAACCTAATTTATTATGGCAAATTTATTAAATTATTTATGGAAAAATAATTAACATGATTTAGAAGTACACAGCCGAATAACATTAACACAACTTTTGAAATACAAAAATTAACGAAAAGTGTAGAAATAAGTATTGATATGATTGTTAATGAACATTGATGCTGACATACAAAATCGATACTTTAATGAATCTTATAATATGTATCTAATTATAACACTATTATTGCTATACTTGTATCCATAATAATATTATTTTGAACATCGGTATTTCATAGGACATTTGACAAGAATTATAAAAGAAGTTGAAAAATACTGAATTCATTAATAGTTAGAAATATCCCACGAGTACTTAGCAAAATAAAATACAGTTAAAGTATCCAAGTTCGAGAAGATATATAGAATAATTAAACAATTGATTTATTATCTTAATATGATTTGTACGTGGACTTAAAATTTTAATTTAAAATCAACATGAATTACATATTTGGTGTAGCTATCAAACTAACTACATAACTTAGTAGTAGGCATGGACGTAGAAAAAAAGGCGAAGCACAACAATGGCGGCGACTTACGTTTGTGTGAGATTACGGATACTGGCAGCTGTGAATGTGTGCGTTCGGCACGTGTCGCTACGATACGGCCGGATTACTTTGATTGCCTCACTATTCATAATTATTACTGAAGTGGTGTCTGTCTTTTTTTCTACGTCTATGGTAGTAGATACATCACAAAACCAATTCGAATATAAATATTTTGCAAATAAATCATATAATGTATATGATTGAGAAATTTCACTATCTAAAATTTGTAGAATGATTAATCATTCTTTTTGTCTGTGGTGGTCTCACCCTCTGTAATTGCAAGGCTGCCATTTCCCGCCTTCTGCTGCTCCTCCATCTCACCAGAGAAACCAAATTCATTGACCCTCTTGTGATCTACCTTGTAAATCCAACGCTGGTATAAGAATATGAAGAACACAATATCTGGAAAAATAGTTACATTATAATAGAATTTCATAAAAAAAAAATATTGTAAATAAAAATATTTTTGGCTATGACAAATTGCAAATAATAATAAATACTAGTGGCAAAATTATTTAAATGACTAATTTTCTTTACTTCAAATATTCCAAAATTTATAATTCTGTTACTTTATCTAATTTTAGCAAGGTGACAATAATTCTTTCTACTAAAATAGTATACTCACCATCTCTGAAACAACCCAGGCGGTACATAGTTGGCATTTTAATAACAAACGCAAAGATATCGTCTACGAATGTGTTGAGGAACTTGTAGGTCATCATGCGCCACGGCAGGTGAGCCACAGACTTCAGCTTGTAGTTGATGAACAGCTGGGGAGTCATCATGATGAACCCAAACGTCAACAGGTAACCGTACATCATATTCAGAATGAACGAATACCATCCCTTATGCTCTTGATACAGAAGAGAGTATACACCATACCCGAGGAGCAGGGGGAAGCATGCCCAGCTGAGGTAGCGGAAAGCTAGCATGTCATATTGCTTCGTGCTAGACTGCACATAGGAACCCTTGTCTGTGAAAGTGAGCTTGGGGAATCCGAAAATCCTGTCCTCTCTGTTAACTTTAACATCCATCACTTTGTTTATTTTCCAAACTTCAATCAACAATCCAATGAAGCAGGAAATTCTAACCATCATGTTGGTCTCATTGTCTAAAACGTAGAGCAAGACAACAACAGACTGGAAGACATTGAAGAACACCGATCTAACCGAAAGTCCTTCCAGAGATTGTCTATTGTTCCAGAACTGGATATCATTTTTAAATGCCAGCAATTCAAAAATGGAATGTAACACAGAGACAGAAATTGTAAGAGCTAGTAAGTATGGAGACGTGTCCAGGAGCAACTCTTTCACAGTGTCCTGTTCTTCATCCTGCTCCTCTGCACCCAGAGCTGAGAACACGCTGAGCTTCTCCCGCATAGCTTGTGCCGTATACAACTGCCATTTAAACAAGCTCAGCGGCTGATAGGTGAGCCTCAACTCTAGGGTTGTCACAGTGTCGTTGAGGGGCACATAGTCCCTCATCATATTCCAGTAGTCATTGAGGAAAACCGCCGGCTTGTACTCCAGTCCATCTGGCAAGAAGAAGATAAACTCATCGAGAGGAGCCGGCACGCTGCCTCTCATCCAGTTAGTTTGATCAGTGACCAAATTGACTGTGAGATTCGGATGCCAATGGGATACAATCTCTTCCTTCATGATTTCAGCTTTCTTCACCTCCTCGGGGGACTTCTCTGTCTGTCCCGTTAACAGGTTGTGAGTCTTTTGGTACCTTAACTTCTTATATTTGTTTAACATTCTTTTACTATAAGTCACATAGGGGCCGGCATAAATATCTTTGTCCCTAGGATCTGGTGACTTTCCAGCTGGTACAATATACACATGTAAGTATATAGAACCATTGTTCAATAGAGACTTGGAAGGTACAATATTTGTGGTGAACGTAAACGAGCCATCACCGTCCGGGCCCCCGTACCAGTCACCGTAGGTTAAACCTGGAAGCTTCCATATTAGTTTGGCATCATCAAATTTCTGTAAAGATTCTTGTTCAGACAAGTAAGTGAACATGTCCAACATGGTTCCATTAGGGAACATGTTGATGGCGGCTGATCGCGGCGCTGCCGCTCCTGGATTACTCAAATCGGCCTTGGGAGGCGCCGGCTGACGGAAAAATGATGTAATAAAATATACCACTAGAGCCCTAAGTATTAATGATTTTGTTATGGCAAAAAATGACTCCAATTTTGTGGGCTGCATTCTACGACGTTCCTCGTCAATTTGAGCGTTAATCTGAAAAAAAAATTAATAATTAAAAAAAAAAGCACAAACTAAGTAAAAATCATTGAATCATTTAGGTCAGTGTGACAATATCAAGGATTTTTATTTGGTTAGGAACAAGGCACGCAATGTTCGAGATATCTTTTTAATCACTTGAATTTATATCTCAGTCAGGTAAATATTTGCCAGACTATTTACTTACGTCCACGGTATCATTGGTTTCATTTTGTTCAGCAGCATTAACACTGGGAACCAATTTATCATCCGCATTTTCCCCTGATGATTTATCCGCACCGACATCAGCCATTTTAGAAATAAAATGAGAACGTCTACCAATAAATATATTTTATATATTCTCACAAATGCACACGTTTTTATTGCGGTACCATTAATTTTAAAGAATTTTCATCGACATCATGATTCACTCTATCTCTATTCACGAGCAAATGTCAATTGATTAGAATTTAGAAAATTGGAAAACTGTCAAGGGGCAAAGATAAAATTGTCTTTGTCAAAGTGTCAACCACAGACCATAGAATTACGACGTGTCGTTACCACAAGGCTCACAAGGGTATGGTCGGCAAAAATTGTACAAATATTATTTTTCGTTTGTCCCAATAATTTTATTTGTTTAATAATTTGATAGTTTTTTGATAAATTTAAGTTCTTGTACATTGTTCTAAATAACGAGCTTCTTATGTGTAGATTAAATGTCCACGAAATGCAGTAGGTATGCCTAAACATTTATTTTTTAAATATAATTTTTCTTAAATTTTAATGAGATATTTATTCATGAACATTAAACTATACAGGTTAATATTCTATAGCTAGCTATTAAAATATTTACAAACTATAAAAGTAATACTAAAAAAAAATTAATAACTACTCCAAAACTTAAAAGGCTACAAAAAAAAAGAAATCTCCCAGGTCGTCCCCACCAGGCAGAGTACCTAGAAGGCTCAGAGAGTTTCCTCGCTGAATTGCGATTTTTCTTTATGTAGGTACTGGTTTTACTCCCATATAAAATTTTTTTGTCCAACTGCTGCTTTTGTATGAAAAATTGATAACATTTCCAAAACTGAATTTGTTTCTCGTATTTTTAAATTGTTATTACGCTTTATGATATGTACTTTTTCTACGTTTCCTAAACGAATTTATAAAAAATATCGCTTTAGTTACCATTTCAGTTGATTTCAAAAATGTGTCCACTTTTTTATGAGTGTGTAACGTCATGAATATAATGTTTGTTTCTTTAAATGTTCTTTGAGTAATTTGGCAGTTTTTGCTATTTTCATATGGCATACCTTTGGGCATACCTACCTGTCGAGCGAAATGCTAACATTAAGAAACATCGGCCATACTTGTTTGCGTAAGTAAAATTAAGATTTGTGTTCACTTAAAGATTTGTCGCTAAAAAATATTGTCTATTTAGTGTTTGATTCAAAGGTAAGTACGGCTTATTGTGTTTTTTTGTTAACAAGATTTAAAAGATTCATTATTACTGAATACGTTAAATATACGTCCAAATCTGTAGTTGATTGGAATGAAGTGATATTTGGATTTTAGGTTATGTCGCACGCTTTTTTACGTCATGAATGTTACAATGTGTAACGAAATGTGTAACGTTACAGTCATGACCAGTTCTAAGGCGGAGACTACACTTGAAAATATAATTATATACCTACCTACTAAAATGTTCAATAAGAAGTATTTTTGTATGTTAATAATGAACAAACTCAAACTGCGCGGCGCCGGCCGGCAGTTTGTTTGACTGAACCTGGCCAATGTGTTGGGCCAGGTGGTAGTTTTTTTTAAGGTTTAAGTAATATTTAAAATAATAATGATAATAAAAATCGGTGATGATAAGTCCTTACTACTCAATATTATAAAATATGCGAAAGTCACTCTGTATGTCTATCTGTTACGCTTTCACGCCTAAACCACATAACCGGTTTTGATGAAATTTGGAACAGGGTTAGAACAGACCCTCAGAAAGGACATAGGCTACCTTTCATCACGACTTTTTTCGCGTTGAAGGGGTTGAAATAAATGTTGAAAGTTTATATAGGACTACGTCAAAACCGATTTTGATGAAATTTGGAAGAGGGTAAGAACATACTATCAGAAAAGACATAGGCTACATAGGCTAGAGAGGGGGAGAGGGTTAGAGGGGATCTAGAGGGGTCACGACAGGGGTATCTAGAGGAGAGTCAGGAGCATCCATCCATCCAGGACCCATCGGTCTTGAGGGGGTCTAGAGGGTAGTCAGGAAGGGGTCAAGAGGGGGCTCTGGAGGGGGGGTCATGAGAGGATCTAGAGGGGGTCTAGAGCGGTCTAGAGGGGGAGGGGGGTAGAGGGGTTAAAAGGGTCTAGATGGGGGTAGAGGGGGTCTTGAGTTTGGGGTTTGTTACTCTTTCGCGCAAAAACTACTTAAGCCGATATGAATGAAATTTGGCGACGACGGATTATATTATTATGGACTAAGCTTTATAATGGTCATGTATGTACGTAACATTCGGTCATGTATGTAACCTGTGTTACGATGTCATGAATGTTATAAGTACAATTTTTGGCGACCATACCCACAATGCGTGTGCAGGTGTTAGCGTCACAATGGACCTAGTATAACAGGACCGAGTACTGTGCGCAAAAAACGAGCCGAGCGAGAGGTTGGAAGAGAGGCCGTGTGTCCCTTTCTAGTATGGTGACAATAATATTTTCTGCTGTGGCAAACTGCAAAGCTGTGTGAGACAAATTGTGAAACACTGAATGACATACAGCTGAGCATGGGCGTAGCCAGGTTTTTGTATCGGGGGGGGGGGGGGGGGGTCAAGAAAATAAAACTACTACAAGTACAATAAATAACCAGGGCCGTCTTTAACCTATTAGGGCACATTAGAATATTATTTCTTTTTCGTTTTTACCTGTTTAAGCTTTAAACCCTGAAAGACTGTGTAATTCGGAAAAATACAAATATTAGTCTAAAACTAAAAGTCAGCACTAACTATTTCTAATAGGTTTTTAAGCCAAAAACGAGCGAGCGAAGCGAGCAATCAAATTGTTTTTCCTATTTTACAGGTTCAAACGTTCAAATCTGTTCAAACGTTAAACTAAAGTAATAACACTGAATAACGGTGAACTTCGCAATAATACCATAAAATCAACCGGTTAAAACAGAATATCGGTAATAAATAATATAATGGCCTTTATGTTAATCGCGAGCGAGCGAAGCGAGCGAACAAATTTTTTTCCTATTTAATAGTTTAAATCTGTTCAAACTTTAAACCCTACAAGACTGTGGAAATAGGATCATTTTATAATATACATTAGAATAATAGGCGCCCATTTATATGGGCGCCTATTCTAATGAACAATGACAAAATGACAATATTAAATATTTTTGACAATAATGGCCGCTTGTCAAGTGAGTTTGCGGGGCAAAGCAGGGATGGCCCCTACTCTGCCCCGCAAACCTTTCTCGCCTGTTAAACTAGGTATCCGGTATCCCCCAAGTTTAACTGTTACTACTGCTCGGATTAGTTTCTTATTTCTTACACTTAGTTTATTAACAATGAAAATTGTCCCTCATGCCTGAATACTTGGAATAAAGTAAACGTTTCCTTCGTTATCGTTTATTAATAAGGGCAGTTAGTGTCTAAAGAAATAAAAATAAATAAAACTAATGTTATATTATCTGTTTATTTCAAACACAAAATTAAAAGACTCCACAGTTAATCGGACCCAAAAGCATTTAGAAATCTATTCTTAGACTCCCAAGACGTCGAGTTAGTTATGACAATATTAAACAAAACATAAAAAAGATATTACTAACAGCAATTCACTTAATAAAGTTTTTCCTAGGAGCTACTTATAATACTTAAGATTCCATAGCGCGCATGTTGACCACCAGATATCCATCACAAAGATTTCAATACCTACAACAACAGGGTAATTCAAAATATGAAATACTCTATCCCTGGAAATGTCACCGGCGTGCATTTACAACGCATGATTTCCTTTCCACCGGTAATAAAAAGGCCCATACACTACTTCTTGTGCTCGCTAAACTCACCGCTGAGACCGATCGATACCTCACTTGCATACATCATCTTCCACTAACACAGGCGACCCTTTGTACATACTAGCATAACAAAGTTACATTTAGGCGTAGCACAAGATCTCTATTCCACGAAGCAACAGTTCATTTTAATACAATCTCTTACGATAGTAATTTTATATTTATACATCCAGGATTGTGGTGGATAAAATACATCAGCTGTTACCGAGTAATTTTATTGGTTTTGTGACGTAAATTAATGGAGCTATGGACTCTTCATCTGCAGTAGTAGATGGTCGTATCACGTCTCCCACGCATTAACAACGAAAAGTGTAGCTAATGCGCGCTCATCAACAGGCAAATGTGGCTTTCTCTAGTTTCTCAGATAATACGAATATAGAAGACAAAGAAGAAATGCTCCTCTAATATAGTTTTTGTAATACATAACTTTATTGTAACAATACAATTGGTGTTACTGTTGTTCTACGCACTTACGACTAATAACGAATTACAACAATGAAGCAAGAAAATTTCATCGTTATATTAGTGTCCATAATCCATAATTGAACAAAGAAAATCTTTGCAATAAAATGTGGCAAGCAATAAATTGCATAAAATTTTATTTTGCGTTTACGTTATTTGACCAACTACGAATTGTTGACAATAAAAATTACAAAGCGAACATAAATTGTATTAACAAAATTCTATTTGAATCATGAATTATTATAATTTAGAGAATATATTTCAGATTTTTGTGAAAATTAATCCAATGAAATAGGAAAATTTGACGAATGAATGTACCTGAGCAAGCTGAACTTTTGTACAAACCTTTATTTAAGCATTACAAATGTTGTATATTCAAGGTACAAAGGGCGCGATAATAATCAGTTTTCTGAGAATACCTCATTTCTCTTGCCTCCTATATCGTCTTTACATGTTTTAATAGAAGTTGTAGGCAATAAAATTCTTTCCAAATGTTATATAAAACTTTTTAAATTTGTTTTCGAGATAAAGGGTGTAGAGCATTGTTTCTCAACCATTTTTATGTCACGTACGACCCACAAAAAAGCCAAACATTTAAGTAAATTTTCTTGCGATCCCGTCACTATGAAATTATAATAAAATGTACCTACATAGCGCGCTATTTTAATCAGCAATAAGTAAGTTGTATTACTGGTTCGAATGATCGAATGCTTTCGTTTGAAAAACGAAACTTTTGTACCTATAATTATGTAGTTTGTATTTATCTTTCAACAGACTGCAACCCCCTATAAATACAAACTCGACCCCCTCATGGGTCGCGAGCGCGACCGGTTGAGAAACGATGTTGTAGAGTGTAAATGTGGAGCACTCGGCCATACATACTCTGAACAAAATATTATATGGTTACAAGTTGTTTTATAAACAAAGTATTAAGTTTGCATTAAATATTTTTTTATCCCCCGCAATAAAGTCTCCTTGGCTATCAAAACCTATATTCAGATGTTAGTTCCATTGTTGGAATCATCATCTGGAAGGCTTTTTCGGAAGGGCTTCTAGTTGTCCAAAACAGCCTTTCAGATGTTGATTCCAACCATGGAACCTCAAGGTCAAAGACCTTGAATATCTCCAGTATCTTACATGTTGGCATTGGTGACAACATTTGTAATGCTAAAATAAAGGATTGCACAAAATTTCAGCTTGTTCTGTTAAATTCCTCTGTTGACCTCTTTTTCTGATGAAGATGACTGCACTGAATGTCTATTTTATAGCTCACCTCACCACTATACTCGAATTTATAACCTCAGTCAGTCAAATGACTTTTTTTAACACCTCTCTTCCTTTATTTATCAAGTTAGTAGCAACAGACCTGTTTTTGGGTGTAATTTTATTGAATGCGATTAAAAATGAGGGTATAGGAGTACATTTTACTAGAAATACTCGTAAGCATTAAAACTTGTATCTATGATTTTACAATTTTAAACCATCCAATTGAAAAACAATTTTTATGATTCTTTCTTTAATTTATTTTTTAATGTATCAAATTTTATTTAAAATATTGTTTACATATTATAATTCTTTAGCACATAAACTAATGTTATACAATATAATTGAATGAGTGTATAAACTGTATGCAGTTTGTTTTTTTGCGGATCAATAATTGTATATTACACCACCAAAGGACTCGAGTCACAACATAAATAAATTTATCCTAAACAGCTTTTGCATTTGAATGAACTGTTACCGTTGCCTTACACTGTCACACTTAGCACTAGTCCTGCATCTCCTCGGGCAGCTCGTGCGGGTTGATGATGCCGGGCACCGAGAGCTGCACCCTCCTCTTCTCCTCTTGCGCCTGGCTGAGCGCGAACTGCCGCTCTTCCAGGTACAGATCACTGTCATCCTCGCCCGTGTACTCCTGAAACGACGAGACAATAATAGGGATAATGACTACTTCTAAAATATTTATATGTCACCGTATAATTGCAAAAACCGTTAGATTGTAATAAAACTAGTGAAATTGTAAAATGTTGATAGACTTCCGACGCGAATATGCTGCCTATAAGTTAACACATTATTTATCAAATTATAAATATATATTTATATTTATTTTAACATGTTTTTACAATCTCGTTAGTTATTTTAAAATCTAACGGTTTTTACAATTTTACGGTGACATATACTCTTGAAACCTAGGCGTGACGTCACAACTAGGTACGACTTTAGTATGGAGCGTTTTCACAAGACTTTTTGTATATAAATCGTACTTTTGAAAATATTGTCTTTCGACATACTGTTTCTGCTGAGAAGTTAATCATATTTAAGAGTACTGTTCATTTGTGCACTAAAAGAAAAACTTGTAATCTAGCCTATTAGTTGGATTCGTACAGTATATGTACAGAATGGTGTATGTACATAAATATTATTTGTAGCATTTCAAACAGAGATGGCACCATGGCACACACAGTAGGAAAAAAATCTTTCATTTTTTACTAGCCTTTCCCGCGTAAATGCGTTATCCCATGGGAACGTTATACTTTACTACTTCCACACCAATTTCATCAAAATCCGTTCAGTAACAAACCTCCATCAAAGCATGAAAGAGTAACAAACCTACATGAATCCATAAATCCGTCCATCCATCCTCACAAACTTTCAGATTTATATAGTGGTAGGATTTATAATAACCTGTTACCTGATATAATACTACAAAGGAGGATGGGCAAAAATGATAGAATAAAGGTCTACCTACTCAATATGAATATAATAATAATCAATCCTACTATATTATTATAAATGTCAAAGTTTGTGAGGATGTATGAATGGATGTTTGTTACTGTTTCACGCAAAAACTAATGAACGCATTTCACAGATGAAATTTGGTATGATAGTAGTTTGGGCTCTGGATTTAAACATAGGCGACTTTTATCCCGAAAAAATACAGTAGCCCGTGGGATACCCGACACCGTAAAAAGCTAGTAATAAATAAGGTTTTTTGTAACATGTCAAAAATAAACACAATAACTAGGTACTTATAATTTTTACCTTCTTTGTATTTTATATTATATACTTAAAATGGAGAATATTACCATTATTTATAACCAAATGTGTCATAAATAAAACATGGTGTGTATTTTTTTCCAAATTTAGTCGGTTCTATGCCGCCGGTTTTTTATGAGACCGTGTTATCTTCCCGGTCGGTCCGGCCCCAGGCCCATTCATATCGAAACACAATGAAAAAAAAAAAAACTTATCCATGCTCCCCAGTCCAAATTAAGTAAAGTGTGCTCAAACAAAAGGAAATAAAAACTTTTTTCATTTGTTTTTTGCGTCTACACAACCTATAATAATAACCCCATTTGTTTCAGTTTTATGGCCATAAATATAATAAAAAGAAATAAAAATAATATAATAAAAAGAAATAAAGTATAGAATAGACCTTTCTAATGACATACAGAGTATTGAGAAGGTAGACCAGAATCGCCATCCCCCTTTATGCTAAAGGTAAAACAGAATAGCCATCCTCCTTTGTGCTAAAGGTAGACCAGATGGCCATCCTCCTTTATGCTAAAGGTAGACCAGAATGGCCATCCTCCTGTATGCTAAAGGTAGACCAGAATGGCCATCCTCCTTTATGCTAAAGGTAGACCAGAATGGCCATCCTTCTGTATGCTAAAGGTAGACCAGAATGGCCATCCTCCTTTATGCTAAAGGTAGACCAGAATGGCCATCCTCCTGTATGCTAAAGGTAGGTGAGAATGGCCATTCTCCTGTATGCTAAAGGTAGACCAGAATGGCCATCCTCCTGTATGCTAAAGGTAGACCAGAATGGCCATCCTCCTTTATGCTAAAGGTAGACCAGAATGGCCATCCTCCTTTATCCTAAAGGTAGACCAGAATAGTCATTCTCCTTTACGCTAAAGATAGACCAGAATAGCCACCCTCTTTTATGCTTAAGTCCATAACTATATGTATCTAGTTAATAGTAATGAAGTTGTATATTTTAATTTAATATAATCCTTTGTATATTATAAATGTGAAATGGAGTTAGTTTGTTTCTTTTTCATGTAAAAACTACTTAACTGATCATCATGAAATTTGCTACAGATATAAAGAAGACCATGGAGAAGGAAAGTGTTCCCGCGGGATCTTTTTATGCTCGAACGAAGTCTCGGATATAATCTAATATTAAATACAAGAAGGATTTCACTAACACCTACACACTTTTTTACAGTTACTGTGGAATTGCGTAAGAACACAGTACTAAGAATTACAGAGAAATAAATGGTGAGTGTCTATTGTCTAGACCAAAGCTCAACCCCAACCCGCGCAAGTATGGTTTAAAAATACGTTGGTGGATTTGTCGCACAACATAACTAAATTATTAAACAACAAACAACGGCAGAAATCACATTGATTGCATAAACAAGTTACCCTAGATTTAAGTTCAATTTTGTTTCTTTATTTAGATTTTAGAATAAGATACTCTATGTTCCTAATAAACAATAATTCAATTTTATTTTCATAATAATTGAGTTTTTATTGCGCTTGTCCTGAGAGTAACTGAAACAGGAAATGTAAGTGGCCCGTCGTTAACGACTGAATCCACCATATGGAGCAACTCTTCAAAAGGTTGAGCAGCCTTGGTCTAGACTCTAGTACAACAAACAAGAACTTTTACTTAAAGAACTAGAATTTTTTAGTTGTAACAATTTTTAAACAGATATTTAAATGTTAAATATCTGTTTAAAAATGTTACAAGCATTGTATTTAAATGTTAAATATATGTTTAAAATGTTACAACCCTAGTGTGGTAATGAAGATGAATGAAGGAACTTACTCTTATTTGAACTAAAAAGTCTCTGAGATGATCTTTGAAGGCAGGAATATCTTGGTCAAGGTTGAACAATCCTTGAACAGTTATTTTGATTTGATTCTCAGTCAAATGTGGGAATGCTGTTTTGAGAAGGTTTGCCACATATTCCTGGAACACAAATAAATATATTAATCTCTTATAATATTTGTTAAATTATAAAATTTTAAATCCTTTGTATTATAATAATAATAATTGATAAATATTAAATATAATATAACATTACCTGTATGTATAGAACATTATCAGGGGTGCGACCGAGTGGAACTGATACTCTTCCAGTCTCAACTAGTGAGAAGATGTATGCCAAAATAGTAGCATGCATAGTGAGACCGGCGTCATGGGAGGTGTCTGTAACTACACTGAACACGTGTTCCAGAATATCACACAAGTATGTCTGATAGAAGCTCTGTGCTGCTTGTGGATGTTGCTCCACATTCTGTAGTAATCTGTACAAAATTTGCAAGCCTGTGTCTGCCACATTTCTCATTGTATGTTTAAATGCCCATATGATGGAATCCAACACCAGCTTAAATTGAGCTGGTGGTATACTTAGGAATGCTTTGAAACAATGCGTATTGACCGCCTGCAACAACAGGAAGAACTCTGTTCTGTGCTCTGGGTATTCCTCGAAGTCTTTGTTTATCATTTCCAAGGTACATTCAAAGACTGCATCGAATATTTTAGGCACTTCAGAAGTTATATGCCCTCCCAGTTTATATACAATGGCTGCCATACAAGACAAAACTTCCGGTTCTCTAGCTACCGGCACTGCTGTTCTTTGATAATCCAATAGCACTGCATCGAGTAGTGGCGGAATAAAGTTTTCTAACACCATATTATTGTCTGTCGAGCGAGAGACCCATCCAGCAATCAGTTTTAACGTTTCCTTCTTAATTATTCTCATATCCTTGATGAGAGGTTGCTTGATAACGACGACGCCATTTAGAGAAATAGCTTGGCTGATATTTTCTGACATAACCTTGTAAACATTCAACATGTCCAAGTATATTCTGCCGAGCTGGACGACATAGGGATGGCCCAGTGCTCGAGATGCGCGCACATTCGTCTTCAGGATACTGACGAGCTGTTTCACAGCTTCTGGGTCTTTAAGTATATCAACATTATGAGAAGCTTGGGAGATTATGTCGTCCCACACTTGGTTGGGCAACAACATGTACTTTTCGATCAACTGCTCCTGAGCCACTTGGTCTATCTGGGCACTGATCATATAGCCAACGGCCTCATAGAATGTATGAACTTGTAAAGTTTGAAGATCACAGATAATAGAGCTTATTGTACTCAATATTTCCTCAATAAATGGACAGGCTTCACCCACTTGTGTTGTCACAAAATGACGGCGACATTTGAGCGCGATTTTGATGAAAGTATCACATGCCATGTCTTGCACACCATCATGTGTCTCATGCATGAACTCAAAAAGCTTGTTGACCACAGTCTTCAAAAACTTCCAATGAGCTCTGAGGAAACGAGGATACTGGCCAACAACATACATGATGTTACTGGCTATTATGGCTTTATTGTCCTTTCCTTTCTTCTGTTCACAGAGCCCTAAAAGTTCTTTGATAACAACAACCAGGAAGCGCTTTTCGTCCTCCTCCATCATGGCTCCCGAGATAGAGCCTATGGCCCAGCAGAGAGTGTTAAGATTCTTCCATGACCATTCAGATCCGTTCACTTGGTTCTGCAGTTTTTCTGTCATTATTCTCTCTGTATCTTGATAATCTAAATGTGTCAAGTATACTAATGTTTCCCTCATGTTTTTGTACAAGTTGATAGAATCCGTGTCTTTCATGAACTCCCTGACCACCTCACCATTTTCATTTTCAACAACCAGAACTTCCTCAGGTTTAGCCATTCTTGAAATCATAAGGTACCGTACGCTACTCAGAACATCGGCATACAAAGCTTTCCTTCCTACATTCTTTCCTAAGCTGTATAGCCCTCCGGTGTGCGGGCACGGTGCAATCTTGTACAGGTCCGCAACCAATGCATTCCAAAATTCCAAACAGATTTTGAAAATTTCGACCTCCTCCACTTCAGATATCAGTACGAGGTAGCGGAGCGCATTCATTAAAGTATTGGTTAAACCTCTGCGTTCAATAAGCTGACTGTGTTCTCTTAAATAGGTGCAAAGAAACATAGCAAGATTTTGTATGAAAATTTGCTCCTGGTCTCTACCTGCTGCATATGCCTCCCGAATGTTAGTGGTTGTAGGTAACATAACCTCCAATTGTTCCATCGTCTGTACCAATAGAGCCACAAACTGCTCCTCATAATTACTGACAGTGACACCCGCAATTTCAGTCAAGCAGCCGAGTGTCACATTCCGGAACATTGGGACATTTAAAAACTTAAAAATGAGTGTGCTTATTAATTTCATCTCAAAAATATACCCAAGGGGGATCCAATTCAAAAATCTCAGTAGTGTATGAAGGGTTGCATCGACAAGGGGTGCATTTTGTGAATTTTCAAGTACAAACTGACAGAGAGTAAATATCTGACTGAACTCGGAGCACATGGTGTCTTTGAGGTGCTTCGCTTTAGTCTGAGTCAACTGCCCGGCACTGAACACAAACACTTCTTCACTAAGAAGTTTCAAAATAACCATGTTATTCTGACACAAGCTTTCGTTGGTTTTTGAAGCTCCAACAATGTCACTTATGAATGTCTCCCAGTTGTGAGGCCATTCCCTCTTGAGAACTTGAATGAGGATCATGTTTAATTTTTTTAAATATACCTTATTGTTCTCCATGGTCACAGGATCTGAAGAGTTTTTGATGATCAGGCCCACAATGTACTTCTTTATACCTTCACACTGATTCCTCGGTAACACTTTCCATCGTGTTTTTATAACTTGTTCTAATATTTGCAAGGCGTAGTATTTTGTCTCCTGATTTTGAGAATATTCAAGAATAGTATCAACCCGAGTCCAGGCATCGGGGTGCTCCTTGAGGGCTGTTAATATTTCTTGTGCAACCCGCTGCTGGTCTCCGACAGTGGAATAGAAGCATCCGACAATGTTCTCCAGTAAGTTGATATCTAACTTTTGGTTGAAGTCTAAAAGTTTAGAAGCTTGCTGCTCTAAAGTTGCCATGCTTTTTTGCTATTTATAACTACTTATAATTTTGATCCCTTTATAATACGTCTAAATAGTTATACACATTCATTCCTCATCTGACGAAACTAACTCTGAAAGAAACAAAGATATAATTAGATGATCCAAGCCTATAACCTCTTACTGAAATATACATTGCTACCTTAAACAGAACTAGATTATTAGCTAACTCGTTGATTATGAAATCAAATTTTAACCAAAAACATGTTTGTACTGTTGCTTGGTTATATTCTCACTTTTTTAGGTATATAAAATTTTGTGTAAGCACACACCCGTACTATCAACAATGACATTCGCAATAGCCATTAATGTGTACTGAATTTGTTTATCAAACATTCAGGGGTTATTATTTGTGCATACAAGTATCAATAGAACTAATTAGCTTACCGGATTATAAAAATTGCGGCGCAATCGGACAATTACACTTCTTTACACACTAGCCCGTTGTTTTCGTCGTTTTCGAGATGCTTGAAACAGAAGAGTAGAGCAAATGTCGTTATGTCTTTTGTCTATGAAATTCATATCTATGGTTCATCGAATTTTTTTTAATTTAGGCTTGCCTTTTCTTAGGCGCTGATTACACGGCCGTTTGTGCAGGTTACCTACGCGTCGTGAAAACTCACAAACGTGCTCCGCCTCCAGAAACCAAGAGTCACCCTGCAGTTCTGCACCCATAGTTTTCAGTTTTGGTTCAATTTTTACAATTTGTGTCGACTTATCGGTCGTTATTTATGACGCGGACGTGACTAAAGCTAGTCAATCTTTAGTCAATAGTCATGTTCATGCCCCATGCATGGGCAGGAGCTTCGCTACCGCTTTATCAGCTGGCCCCGCCAAAATTTTACTCACCACTCGGGGGCCTCAAAACTAATATGATAGAGTATTTCATGAACTCAATTATGGACCAAATATTATGTCTGACAGGATTAATAATTAATTCTACAGAAACATTTCAATTAATTATTTGTAAAATAATTATTTCACATAATTAATTAGTAGTTTTACGATACAGTATAATTATTATTAGGGTTATAAATACATCTTGGCGCCAAACAAGAAACGAAAAAAAATGCAAACAGTGAAAAGTATAAAACCGGGCGTGGCTATACACATTTATCTAGGAAAAGACAATGTTTTTGTTTTCGGAGACGGACGGAAAACATTCTCGCGCGGGTAGAGACTTAGGCTGGGACTATATGCACCGGAATCCGGAGGGCCGCGCCGTAGAGAATTCTGATCATTGAAAATAGAATTTTGTACTATTACAATAGAGTTGAAAATCAAAAACATGAGTGTCGAGTCGTCACGAGAAACGTCAATGTCATATATGACAGCTCAACACCTGACACTGAATTTTCAACTCTATTGTATTAGCGCCGAGTTCTATTTTCAATGCACAGAATTCTCTACGGTCTTCCGGATTCCGGTGCCTTAGAGAGGGGAAGAAATGTTTCATTTCTTATCTAGTGTTCACATAAGGTTCACATCGTTCACATGACACCTAGGTACAAGTTTTTTAGGGTTATAGTTTGCTTGTTGTAATTTTTGTGTTTGTTTTTGTGATCGCTCATAATATATGGCCTGACTTAATTAAAATAAATCAGTTTTCAATAGAAATGCATAAAATGGCGCACATATTTATGAGTTGAAATAAAATTAAAAATTTTAAAAACCCCCCGACACCAAAAAAAAACTCTAAAAAAATAATATTTTAAACATATTATAATTATTATCGTCACATATAATATTATGTAAGTTGAAATATTTCTATTTTCCAAACGTCGCCTCGTCGGGAGACCGCTATACCGCGCATTTATAAAGTATTTTTCCAACAACAGCTATATAATTAATTATTACAAATTACATTTAGGTACGAGCGAATTTTTTTCGGAGTAAATTCTTTTATTGCAATCTACGACTACACCTGTTTTTCTCACATAGCGGTCCCCCGACGAGACAACGATTGGAAAATAAAAATATTTCAACTTACATAATATTATATGTGACGATAATAATTATAATGTGTTTAAAATATTATTTTTTTAGAGTTTATTTTTTGTGTCGGGGGGTTTTTAAAATTTTTAATTTTACTTTTATTTTGTCCTTTTTAAAGTAGGTATAAATAATGATAACCTTACCATATACATCTTTCAATATCATTGAAGTAACATGGTACCAAATTTCGAATCGATAGGACATATGGAAGATAGTCAGATCCTCTCATCAACTATTAAAGAACTGATAATCTTCAAACGGCTGATCTGGTCATGGTTACCTTACCATGTTCTTGAAATATCGTTGAAGTAACACGGTACCAAATTTCGAATCGTACGGACATAAGAAGGTTAGTCAGATCCCTTCATCAACTAGAAAAGAGCTGATGATCTTCAAATGGCTGATCTTCCCACCACTAATTTCCTCATCAAACGCAGCTAAGAACACTCTCCATTAAGTCATCAATATTCATTTTCAGTTCGCTTTCATTTGAGACCCCACTCGAGTATATTTGCAGACATTCAGTTATTCTTCCCCACTTTCACCCCCACAACTTTTAAACGGCTTAACCGATTTTTATCAAACATGTCTAAGAACACTCGCAGATAAGTCACCTTTGATACAAAAAAAAAAAAACTAAATTGAAATCGCTTCAACCGTTCAGGCGCTATGATGCCACAGACAGACAGCAGACAGACAGACAGACAGACCGACAGACACGTCAAACTTATAACACCCCTCTTTTTGCGTCGGGGGTTAAAAAATACTTTGATGAAACACCTAAAGTCGCATTTTCAAAACACCTGTTTTCTCCTAGATTCTACACCTGCAATCACTTAAACTGCGAGCGCCAATTACGTCTTCCTCGTCGGAACTTAGATCTTGTCTGCACAAAATGTTTTGTTTCGACCAAAAACATGCTATAGAAAAGGAGACCCGGCTTAATAGATACAGCCATGGTACAGATTTACCATTTAAAACAGAAACAAAAAGACGAAGAAGAAGAAGAAGAATACCAGTTAGAAATCTGTCAAATTACTGTTTTGTTCAATTTGTTCAAGTTTTGTTGAAATGATATTATTATTTATTACCTGTACAAATTAACAATTTAAATCATTTTGTAAGAACATTAAGTAACAGAGATGAATAGAAAAAGAAATGTAGCTTTCATTAAGCCTGAGGATCCAAATTTTCTTAAAGTTCTCAAAAAGCAAGTTGGCTACGATGACAGTAACCACAAGTTTGATAAATTGGAGCAAGATGATTTTGTAGATGATGAAGAAAGCGAATTGCCACAAGTAGTTGTCCTCAAAGAAGGCGACCTGACTGCTGAAGAAGCTAAGGAAGAGAAACTCAAAATAGAAAAAGCAGAATCCACAGAAAAGGCAGATCTTAGCCAAAAAGTTATATTTAAATCTAAGACCAAATCACTATCAAAGCAAAAAAATATAAGTGACAAGGATAAAAATAAAAAGCAACTATTATCATTTGCAGATGATGAATCAGAAGATGAAACTTGACTAAAAATATAAAATTTCTTTTTTTTTTTTAATTTAAATTAAGTAATAAACCCATTGACAATGTAATAAAATAAAATGACTACTATATTTCCCATGAACTTACACCTACAATCTACACCCACATCTACAACCAACATAACATCTATAACTTCCACCTAACCAGTTATACCCATGTTTATACCAGAGTAGAACCAAACAAACTACAAAAATTATCATCCCTATAAATATTTTTGGGAAAATAAAATGTTATTAGTATTTTCCCTGCAATTTTTCCAATATTTCTCACTGTTCAAGCCTTCCTTGAACTTCCACAAATATTTCAAGACCAAAATAAGCCAAATTGGTCCAGACATTTTTGAGTTTTAGTGAGACATTCGAATAACACTCCATTTTTTAAGATTATTTATTATATAGCTTTAGCTGTAAGTTTTCTGAATAAAATAAAAGAATGAATTATGTACTAATGGTAGTTCTGAATAAAACTAAACATTTTGTTTCTATTTATCTTATTTCAGTTTTTTTTCTCTGTTTTCCTCTTGAACCATTTGCAATCGGTAAACTTTCATTTCTACTGTATATTTGAGTTGCCTCAGCATCATTTTCATATTCAAGTAATTTACACAGCAGAAACTTCCTTTCTTCTTTCACTATTTGTATATTTTCCTGGATTTTAGCAACTTCATCGCACAATGCAGCATTTTCCTGAAATTGCCAATAAAAACTAAGTACAATAATTATTGATCACATGAAAAAAGCCTAAGAGCTCCCGGTGTCCAATTATCTAGTTGGACGATTTAGTTGGATAAGATGTGCACGCTATCATTAAGTTACTGGTCTTTGGTATACAGTGCCATTTAGTCTGCCACCTTGAAATTAAATATGTGCGGGAGCTCTAAGATTACAACCACAATTTTAATTGAATTGTTATAAATATTGGTAGCACATATTAATTATGATTTAATTAATAATATTTATAACAAGCATGTATATAAAATACTGTATTTAAGGCATGTTAGTAACAGGGGCTTAGCTACTGCTGCATCACTACTTGGTGGTTGCTACACTACTGGTTAGTAATATGGAAAATAGATGGGTTGGTAATATTATAAGTAATGTATTCTTTGTTTAATGTATATATAGTACCTTGGAGTTCTGAAAAATAAAAAAAAAAACAAATATTTTGCTGACTGGGATTCAAATGCACTTCATTCCAAATTTTCGAACAAAGCAAAAATTATACATATGCATAAGAAACTGCCAGTGGGATTGCTACAATAGTTGTAATTAATGATATATTGTTGCATGACAAAAGAAGAAACAATATTATATATCTTAAAAATGCAGTTTCCTAGGCATAAGACTGGTTAGATTGATTTTTCTGTCCCAAAACCCCCTGCATACTAAATTTCCTGGTAATACTTGCAGCTGTTTTCGCGAAACAAAACTATAAAATATAAGATATAAATTCAGAATGTATGTAGTTTGTGGGTAGTTATAGACTCAACATTAACAAGAAAAATAAAAAGCTGAATAAATAGACCAAATTCAAGTTCAAAGTTTAAGGTACAAAAACATTTTTTAAGCATTCAAAGTGTGATTAGATTTGCTTACCAGAATTAAATTTTTTACTCTTAGCTTCACATACTTGTACTTTTTTCGATATTGCTTAGTATGGTTATCAGCGTGAATTGTATTATTCATTGTAGATGGTTGTAGAATCATAAATTAGAACAAGTTTTGTAGTTAATAAATTGAAAAATAAAATATTTTTATACAGAGTATCCTTGACAGAATGTAGTAAAAACTGGCTGGTTTATATAAACCAGAACCTGTTTTGCTGGAAAACAATATTATTCACTTAGTTAAATATGAAAATAATAAATAATACCTAATGTAAGCCTTTCAATTTCAAATTTATTTAATTTCAATAGACATCTACATTCTACAAACTCTTATAAGTGGTTTACACTCTCGCGCGAGTGGCGAGGCGAGGCCCTCAGTGAGTCGCGAGGCGAATGTGTAAACGGGCATTCGTTCCTCGCCTCGCCATTCACCTCGCCACTCACGACGCTCGCGTCCGGAGCGGTTTTTTGCGCACGAGTCAAAGGACCTCGCGACGAATACGAGCGGGTGTTCACATTCTCGCGTTCGCTTCAGTCTGTTGCTAGTTCTCATGCGCGACAGTTGTTTCTCTCGCACGCGAAATAATGCGTTTCTTAGAACTTTTTCAAAAAGAAAAAGAATAATATATATAGGCTACTTGACTCAAATATTTAATTTCATACATTAAGGGAGTATTTCATTAAGTAGGTACTTGGCTTAGGAAAACGTATTCTAACGATATCATAAATTAAAAATTTAAAATTGATAAATAAAGTTGATATTATATAAAATAAGTATTTTTGTTTTTTAATTTCTATGATAAAAACACCGAAGTTACTTCCGGAAAGGATGTCACGATACAAACACACTAAGCAAATATTATACCTTTAAACGAGCAATTCTTGTATGTATAGTCTTATGTTTGGGAAAATGCGTATTTTCGAGTTTTCATGCGTTTTTCTTTCCACGCAGAATATGTTCGCTAATTTCGTCTTGCCGGCCACTGTCCGTTTGGTTCAGCGGGTTAAGAGGCGGATGGCAAGAAACGAGTGTTACGGGCTCGAACCCCGCTCGGTGACTTACTTTTATATAAATTTACTTTATATAATTTTTTAATTTTCATTGTTTTTAGACAAGTTTTAAAAAAATTGTTAATGCTTGAGATCAAATACCTGATCTACACAGAAATCGATTGTAAATAATAATAATCTATCAACCAATATGTCGAATTGTGTTTTCGGCTTTTTAAAAAGTGTACTTATTTTTAAAAAAATTGTAGGTTTTGACGACCTCTGTGTATCAGTGGTTCAACATGTTGGTGCTATAGTCGGGATCGCGGGTTCGAATCCCGCCGAAGGAACAAAAAGTTTTTCCGTGTTCCTGGGTCATGGATGTGAATTAATATTAATTCATATTATGTGTATAATATAATAAAAATCTTAAATATGTGTATAATAAAGTACCCGTAGCACAAGTTCTTCGAGAACTTACCACGGGACCAGATTGACGTGGTCTAAAGCGTCTAAGATAATATATTATTATTTTTTTTAGGTTTCAAAATAATGTAATATATTTTTTTTGTGTAATAAAACAATTATGAAACGTTTAGGACTTAAATAAAAACAAGGTCAAGTCGCATAATATATGGAACCCAAAGCATAATTATATTAACCATAAAACCCAACAAAGTTAGACTTGTTGCCGCTAAAACTTTGACGTCCTCCATTGTCAATGGCATACAGACAACTGAACGCACCACGAGAGTGTAAGCGCCCACTCGTAGGCGCGTCGCGCGAGGTGAGAAACGAGGCGAAGGGCGAAGTGAGTTGCGAGGCGAGAGTGTAAATCTTATTTTACAAACTAAATTATTAATCTACAACAATTCTCCAACTTCTTCTTTGGGCTTATTATAGTGATGCGACTCTAGTCCTGTTTTTACTCGAGTCACTCGGATAGATAGGCTGGGTCTACAACACAGAACACTATTACTCGCGGAGAAGAAGGTCGACTTCATACAAAAAAATTGGGACCAAATAGCGCCTCTAGTGAGCTGCCCCCTCAAACTTTTAACCGCCTTCCAACAAAGGAGGACTAAATATTTGATTATATGAATCTGGCGGGAATTTGAAGATACGTAATTAAAGTTTAAGTTAACGTTAAATTTCTCTTTAGAGCTAAATTTTGCATTCCAACAAAACCGAGCGACCACCTCCACGCACAAATCATAACTATACGTCACAAAATGTTCGTGAGCCCTTAAATACATACGTCTAGTGTTTTCGATAGCGCGATCTAGAAGCGGCATAGTGTCTGTTGTGCGCCATCTGTTGTGGTTTTTAAGTAACTTTTATGTAATATTAACCATGTAAGACAGAGAGCGATATATTGAAATATAACCATTCTTGTCGCACCGAACTGCCCCCTTTTTGGTCCAAGGTCATTCATACAAAGTCGACCACCCCTGGGTCTACAAATAATTTAAATTTTAATTATTCCCATCTAATAAAATGGACCTAGTATAACAACAGGACCGATAACTGTGAGCAAAAAAACGTGCCGAGCGAGAGATTGGAAGAGAGGCCGTGTGTCCCTTTCTAGTAGGGTGACAATAATATTTTCTGCTGTGGCAAACTGCAAAGCTTTGTGAGACAAATTGTAAAACACTGAATGACATACAGCTGAGGCTTTAAAAGTCGACTAGATTGAATAGTGTAAAATCAAGAAGGTTTGAAGTGACGGCTGCATTAATATGTAACAGATTTTTATGTAATTCTCTGCCTTACTTAAACACGATTGAGCCATTTTTGTCGCATTTCTTCATTGTTGGGAAATCTATAAAAACTGTATTATATTATCATTAAAGGCCTTACTCGACTTCACACGTTTTTTCTCAGTACTTACTACGATTCTAGGCGAGTCGCTACTGACTAGTTTATAACAAAACGTAGTACAATTATAACTCTTAATAACGTCAGTTGCTTTAATGTTAACACTTTTTTTACTAGAATAACTAGATTAACATTAACAATTAACTTACTAATGTTACTAATAAACGAAATATTGCAACCAGCATAACTTTTACTTCGACAAGAATATACACAACATTTTTTCACAATTTTGATTGTTAAATCATCAAATAAATAATAAAAACATAGTTACGGAGATACATGAAGTAAGAAATAAAAACTATTTTCAATTTTAATATTATCCGGTGTTCAGCATAAAATATGTGTAATGGCGTATCTATTGTCTTGCGAATGATACCATCTAATAAAAAAAGAAGGAAAAGGATTTAATGTAAACTGCATTTTTATTTAGTATTATATGACTATTTCTAACTTTTTTAATTAGAATATGATATAGTTATAAACATTTGTTAAAATAATAATAAAGTACACTCGTTTTATCTAAGATTTTCCAAGTTACTTTTTATAAATACCAACATTTTTCTGGTTGGCAACATCCAAGAACGAGACACACAGCCTCGCTTCTGGCTATCTCGCTCGGCTCGGATTTGCCTCTATGATACGTGCATTGTGAAATACACTCTATTGCCAAGTTAATACAGTTCTTTTTAGCAATTACAAAATTCGGAGTCTTCTATCCATAGGTACTATATCCATGTCTAATAAGGATAAAAGGAATTATCTTTTCAATTTTTTTTTCGATTAAATTATGTAATAAAATCGAAAATGCTTTTAGTTCGTGCTGTCACGCGTCATACTCTTTTTTGCCATGCTGTATGTGTTCGTGGGAACGTAGCCTACAAAGGACGGTGCGATAGTGCCGAGAGTACCCACGAGATTTTTTGTGGTCGCGACAGAAAAAACTGCACTGCACTGTAAGTTATATTTCAGAATTTCCGGAAATTTCTCAATAATATTGTACAATACGGCAATATGGCCCGTACTTTCTCTGTCTATGGCCCGTACACATGGAATACTATTGTCAATATGAGCATTATAAGGTCTAGGGTGGGCAAAAAAGTTTCTAGGACGGGCATTGCCCACCCTTGCCCCCCCCCCCCCCCCTTCAACCCTAAACTCTGTAAAACTATCCATCAACTGAAACTCAAAGTACATTCTACTGGTATATAACCTCTAGCATAATGCCCCGAATCAGGCAAATTGCAAGAAAAGAATAAACTAGCTAAAAAAAAGTAAGGTGGATGATAATCTACTATCTCCTTTGCCGGTGTAATAAAGGCGTTAGGATATCGTATGTCATAAAGGAACCCTCAAGTTCAACAAGGCTCGCTCTGTCCGTCCGTCTGTGAGTCCGTCCATCCGTCCGTCGGTCCACCGACCACCCCTGCTAATTTCTGTAATTATTATGGATGGAATCTGTATATTCCATCTGGAATCTGGATATCCAGATGGAATCTACGTATATATTCCATATACAAATTCATAAAAACAGTTTACTGGCTTATTCAATAATGTACTAAGGCTACTCCACGCATCAGCTACTTTTTTCTCATAATAATAACATAATAATAATATCTATGGATGCTTCACACCACGTCAATCTTGTGTTACGGGTAGCAGACAACAGAAATATATATTTTAATACTTTTATATAAACATAGTTAAGATTTTCATTGTATTATACACATCCATGACCCGGGAACACAGGGACTTTTTGTTCCTTCGGCGGGATTCGAACCCGCGACCCTCGGCCCCGGAGTACGAACACGCTCAACCAGTGAGTCACGGAGGTCGTCTCATCTTTGTGATGCTTGTTTTTCGGGTCCCAAATGCATGGTTCAGCCTGGTAACATTCCAAAAAAAACAAGATGTCTTAATTTGACTGGCTAGCCGCACACGTGCAATATTATTGACAGAATAAAATTGTCAATACTAGTCAACACATACAAAAAAAACGGCAATATGGCCCGCACACAAGGAATATTAATGTCAATATAGGAATTATTGACAATAATATTGCACGTGTGCGGCTAGCTATTCACTACATTAATAGAATCAGGCGTTACTTTGCGGAAATCCATAGCATAAAATTAATTAATATTATGTTTATAGCAGTTTTTCCGCCAAATAATACTCACAACCTGCAAGCAAATGTGTGAGTGCACCCATAAGCAAAGCGTAACGCATTTGCTTGCGCTCTCACATATTATTTGCTTGCAGGTTGTGAGTATTATTTGGCGGAAAAACTGCTATAAACATAATATTATTTAATTTTTTGTTTTTTTTTTAATCACTACTCATTTTGTGTGAGCGTACTGCACGGTCTGCCCGTCTCCAGTACACAAACCAGACTAAGCGCGCAAATTGTGAAATGTGAATGCATCACAAGCGCTTGCGGCAAATTCCCTTTGATTTGTGTCAGAAAACCAACACTCGATCGGAACGGCTGCAAGCGCTTGCAAACTTACACAAACCAAGGCAAACACTCTATGTGACAGCTTGTTGAGATTTGGTAAGCGTGTGGACTCGGCATAAAGGTTTTCCCATCGCTCGAGCATGTCCATAAATAGCATTCTGGGCTCGGGCTCTTTTACAGAAAAAAGTAGGTATTATGAGTATAGGTCGCGCAACGGTTTATGAGCGCTCAGTGAAAGTGGAAGGGATCGTTCGCGCATGTGACCAATAGCAAAGAATCTATATTACTAACGTACCAATAGCGTGTCGGCAGCCACGTTCGGCATGCGTTCAGCGCATCCACACCTCCCCGCCCGAGCCCGCTACCGCCAAACACACCTAAAAACTGACTTCTGCGCATACCCCCTCTACTTTTGTCATAAGATCTTAATTCGTTGCGCGACCTGTAGGTACCTACATTTAAGTGCAATAAATAAAGCCTTGCATCATAGGCCGTGAGCATTGAAAAACAAAACAAAAAAAAACTAAAATGTCAGTCAAGAGTCATGACAAAAAAATAATCGGCGAGCTATGTTTACTTGTAAATTGCGCGCCGGTATATAATTTTTAAATAAAACGTATTGTCCGTAATAACCATGATAAATTAAACCATGACAGGTTTAGGAGATATTAAGAAGTTCTTTCCGATAGATTGCATACAAAAAGTATGCGATTTAATTGAAGAACAATTATCCAGTGACAAAGAACCGGATTTGGCTTTGTTTTCCATAATCGTAGGAGCGGTCGAGAATAACTTAACTAATATTAAAAACAGCGACAAAGATGCTAATAAAGTGATCAAAAAATTTCCATGTGTGGAATGGGATGAGATAAAATCTTTGTACGATCGATTCGGTGTTTTGATGCGTAGCGGTGTTGACGCAAAGTTGCTCGGCGGCGATTTCGCGTCTCGGGAGTTAGTGAAGCGCGTGGCGGATACTGTCTGGAACTCGCTAACCCGCAGCTACTATAAGGACCGCGCTCACCTGCAGTCCATCTACAGCTTCCTCACGGGCAACAAGTTGGACTGTTTCGGAGTGGCGTTCGCGGTCACCGCCGGCTGCCAGGTGCTCGGGAAACGAGACGTGCACCTCGCTCTCTCTGAAGATCACGCATGGGTCGTATTTGGAAAGGATGGCTCGAATACAGCAGAGGTAAAAAAAAACGAGCCTTATGTTTATATACACACTGCTCTAAATGCATTTTCATTATGGCTGTAGACTATTAAATTAATTAAAATTTCTATACGGGAAACAGCTTCCCTTATCAAATAACATGTATAAACTTTTTGTGTATATTATTTTAGCTATAATAATAATTAATTTATAAGGTAACTTGGCATGGAAAAGGGAATGAGGATAAAAGAGGCAGATCGGTGGGTGATGGTGTTCTCGCCAGATCCTGGCTGTATGTGGCTGGTAAACCTGTGGTGTGCACAAGGGTCATGGAACTTGCGGCCTTAGTATCGTCCATAAATTCATCACTAACTCCGACCATTGATGTCCATGAAGTGGCCCTAATGCAACACAAGTTGCTGTGGTTGTTGTATGAAAAAGGTGATTTTTTGTTATAAATATTTAGTGCAAAAGACTCATATAAAACTGTCATTATGGCAGTTATGTTGTAGATTAGGAACTAATTAGATTATTTTATTTGGAAAAATATGGTAAAATAAAATGATTACCTAATTAATGTTTGTTGGATTTATCGCAAAATGCAAAATATGTTGTGAAATAATTTTTTTATAATGTTGTCAGAGACACTATAAAGTTGGTTTGTTTTAGGTCATCTGGATGCATACCCAATGGCACTGGGAAATCTTGGTGATTTATGCGAGTACATGAAGAATTCAAATAGATCGGATGAGTCAGATAATTGCCATATACCTAAAAATGAAGAAGATATGAAAACTAACAATACAGGGAGGCCTGATTCTGCAGCATTATATGTCCAAGCTATAAGGTCCTCGAGAACCTATTATGAAGACAGACACGTCTACCCATATACACTCCAAGGAGGCTTTTATCACCATCAGAAAATGTATAAAGAGGCTTTTCAGGCATGGGCCGGTGCTGGTGATGTAATAAGACAGTAAGTGTATCCTAAATCCTAATAAATAATATTACTGCTAGAGTCAAGTCGTTATATGTAGCGACAGGACATACTAATATATTATCCCCCTTACTAATAAAAATATTTATTCAGTACGTACATAAGCAATAGGCAATCGGACAAATTTTTTTTTATTGCATAAATGAATAGTACTCTTAAATATGAGTAACTTCTCAGAAGAAACCGTATATCAAAAGTCAATATTTTCAAAGGTACAGCGATTTGTATAAAAAATTTCGCAAACCTCCTAAAAACGCTCCATACTAAAGTCGACCTACAAATGACATCACTTGTAGGTTATAGTATATGAACTATGAAGTAGTATATCAAGTATATGGCTGCAGGAATATATTTGTAAATATCTCCGATATTTGTGGGTTTAAGTTTATACTTACCATAATGAATGTTTTTGTATATGATGTGAGTAAACTAATGATGTAGGTTTTGTTTACCAATTACGCAAAAAAAGAAATTTTTTTTTGGTATAAAGACTCGCGAATATTTGTATACAAATCGCTGTACCTTTGAAAATATTAACTTTTGATATACGGTTTCTTCTGAGAAGTTACTCATATTTAAGAGTACTATTCATTTATGCAATAAAAAAAAATCAGTCCGCTTGCCTATTAGCATTCATGTCACAATGTTTTATAGATAATCAGGATTAACATTGCAATTTAAAAAAAAAATATGTTAACGTTTTGTGCCAATAAAAAAAAAAATACTTAAGCGCAGTTTTCAAATTTTTCTCTGGGGACTTTTATCAGGGGGATAAAATTTTTATAGAATAATAAAAATTTTATAAAAAATTGTGATTCATTAAGATGCTTACTGTCTTTTTAAAGCGTTTTAACATTTCTTATTCAGTTAGCAACGGCAAAAAAAAACAATATTAGTCACAAGACTTATAATTTAGGAAAAGGGACATACCAGGGGACTGTGTTTTGGGGTGTTTGAGGTTGGTTTTGTCAAATATTACATTATTTAATTAACTGAATTATCTGTGGCGTGGCAAGAATACCTAATTTTATGTCGTTATGCGTACAAAAAACTGAAAAATATTAGAATTTATTATATAAAATTTGCTTAGGACAACGACTTTCCATTTAGTAGAGAAATGCCCCTATACATAATATATTCTTACTTCTTAGATACATTCTATACAAATAAATAAAATTGTAACTTTAAATTAAAAGATTTTCATATAATGCATATGAAAGTGTAATAAAATATCACTTTTTACAATTTTTGTCTGTCCATCTGCCTGTTTGTCTGTTTGTTCCGGCTAATCTCTGAACGTCTGGACTGATTTTCACAGGACTTTCACTGGCAGATAGCTGATGTTTAAGGAGTAACTTAGGATACTTTTTATCCTCATCATCATCATTTAAAAAAATTTTGACGCCCAACGAAGTTTCCATAATCGTAGGAGCGGTCGAGAATAACTAACTAATATTAAAAACAGTGACAAAGATGCTAATAAAGTGATCAAAAAAATTCCATGTGTGGAACCTGATGAGATAAAATCTTTGTACGATCAATTCGGTGTTTTGATGTGTAGCATCATCATCAACATCGTAGTATCATCATCATAAAAAAAATGTTTGACGCCCAAAGAAGTGGGCACGGGTCAGCTATACTGTAATATGTTAGAGGAAAGATTTGTTTGTTTGCATTTAATAGAATTTTGATGAAATTTGGTACAGATATGGAATAGACTGATAGATAGATAGATAGACAGATAATAGAATTAGGAAAGGACATCGCGGGTAACATCTAGTTTTTTTTATAATATTATGAAACTGTATGAGGCAATAAATAAAATAATAAAAAATGTAATAAAATTATATGAGGTATAGTAACACAATTTTTTGTCGTTATATGTCTCAGGTGCTGCCACGTAGATTGCGTAGAAACAATCAGAGTGGTCAATTATGATTTATAAGTCTTTTGTAAACATGTCATGAATGTAACTATTTTGATTTCTGATATTCAAATATATTTTATAAATGTTTATGTAAATGTTTAAAATTAATTTAATTTTTTTTTCAGTTACAATTACTCGCGTGATGATGAAGAGATTTATAAAGAATTTTCAGAGATAGCCAATGAGCTTATACCACAGGTGATGAAAGCAGAGAGTTCAGGACACTCTGCAAGATCCATATTGAAGGATCCTGAATGTTTTGCTTTCTTACTACGGTAATTACAATATCCATTAAATTTGGAGGTGTTCATTCATAAATTTAAACAAAAAAAAACATAAAAATTATAATTTAATAAAAATGTATTTCAGGTTTTATGATGGAATATGTAAATGGGAGGAGGGCAGCCAAACACCCATTCTACACATCGGTTGGGCCAAGCCTCTTGTGAGTACTATCTCTAAGTTTGATGCAGAGGTGCGGGCACAAGTCAACATTATTTGCAGTCCAGATGATGTCGATCAGAACGGGGAACAAAAACATAATGACAACAAAAGTGATAACAAAACCGAGGAACATGAGAGTTGGAATAACAACTCGGAAAGCACCGAGATGACTGTACGCGAACAACTGACAGCGGCCGTTAATAGCAGGCCGAGAGTCACCTTATACAGCCACAAGATGGCAGCACTCAAACCTTTGCTGCTAGCCGAGAGACTCAACACACATGCCTTACAGTTGCAACTGACGGCTCAGAGCCAACTGCAGAGACCACACTTGACTACAAAGAGAAGGGTCGAGGAAGACTCTAACCCACCCGCTCCCACCGCTAGAGCTAAACGCGCTCGTCGTGAGCGATAAACTTGTACTTATTGTTTCCATGAATTTTAGAGACTATTTATTATTGTTACATTAAGTTAAATGTATATTTTGATTCCTTATATTGTTCAATATATATTGTATTGTTTCTAAATTACAATATAGAATTTTCTAGTTGAAAATTCTATATTTTTGAGATTTAACAAAAGATCTATGTTTAACTTCAAAGTTAAAAAGAGGCATTTAAATATTATAACGTAAGGTCGTTAGGTAATTGAAGTGCAAACGATTGTATTAGAAATCTTAAATAGAATTTTAAGATCAAAAATAAAAAAAATCATAAGCATAGAACTGCTTTTTTATTAATGTTAAAGTGAATCTCAGTCTAGAAAATTTTCTTTAATATGAATTATTATTATTGCCTCGTCTACGTTTTACCTATGACCATATTATTATGACGTACCTACAAGAATAATTTTGTGTAACATTGGCGCCTGCACTAGGTTAAGCCTGTCCTGCAGATATAGGGTGAGTGGTGACACACCCCTGCACTAAATTATCGGCACCCCGAACAAATAGTAGAATTATAAACTTCTTACTATTTTTTTTTTCCATTTAATAAAAACAAAAATTTTATGTTTTAGGATCTACTGCCGGCGACACCACATTTTTCGATTTAAAAACAGCGACATTTATGTAAACGAGTGTTGACTGTCCTACAGTTAGAATTTTTTCGGCCTGTTCCTTGTAAGCTCACGTGTTTTCGAATTATGCTATTTAAAAAAATAAAATAAACTAAAAATAATAAATGTTTATTATCCGATAACTTTGAGACTCGTATTATAGTTTGTTAGTAAAACTTATATCTAGTTGTGTTAGTACTTATATTTAACTAGCGATCTTGTATATTAATTACCTAATTTGCCAACGAACGGACAGTCCCCGCTGTCGTAAATCTCCTTCAGAAGACCGTTACTGCTGCCTAGTATCTGACGTTACAATGAAGACGCTTTTTTCGGTAAAATGGCGCTAAATCTATCGATGTCATCGTGGGCAAACAGCTGAGGCGCTGCAAAAACGTGGCAGCTTTAACAGTGCTCTGAAGGCATTATAATATTGACCTGCAAAGCGCTGTGCGTTTTCTTCGTGTAGCTGACCCACAGACTACTCGAGTAAAGCGATGTGCTTATAGGCTTTAAAAAGCGTCACTTTAACTGCGATTTAGCAGCGAGCAAACTTGCGTGCCAGCATGTTCGCTCTTAACAACAGCGCCCTGTGTTCTCTCGACTCCATATCAACATCATCTTTAAGATCTTTAGTCACAAAGTGCCCAAGGTATTTAAATTGTTTTACCCTTTTAAGAGGCTTATCGTAAAGATTTATTGGAGGTACGACATTTGGACACTCTTGTGCTTTAAACACCATGTATAGTGTAGGTACTCAGTCAATATAAACACATTGTACAGGAGTCCATGAACACCTGCATAAGATTCGCAGATTTTGAGAAGTTTTCTAAGCGCACTAACCGAGGGGGCTGCTGGCCTATGTCATCCGCGTAACTTCCGTTATTGACACACGAGCAGTGTGACATCCAATACGGGTACTGCTGAGCTCCTCGATCAGATCAATTACGTAAAGATTAAAGAGGTAAGGCAAGGCCTTTCCCCCTGCCTCACTCCGCGATTCATCTTATAAGGCTCAGAAAAATCATCCGGCCCCATCTCACAAGCTTTACTTGACTACCATACCAATATTTAAACACCTCCAATAAATCTCACGACAAACCTGTTTTTTTCCAGCTTGAGAGGAGTTCCAGAGATCATACGATATAATTCATACGGTACATTCTTTCACCATCTCAACAGGCAAGTAGGAATGAACCAAACACATATTGATATTTTTAATAAAGGTAGGTAATATATGCATATTGAATAACAAAGCCAATACTCGAGATACATGAAAACCAGCATGCTTCAGGTGCTCAATTCTAAAACCATAGTATCCAGGCGAATTATCTTTGCTCGTTGATTTTATTATGAACTCAATAGTTTTTTCCTTAAAATGCGTAGTGAAGTGATGGCCTGTTCGCGAGGTCCCAATTACCTACCGAGTTACCTCTATGACGGACCCAAAGGAGATTTTATGGTAAACTTATTTTTAAAGTGATTTGCTATGGCTTTGACGTCGTTAATGCTATCAACACTTACAGGGAGGCCAGGTTTAACACCTCGTCCAGACTAGTCGCGAAGTAGGCCGAGGTTGGCCGAAAAGACAGTGTGGGCACGCACTTCGTTTCGCATTTTTATACTTCGGGTTACTTCGCGGAGCACTTCCTCGGCCTACTTCGGCCTTTGCTACGGGCTACCAGTCTGGACGGGGCATAACATTCATGGTATTTGTAGCTTTCCAAAAAACGACCAAAATCACCCTTGGAAAAATATGAAGCCAGTGTACCCATTCCCATCTGCTCTTGGTAATTGGTTGCTCTGACACTATCCGAGCCGAATGAGCCGTCCTTTAAAAACCTTCTGATTTTGTACTATCTCATAGTACCTACCTACTCATTGCCACGTTTACGTCGACCGAACCATGTCCTTGAACCGTGTATAAGAAAAGACTAGCCTTCATGTGTGTATGATGCCAGAGGCGGATTAAACGTTGAGAGCGTGGGGGTGATCGCCCAGGGCTTTGGCCACTACCACCTCGCTTGGGGTCGGAGCGCCCCTTTGTACCCTCGCGCCCTAGGCACATGCCTAGTTTGCCTTTAGATCCGCCACTGTATGATGCATCTTTAACATATTAGGACACATAATATGAAATTGGCGTTTTGTAAAGGAGGAACCGGAGGAACATAAAGTCGATTTTGTTTAAACAACATACCTACTTATTTATTTAATCATAGAAGAATCATAGTACCTATATTAGGATTTAGGTATCAAAGCTATCTATGCACTTTTGCCATCTCATAGGTAGTTCATTAATTAATAATTCCTTTACTAAAAAAGCCATTCGGACAGGAACCAATAAAATCTTTAAAGGCGCTTTGGTCTGCCCCACCGGAGGGCGGAGTTGAATGTTTTCCCTTGCAAGAAGTTATCCAAATTTCGAAGAAAATGATAATCTGTTGGAGCAAGGTCCAGGCAGCCGTCTGTTGTGCACTATGCGGTCTAGCGTTGTCCTAAGCAGCAGTGGCCTAGAGCGAATGACTATGGTTGGATACTCAAAGCGAATAACCAACCTCGGTTGTTTCGCAGCTAGCTTTTCAATCATGATTTGCAGTTGCTGGCAATAGACATCTGCCGTAATCGCCTGGCCAGATTTAAGAAAGCTGTAGTGAACGATACATGCACTAGTCCACCAAACGCTCATAATTAAGTTACTTTTTTTGTGTCAATTTTTGCTTGGGGCAGGCTTCGTTTAAGGCTACTTCCGACTGGTTCGCCAGGGTTCAGCAATTGCGATGAGCGTTTCCGATTATTGTACAGGATCCACTTTTCATCACCATTCGATTTAAAATCCCTTCATTATTGTGCCGGTTGAGTAATGTAACGCAGCAGTCGACGCGCGTTTGTCGGTTTGCTTCACTCAATTCATGAGGTACCCATCTTTCAAACTTTTTTCACTGAAATTTCAATTTGAAATTCAGTAGAGCGTCTACCACCGTACTGTATGATGTGTAGGCACTGACCATTTATTTGGACCTTGACTAGACTTTAGACTTGACGATTTAGAAATACGGTGATGAAAATTTGAACGAATATTCTATTTCCCGCCTTTTTACTTGACACTGGCAAATGGTTTAATGCCGCGTCCGTACGTTTGCCAAACCTCGACAAGTCTTCACAAATTCAAACGTGCGGATAGAGCGTTTGCCATGGTTTGTGTAGGCTTGCAAGAGCTTGCGGCCGTTCCGATCGAGTGTCGGTTTTTTGACACAAATCAAAGGGAATTTGTCGCAAGCCCTTGCGATGCATCCACACGTTTGCGCGCGCTCAGTCTGGTTTGTGTACTGGAGATGGGCAGACGTGCCTACGCTCGCACAAAATGAGTGGCGATTGGTCAAATAAGACATCTTGTTTTTTCTCGAATGTTATCAGGCTGAACCATGCATTTGGGACCCGAAAAACAAGCATAATTATTGTATCTAAGTGTATAATACACTTAAATAAAAATCTTAAATATGTATATGTCACCGTAAAATTGTAAAAACCGTTAGATTGTAATAAAACTAGTGAAATTGTAAAATGCCGATAGACTTTGGACGCGAATATTCTGCCTATAATTTAACACATTATTTTTCGTAAGATTATAAATATATAGTTATAAATATTTCGACCTATTTTTACAATGTCGTTAGTTATTTTACAATCTAACGGTTTTTACAATTTTACGGTGACATGTATAATATAAAAGTATTAAATATATTTCTGTTGTCTGGTACCCGTAACACAAGTTCTTCGAGAACTTACCACGGGATCAGATTGACGTGGTGTGAAACGTCCATAGATATTATTATTATTATGAGAAAAAAGTAGCCGGTGCGTGGCTAAGTACATTATTGAATAAGCCACTATACGGTTAATTTGTAACTTAATCCACCATCTTCTTTGCCGTTTTTTTTGTTTGTTTTTATTTATGTATTTTTTTACAACAATAATAATAATAACTCCTCACACCGATTTCGGTGACGGTTTTATTGAAACCAGGCCAGTTATGCAGGAGTATTTTTATAGTGCCCAAGTGTGTGCGCAGTACAAAAAAGCACACTCTCTTTTACTCTCATAATCCCAATGCGGGAATCGAACCTTCTACCTCCGAGTCGAGAGCCAAGCTCTAACCACAAGACCACGGAGGCTGTTGTTTTTACAATAATAATAACTCAAAGCAAATGCTATAGCCGATACCTACGAGCTCAACGTCCGTCATGCTTGCCTGTTCAGAACACACTAACTCACTCGCAAGCGTGCGGATGGTGACGTTTGATTCCCTTTTTCAAGCGTTTGTGGAGGTTTGGAGTTTGCGGCAAATGGCAAACGTGCGGACGCGGCATAATATAAACCGACGCCATTTTTAATAATTAAATTTAAATAAAAAAATTATGACATTTGACATGTGTCGTGGCATTTGTCAACTCAGTCAGTAGACAGTTTTCTCATTTCTGACTTCTGTTTTATTTCCATGGCAATTTGTTATTTACGTAAATTAAAAGTGTTAAAAATAACAAGTTTCTACAATTTTTCATTACACCTTTATCTATTTACAACTATTTAACATGTAAGATTTATTATGTTCAACATAAATACAGAGCTTACCGCTGAATGTGTAAAGAGTATAGCTGACAACAATCGATGCTTAACTTGGTACCTATACTGATAAATTGTTAATGTAAACTTGTTGCGCCTTTTTTATGTAATTTTAATATTATCAAAAAAAATTTAAGCGATAAACTGAACACACCTCGCGTGAGGTATCCCTGCGGCCATGCAGTGTGCGGGGAGTGCGTCAGTGTATATGAGTGTTGTTTACTATGCACGCCGCCTCCCAAAATTACACATTATGAGGATGAGCTATTAAGCCGTCAAGTAGAAAATGCATCACGATTGGTTTTAGCATATCAAGAACTATTTGGAGAAGACGGTAACATATAAAACTTTTCTATACATTGCAGTCATATTTTAAGTTTTTAAACTCTCTGTACTTTATTCATATATTATGTTTTATATTTCAGTCAACAAGAGATTGAGTATATCAAAACAACAAAAATTAGAAAAGCTTTTATTCCCTGAATGCATTCAAGCCCCTAACAAATATTTCAATA
This sequence comes from Glaucopsyche alexis, assembly GCA_905404095.1. Taxonomy (NCBI): domain Eukaryota; kingdom Metazoa; phylum Arthropoda; class Insecta; order Lepidoptera; family Lycaenidae; genus Glaucopsyche; species Glaucopsyche alexis. The sequence continues at coordinate 29,413,317 of FR990047.1, forward strand.
AAAGAAAAAGTTCCGCTTCCATTTCAAAAGGAAAGGAAAATATCAAGCCAAACACTCTCCTTCCCGGCGAAGAAGTCACTAATAAAAGTTTGAAAATGGAAAACAAAAATAGTTACGTGAAACAGTGGCTCAACAATATACCAAGTCCGGCAACTTCTAAAACACAACGAAAACCATTTGCAGATTTAAATGTAAATAGAAATGTTCAAAACACAGGCACTGAAGCTAGGCAAACAAGAACACATGGAAAAAGGAAGCATTTTAAGACAATATCTAACAATGCAGAAAATGTTGTGCCAGCCAAGAAGTACAAAAAGGAATCTTCATTCAACACAGGGCTCAAACAGAAGGAGAGTTCCATTATGTCCAACCCAAAGAAATGTGAAGCGGATGAAAGTGGAATAGTGATGGATGATGAGGTTATTGAGATATTGGACAGTCAGGAGGTTACTGATAAGGATAAACTTGCATGTAAGGCTGTTGAAGAGGCTGATTTAAGTAAAAATGATGTTGGTATGGATCTGTTCAATGATAGTTCATACATAGAACAAACTTTGCCAAAAGTATGTATGACTCCCGATAAAAGTACTAAAACATACAAAGTACCATTTTACAGGAAGAGTTTTCTGTATCCAACTCGTGAAGGTCATCAAAGTTGCATGAAATGTCAAAGTTTTTGTATGAATCAACAAAAGAATACTAATTTTAGGAATGTTTCAATAACTATTGAAAATAAGTCTTTCCTTACAATGATCAATGTTTCGAATGGTGCAGAAAATGATGTAGCTACGGTAGCTGAAAACAAAAATGCAAATAACATAGTCTTAAACAAGGATTTTGTTAAAAGCAAAATTAATGAAAAAATATCAAAAGAAGCTCAGCAAATTGTAAATATTCCTAAAATCGAACATTGCAATAATGGAAATATAAATAATTCCAAGTTAGAATCTGACATAAGGAATGATAATCTCAGAAAAGGTGTTACAATTAGTGATTCTGATAGTGATAGCATTTTAAGTTTTATTGAAAAAGAAAAAGAAGTAATTGTAGAAGTCCACAGGTCTTGCAATGAGATGTAAGTAGTTTTGTGCCACAATGAAAAAGAAGCTATTAATATTTTCAGAGAAACATATCACATATTTTTTTTTTTAGGGATTATGCAGTATTGTCTGAATTGGACTTGAATCAGTCTGAAAATCAAGCAAGACATGTCCGCCGTGGGAATACTCCATTAAGCACAGATTCCTCTGACAAAGAGAACTATGATCCCAACAGAATGAAGAGAATGAAACATGATAAAAAGTGCTATCAAAAGAAATAGTTCCAACATTCCAATTTGCTATGTGGAACAAAATTCTATTTTTGTACTATTGATAGGTATTTGATATTTTTTTTTTAAGGATTTATGGAATAAATTACCTATATTTATAATGTTTACATTTTTGTTATCTATTTTCTAACTGTTCATTTATGTGCTAGCCTAGGTATTGCCATTTTTAGGGTTTGTTCATATCCAAATAGTATTTAACCCTATTCCTGGAACTTCTACGTCTTTTCCACTATATTAAGATATAATTATAAAGAAGAAGGGTCAAACCGTCCCCACCCTTGTAGCACTACAGGACATATATCAAATGAAAGGGCTTAAAAAGTGTGTCATTTTATTGTATGACGAAAAATCTCTTAACCATGGGAGAATAAAGTTAATGAGGGTTAAATGTTAAAAAAAAGTTAAAAAAATCACTTGTATTATTGCACTATTTTATAGCATTGCTAATAAGGAACAGTTTTTGGAAAGTAATGGTATGCAGCAAACTTCATAAAAGTAGTATATTGTGATAAACTGCCTCATATTTTGAAGAAATGTATGGAATAATAATAAAATGCTAAAAAAATCTATTTTCTTAATTTTTTCGCACATAATTACTTTCTGGAAATATTGTTTCTTACTTGCGACACTATCGAATAGTGCAATAATACATAATGTATTTTTTTCCTAATTTGCGGGTTCGAATCCTGGCTTGGAAAACTCGTTTATGTAAAATCTAATGATGCAGAAAAAACAATTACATTAAAATACATATAATTAAAGCAAAAATTATTTTAAAACAATTATGCACTGAAAAAAGTAAAAAAAACATATTACATGGTGAACTATTCTTCTGGGCGTTGTAAGAGAAGTCTAAAACAAATTAGGAATAGCAATTTATCCCTATGGAGTGTCGAGTCCAACTTGATGAAAACTTAAACTGCATCATAAGATTTTTAATAACTCAATTTTCCTAGCCAGGATTCGAACCCATAGATTGTAAAAAAATACAACAATATATTGCACCATTCGATAGTGTCGCAAGTAAGAAACAATTTCCAGAAAGTAAATATGTGCGAAAAAATTAAGGAAATAGTTTTTTTTTAGCATTTTATCATTATTCCATACATTTCTTCAAAATATGAGGCAGTTTATCAAAATATACCACTTTTATGAAGTTTTCTGTATACCATTACTTTTCAAAAACTGTTCCTTATTAGTTATTAGCAACACTATAAAATAGTGCAATAATACAGAATTATTTTTTTAACCTTTAACCCTCATTAACTTTTTTCTCCCATGGTTTAGAGATTTTTCGTCATACAATAAAATTACACACTTTTTAAGCCCTTTCATTTGATATATGTCTTGTAGTGCTACAGTAGTGGGGACGGGCTCCATAGAAAAATGCCCCTTCTTCTTTTAATAAATAACATGACCGGTTTTGGGGACAGGATAAAAAGTATCCTATGTCCATCTCCTGGTCCAAAGCTACCTCTCCACCAATTTTTAGTCACATCTGTTTAGCCGATCTTGAGTTATAAATAGCGTAACTATTAACTAACACGACTTTATCTACACTAATATTATAAAGAGGAAAACTTTGTTTGTATGTTTGTTTGTTTGTTTGTAATGAATAGGCTCAAAAAGTACTGGACCGATTTCAAAAATTCTTTCACCATTCGAAAGCTACATTATCCACGAGTAACATAGGCTAAATTTTATTTTGGAAAAAAATAGGGTTCCGTAAGATATTTGGGTTTTTCGGACACAAGGTGTAAAAAATCAACCAGAAAAGTTACTTATTTTGCGTACGCTGCCTAAACTATAAAAGATAGAACCATAAAATGTTCTAATTAATTGTAGATCTTATAAATATCTACAAAAAAGTCCGCGATACACTATACCTATCTATGTCGAGTCAGTCATATCAGTATTGTACCCGTGCGAAGCCGGGGCGGGTCGCTAGTGTATTATATTTTAAGATATTATCAATTTGATGTTTATAAAATAACTAAACTATTTTACTAAACTAAACTAAACATTAACCCGCACGCACACCCCCGCCTTGGTGACACCCACTTCGCAACGGGCTGTGCAGCAGAAATCGTAATATTTTAATTTCGATATAACTTCAAAACCAAACATCCAATTTTAATCATTCAAAGACCAAATATTATCTACATAAACTGTACTTGGTGATGAAGTAATTTATTTTGATAAGGATTAATAACATGAGTAAAATAAACGCGTTTAAATGTAGTCCAAAAAAAATTCAAGATTTCTAAATAAAAAAATGGTTTTTGTGTCTCACTCGACGTTATGTATGTTACTCGTGGATAATGTAGCTTTCGAATGGTGAAAGAATTTTTGAAATCGGTCCAGTACTTTTTGAGCCTATTCATTACAAACAAACAAACATACAAACAAAGTTTTCCTCTTTATAATATTAGTGTAGATAGTGTAGATGTAGATTATAATATCTATACATCTATACAGTTAAATACAATTTAAGTGTCTGTTTGTAACTTCAAATTAACAGCTTTTTACATAATGAATCTGAAAGTATATTCGGTACTTACAATAAAATACATTTTTTTTTTAATTTTTGTCTGTCCGTCTGTCTGTCTGTTTGTTCCGACTAATCTCTGAAACGGCTGGACCGATTTTCACGGGACTTTCACTAGCAGATAGCTGATGTTATAGGGTCTAACATAGGCTACTTTTATTTTGGGGTTCCGTTTAAAAAAATAGGATTCCGCTTTCGTTAGTCATAAATAAAGTCGCGGGTAAATTTCAGCGATATCCCAAAGTATTGTTCCACGCGGACGAAGTCGCGGGCAAAAGCTAGTAATTTATATTAATATAGATATTTTAAATAGTCCATTTCTATGAGAGTTACCTGTCTGACACCTGAGGCATAGTAATATATATTCTTTGCCTGAGGGGTAATTCTGCTAAATAAAACCTGCATTAATACAATTACAATCAAGTCCCAACAATGGACCTAGTATAACAACAGGACAGACTACTGTGAGCAAAAAAACGAGCCGAGCGAGAGGTTGGAAGAGAGGCCGTGTGTCCCTTTCTAGTAGGGTGACAATAATATTTTCTGCTGTGGCAAACTGCAAAGCTGTGTGAGACAAATTGTGAAACACTGAATGACATACAGCTGAGGCTTTAAAAGTCGACTAGATTGAATAGTGTAAAATCAAGAAGGTTTGAAGTGACGGCTGCATTAATATGTAACAGATTTTTATGTAATTCTCTGCCTTACTTAAACACGATTGAGCCATTTTTGTCGCATTTCTTCATTGTTGGAAAATCTATAAAAACTGTATTATATTATCATTAAAGGCATTACTCAACTTCACATGTTTTTTCTCAGTAACTAGGTACTTACAGCTTACTACGATTCTAGGCGAGTCGCTATCGCTACTGACTAGTTTATAACAAAACGTAGTACAATTATAACTCTTAATAACGTCAGTTGCTATAATGTTAACACTTTTATACTAGAATAACTAGATTAACATTAACAATTAACTTACTAATGTTACTAATAAACGAAATATTGCAACCAGCAGAACTTTCACTTCGACAAGAATATATACAACATTTTTTTCACCATTTTGACTGTTAAATCATCAAACAAATAATAAAAACATAGTTACGGAGATACATGAAGTAAGAAATAAAAACTATTTTCAAATTTAATATTATCCGGTGTTCAGCATAAAATATGTGTAATGGCGTATCTATTGTCTTGCGAATGATACCGTCTAATAAAAAAAGAAGGAAAAGGATTTAATGTAAACTGCATTTTTATTTAGTATTATATGACTATTTCTAACTTTTTTAATTAGAATATGATATAGTTATAAATATTTGTTAAAATAATAATATAGTACACTCGTTTTATCTAAGATTTTTCAAGTTACTTTTTATAAATACCAACATTTTTCTGGTTGGCAACATGCAAGAACGAGACACACAGCCTCTCTCCTGGCTATCTCGCTCGGCTCGGATTTGCCTCTATGATACGTAAATTGTGAAATACACTCTATTACTAAGGTAATACAGTTCTTTTTAGCAATTACAAAATTCGGAGTCTTCTATCCATAGGTACTATATCCATGGTCCCAACACGCTAAAACTCTGAAACGGTGTTTTTATGAACGTTAAACCAACGAAAAATGCGCTCTGATTGGTCGAAACGTCATAAAATCCGTTCATGGTAACATGCCGCTACACTTTCAATCCAAACAAAGTAAAATGAAGTCCACTTAAAATACGAGAATTGAGGTTCAGCGGTGTTATTCTCTAAGAACATTTTCATATATTATCTCGACCAAATCTCGACAGCTGAATCCGCGGTGAGTGTCAAATATCTTAAATAAAAATTTGACACTCACTGCGGATTCAGCTGTCGAGATTTGAAAATGTTCTTAGAGAATAGACAGGCAGCGGTGTTATTCTCTAAGAACATTTTCATATATCTCGACCAAATCTCGACAGCTGAATCCGCGGTGAGTGTCAAATATCATATAAAAATTTGACACTCACTGCGGATTCAGCTGTCGAGATTTGAAAATGTTCTTAGAGAAGACAGGCAGTATAGAAATTTGACACTCACTGCGGATTCAGCTGTCGAGATTTGAAAATGTTTTAGAGAATAGACAGGCAGTATAGAAATTTGACACTCACTGCGGATTCAGCTGTCGAGATTTGAAAATGTTTTAGAGAATAGACAGGCAGTATAGAAATTTGACACTCACTGCGGATTCAGCTGTCGAGATTTGAAAATGTTCTTAGAGAATAGACAGGCAGTATAGAAATTTGACACTCACTTGACATTCAGCTGTCGAGATTTGAAAATGTTCTTAGGCTGGGACTATATGCAACGGAATCCGGTAGGCCGTAGAGAATTATGAGCACTGAAAATAGATCTCTGTACTAATACAATAGAGTTGAAAATCGAACATTCGAGTGTCGAGTCAAATGTCAATGTCATATATGACAGCTCGACACTCGAAACTTCCATTTTCAACTGTATTGTATTGGCACAGAGTTCTATTTTCAGTGCTCATAGTTCTCTACGGCCTACCGGATTCCGTTGCATATAGTCCCAGCCTTAGAGAATAGCACTGCTGGCCTTATCTCATGAACTGTGATAGCTAGAGAGATGAAATTTTCACAGAAGGTGTATTTCAGTTCCCTATATGACAACAAATACTAAAAACAATAAATATTTAAGTGGATACTACCTTCCCCTTACTACACAAGTGAATTTTCAGCCGTTTCGTACGGAACCCTTCGCGCGCGAATCCCACTGGCACTAGACCGGTTTTTGGGTTTTCTGCTCTTCTGAGAAGTTTTCTGTGCCACAATGCATGTCAAAAAACTAGTAGTAGTAGGTAGTTATGTCTATACTAATATTACATAGAGATATTGTTTTTTGTATGTTTGTTTACATTGAATAGACTTCGAAACTACTGGACCGATTTTGATGAAATTTAGCAGAGATATTTTTTATCTCGGAAAGATTATAAATATGTCATTGAGGCAACCCTGCGTATACATTCTAGTACTCGTGACTACACAGTGTAACAAAATATTATGTTTCGTTACGCCTTTCTCTTTTATGTAGAAATACATATTGCTATTAGGTTTTTGGTCAGTTGCACTTCTCAGTATGCAGTTATGAGTTTATGACATATTGGATCAAGTTCCCATTCCGACCTTGATATACCTTTTTCATCGCCACTTTTGCACGAGTCCGCGCCCGCCGCGCGCTGTCGAAAGGTTTCGTCTTATTTGACATTGTCTGTGGGATGAGAGTTCAGTATTAGTCTAAGATCCCACTGCTCGTGATCGCTGCTCGTCAGCCATGTAAACATGTTTACACCTGGTGACCCCTACCAGGTGTAAACATGTTTACATGGCTGACTGAGAGCTGGCAACCATTTATTTTTCAATTCGTGACATCATTTTCTTTCAAATGTCGTAAAATTCATTAAAAAACAAAGTTGCATGTTACAGTAGCGAATTAATTTAAATACATACTAAAATTAATTACAGGTAACTGTGGCTATTTTTATAGGCAACCTATTCCTAATTCATTGCATACTTTCTTACATACATACATACATATAATCACGCCTTTTTCCCGTAGGGGTAGGTAGGACCGCCTCTTTCCCGTAGGGGTAGGCAGAGACCACTTCTTTCCACTTGCTACGATCCTTACATACTTCTTTCGCTTCGTCCACTTTCAATTTTACCATCCATTCCTCCTCTTACATTCAACGCAGCCAAGCGTCTCTTCATGGTCCGCTTTTCGCCTCCGCGAGAAACGAGACGTGATGGGTGGCGAACCACATCGCCGCCATTTTGGATAATTAAATTATTTTGGATTATCCATTGCGTTTCTATGGATTGGTAGAGAGGGTAGGAATAGGGAAAGGGAAGGATAGGTGGTGTGGAAAAGAAGATTGGTAAGTTAGAGTAGGAAATAGGGAATGTAGGATATTACCGCCCAGGAGGACAAGGGATAGGACAGTAATAGCTAGGGAAGCCGGGGTCGCATATCCGTATAATATAATAACTACCGGCAGGTAAGTTGGGAAGAGTATCCCATGACTTTCTTAGCATTAATTTATAATTAGTTTTATCAAAAAAAAAAAGATACCTCAAAATCGAGCGGTGGGATCTTGTACTATATGTGTTGCATAATACGGATTATTTATAACAATTATTATTGTGTAAATAATTTTTCGGTCTGCGCTTTGGACTAATGACCCCGTCGCGAAAAAACTGACTGCGCCGCGGAGTGATGCAATAGGAAATCGGACAATTTTTTTTTATTGCATAAATGAATAGTACTCTTAAGGCCACGTGGACCCAATTTTACATGACTTTGAATCGATAATAAACAAACAAATAGTAACTTTAAAAAGCCAAAAAAAAAAACACATTGTTGTTTACTTAATGTTCTTTAACAATTTGTGGTTCGAAACATAATATTGAAAACTTCACTCGATCAAAAATAATTCCGAAGAGGAGGCTAAATTTGAATATTTTTCTTTTTGTTCATGAAGTTCATGATAGTTTTACTTTCAAAAATCATATCTACGAAAAGCTAATAACTTAAAAAAGAATAATTTCTGGTTACATTTTGCATGTTGGTTTAATTATTTTAACAATAAATTAATATTGAAATGCAGCGTGCGTAAGCCGCTAGAGTCGCCCCACAGTCGCCCGCTAGGCGTTGACGAGGACGGACCTATGTCAGTTTTGCTAGCGCACGCCTTACCCGCGTATTTATCGAACAATTCTTTCGTTTCTAACGCAGTGTACGAAAGTCAGTTTGTTTTGTTTCTTTTTATTTTTGAACATATCATACACAATAACATGTTATATTTTATCGTCGCCGCGTCATTGCTTTTGCCAGATGAGACGACCTCTGTGGCTCAGTGATTGAGCGTGTTGGTGCTCAAGCCGGGAGTCGCGGGTTTGAATCCCGCCGAAGGAAAAAAAGTTTCCTGTGTTCCCGGGTCATGGATATGTATAATACAATAAAAATCTAAAGGAAAGTCAGTTTCTTTGTATTTTTTTCTAACTAAATCTATACATCTATACATCTATACAGATAAATATAATTGAAGTGTCTGTTTGTAATGTCAAATTAACAGCTTATCACTTGATGCATATGAAAGTATATTCGATACTAACAATAAAATATCAATTTTTAAAATTTTTGTCTGTCCGTCTGTCTGTCTGTCTGTCTGTTTGTTCCGGCTAATCTCTGAAACGGCTGGACCGATTTTCACGGGACTTTCACTGGCAGATAGCTGATGTTATAAGGTCTAACATAGGCTACTTTTATTTTAGGGTTCCGTATAAAAAATAGGGATCCGTTTTCGTTAGTTGCGGGTAACGAAGTTATGCAAACGAAGTTGCGGGCATCAGCTAGTTATACATATAACCATACACAATAACATGTTACATTTTATTGTCGCCGCGTCGTTGCTTTTGCCAGATGAGACGACCTTTGTGGCTCAGTGATTGAGCATGTTAGTGCTCAAGCCGGGGGTCGCGGGTTTGAATCCCGCCGAAGGAACAAAAAGTTTCCTGTGTTCCCGGGTCTTGGACATATAATACAATAAAAATCTATTGGAAAGTTTGTTTTGTATTTTTTTATGCTTCTTTTTATTTTTGAACTAAATCTATAGGTACAGATAAATAAAAATGAAGTGTCTGTTTGTAACCTCAAATTAACAGCTTTTCACATAATGCATCTGAAAGTATATTCGGTACTTACAATAAAATACCAATTTTTTAAAATGTCTGTCCGTCTGTCTGTCTGTCTGTCTGTCGGTCTGTCTGTCTGTTTGTTCCGGCTAATCTCTGAAACGGCTGGACCGATTTTCGCGGGACTTTCACTGGCAGATAGCTGATGTCATAAGGTCTAACATAGGCTACTTTTATTTTAGGGTTCCGTTTAAAAAATAGGGTTCCGCTTCCGTCAGTTAGGCGCAAACGAAGTTGCGGGCATCGGCTAGTTATACAATTATAACCATACACAATAACATTATCGTCGCCACGTCGTTGCTTTTGCCAGATGAGACGACCTCTGTGGCTCAGTGGTTGAGTGTGTTGGTGCTCAAGCCGGGGGTCGCGGGTTTGAATGCTGAAGGAACAAACATTTTTTCTGTGTTCCTGGGTCATGAATGTGTATTAAATATACTAAAAATCTTAAATATGTGTATAATATAAAAATTATTAAATATATTTCTGTTGTCTGGTACCCGTAACACAAGTTCTTCGAGAACTTACCACGGGACCAGATTGACTTGGTGTGAAGCGTCCATACATATATTATTGTGTTGTGTATTATGAGAAAAAAGTAGCTGATGCGTGGAGTAGCCTTAGTACATTATTGAATAAGCCAGTAAACGGTTTTTATGAATTTGTAACATCTACCATCTTCTTTGCCGTACTTTTCGTTTCTTTTTATTTCGATTTCTGTTTTTACAATAATAATAATAAATAACTCCCCACGCGACATCCGAGTCGAGAGCCAAGCTCTAACCACTAGACCACGGAGGCTGTTCTATTTACAATAAAATATAAGGATACGAGCTCAACATCTGTCATGCTTGCCTTTGCAGAACACACCAAGTCACTCGCAAGTAGGGGTTACAATCCGGATACTTCGAAATTCGAAAAATTCGAAAAATCCGGATTTTTCGATTTTTTCAATCTTGGTTACTACTATGAAAATTACATATTTTAATTGTAATTAGTATGTACTCTAGACGTACAATATTTGAATAAGGGATATAATTAATTGAGTGAACAAAAAATAAGTTGGTGACTGCACGTGAGCATACTGTATTGCTGAATTTGGCAGCGAATTAATATGCTGGCAACTAAATTACTTCAATCAATCTTGGTTACTACTATGAAAATTACATATTTTAATTGTAATTAGTATGTACTCTAGACGTACAATATTTGAATAAGGGATATAATTAATCGAGTGAACAAAAAATAAGTTGGTGACTGCACGTGAGCATACTGTATTGCTGAATTTGGCAGCGAATTAATATGTTGGCGACTAAATTACCAAACTGGTGAAATCACTCAAGTGACAAAAAATACAAAAATCGGCAGATAAAAAGTAGCGAAATTTAATCCAATTAGCACCGATAAGTTGGTGACCATTATACCATGTAAGTAGCTTATAAAGATTTGATTGATAAATTAATAGCTGCTAAAAATTCAATTTGCAAGCTACGGAAAATCCCAGTTTTGGATACTATTGGAGGTTTTTTTTTCTTTGGTATGGGTATCGTTTTCAAGGTTTTTGGGGGTGCAGAATGATATGAAAATAAAATCCGTTTTAAAATTCCAAAATGGCGTATATATTTTTTTTTTATTAAAAATGGATGTCTTTTTCCATGTTTCATATGCTGATTATAAAATTGTCTTCCAATTTCATTTTCCAAAATGGAGACTATCCAATCTTCGTAAAATTAACATGTAGTTTGTAGAGGTACCAGCTATGTAAGGTATAGAAACTTTTCGAAATTCAGGATTTTCAAATTTCTTTTTTTGGCATTCATGAAAAAAATATGCGATTTCCGAGTTAAGGGGGAGGAAATTTTTATTATTTTTCCAGTAATAGTATTATTTTTCCGTTTCTAAAATAGAAGCGATTTTAGAAAAAAAATATGGCAATGTTCTACTTTGACACGAACAGTGTATAAAGCTATAGAAATTTTGGAAAATTCAGGATTTTCAAATTTCTTTTTCTTCCATCGTGAAGAAACTATGGTGTTGCGGGGTTCTTAAGGGGAGGAAATTTTCATTATTTTTTCAATAGGATGCACCGTTTCCGAGATAGAATCAATTTTATAAAAAAAAATTAAATGCTCTACATTGAGATACGAGGGATATATAAAGCTATAGAAATGTTGGAAAATTCAGGATTTTCGAATTTCTTTTTCTCTCATCTTGAAGAAAATATATGGTTACGGAGTTATTAAGGGAGAGGTAATTTTCATTATTTTTCAAGTAGGATGCACCGTTTCTGAGATAGAAGCCATTATAGAAAAAAAAATACGATAATGCTCTACTTTGAGACACGAACGGTGTAAAACGTTATAGAAAATTTGGAAAATTTAGGATTTTCAGATTTTTTTTCTTCCATCATGAAGAAAATATGATGTTGCGGAGTTTCTAAGGGGGAGGAAATTTTCATTATTTTTCATTAAGATGCACCGTTTCCGAGATAGAATCTATTTTATTAAAAAAATATAAATGCTCTACATTGAAAAACCGGGGCCGGAATGCATAAAGCTATAGAAATGTTGGAATATTCAGGATTTTCGAATTTCTTTTTCTCCCATCATGAAGAAAATTTGAGGTTGCGGGGTTACTAAGGAAATTTAAAATGGATGACTTTTTTGTAATCAGCACCCCCAGAAACCAACAAAGGGACAACCATATTATTTTTATAAAATTAAGTATGTCCGCCATATTGGAATTTCAAAATGAATGTCATTTTCGTATCCAGCACCCCCAAAAACTTGGTAACGACACCTATGTTAATTTTGCGAAAAATGAATAACCGTTATTTTTAAATTTCAAAATGAATCTACCCAATATCTACACCAAGTCGAGGAAAATTAAAAATTGGGAATTTTGTACGCTCCTTTGTTTTTTTTTATGTGCGCTGGTTTTGCTGCTTGTATGTTTTTTGAGTTACCTACATTACGGAAAATATATGTACCTATTCTTAAATTAAATGTGTACTCACAAATTGTCGCCAAGATGGTTATTTGTTCGCTAATATAATATCAGTCTGCCAGTTTGGAATATTCAGTAGTATTATTTAGTCACCAGATTTGTAATTTTTTATTCCTTACATTCTTTAGCCAACATGGTAATTTAGTATTCAATATTCGGTATTTTCACATCCAAAATTTAATTGTTTTGTCGTGATTGTTTTAAACACTTACGGATTTTGTCACGGTTTACGTTTTACGGTTACGTTTACGTAACGCGACAAAATCCGTAAGTGTTTAAAACAATGAACAATATTCGCGTAAACATAAGAAATAAATATGTTTTGTCGTGAGTTTAAATACATGCCTTTGGATAATTTGATATTATTTGTTGTCCTGTTGAAATTGTTGACACATTTTTCCATTTATTCAAGTTATTTGGTAGAACATAGTCAATCCATTAAATGAAAATGCGAGGGATGAAGATCTGTTAAAATATTATGGCCGCTATATATGTATACTAGCGACCCGCCCCGGCTTCGCACGGGTACAATACTGATACTAATACTACAGATAACAGAATGTCTTTAAACCTCTAACAAAACGGGTGAAATTTAGTCAAAACAAACAGAAACAAATTAATATAGGTACCTACTATGCTAATACTTAATGAAATAAGTAAGTGGGTATACTTTTATCGTATGAAATACCTACACTTTTCAGAACTAACAATACAACAATCACTAAATAAATAGTTACTCAAGTATCTATCCATCATAGTTACAACGAACACAAAACAAAAAATTTACTCATAGATCTAAACTCGCACGCCTTGGCGACGACGCGACGCCCACTTCGCAACGGGCCGTGCAGCAGAAATCGTAATATTTTAATTTCGCCATAACTTCAAAACCAAACATCCAATTTTAATCATTAAAAGACCAAATATTATCTACATAAACTGTACTTAGTGATGAAATAATTTATTTTAATAAGGATTAATAGCATGAGTAAAATAAACGCGTTTAAATGTAGTCCAAAAAAAATTCAAGATTTCTAAATAAAAAAATGGTTGTTGTGCCTCACTCGACATAGATAGGTATAGTGTGTCGCGGACTTTTTTGTAGATACTTATAAGATCTACAATTAATTAGAACATTTTATGGTTCTATCTTTTATAGTTTAGGCAGCGTACGCAAAATAAGTAACTTTTCTGGTTGATTTTTTACACCTTGTGTCCGAAAAACCCAAATATCTTACGGAACCCTATTTTTTTCCAAAATAAAATTTAGCCTATGTTACTCGTGGATAATGTAGCTTTCGAATGGTGAAAGAATTTTTGAAATCGGTCCAGTACTTTTTGAGCCTATTCATTACAAACAAACAAACATACAAAGTTTTCCTCTTTATAATATTAGTATAGATGTATGGACTGTTTCTAAGATACTTACAATTTTATATTTTTTCAGTAGTAGTACAGTTCATTAATAGGTGATCCAATTTATAAAAACACTGAATATGGTTTCAGTTTCAATTGCACAAGTAGTAAGAAGTATAATAAGCAAATCCAAACCCAATTAAAGCTTTGTATTTTTATATTTATTGAATTCTTAATAACGAAAGTCGAAACATATTATTGCAATTTTAATTTCTACAATCATAGAATGCCAAATTAATATGACAGCTTAAAAAGAAATGTAGTGGTTTAACTATATTTAATTATCTTCTAAATAATGAATATCTAAGTCCAAATACCTAAATATTATCTCTATGATATCAGGAAGAAGTTTTGGAGTCGATAATACCTGACTGGTTGGTTTAAGATTAGAGAGAGTTTTGCCGAACGAGTCAGTAGCAAAACTAAATGAAAATCAACGCTCCTGTTTTTGCGTAGAAATAATTATTTTTAGATAATATTTTAAAGATAAGATATAGGTGTCAAAAATAGCACCAACGATTTGTGTAAACCACTGTTATTTTTTTAAGTAATGTAGTTTTCATCTTATAGCGGAAACTTCAAAGTGCAATGAAGAGTAAGATGTTACTGTTTATTTGTAAGTAAAATGTTAAAATAAAGATCTTACAACAGTTATAGGTTTTAAATTGTGCTTAGAATTGCTTATTGTACTTCTGTTAGTTACCGAGGGAATTAAAAGCACCATTTACGTGTTTAATTATTACCCAAACAGGTGGGTGATTTTTACTTTCAATAACTCAAAAGTGGTCCAATTTCGTCCATACAAAATTATTTGTTCAGCCCCATGCTTCAAATGATTTGTCTTCACTCCCCGGATCTCGATTTAAAGGATTTTCAGTTTCCTACGTTTTATTAAACTGTATTAATTTTCCTACGTTAGTACTTTCACATAGAAATGGAACTTTACGAAAACGGTAGTGGTGAATATGTAAAAAAAGCGTTAAAAAGATCACAGGCTATTCCAATTTTTTATAATTCTTTCTGCTGGAACATTTAGTAAATAACAATATATAATATTATTTAAAATAAAATACTAACTATAAAACTGAACATTGTAGGATTTGAAACGTAATCAAAAATATTTCTAAAAATAAAAAAAATTAATATAATTAAGTATATAATTTTGATATAATCTCATTATGTTTTTATTTATTCAGATTGTAATTCTAATACTTACAACTTAAAATCAGAATTTATTTAAATTAAATTATAAAAAAGTAACTCTTTTTTTACTAATGAGTGTAAGTTTTGTTACAACATAGTAGTAAAATAAACATTAAAGTTTTATAAAATATGCAACAAATTTAAAAAAAATGAAAAAATCTGAATTATCCGGATAATCCGGATTTTTGGGAGAAAAAATTCGGAAATCTGGATTTTCAAAAAGTCAAACGTTTGTGGAGGTTTGGATTTTGCGGCAAGTGGCAAACGTGCGGACTCGGCAGTAGGAATTCATTTTTTGCAAGTGCCTGCCTAAGTAGTTACCATCAAATCGTCAGCGCCTACCTGATACAGTATTATTATCTCACGAAACGACACGTACTTTAGTGACCACACGAGCTAACGATAGGTACTCGTCTCCATGCACACATCGAACACAGCGTGTTTTTATACTTGTAACAGAACACACTGCATAGAAACTGTCAAAATAATTGAATATAATTTAATCATTTTTTACTTAGGTAGGTACCTACCTATAATATCTATTCAAATTATGTGTGCTATGTGTTGCATTAAACAGTTATCTATGGATTTTATTATCTTTTTCAATACAAATAATAAAATAAGATGACCTACTGCCGACACGACTACACTGTAACACTTTGGGTTCATGTAAGTTCACGCCGGCGACGTAGGCGCGCGGCTCGCTTTGCGGCAATTGCGGGCAACTCTTGGAAGCGTTAAATGCCTATTTCGCTTGGTCTTCGTGGCCTTAAATATGAGTAACTTCTCAGAAGAAACCGTATATCAAAAGTCAATATTTTCAAAGGTACAGCGTTTTTTATAAAAAATTTCGCGAGCCTCCTAAAAACGCTCCATACTAAAGTCGACCTACAAATGACGTCACTTGTAGGTTATAGTATATGAAGTAGTATATGAAGTATATGGCCGCAGGAATATATTTGTAAATATCTCCGATATTTGTGCGTTTAAGTTCATACTTACCATAATGAATGTTTTTGTATACCTATGATGTGAGTAAACTAATGATGTAGGTTTTGTTTAAAAATTTTTTTTTGGTATAAAGACTTGCGAAATTGTGTACCTATAGAAATCGCTGTACCTTTGAAAATATTGACTTTTGATATACGGTTTCTTCTGAGAAGTTACTCATATTTAAGAGTACCTACTATTCATTTATGCAATAAAAAAAAATCAGTCCGCTTGCCTATTACCCACACAACACATTTTTAATGTGTGTTAATCGCTAAAGATTACGCACATTTTACGTGACTTTTCCGACTTTCGAGGTAAAGGAAGGATCAATCATCAAGAAAATACGTTTTTAGTCGTTATGAGGTAATTTGTTTATTCGATAATACTGTGTCGAGATCACCACCAACCGCTGCCGCTGCCGTAGCCTCCACCACCGCCGCTTCCGCCTAGTTTCCAGCCGCCGCCGCTGCCGCCGCTGGACCAACCGCCGCTACCGCCACCGAGCTTCCAGCCGCCGCCGTTGCCTCCGGAAGACCAGCCGCCGCTGCCGCCGCCGAGTTTCCAGCCTCCGCCTCCGCCTCCGCCGCCGCTGGACCAGCCGCTGCTGCCACCTCCGAGTTTCCATCCGCCGGAGCCTCCAGAGGACCAGCCGCTGCCGCCTCCGCTCTTCCAGCCTCCGCCTCCGCCGCCGCTGGACCAACCTCCGTGGCCGCCTCCTGTAGAAAATAAAAATATGTAGCCAATATTGATAATGAAGGTAGGTATGTCGGGACTAGTCTCGACGACAACTGCTTACTATGCAATATGACTTTTCACCTTTTAACTACATATTCTAAAATTCACTAAGAAACAGGTTAGTAGGTATACTAACTATCCGTAGATAGAACGGCCTAAAGCTTAGATAATCTGTACAATGACGATGTATTTATCAAGTCCTACCGTGAACCGTCCTAGCCATTAGCAAAATTGTGAAATTCGTTGATTCATATCGATCGAGTGAACGGATGGCCGTGCAGTCTTTTGACCTCTGGTAATGGTTGCCGAACGCATTAGCCGTAGGTACAGGTACCATATTATAGTGGTACTGAGTACTGACATTTGATTTGCGGGTGATGTCGGGTAATGCACGAAGTAGAGCAAACCTATTTTCTCAATATTTTGATTATCTTTGTTTCATAATAAATTACAAAATTGAGAATGGCAGAAACAGTGATAGAATTTGTCGGAGAATTTATTGCATTTTATAAGGTTTCGCCCCTATTATATCTTTCTTAGCTAGGTAGATGAAGCTTATTTTTAACCCTCGATGCGAAAAGAGGGGTGTTATAAGTTTGACGTGTTTGACTGTTTGTGTGTGTGTGTCTGTCCGTGGCATCATAGCTCCCAAACGGATCAACCGATTTTGATGGAGTTTTTTTTGTGTGAAAGCTGACATAATCGAGTGTTCTTAGCTGTAATTCGTAATCATCAGCTCGTTCACTGCTTGACAATTCGGTGTTACTTATTTTTTTTAATTTTGTTTAAGTATACTTAATTATTTTATTTTATTTTAAATCGTTAGTTATTTATATACCAGAATAAATTAATTGGGCATCTTACCGTAGCCACCGCCGCCGCCTCCAGTGGTGATCACTTTGATGATCTTCACCTCTGTAAACATTAAATCAAGGGTAGGGCTCAGAATACAGAAAAATACAGAATGAGTGTTCGATCACATTTGTATGCAGCGCACTGTGTCCAAAACCATGGCGAAATACCGCCCCGCCCGCACTTTTTAATTTTTACTCTTTACACTTACAAAACAAATCGCGTTGTTATGTTACGACAATAAGGTATTCAATAAAAATTAATTGAAAAAAAATTGGGTAAAATATTCCGTTACTCTGTGGCAACATAATATTATGTGTGGATAACCATTCCAATTTGGAGTGGTTCTCTACAATGACTCACTTTCAAGCGTGTTGACGGTTTCTGGATTTTTCAGTAATTCTGTGGGGTAGGGTTAGGTCACAGAACAAATAATGGGTTAGGTAGTTATTTAGAACACAAAATAAGTACCTACATAATTAATATTAATTATTATGGTTAGTAGCGTGTAGGTAAATATGTAAATTGTAATGCATACAAATTCGCAATTTTAGGTACTGGTGTAATTGCCTAACCAGAGGTACATATCTTATGTAGGTAATTTATTTCGACAACAGGATAAAATGTTTTTTATTGATGTAAGAAATTAATTATTAATACATTTTTTTAATTACATAGCCAAAATTATGAAACCAACTTAACAATAGCAACGAAAATGTGCGCGCGGAGTCTCTACTTTACTATTATTCATGATATCTCTCGAATCTCGATTGATTATTATAGTATTTTGGTTCAATTAACGTTGGATTACTTAGATATAGGTATCATATAACTGTACATAATATCTGATTGATTCTCAAGGCGGTATTACGCATGTCTATCCCAAAAAGTTATAAGAGCACAATAGAGTAATAGGGAAGCTTGCTACCTATAATATGCACCCAATCCTTCGATGTAACAAGACGAAAGGTCATGTAGCTAACAGATCCAGGGCAAGCCCTTCCCTAACCCAAGGTTTGTTTTTAAAAAGCAACTAGTATTTGTGGATTTAAGGCTAGGAGCTAGGACATCGTAATATACTCACGGCTGCCACCTCCATGGCCGCCTCCGTAGCCGCCACCACCGCCGCTGGACCAGCCGCTGCTGCCACCGCCGTAGCCTCCGCCGCCGTAGCCGCCCCCACCGCTGGACCAGCCGCTGCTGCCACCGCCGTAGCCACCGCCGCCGTATCCGCCACCACCGCTGGACCAGCCGCTGCCGCCACCACCGTAGCCGCCCCCGCCGCTGGACCAGCCGCCGCTGCCACCTCCAATGTAACCGGCCTGGGCGACCACCGCCACTGCTAATAGGCAGACGAATACCTGGAACATCGAAATGTATGTGTTACCTATATTCAGTTTCTTCATTCCCAATATCATGGATAGCTTTTGGTACACAAAAAATTATATCGATGTCTATGACAGGTCACAGGAGTTTGAAAAGATCGCGACGAAGGAATAAGAGTTTGTGCTAGTAAACTAGTGATGATAACAACAATCTATATTACTAATTAGATTCGTTCCAAAAAATATTTTTGTGTTAATTATTTTTTTATTTCATAAAATTAAAAATCTTATATCGTCAGTAAACTGGGATTGTATGACATGTATTACCTTCATGATGCTGACTGTATGCGGTGTTACGGGCGTGGTGTGTTATATACCGGCGTGCGGCGCTCCCACCAGCCCCCACAAGCTCGTCGGGGCCGTGAGACGGAGAACGGAAGCTCTTCCGACTGACGCAAGCCATTGTCCCTGCAGACCGGACCATCGCAAAAGTTGGTAATCTGAGGATCCATCTCAAATGAGATACCAGCGCACTTCGCATGAGTCGACATGTGGAGGCTACACGGTGTAGCCCACAAGCCGTAAGTGCTTATCTACTGATAGAATTTTACCAGTTAGGGAAAAAGTTATTCAGTTTGATAGTGCTTAAATTTTTTTCTTATTATAATAACGGGGTGTCAGTATGCACTTATACTGTAGCTTGGCGTCGAGAGTTAGAAATGTAAGAATCTGCTAAACGTGCATTTTCCCCCGAATACCATTAGATATAGGTCTAAAAAGTATACCTATTAGATATAGGTCACTAGTAAGTAGTAGGTAGTAGGTACAATTAATATAATTTAGATCAAATAAGCACACACGACAAAACTGCAATATTTTTTTTTACATTATAATGATTCCAAAATACTGGCCAAGGTTGAAATGTAAAAGAATCTTAGGATCATAGGATGTGTAAAAAAACCTAAGCAAGAGCATGTGAGAGTCGGTACCTACAAGTTATTTTCCGATTTCGTTATTATTTAAAAGAAAAGAAAAATTATAAGTTTCTGCATTCTATGGTTTAAAAATTCCAGAGTGGGGACCAACTTGTACCTACACTACTTTGGAAATCGATTACTCGAAAATGATTCGACGATACCCCACACGATGGTGTAGAATAAAAAAAATCATCCCCACTTCGTATATAGTTTAAGGACGTGTGCTGTGGGATTTGGCTAATATAACCAGTTAGTATACGTATAATAACAATGGATTTTCTATCGAATCATTTCACTAACTTTGCTATGATGAAATAAGCTGCTAGGCGACATTACAGTAGGTATATCATTCTATTAATATATCATAATACTTTCCAAATATTAATTTCAATACTAAATTGCATTAGAAGAGGAAATAAAATGTAGGTTTTAGATTTGGTAAATACTAAACTGTTTGAGTAGGTTGCATCTGATAATAATCTTATTAAATCTCAGGTTCATATTGTAGAGTAAGAAACATCTGAGCATCTTCGTCGACATTCTGATTGTTTTTAACCCCCGACGTAAAAAAGGGGTGTTAAAAGCTTGACGTGTCTGTCTGTCTGTGTGTCTATCCGTGGTATCCTAAATGGATTTAAAACTGATTTGGATCGAGTGTGTTTTGTTCGAAAGCTGAGATAATCGAGAGTGTTTTAGCTATAATTCATCATCATCAACTAGCTCTGCTTGACAATTCAGGGGCTTCTTAGTAAATGTTGTTTATACTGCCAAGCCGCTGCCAAGATTGACAATACTATAATACTTTTAATCGTAGTACTCTATCAAAAGGTTTAATAATATTGAACTATATTCGTTCGTATCTAATTATATTCTTTCCCCGTTCTGCACTTTTTGGATTTGCCAAATTATTTTACGTTTACAAGTAGGTACTTATATGTTAACTATCTGTATTATAGATAATATAGGAACTCTACAATGACTCTACGATCTACATATACATAATAATGTAATCTCAACGACGTCTGTAACTATTTGCTTATTTAATTGTTTTGCAGAGGCTAAGTTTACACGCGTAGGATAAAATCAAAAGCGATTGCTTAATCCGCCTGTTACTCCTCAATTATTATGAACCAACTACCGCGCCCGCGCCGCTCTGTAAAGTGAAAGATAACTAACAATAATGTTACAATTACCTACATGAGTGTTTTGTACTTACCTGTTAGTGATGGAGCGGTTCAAGGCGCGAAGGTTACAGGGCAATAAATTAAATAATAATTATTCAATACATTTTTTTTAACATATACCTACGCGACGTATACCTAAACTGGAAAAATGTTTACGCTATAGCATAAAGGCCCCAAAATTTAAGGCTTGTTATTGAAATAAAATATGCTAATACTTAATGTTGGCTTAATTATTTCTTTTTATTCAAAAACGAATATTAGTAAGCCATCTATACATATAAAATCCTTTGTCCTGAATGTCTGACGGATCAACGCACAGCCTAAACCGCTGATCATAGAGACCTGAAACTTACAGGGCTTGCTCTTTGTAATGCGTAGGGATCCGATAAGAAGGGATTTTTCGAAATTCGACTCCTAAGGGGGTGAAAAGGGGGAAAACAGTTTGTATGGGGCAACGTGATTCCTTGGTCCAATCTACTTCATATTTTGCACAAACATTATGTAACAGAATTGATGGAATTAAAATAAAATTAAAAAGGGAAAGAAAGTTATTTGGGAGCGATTTGCTTTAAAGTTGATATAAATACTCCTTAGTGCTTTTGATTTAAAGCTCCCACTCACAAGCGATCGATCAATTTAGTTTTTATAATTTAAACATTTACTGGATTCGTAGTTGCAAGTAAATCGGTTTAGATTAAAATTGAATATAGTCTGAGATCCTAGGACCACATTACTATACTTTTGACCCCCACCGCAAAAACTAGCTGGTAGGTCTTACACTAATCATTTTGTGTAATAGTTTGTCGTTAGCAATTTACTTTCAAATACGAATTAATTTCCAATTTGATCGAAGCAATCGATAGCCCGTGAGTGGGAGCTTTATTTTTATTTTGACATTAAAATATATTGTCATCAGGTTGAAAAATAAATATCTGACAAGAATGCGAAAGTTAAATCTGATGAAAATGTCTTTGAAAAACTAGGCACCTAAATATTTGCGATTGCTGCATTAATTATATTCATAATACTTATTATATTATTACATACTATATTTCAGTAGAATATTTTACATTTTTTATACTTAATTAATTTTTTTTTTCTTTTGATGTTATATTTAATTTATTTAGGTTTTTACAAAGGGTTTTTAGTTTTTAACCCACAACAATTACTCTTAAGATTTTCTTAAAAGATTTTTGATTTTTGTTTGTGCGCGCTAATCTCAGAAACTACGGAACGGATTTTTATAAAATTTGTTACTGTAGTAGTTTAGCCCTTGGGTAAATACATAGGCCTCGCTTTTTATCGCGGAAAATTGTTGGGTACCTTACCTACGGGTTCCACGCGGATAGAAATTAGGATAGCTCTGCTTATAATTTTGTGTAGGTATTTCAATTCAATCGGTTCATACCTAAAAAAAGTTTTATCAATCGAAAAAATAACGTAGTATAAAAAGCTATAAAAACCAGATATTTGAATTGGTTAAAACTTTGCCTAGGTTAATCCTAATCATTAATGTGTATGATTATTATTATATGAGGAATAAGTGAGAAGCTAGATGGCTTCGTGGTCGTACTGCTAACTCATCTCTCTCTCAAACTCTGTCGTGGTCCCACCTTTTTTTTTTTTTCCGAGGGGGAAAATGCTTTACGCATACCACCCAGGTGCAGGGGGCACCCAAGTGGTGATGTGTGACTCATGGTGTACCCACTAAAAACCCCCCCATCTTCCTCCTCGCCGCCCTCTGACGGGGCCACGGGAACGATACACACATCCGCGACCCCGCCGGCGGCAGCCGCCTACAAGCGGCTCCATCACAAGAGCCCGAAGGCCCTCCACGATGGGCGCACCAGATGGTATTAGGTGCGCCTCCCTCCTCGGCCTCCACCAGCACTGTAGCAGACTCCCCCTGAGTCTGCTACTAGGAGGCCATGGCTACCAGATAAACTGGTACCCGGTGGCAGATCAGGTTCTGCCACCGACCACACCTCGGTCGCAGAGGATAGGGCAAGCGGCGCACCGCAATACCGACATGCCTCTTCCTCTGCGGCCCCACCAACGCCGTTTCGACGGAACGGCCCCGCCAGCTCGCAGGGGGTAGGGAGAGTGGCGTACCGTAATACCATCACGCCTCTCCCCCTGCGAACCCTCCACGGCCACAGAAGATAGGGAGAACGGCGCACCGTAATACCGGCACTCCTCTTCTTCTGCGGTCCCACCTTCACGCGCGTCCTTTGCGGGCATGTTCAGCCCGCTGGGAGCGCCCTCCTCGGGCCAGCCGGCGGCAAACAGGCCGGCCCCGGTTGCCTCTTAGCTTCACCGTGGGTGACCAGTCCACGGTTACTAAGCCCCACCGCCACGACAAGGCGTGCAACCATCGGGGGGTCGTGGTCCCACCTAGGATGGGCGATGACAATCCAAATTATTTTTTAAGTTCAAAGTCCACAACGTCTTCCCATTCAAAAGATTTTCGAAATCGTTAAAATACTAATTATCGGCTACAAAGAAATCCTTACTTAATATTATACCTAAACGCGAAAGTTTGTATGTAGGCACATAATAATATGTTTAGTTTTTCATGCAATAAAGTAAAGTAAATAAAACACGTAAAGAATTTTAATGCAATCAGGTATGGTAGTAGGTTAAGCAGAATTAATACATAATACTTTTTCAGCTTATTAAATTTTATTTATGGTAGTTCTCGGTAGATTTCTTGCGTGTACCTACGAAGTGCTGTGCCTACACCATTATATATTCAATTTTGGTATTGGTAGTAACTAATAATATGTATTCTGTGGTATTGGTATTATCCCGAACAAGCTTTCCCTCTGACGCGAGCGAAGCTGCGGGCAAAAGCTAGTGTACAATATAATAGCTGTAGGTAACTAGGTAGGTATAGGAAGAATAAAAGTATTTTGGGTAAAGTAAATAGCATTATTTTGGGAAGTAGACACCTTGAAATAGTAATTCGGGCTTTATTAACTTTCGTCCACCATTGCCACATTAAGATTAAGGTAAAAATGTCCTTGGGTCTAGTTTCCCGTTATTATAAAATGTAAAATTATGAAGGTCAATATGAAAAGCTACTTATATTGGCCCGTGGCCGATGATCTATCAGTAATAATATGACATTGATTAAATGGATTTATTTCGCAATACATATTTTTCTCTGTGGATTCGAACAAAACCTTTACAAGCTCAGTATTACAAAAGACTCAAAGGTTAGATAATGTAGCGATGAAGTAATGTTTTGTGAGTTGTGAGTTACTGTGTGGTCAGCTTGTGGTTTAAACTTTAGAGCATCCTAATTACTACTACTACCTGTAAAAAACATTAAACGTCACGACATAGACATACATTTACACAGAGGCGTAACTATACCATTCGAGGCCCGTGGCAAATTCATCGGATGCGCCAAATATAGAGTCGGAAATTATTAATTGGAGTTTGACCTTTCTTCCTTTTTTTTTCTACAAATGCATTGGAATTTAATACATTTTTTACTTGTGTATATAAATGAAAGTCAAAACTTTTTTTTCCTAAATGTGTTATAATAAAATACGTTGGGAGTTGGGATTCTCCTCTGACCAGGGGCCCCTTCCGGCTGGGGGCCCGTGGCATTTGCCGGCTTGCCACCCTGTAGTTACGCCACTGATTTACTTGTAATGAAGTGGGGAGTTGGTATAAATCAATTTAACAGTTTTTTTGCGTTACTATTTAGTCGAGGCAAGTGGGCGTTAAGGCCGTGTAGACCCAATTTTACATGACTTTGAATCGATAATAAACAAACAAATAGTAACTTTAAAAAGCCAAAAAAAATACACATTGTTGTTTACTTAATGTTCTTTTACAATTTGTGGTTCAAAACATAATATTGAAAACTTCACTCGATCAAAAATAATTCCGAAGAGGAGGCTAAATTTGAATATTTTTCTTTTTGTTCATGAAGTTCATGATAGTTTTACTTTCAAAAATCATATCTACGAAAAGCTAATAACTTAAAGAAGAATAATTTGTGGTTACATTTTGCATGTTGGTTTAATTATTTTAACATTAAATAATTATTGAAATGCAGCGTGCGTAAACCGCTTGAGTCCAGTGTGACCGTTTACGGTAGATTGACTACTGCAACAGTAGATTTTCGTTGTAAAATTGGTAGTGCAGTAGATTTTCAGTATTTTTTGTAAAAGTAGCGGATTTCAGTAGAATATCCTGGCAATATTTTAAACTTTAGCAAATATTTTTCTCTTAACACGGAAACATCGGAAATGTTAACAAAACCTCTGATAGCAGTCAGTGATTCGTCGCTTACTTCGTCGGTTATTCGACGCTTGTTAATTATAGTAAAAGTTAAAGACAATCTTCTTCATGGGATACTCTTCCCAACTTACCTGTCCGGTAGTTGTGGTATAGTATACGGGTATGCGACCCCGGCTTCCCTAGCTATTACTGTCCTATCCCTTGCCCTCCTGGGCGGTAATATCCTACATTCCCTATTTCCCACTCTAACATCCTTTCCACACCACCTATTCTTCCCTTTCCCTATCCCTACCCTCTCCACCAATCCGTGGAAACGCAATGGATAATCAAAAATAATTGAATTATCCAAAATGGCGGCGATGTGGTTCGCCACCCATCACGTCTCGTTTCTCGCGGAGGCGAAAAGCGGACCATGGAGAGACGCTTGGCTACGTTGAATGTAAGAGGAGGAATGGATGAGAAGAATGAAAGTGGACGAAGCGAAAGAAGTATGTAAGGATCGTAGCAAGTGGAAAGAAGTGGTCTCTGCCTACCCCTACGGGAAAGAGGCGGTCCTGCTTACCCCTACGGGAAAGAGGCGGTCCTGCCTACCCCTACGGGAAAAAGGCGTGATTATATGTATTTATGTATGTATGTTAAAGACAAATGGCAAAGTTGTGGGTAATAAAAATATCTACAACCTATGTATACAACTTTTGTATTTACACTTTTTCCACATAATCTCAAAATTTGAGTGAAAAATTCAAAAAACAAAGTTTTTGGTTTTTAATTTTTAGCTTATTACAAAAAAATATTTTTTTTTCACGAAATTTGGTGAAAACTTACCTTTTTATGTTCCAAATATATTTACTGTATTTTTTTTTATTAAAAATATTTATTTTTTCACCTTATTTTGACTTAATATCGAAAATTTAACCCTAATTTTTAATCGAAAATTCTCCCGACAAAATATCAGCTTTTTTTAAAAAGTCGGTGGGCTTTTTATTCGTTAAAATCTCTCCTTTCTGATAATGTAAAAAAATATACATTACCTACATAGCCTTGCTACTTGTTCTTTTCTTTGCATTTTCTGAGAACATGAAAAATGGTAATTTATATATTATTTTGTTACATCAGAAAGTAGAGATTTCAACGAAAAAGCCCATCGGCACTTTTAAAAATTAAGCTGATATTTTGAGGGGAGAAAATTTGCCATTGATTTTTTTCCATAGAACTTGTAGTTTTGCCGGAAATCGAGATTTATAAACCGTTTTCTACACTTAAAAACTTACCTTCTTACACTTCCCGACCTCAAATCGCCCGTAAATTATTTTTCCTTTTATTTTTGTAATATTTTCTTGCTTTTCCAATGGGTTTCATCCTACTATAAATTCTTTTCACTTTTGACCATTTTCAAAGGTCTAAATTAATCTAGCCCTAGTCTAATAGGTTTTTAAACACTCATCATGTATCATCGCTTTTTCATGTAAAACAAGGTTTAATTGACAACGGTGGTAATTGCACAAATTTCCAACCAAAAAAATAATATATTATTATGGTTAAGATACCTAATTAAAAAAAACGAAACATGACAATGATGACTAGGTAATTAATTAAGTACATATGTGTGTATCTAATACATAATTTATTAATAAAACCTAATAATATTCATATCTGTCGCATCTAAAATTATCAATTTATATGAATTTTAAGTCACAAAGTACGTCAGTACAATTTCAGTAGGTTTTTCCAAAACGTTAGTAGATTTCAGTAGAAAAGTAAGTTACATCTGGTTACATCTAGTAGATTTGCGGTTTTTGAAAACGGTCACACTGCTTGAGTCGCCCCACAGTCGCCCGCTAGGCGTTGACGAGGACAGACCTATGTCAGTTTTGCTAGCGCACGGCTTACCCGCGTATTTATCGAACAATTCTTTCGTTTCTAACGCAGTGTAGGAAAGTCAGTTTATTTTGTTTTTTTTTTATTTTTGAACTAAATTATACATATCATACACAATAACATGTTATATTTTATCGTCGCCGCGTCATTGCTTTTGCCAGATGAGACGACCTCTGTGGCTCAGTGATTGAGCGTGTTGGTGCTCAAGCCGGGGGTAGCGGGTTTGAATCCCGCCGAAGGAACAAAAAGTTTCCTGTGTTCCCGGGTCATGGATATGTATAATACAATAAAAATCTAAAGGAAAGTCAGTTTGTTTTGTATTTTTTTATGTTTCTTTTTATTTTTGAACTAATTCTATACAGATAAAAAAAATTTAAGTGTCTGTTTGTAACTTCAAATTAACAACTTTTCATATAAGGAATCTAAAAGTATATTCGGTACTTATAATAAAATACCAATTTTTAAAATTTTTGTCTGTCCGTCTGTCTGTCTGTCTGTCTGTTTGTTCCGGCTAATCTCTGAAACGGCTGGACCGATTTTCACGGGACTTTCACTAGCAGATAGCTGATATTATAAGGTCTAACATAGGCTACTTTTATTTTAGGGTTCCGTTTAAAAAAATAGGGTTCCGCTTTCGTTAGATCTGCGCAAACGAAGTTGCGGGCATCAGCTAGTTATACATATAACCATACACAATAAGATGTTACATTTTATCGTCGCCGCGTCGCGTCGTTTTTTTTTGCCAGATGAGACGACCTCTGTGGCTCAGAGATTGAGCGTGTTAGTGCTCAAGCCGGGGGTCGCGGGTTTGAATCCCGCCGAAGGAACAAAAAGTTTCCTGTGTTCCCGGGTCATGGACATATAATACAATAAAAATCTATAGGAAAGTTTGTTTTGTATTTTTTTATGCTTCTTTTAATTTTTGAACTAAATCTATATACAGATAAATAAAAATGAAGTGTCTGTTTGTAACTTCAAATTAACAGCTTTTCACATAATGCATCTGAAAGTATATTCGGTACTTACAATTACAATAAAATACCAATTTTTTAAAATGTCTGTCCGTCTGTCTGTCTGTCGGTCTGTCTGTCTGTTTGTTCCGGCTAATCTCTGAAACGGCTGGACCGATTTTCGCGGGACTTTCACTGGCAAATAGCTGATGTCATAAGGTCTAATATAGGCTACTTTTATTTTAGGGTTCCGTTTAAAAAATAGGGTTCCGCTTCCGTCAGTTAGGCGCAAACGAAGTTGCGGGCATCGGCTAGTTATACATATAACCATACACAATAACATTATCGTCGCCACGTCGTTGCTTTTGCCAGATGAGACGACCTCTGTGGCTCAGTGGTTGAGCGTGTTGGTGCTCAAGCCGGGGGTCGCGGGTTCGAATCCCGCTGAAGGAACAAAAAAAATTTCTGTGTTCCTGGGTCATGAATGTGTATTAAATATGTGTATAATACAATAAAAATCTTAAATATGTGTATAATATAAAAATTATTAAATATATTTCTGTTGTCTGGTACCCGTAACACAAGTTCTTCGAGAACTTACCACGGGACCAGATTGACTTGGTGTGAAGCGTCCATAGATATATTATTGTGTTGTGTATTATGAGAAAAAAGTAGCTGATGCGTGGAGTAGCCTTAGTACATTATTGAATAAGCCAGTAAACAGTTTTTATGAATTTGTAACATCTACCATCTTATTTGCCGTACTTTTCGTTTCTTTTTATTTCGATTTCTGTTTTTACAATAATAATAATAAATAACTCCCCACGCCGATTTCGGTGACGGTGGCTGGTTTTATTGTAGCCTAGCCAGTTACACAGGAGTATTTTTATAGTGCCCAAGTGTGTGCGCAGTACACAAAGGCACTCTTTTTTTTTTACTCTCGTAATCCAGGGGGACGGATAACCGACACGACTGACGAGAGATGAGGCGCAGGTCCGACTTTTTACCTGCCCATCCGACGCATGGATCATCTTTCTTGTCAGACAATCAGGTGATCAGGCTGCGTTGTCCTAACCAAACTTGGAAACAACAATTTTTGTTGTTCCAGTGCGGGAATCGAAATTAGAACCTACGACCTCCGAGTCGAGAGCCAAGCTCTAACCACTAGACCACGGAGGCTGTTCTATTTACAATAAAATATAAGGATACGTGCTCAACATCCGTCATGCTTGCCTTTGCAGAACACACCAAGTCACTCGCAAGTAGGGGTTGCAATCCGGATACTTCGAAATTCGAAAAATTCGAAAAATCCGGATTTTCATTTAAAAATCCGGATTTTTCGAGTTTTTCGAATCTTGGTTACTACTATGAAAATTACATATTTTAATTGTAATTAGTATGTACTCTAGACGTACAATATTTGAATAAGGGATATAATTAATCGAGTGAACAAAAAATAAGTTGGTTTGTACTTGCACTGTACGTGAGCATACTGTATTGCTGAATTTGGCAGCGAATTAATATGTTGGCGACTAAATTACCAAACTGGTGAAATCACTCAAGTGACAAAAAATACAAAAATCGGCAGATAAAAAGTAGCGAAATTTAATCCAATTAGTACCGATGAGTTGGTGACCATTATACCATGTAAGTAGCTAATAAAGATTTGATTGATAAATTAATAGCTGCTAAAAATTCAATTTGCAAGCTACGGAAAATCCCAGTTTTGGATACTATTGGAGGTTTTTCTTTCTTTGGTATGGGTATCGTTTTCAAGGTTTTTGGGGGTGCAGAATAATATGAAAATAAAATCCGTTTTAAAATTCCAAAATGGCGTATATTTTTTTTTTTATTAAAAATGGATGTCTTTTTCCATGTTTCATATGCTGATTATAAAATTGTCTTCCAATTTCATTTTCCAAAATGGAGACTATCCAATCTTCGTAAAATTAACATGTAGTTTGTAGAGGTACCAGCTATGTAAGCTATAGAAACTTTTCGAAATTCAGGATTTTCAAATTTCTTTTTTTGGCATTCATGAAAAAAATATGCGATTTCCGGGTTAAGGGGGAGGAAATTTTTATTATTTTTCCAGTAATAGTATTATTTTTCCGTTTCTAAAATAGAAGCGATTATAGAAAAAAAATATGGCAATGTTCTACTTTGACACAAACAGTGTATAAAGCTATAGAAATTTTGGAAAATTCAGGATTTTTTCTTCCATCGTGAAGAAAATATGGTGTTGCGGGGTTTTTAAGGGGAGGAAATTTTCATTATTTTTTCAATAGGATGCACCGTTTCCGAGATAGAATCAATTTTATAAAAAAAATGCTCTACATTGAGATACGAGGGATGTATAAAGCTATGGAAATTTTGGAAAATTCAGGATTTTCAAATTTCTTTTTCTTCCATCATGAAGAAAATATGAGGTTGCGGGGTTACTAAGGAAATTTAAAATGGATGACTTTTTTGTAATCAGCACCCCCAGAAACCAACAAAAGGACAACCATATTATTTTTATAAAATTAAGTATGTCCGCCATATTGGAATTTCAAAATGAATGCCATTTTCGTATCCAGCACCCCCAAAAACCTGGTAATGACACCTATGTTAATTTTGCGAAAAATGAATATCCGTTATTTTTAAATTTAAAAATCAATTTACACAATATCTACACCCCCCTAAAATCGAGGAAAATTAAAAATTGGGAATTTTGTACGTTCTTTATGTTTTTTTTATGTGCGCTGGTTTTGCTGCTTATATGTTTTTTGAGTTACCTACATTCGGGAAAATATATGTGCCTATTCTTAAATTAAATGTGTACTCACAAATTGTCGCCAAGATGGTTATTTGTTCGCTAATATAATATATGTCTGCCAGTTTGGAATATTCAGTCGTATTACTTAGTCACCAGATTTGTAAATTTTTATTCCTTACATTCTTTAGCCAACATGGTAATTTAGTATTCAATATTCGGTATTTTCACATCCAAAATTTAATTGTTTTGTCGTGAGTTTAAATCCATGCCTTTGGATAATTTGATATTATTTTTTGTCCTGTTGAAATTGTTGACACATTTTTCCATTTATTCAAGTTATTTGGTAGAACATAGTCAATCCATTAAATGGAGATGCGAGGGATGAAGATCTGCTAAAATATTATGGTCGCTATATATGTATGGACTGTTTCTAAGATACTTACCATTTTATATTTTTTAGTAGTAGTACAGTTCAGTAATAGGTGATCCAATTTATAAAAACACTGAATATGGTTTCAGTTTTAATTGCACAAGTAGTAAGAAGTATAATAAGCAAATCCAAACCCAATTAAAGCTTTGTATATTTATATTTATTATTAATTGAATTCGTACTAACGAAAGTCAAAACATATTATTGCAATTTTAATTTCTACAATCATAGAATGCCAAATTAATATGACAGCTTAGAAAAAATGTAGTGCTTTAACTATATTTAATTATCTTCTAAATAATGAATATCTAAGTCCAAATACCTAAATCTTATCTCTATGATATCAGAATAAATTCTTAAAAAGTTTGGGAAGAAGTTTTGGAGTCGATAATACCTGACTGGTTGGTTTAAGATTAGAGAGATTTTTTCCGAATGAATGAAAGTAATATATATTTTTTTTATTATTAAAATTAATTTGATTGAACTAAACTAACCTAAACTAACGAGTCAGTAGCAAAACTAAATGAAAATCAACGCTCCTGTTTTTGCGTAGAAATAATTATTTTTTAGATAATATTTTAAAGATAAGATATAGGTGCCAAAAATAGCACCAACGATTTGTGTAAACCACTGTTATTTTTTTAAGTAATGTAGTTTTCATCTTATAGCGGAAACTTCAAAGTGCAATAAAGAGTAAGATGTTACTGTTTATTTGTAAGTAAAATGTTAAAATAAAGATCTTACAATAGTTACAGATTTGAAATTGTGCTTAGAATTGGTAATTGTACTTCTGTTAGTTACCGAGGGAATTAAAAGCACAATTTACGTGTTTAATTATTACCCAAATAGGTGGGTGGTTTTTACTTTCAAAAACTCAAAAGTGGTCCAATTTCGTCCATACAAAATTATTTGTTCAGCCCCATACTTCAAATGATTTGTCTTCACTCCCTGGATCTCAATTTAAAGGATTCTCAGTTTCCTACGTTTTATTAAACTGTAATAATTTTCCTACGTTAGTACTTTCTCATAGAAATGGAACTTTACGAAAACGGTAGTGGTGAACTGTGGCGTAGATAATTATGTAAAAAAAGCGTTAAAAAGATCACAGGCTATTCCACTTTTTTATAATTCTTTTTTATAATTTTGTAAATAACAATATATACATACCTTATTCAAAATAAAATACTAACTATAAAACTGAACATTCTAGGATTTCAAACGTAATCAAAAATATTTATAAAAATGAAAAAATAAATATAATTAAGTATATAATTTTGATATAATCTCATTATGTTTTTATTTATTCAGATTGTAATCATAATACTTACAACTTAAAATAAGAATTTATTTAAATTAAATTATAAAAAAGTAACTGTTTTTTTTTACTAATGAGTGTAATTTTTGCTACAAAATAGTAGTAAAATAAACATTGAAGTTTTATAAAATATGCAACAAATTAAAAAAAAATGAAAAATCTGAATTATCCGGATAATCCGGATTTTTGGGAGAAAAAATTCAAAAATCCGGATTTTCAAAAAGTCAAACGTTTGTGGAGGTTTGGATTTTGCGGCAAGTGGCAAACGTGCGGACTCGGCAGTAGGAATACATTTTTTGCAAGTGTCTGCCTAAGTAGGTACCATCAAATCGTCAACACCTATGTACCTGATACAGTATTTTTATCTCACGAAACGACACGTACTTTAGTGACCACACGAGCTAACGATAGGTACTCGTCTCCATGCACACATCGAACACAGCGTGTTTTTATACTTGTAACAGAACACACTGCATAGAAACTGTCAAAATCTATACTAATATTATAAAGCTGAAGAGTTTGTTTGTTTGTTTGAACGCGCTAATCTCAGGAACTACTGGTACGAATTGAAAAATTCTTTTTGTGTTGGATAGTCCACTTATCGAGGAAGGCTTAAGGCTATATAACATCATGCTAAGCTCAATACGAGCGGAGCACCATTCAAGAATGTTACAAAATCGGGGGTCTTTTTTTCCTTTTGAGAGCTTTCGCTGCGTACGCTGCGTAAACGGTTAAAGTTTCGCTAAAATGATGTATGGCAGAATTGTTTCCCTTTAAAAGTTCTAAAAAAAAGTCCGCGACAGTATATGTCTATCTTTTAAGGTTGGCTCACTATAACCTTTTTGTACTAACCAAATTTGTTCTAAAAGTAAGCATTATTTCTGAAGGTGTTTTCATAAAGATTATATTAATCCTTATCCAAGTAAATACGTTATTCATTACAAGCATTTAATCTAGAAGAAATTTGCCGTTTACATCATTTGATTTTAATAAGTATTTTAGAAGATATCGCAGTAATAAAATAATCATGCGCGCTATAGTACGGCGCGCGGCGCGGGCGGGTAGTCGTGAGGTGAAAGCGCTTCTCCTTCTACGTAAATGAAGTCGCGGGTAAATATTAGCGATATCCTAAAGTAACTATTCCACGCGGACGAAGTCGCGGGGAAAAGCTAGTAATTGAATAAAATTTAAGCATTTTTTACATAAGTACCTATAATATCTATTCAAATTATGTGTGCTATGTGTTGCATTAAAACAGTTATCTATGAATTTTATTATCTTTTTCAATGCAAATCTATACTAATATTATAAAGCTGAAGAGTTTGTTTGTTTGTTTGTTTGTTTGTTTGTTTGTTTGTTTGTTTGAACGCGCTAATCTCAGGAACTACTGGTTCGAATTGAAAAATTCTTTTTGTGTTGGATAGTCCATTTATCGAGGAAGGCTTTAGGCTATATAACATCATGCTAAGCTCAATACGAGCGGAGCTCCAATCAATAATGTTTCAAAATCGGGGTGTTTTTTTCCCTTTTGAGAGCTTTCGCTGCGTACGCTGCGGAAACGGTTAAAGTTTCGCTAAAATTATGTATGACAGAATTGTTCCCCTTTAAAAGTTCTAAAAAAAAGTCCGCGACAGTATATGTCTATCTTTTAAGGTTGGCTCACAATAACCTTTTTAAGCTAACCAAATTTGTTCTAAAATTAAGCATTATTTGTGAGGGTGTTTTCATAAAGATGATATTAATCCTTATCCAAATAAATACGTTATTCATTACAAGCATTCAATTTAGAAGAAATTTGCCATTTACATCATTTGATTTCAATATGTATTTTAGAAGATATCGCAGTAATAAAATAATCAGCGCGCAATAATGATGTGCGGCGCGCTGCGGGCAGTCGTGAGTCGCGGGCAAGCGTCCTTCTACGTAAATGAAGTCGCGGGTAAATTTTAGCGATATTCCAAAGTAACTACTCCACGCGGACGAAGTCGCGGGCAAAAGCTAGTAATAAAATAAATTGACCTACTCCCGACACGACTACACTGTAACACTTTGGGTTCATGTAAGTTCACGCCGGCGACGTAGGCGCGCGGCTCGCTTTGCGGCAATTGCGGGCAACTCTTGGAAGCGTTAAATGCCTATTTCGCTTGGTCTACCTGGTCTTAAGGGCGATTTCCTGATCGATTAGAACTATTTAGAACACAGGATTTGAGAAGTGCATAAATTATGTTCTTAGTTTTCTACAGGATGTGTGTACTATCGAAGAAGTTGCCGTTCGACCAGGCACAATATGAACATCTCTTATCAGAGCCGATGAATAGTGTGCACGCACATATACTCACGTGTCAATACGTCAACCACGTCTGCAGTCGTTGCGGTCACTTCCTTGTGTTGGTTATTTTGAGGCGCCCTAGTAGGTACGAACGAAAATGTTTAGAAATTATTCGAGCAGGAACTTTATCGATATTGAACTTTGTATTGTTAAGAATCACTTCATGAAGGGTAGCAAAATAAATAAATGACTCCTAATGAAATATGAATTAATGTTAAATGTTAAACCTCGTTACTGTCCGTAACGATGTTTAACATATTAATTACTATGAAAGAAACTGTGAAGTACTAAGTATGTACCTACTACCTAGTAGAGTACTATGTATAAAGCTAACAGGCTAACCTAGCCTCCGTGGTCTTGTGGCTCCGTGGTCTAGAGTCTAGAGCATTGGCTCTCGTCTCGGAGGTCGTGGGTCCGATTCCCGCATTGGAACAACAAAAAATGTTTCCAAGTTTGGTTAGGACAATGCAGGCTGATCACCTGATTGTCTGACAAGAAAGATAATCCATGCGTCGGATAGTCATGTAAAAAGTCGGACCTGCGCCTGATCTCTCGTCAGTCGTGTCGGTTATCCGTCCCCCTGGATTATGAAAGTAAAGGAAGAGAGAGTGCTCTTGTGTAATACGCACACACTTGGGCACTATAAAAATGATTCCTGCGTAACTGGCCTGGTTTCAATGAAACTAGTCACCGTCATCGTGATCGGTGTGGGGAGTGATGTATGAGCTATTCTCTACGAGAATAAACCGAAAAGTACAATTTTAGCTTCGAAATCACAAATCCATACCGTGGTCCGTGAGTTAAGTCAAGTGACCTTTCCATGTTTACGGTTAGTGAATAACTAATCAGCTAATGTTTTACGTGAACTGCGCTAGCGGCGCTGCAGGCACAGTTACGGAAATTGAATGTTATCAGTAGGGGTGCCAGACGTCCCGTATTTCCTAGGACGTCCGGTATTTCCCGAGACGTCCCGTATTTTAGGTATTATTTAAAGCGTCCCGCCGCACGGTGGGTCGAAAATCGGCTTTCATAGACATAGAAATGAAATCTCGAAAGTGATAGATTTTTTGATGGATATTGCTTCAGTTTAGTATTACTATGTAGAGAATTAAGTTTGAGATAATTTGGCCCAAAAATGAGGGAGTAATATTTTTTTTACGAAAAACTTGTATGGAGCCAACATGAAAAATTCAATTATTTCAAAAACGGCAAGTTTAACCGTAATATCCTGACAGATGGTTATAGTACCAATTATTCATGATTTTTTGGCATACATCATATAACGGTTTTAGCTGCTCTTTTTTTTTTAAAAATCGACGAAATTTTTGAAAAAAAGTCACCCTGTATTATTGCACGATTCGATAGTGTTACTATTAAGGAACAATTTCTGGAAAGTAATGGTATACGGCAAACTTGAGGAAAGTGTTGAATTTTAATAAACTCCTTCATATTTTGAACAAATGTATGAACAATTATATAAAATGCTAAAATTAAGCACTTTCCTTAACTTTCTCACATATAGTTACTTCCCAGCAATTGTTATTTACTAGCAACACTATCGAATGCTGCAATAATACAGGGTGACTTTTTTTCATAATTAACGGATTCGAATCCTAACCAAGGATGGTGACTTGGCTATAATCTGATAATGCAGTTATATTCTTCGTACACTGTGAAGTGAAGGAAAATTATGTCAGAGTAATTTCTTCCCAAAAATACTGGGTCTATAACTTTTTTATAGAAAATTTCTATGAAGCCAATGACAAAAATCCAATTATCTTCAAAACGGCAAGATAAATCCTTAAATCCTTACATGCTGTTATAGTACTATTAATTCATTTTTTTTTCTGCATAGTTCATGAAACGGTTCTATTTGCCATTTTTTTTAAATAATCGAAAATTAATTTTGAAAAAAAAAGTCACAATGTATTATTGCACCATTCGATAGTCTTGCTAGTAAAGAACAATTGCTGGGAAATAA
This sequence comes from Glaucopsyche alexis, assembly GCA_905404095.1. Taxonomy (NCBI): domain Eukaryota; kingdom Metazoa; phylum Arthropoda; class Insecta; order Lepidoptera; family Lycaenidae; genus Glaucopsyche; species Glaucopsyche alexis. Next base: position 29,450,522 of record FR990047.1, read on the forward strand.
CTACATATGAGAAAGTTGAGGAAAGAACTAAATTTTAGCATTTCATATTATTTTTCATACATTTGTTCAAAATATGAAGAAGTTTATTGAAATTTTACACTTTCCTCAAGTTTTCCGTATACCATTACTTTCCAGAAATAGTTCTTTACTAGCAAGACTATCGAATGGTGCATTAATACAGGTGACTTTTTTTTTTCAAAATTAATATTTCGGTGATTAAAAAAAAATGGCAAATAGAACCGTTTCATGAACTGTGTAAAAAGAACACGAATTAATAGTACTATAACAGCATGTAAGGATATAAGGATTTATCTTGCCGTTTTGAAGATAATTGGATTTTTCTCATTGGCTTCATAGAAATTTTCTATAAAAAAGTTATAAATCCAGTATTTTTGGGAAGCAATTACTCTGACATAATTTTCCTTCACTTCACAGTGTACGACGAATATAACTGCATTATCAGATTATAGCCAAGTCAACATCCTGGGTTAGGATTCGAATCCGTTAATTTTGAAAAAAAGTCACCCTGTATTATTGCAGCATTCGATAGTCTTGCTAGTAAATAACAATTGCTGGGAAGTAACTATATGTGAGTAAGTTAAGGAAAGTGCTTAATTTTAGCATTTTATATAATTGTTCATACATTTGTTCAAAATATGAAGGATTTTGTTAAAATTCAACACTTTCCTCAAGTTTTCCGTATACTATTACTTTCCAGAAATTGTTTCTTAATAGTAACACTATCGAATCGTGCAATAATACAGTGTGACTTTTTTTCAAAAATTTCGACGATTTTAAAAAAAAAAAGAGCAGCTAAAACCGTTATATGATGTATGCTAAAAAATCATGAATAATTGGTACTATAACCATCTGTCAGGATATTACGGTTAAACTTGCCGTTTTTGAAATAATTGAATTTTTCATGTTGGCTCCATACAAGTTTTTCGTAAAAAAATTATTACTCCCTCATTTTTGGGCCAAATTATCTGAAACTTAATTTTCTACATAGTAATACAAAACTGAAGCAATATCCATCAAAAAATCTATCACTTTCGAGATTTCATTTCTATGTCTATGAAAGCCGATTTTCGACCCACTGTGCGCCGCCGGGACTAGCGCTGTCCCGTAAAACATGCGATTAAGGGTTAAAGGCTATTTTCACGACATCCCATACACACAAATATAAGCTCAGGCGCACAGTGGGTCGAAAATGGGCTTTCATAGATATAGAAATGAAATCTCGAAAGTAATAGATTTTTTGATGGATATTGCTTCAGTTTCGTATTACTATGTAGAAAATGAAGTTTGAGATAATTTGGCCCAAAAATGAGGGAGTAATAATATTTTTACGAAAAACTTGTATGGAGCCAACATGAAAAATTTAATTTTTTCAAAAACGGCAATTTTAACCGTAATATCCTGACAGATGGTTATAGTACCAATTATTCACGATTATTTGGCATACATCATAATATAACGGTTTTAGCTGCTCTTTTTTTTAAAAAATCGCCGAAATTTTTGAAAAAAAGTTACCCTGTATTATTGCACGATTCGATAGTGTTACTGATAAGGAACAATTTCTGGAAAGTAATGGTATACGGCAAACTTGAGGAAAGTGTTGAATTTTAATAAACTCCTTCATATTTTGAACAAATGTATGAACAATTATATAAAATGCTAAAATTAAGCACTTTCCTTAACTTTCTCACATATAGTTACTTCCCAACAATATTACTTCCCAGGTCTTTACTAGCAAGACTATCGAATTGTGCAATAATACAGGGTGACTTTTTTTTCAAAATTAATATTTCGATTATTAAAAAAAAATGGCAAATAGAACCATTTCATGAACTATGTCAAAAAATGACGAATAAATCGTACTATAACAACGTGTAAGGATATAAGGATTTATCTTGCCGTTTTGAAGATAATTGGATTTTTCTCATTGCCTTCATAGAAATTTTCTATAAAAAAGTTATAAATCCAGTATTTTTGGAAAGAAATTGCTCTGACATAATTTTCCTTTATTTCACAGTATACGACAAATATAACTGCATTATCAGATTATAGCCAAGTCAACATCCTTGGTTAGGATTCGAATCCGTTAATTTTGAAAAAAAGTCACCCTGTATTATTGCAGCATTCGATAGTCTTGCTAGTAAATAACAATTGCTGGGAAGTAACTATATATATGAGAAAGTTAAGGAAAGTGCTTAATTTTAGCATTTTATATATAAGTTCATACATTTGTACAAAATATGAAGGAGTTTATTAAAATTCAACACTTTCCTCAAGTTTGCCGTATACCATTACTTTCCAGAAATTGTTCCTTAATAGTAACACTATCGAATCGTGCAATAATACAGGGTAACTTTTTTTCAAAAATTTCGACGATTTAAAAAAAAAGAGCAGCTAAAACCGTTAAATGATGTATGCCAAAAAATCATGAATAATTGGTACTTTAACCATCTGTCAGGATATTACGGTTAAACTTGCCATTTTTGAATTATTTGAATTTTTCATGTTGGCTCCATACAAGTTTTTCTTAAAAAAATTATTACTCCCTCATTTTTGGGCCAAATTATCTCAAACTTCATTTTCTACATAACATATATAACATATATATACAGTAATACTAAGCTGAAGCAATATCCATAAAAAAATTGTCACTTTCGAGATTTCATTTCTATGTCTATGAAAGCCGATTTTCGACCCACCGTGAGGCGCTCTAAAACCAGGGCCGTGCCGCCCCTGTGTGCGATGTGTGCGGCGCACACAGGCGCCAAGACGATGGGGGCGCCGCGGGCCGCCACCGAAATTATTTATGTTACACTTTAACACTTACACAACAACATATTGTTTGTAGTGGAGTATCGATAACAAATAGGTACAATAGGCGCAACATATGCCTTGTAAATAACAAAACATATTATACATTTACTTTACATTAATTACTCAGCGAATCAAAATAACCGCCCGCGGCGCTGCTCCGTGAGTATTTTTGAGTGTGTTCATGAACGCAACCCGAATCCCGATGCGATGCGTGCGACGCAAGCGCGGTGGCACGGGCGCGCGGGCGTTGGGATCGCGGGGTTTCCCCGATTTTAACGTAGGAGAGAGTCAAAACAATTGAACAATATGTCGAAAAATATGTCGAAAGATTCATTAGATACTAATTAATAAATATTTATAATGTACCGAAAAATAAAGTGTTAAATTATAGGCAGAATATTCGCGTCGGAAGTCTATGAGCATTTTAAAATTTCACTAGTTATCTACACTAATATTATAAAGAGGAAAACTTTGTTTGTATGTTTGTTTGTTTGTTTGTTTGTTTGTTTGTTTGTAATGAATAGGCTCAAAAAGTACTGGACCGATTTCAAAAATTCTTTCACCATTCGAAAGCTACATTATCCACGAGTAACATAGGCTAAATTTTATTTTGGAAAAAATAGGGTTCCGTAAGATATTTGGGTTTTTCGGACACAAGGTGTAAAAAATCAACCAGAAAAGTTACTTATTTTGCGTACGCTGCCTAAACTATAAAAGATAGAACCATAAAATGTTCTAATTAATTGTAGATCTTATAAATATCTACAAAAAAGTCCGCGACACACTATACCTATCTATGTCGAGTGAGGCACAACAACCATTTTTTTATTTAGAAATCTTGAATTTTTTTTGGACTACATTTAAACGCGTTTATTTTACTCATGCTATTAATCCTTATCAAAATAAATTATTTCATCACTAAGTACAGTTTATGTAGATAATATTTGGTCTTTGAATGATTAAAATTGGACGTTTGGTTTTGAAGTTATGGCGAAATTAAAATATTACGATTTTTGCTGCACGGCCCGTTACGAAGTGGGCGTCACCAAGGCGGGGTGCGCGTGCGGGTTAATGTTTAGTTTAGTTAAATAGTTTAGTTATTTTATAAACATCAAATTGATAATATCTTAAAATATAATACATTATAATATCTATACATCTATACAGTTAAATACAATTTAAGTGTCTGTTTGTAACTTCAAATTAACAGCTTTTTACAATAGAATCTGAAAGTATATTCGGTACTTACAATAAAATACATTTTTTTTTTAATTTTTGTCTGTCCGTCTGTCTGTCTGTCAGTCGGTCTGTCTGTCTGTTTGTTCCGACTAATCTCTGAAACGGCTGGAACGATTTTCACGGGACTTTCACTAGCAGATAGCTGATGTTATAGGGTCTAACATAGGCTACTTTTATTTTAGGGTTCCGTTTAAAAAAATAGGATTCCGCTTTCGTTAGTCATAAATAAAGTCGCGGGTAAATTTCAGCGATATCCCAAAGTATTGTTCCACGCGGACGAAGTCGCGGGCAAAAGCTAGTATTACAATATAACAGTTTTTCAGTTGAGAACTCAATCCCCCGGGGGTTTGAGTTCTCAACGCGGATTCGAATCCCGCCGAAGGAACAAAAAGTTTTTCCGTGTTCCTGGGTCATGGATGATGAAAATAAGTGTATAATATAAAAATAATAAATATATTAAGTACCGTTGCCGTAACACAAGTTCTTCGAGAACTTACCACAGAACCAGATTGACTTGGTGTGAGGCGTCCATAGATATTAAAAAAAATATAGGAAAACAGTAGACCTAAAGGCCATCAGTGTAGCTTCCCGCTAAGCCTATCGAGCTAAAAGGGCTTCTAAAAATTTTCACTGATATTTTTTTTTATCAGACTTTTGAGATGTCTGATGAAAGTTTAATAAAACACTCTTTTTTTAAATTTTAAACTGTCATAATGTTATTCCGAAAAAGTTATTCTGAAAAAAAAACCACTTTTTTCGGTTTTCTTTCTTTCACGATATCTTTCGAAAGAATCAACCAATTTTGACTGGATTAGTGGCGATCGACGTGGTTTTTCAAGGTTAAGAGCGGATTAGTTTTTGGACTTCAATAAAACAATATTTTTTGAAATTTCAAACTGTCATACCTTTGGAATGAATCAACAGATTTTCACGCGATTGGGGGCAATCGATGTAGATTTTTATGTCCTTTGAAAGAATCGACAACAAAAATGAAATTGAAAAATGAACGGAGTTAATCCGAAAAAACACTTTTTCGGTTTTCTTTCCTTCACGATATCTCTCGAAAGAACCAACCGATTTCGACCGGATTAGCAGTGATCGACGTGGTTTTTCAAGGTTAAGATCTGATTAGTTTTTGGAGTTGATCGATAAAGCCGTTTAAAAATTATTCCAAAAAAAATATTTTAAAACAAAATGAGGAAAACAGTTGACCTAAAGGCCATCCGTGCAATTTCCCGCTTACCACTTAAATTTTATCTAATGCGTCATTTTTGAGATTATCGAGCTCAAAAAAAGTGCTTCTAAAAATTTTCACTGAAAATTTTATTTCGTCAGCCTTGGAAAGTTAAATAAAACGTCCAAAGTTATGACAGTTTGAAATTTCAAAAAATAGTTTTTGAAATTTCAAACTGTCATAACTTTGGAATGAATTAACCAATTCTCACGTGATTGGCGGCAATCGATGCAGTTTTCCATGTTCTTTGAAAGAATCGACAACAAATTTTTTGTAGATGAAAAATTTCGGAGTTATTCCGAAAAAAACACTTTTTTCGGTTTTCTTTCCTGCACGATATCTCTCGAACGAACCGACCGATTTTGACGAATTAGCGGTCATCCACGTGGTTATTAATAGTTAAGAGCTGATTAGTTTTTGGAGTTGATCGATAAAGCCGTTTAAAAGTTGTACCTAAAAACAACTTAATTCTTTTTTACAGATTTTTGAGATTTTTTGAAATCTATCCGAATCGGTCCAAATTGTATTCAAAATCTAAGTTTGACCAAGCCCTTTCGAATGGCGCCAGCCGCAATAAAATCGGTCAAACCGTTCAAAAGTTTTACATACTTACACACACATACACACTAAGTATGTAACAATTTAATTTGCGCTTTATTTTTCGTATTTTAAGAAAATTTAGATAATATATAAACTAGTATATTAAACTGAAGAACATTTTTCCTTCAGTCAAAATTAACAAATAATAAAAAAGTACGTTAAAACAGGAAGATTCGTAAAAATAAGAGGCGCCTCATGGGTTTCGCACACAGGCGCTGCCGGGGGTCGGCTCGGCCCTGTCTAAAACTAATCAAAATATGCTACAACTTTTAAAGTCGGTACTAGCCAATTTGAAGTAGAGTTCTATAAAATATTGTCTTATCGGGATATTGTTTGGGCTGGTACCGATTTTTAAATAATGAAGATCGAGTAGAGAAATAGCTATATTTTTTTTCGAATTTATGAAAATCTGCTAAACATTAAATTTTCTAGACCGTACACATTAGGCGCAGACGCTAGCATTCCGGTTCGTGCATTTAGGATGTATATTATTTAAGTGCACATCTTGCAACACTCATTCATCCTTATGCAAGCTCTCAATTCTCATGATGCACTTAAATCTATAAATAGGTATAAATTAATTGTAAATACAAATTTGATATGTTATTGAATTGAATTGGGTATTAAATACGCAGTAAGCGAGCTGTTAATAATGAATTCTAACTAGGAACGATTTCTATCACATCGACTTGCAACTGAAGAAAACGCGTCTAAGGTTCTTGCGCATATCCGAGATAAATAACTTTATATTTTTTTAGATATATTAAAATAGCATGCCTTCTCTTTCATAAATACGAAGAAGGAGAGAGATAATATATGGTAAAACCCAGGGTTAACTTAAACCAGAAGATTTAGGAGCTACGTTGCCTCATGCGGCTCGTGCCACACAGAATACGCCATGGTACAGTGCAACCATGTTTATATTTTTTTGACAGTTAGTATTTTTATACATCATCTGTTAATTTCTAAAGAACCCCCGAGACCAAAGACTTCTAGGTATATACTCTAAGCCCGAGACGATGAAATGGTTCGACTCAAACACGTAAAAGAGATGTTTGATTTTGGGCCAGTTCTATATACACTACATAGGTAAATAGGAAAAAAATTTGGGAATATCATAAAAATACGAAAAAATTAATTTGAAGAACGGTACATGCGTACAAAAATTAGTGTCCGACCGAAAGTTCGGTTTCGGTTTCGGCTGAGTTTCGGCCAAAAATCAAGTTTCGGCGGCAGTTTCGGTTTCGGCCAAAAGTGGCCGAAACTTTTGCCGAAACCGAAACTGATTTCGGAAGTTTTCGTGCACGCTCGCCTAACTTCGTTTCTTGCGGCAACGCTTTGACAACGCAACTGAATTTGAAAACATAATTAAAATATAATTAATATTTTTTTAATACCTATTACATACATATACATACATACATACATATGATCACGCCTTTTTCCCGTAGGCAGAGTCGCAGAGACCGACTCTTTCTCGTAGGGGTAGGCAGAGGCCACTTCTTTCCACTTGCTACGATCCTTACATACTTGTTCCGCTTCGTCCACTTTCATTCTTACCATCCATTTCTCCTCTTACATTCAACGTAGCGAAGCGGTTCTCCATGGGCCACTTTTCGCCTCCGCGAGAAACAAGACGTGATGGGTGGCGAACCACATCGCCGCCATTTTGGATAATTATTATTTTTATGATTGTCCATTGCATTCCCACGGATTGGTGGAGAGGGTAGGAATAGGGAAAGGAAAGGATAGGTGGTGTGGAAAGGAAGATTGGTGAGTTAGAGTGGGAAATAGGAAATATAGGATACTAGATGACGCCCGCAACTCCGTTGCGCCAAAATTCGTTTATCGCGGCGGAACGTACATTTTTCCAGGATAAAAAGTATCCTATGTCCTTTCTCGGGTCTCAAAGTATCCCTATACCAAATTTCATCAAAATCGGTTCAGCGGTTTGGGCGTGAAGAGGTAACAGACAGACAGACAGACAGACAGACAGACAGACAGACACACTTTCGCATTTATAATATTAGTATGGATTACCGCCCAGGAGGGCAAGGGATAGGACAGTAATAGCTAGGGAAGCCGGGGCCGCATACCCGTATACTATACCACAACTACCGGACAGGTAAGTTGGGATGAGTATCCCATGACCAATATTACATTAAATAAATGATTACAACAAAATTAATATACCGTGTTTTCATTTCATGTCCTAATTAATGCAGAATAATGGATAAAATGCACCAAATTTCAGTATTTTAAGGAATTTTCTACTTGACCACGTGAGTTTCGGTTTCGGTTTCGGTTTCGGCCGAAACTGAAGCCACTGCCGAATATTCGGTTTCAGTTTCGGTTTCGGCCGGAAAACCAGTTTCGGTCGGACTCTAACAAAAATGATTATTTGAAGAGTTTTTTATTGCGAGAACACTATTTTTAGGGCGGCCATGACAGTTGTTTTGACTTGACTTTTGACGTAGTAGACAGTTTTACGAAGAGACGTCGTCTTGAATGTCATACGTCTTTCTTTGTCAAAAGTCATGTCATTGACAAAATGACATTCTTTAGTTAATTCTGATCTGATCCGCCATGTTTTATTTTACTTTGTGTTGCTCTCCTTGACAAAGTTAATTTAAATGTACATGGTAACGAAGTGAAATTAAACAAAATAAAGAATAGGTAACGGTTACTATATTATGTAGCTATATTTACATATACTGTACAATGTACATAGGGCTGGCCCAGGCCTCATACATTTCTTGAACATCTCTTTTTGTTTTGAGTCAAACCAATTTGTTGTTTGAACGGTTTGTCAAATATTTAAGGGTTTGAACCTTTGAGTATATAACCACTAGAGAGAGTTTTAGCCAGCAAACGCGTGTCCTTTTTCTGCTTGTGTGCATTGTATTAGTGTACGTGCAGGGATGTAACGTATATCGATATAATATCGATAAACTACTCGACTTTTTTGTGGTACCTATCGACGTTTGTAGATATTTTTATAATTCTGAATTTTTATTTTATAAACACATTTTAAGTTTCATGTCATCAGTTTATAATGTGTAAAACTCATTAAGTAGGGTAGACCGGGGACAATTGAAACACTTTTACTTTAAATGTATGTATTGATCATACTACATAAATTTATGCAATTGAAACTAATTACATTTGTAGATAATATATCTGGCTATCAAATGTAGTATCCCGCAATAGTAAAATTGTATCAGGTAAACGACAAATTTAAAAAAACCAAGTGGAAAAAAAATGTTTCAATTTACCCCACTAGGGGGTCAATTGAAACAATAGGTGGGGTCAATTAAAACACTTAAATAAAAAATTAACAAAAAAATGAATTCATTTGGTATATATTAGAACATGTTATAGAATTCGTTTTTAACTATATCATATAAATACGGACAAAATTGGACCACATTTACCAATATGCTTCAACAAAAAACAAACTGCTTTTAAGATTTTAAATAACTTGGAAATTATTCAAGCTACAATAGTATTTTTTAGATACAAAGCTTTCATTTAACATAAATAATTAAAAGGTAACCGAATGTTTATAATAGAACCTACAACTATGGCTAAAATAATATAAAAATAGTTTCATACAAAATGGTAAGTTTCAATCATGACTATGTTTCAATCATAACTATATGGTTTTTTTGCTATTCATTAAAATAATATAAATTTGTATTCAAAAATTACAAATAATATCTTCATTCATTCTAATTGAACAGCGCCTTCTCCAACAACAAACCTCTGGTCGATAGTTCAAAATAATTATATATTAGCACTTTTTATGGCATATTTCGCTATTTCGCTTCTTGAAAACTTTTTGCTGATATATACCTACCCCATTTTAATTTCAGCGATTAGCGTGTCTTCTCGCACAGATTCTCTTTTTTTCTTGTACCTACTTAGAGACTTATGATCCACATTAAATATATCTGCAGCTTTTCTTAATTTTCTACTTGCCAAAACCTCTTGGTATTGATAGGCAAATAGGTCCTTTGAACTTCTGTTCGTTGAAAGTATACGTTTTCGTGGCATCTAAAAATTAATAAGATAATAATTACTTACATTTTCTTCATTCGAATTAAAATTATCAATCAATATTATAGAGTAACTGAAAGGTTTACGTAAGTAGATGGTAGGTAGCTTGAATAAAGTGCACTCACTGAGCAATGTCTGTCAGAACAGCCAGTTATAATATTATATTAATAAAAGTGCATACAATATAATAATATGAACGATGGGGATGTTTGAAACACGTGGACGATTGAAACGTTTCAATCGTCCCCTTTACTGTTGTAACAAATGTCCCCATACGAGACTTTGCATTTGAAGGTATTTTATCGACATAAATACTGAATTTAAAGTGGTTCCGATTATATAAAAAGAAACCCAACTAAACAAACAAACCACTAAAATAAATCAACCAGCAATAATTACCATAATAACGAATATGTTTAATAATCAAAAACATTGAAAATACTCACGGTAGGTGTCAAAAATCAATAAACCTCATTTGTGCACGACTGCTTCGCGCGATGTCGCCGATGCTATTGGAGAAAGTTCGGACATGTTCGGTGCGTCGAAAAAGTGTCAGTTGAACGCCGTAAGTACATTAGTTTACTAGAAAAACGCGTTGTTTCAATCATAGCGCGTTTCAATTGTCCCCGGTCTACCCTACCTTTTTAATTTAAGATATAGGTATTTGAAATTAACAAGATTTTATTAGATGTTTAAAAAATATTGTGTTCTTATAAGGTTTGTTTGTTTGCATGGGCTCCGAAAGTACTTGACCGATTTTGATGAAATTTTGCACATATATAGAAAAGACCACATAGGCTACTTTTTTGCGGCACGGCATTTCTTTTAGCGCGCACGAAGGCGCGGGCAACATCTAGTTTTTATCATAAAAGCGTTTTCCCATTATCCGACACGATATCGGTAAAGAATGCTGATAGCCGATACACAATAGCCAAAGGCGAGTAAAATGTATGAAATAATTAGTAGCATAATTCTTTCACACTATTCAGTCAATTGCGTATTTTAATTACCTATAAAATAAGTATTATGAGAAAACGTTTTATTAATAACTATTTACATTAAATAAAATTACTCCTTAAATCTACCAATTGAAAGTTTACAATTCCTAACAATTCTGCACTATTGTAATAGAAATAGACCGTTCATAAATATTTTTAGCCGACTTTAAAAAAAGGAGGTTCTGTGTTCGGCTGTATATAATATGTCACCGTAAAATTGTAAAAACCGTTCGATTGTAATATTACTAGAGATATTATATTATGTTGACAGATTGTCAAATAAAAATTTCTCCTTACAATAATTGTACGCATTATTTTTAGTTTTAATTATTATTATGAAAAAGAAAACAAATATGGCGGCGCGGGGCACTTGCCATTTAACCAATCGGCACGGTAAATATTACAATGTTACGAAAAATAACGTGTAAAATTGTAAGAAGTAATTTTTATTTGACAATCTGTCGACATTTTATAATATCTCTATAATAGTAATATATTACAATCTAACGGTTTTTAAAATTTTATGGTGACATATATTATACAGCCGAACACAGAACCTCCTCTTTATTAGTAAGTAAGCCTTAGTAATACCGACCCGATAATATATCCCGACGGACATACTATCAGGAATCTGGAAGGCCGGGGAAAATTTAGAGCATTGAAAATATAACTCTGGACTGATACAATAGAAATGAAAATCGAACACACGAGTCTCATGTCAAATCTGACAACACAAAAATTTTGCGTCTCTTTGTATTGTATTTGATTAGCATCTAAATAGTAAATACATTGAGAGATTAGCTGAGTCAGTCAGATTACTGACTTGCTTGGGGGCCTAGCAGGAACAATTGTCAATTGCGTAAGCGTTACGTTATCGAAAGAGATTTGTATAAAAATTTGCGCACCTGTCAATTGTTCCTGCTAGGCCCATATTTACAGGAATAAAAGTGCTTTTCTATCCGATATCAAACCGATAATGTGAAAGACCAAAGACTTCTAAAGACGGAGTCATAGTTTTTGAAAGTTGGTACTATTGTTTTCTGTTGCTCTGTCTTACTAACGATGTATCAATACGATCGAATGAAAGAGCTTATATCGGTGTATAAACGCGTGTTTCGTGTCATGTTATGGCCAGCTCAGTAGGCCATTGCAGAGCAGTAGCTCTGTGTAATTTTTGTGTTTTATCAATGAAAATAAATGTGTAAAGGATATATTAATTTTAAAACATCTAATATGTGTTGCTCCGCTGCATATTGTGCCTCAAGAATGACGACAGAAGGTGTCAAATACTTGGAATTATCATTTTACACGTAATGTTTTAACAATGTTTTGTGAACTAAATAATGAGTATTTTTATAATATAAACAGATAATCACTAAATTTAACGAACCCTTTTTCGTACTATGTCACGCTTTAATGATGAATATCACGTAATGAGTAATAATTTGTGCAAAATAAAAGCTTTGTTTTTCTGCGTATTTTGAGTGATGTACCCTACTGACACAAGAGTTTATCGATAAAGATAATAAACTTTTACTAAACGGTTTTATTAGGTCTCGGAAATGCTCCGGAAGAAGAGGCGAATAGATTGAAGCAGTTAGATGCGAAAATTAGAAGAGTGTGTTGCACCAGTGAGACAGCTTGGTGTGACGGTATTGATACGGGGAAGATATTTCTGTTTTACCGGACAATTAAGAAGACTTACAATAATATTAGAGTCCGACCGAAACTGGTTTTCCGGCCGAAACCGAAACTGAAACCGAATATTCGGCAGTGACTTCAGTTTCGGCCGAAACCGAAACCGAAACTCACGTGGTCAAGTAGAAAATTCCTTAAAATACTGAAATTTAGTGCATTTTATCCATTATTCTGCATTAATTAGGACATGAAATGAAAACACGGTATATTAATTTTGTTGTAATCATTTATTTAATGTAATATTGGTCATGGGATACTCATCCCAACTTACCTGTCCGGTAGTTGTGGTATAGTATACGGGTATGCGGCCCCGGCTTCCCTAGCTATTACTGTCCTATCCCTTGCCCTCCTGGGCGGTAATATCCTATATTTCCTATTTCCCACTCTAACTCACCAATCTTCCTCTCCACACCACCTATCCTTTCCTTTCCCTATTCCTACCCTCTCCACCAATCCGTGGGAATGCAATGGATAATCATAAAAATAATAATTATCCAAAATGGCGGCGATGTGGTTCGCCACCCATCACGTCTTGTTTCTCGCGGAGGCGAAAAGTGGCCCATGGAGAGCCGCTTCGCTACGTTGAATGTAAGAGGAGAAATGGATGGTAAGAATGAAAGTGGACGAAGCGAAACAAGTATGTAAGGATCGTAGCAAGTGGAAAGAAGTGGTCTCTGCCTACCCCTACGAGAAAGAGGCGGTCTCTGCGACTCTGCCTACGGGAAAAAGGCGTGATCATATGTATGTATGTATGTATGTATATGTATGTAATATTAAAAAAATATTAATTATATTTTAATTATGTTTTCAAATTCAGTTGCGTTGTCAAAGCGTTGCCGCAAGAAACGAAGTTAGGCGAGCGTGCACGAAAACTTCCGAAATCAGTTTCGGCCGAAATTTTTGACCGAAACTCGGCCGAAACCGAAACCGAACTTTCGGTCGGACACTAAATAATATAATTATACTTTCTTAAACATATTTTTTTTTATTTAGTTTCTAATTAAAATGCACAAAGAGCATTTTTCCATTATCCGCTCCAGATCGAATACGATATCGGTATCGAATGCCGATACAGTAATCGATATTCAATAGCCATGCAAGGGCAAGGTAAAATATATGAAACACATAGGTCTTCCACATTATCGGTTTGATATCGGATAGAAAAGCACTTTTATTCCTGTAAATATGGGCCTAGCAGGAACAATTGACAGGTGCGTAAATGCAATGTTATCGAATGTCAATTGTATGAGCGCTGTCATAATTTTTATACAAATCTCTTTCGATAACGTAACGCTTACGCAATTGACAATTGTTCCTGCTAGGCCCCCAAGCAAGTGAGTAATCTGACTGACTCAGCTAATCTCTCAATGTATTTACTATTTAGATGCTAATCAAAAATGCAAATACAATACAAAGAGAGGAAATCGAACGCAAAATTTTTGTGTTGTCAGATTTGACATGAGACTCGTGTGTTCGATTTTCAGTTCTATTGTATCAGTCCAGAGTTATATTTTCAATGCTCTAAATTTTCCCCGGCCTTCCAGATTCCTGATAGTATGTCCGTCGGGATATATTATCGGGTCGGTATTACTAAGGCTTACTTACTAATAAAGAGGAGGTTCTGTGTTTGGCTGTGTATAATATATGTCACCATAAAATTGTAAAAACCGTTAGATTGTAATATTACTAGAGATGTTATAAAATGTCGACAGATTGTCAATTAAAAATTTCTTCTTACAATTTTACACGTTATTTTTCGTTACATTGTAATATTTACCATGCCGATTGGTTAAATGGCAAGTGCCCCGCGCCGCCATATTTGTTTTTTTTTTTCATAATAATTAAAACTAAAAATAATGCGTATAATTATTGTAAGGAGAAATTTTTATTTGACAATCTGTCGACATAATATAATATCTCTAGTAATATTACAATCTAACGGTTTTACAATTTTACGGTGACATATTATATACAGCCGAACACAGAACCTCCTTTTTTTAAAAGTCAGCTAAAAATATTTATGAACGGTCTATTTCTATTACAATAGTGCAGAATTGTTAGGAATTGTAAACTTTCAATTGGTACCTAGATATGCGCAATTGTTGAATTAATGTCAGTTTCGATTTTATTCACGTCCGATTTTTTTATGTGTAAATAGTATAAATATGTCATCTGCAAATAATGTCAGTTTGTAGGAAGGCATTATTGGAATGTCATTAATATAAAGTAAAAATAAAAGTGGACCTAACACTGAGCCTTGCGGGACACCAAATTCATTTAATAATATCTTAGATTCGTTGTTGACTAACTCTTTGTCTGTGTTGATATGTTCAATTACTGTGTATTGTGTTCTATTTTTAAGAAAAGATTTAATCCACTCATATGCAGGTCCTCTAATGCCCATTCTACTTAATTTCGTTAATAGCAATTTATGTGAAACAAAATCAAAGGCCTTGGTCATATCAATAAATACTACTACACAGTGGTCCTTATCGTCAATACAGTTAATGATTTGGTTGCTCACGTTAAAACAGGCTTGTTGTGTAGATTTATTCCTCTGAAATCTATACTGTTCCGTTTTTAATAACTTAAATTTGTTTATAAAGGAGGTTAGTCTGTTATGCATAGCCTTTTCAAATATTTTAGATATTATGGGAACTAATGTAATAGGTCTGTAATTATTTATTTGTTTTGTATCACCTTTTTTATGCAAGGGCTTAATGATTGATACTTTTAAACTGTTAGGAAAAGCACCCATCACGAAAGATTTATTTATAAGTTCAGATAGAATTGGGACTAGTATATGTTTAAATTTTTTTACGATTTTTGTGGATATTTCATCATAGCCCACCGTACTGGTGTTTTTTAATGAAGATATAATTTTAATTATTTCGTCATACGTGCATGGTTTCAAAAAAATACTCATATTGTGATTGTCATTGATAGTAGCTGTATTATTGTAATTGGAATTAATATGTATGTTAGTAGTGTTTATGAAATATTCATTGAATGCATTTGCTATGTCTAGTGGTTTATTAATTAAGTTATTATCTATATTTAATTCTCTGATATTTTTTTTTTCGTCACTTGTGTTTGAGCAATTTTTTATAATTTTCCATGACGCTTTGCATTTGTTTTTTGCTGATGCAACAAATTTATTATGTGAATTAATTTCCGCATATCTAAAGCACCTCTTTAATATTTTACTGTATCTTTTGTATTTATTTTTAGTAGTTATATTTTTATCCCGATAGTAACTTAACTGTAATTTACGTTTTACAGCTTATCTTTAAACCTTTAGTTATCCAGTGAGCAGTTGGATACAGTTGGATAAGCATCTAATAAAATCTTGTTAATTTCAAATACCTATAATTTAAATTAAAAAGGTACTTAATATTATATCGATATACGTTACATCCCTGCACGTACACTAATACAATGCACACAAGCAGAAAAAGGACACGCGTTTGCTGGCTAAAACTCTCTCTAGTGGTTATATACTCAAAGGTTTGAACAAAGGTTTGAAGCTCGTTTGATGGAAAATTACATTTTGTTTTGTTTGATGACAGTGACAGTGAAACAAACCAACGTCAAACGGTTGCATCAAACATGCTTATTGTATGTAAGGTTTGAGTTAAACTAGTTAATATTATACATCTATGAGTTAAACCGTTTGATCGTCTCGGGGTCTCTTAAAGAAAATGAAACGTACGTTTACGTTAAACTTTATAATACCGTCGGGGCAAAGGACACACAATAATAATTGAAAACAGGGCCTTTAGTCAAGATGCATTCGATAATTTCGACGGCGAAGTTCGAAATCAAAAACATTTTGTTTCCGAACCTCGTCGTCGATATTCTCTTGCATCTTGATTATTGACTAAAGGCTCAGGGCGTGTATTATTAGAAGTCTTTGTAGAAGCTACTTAGGGCCCATATTTCATAGGTCAGCGCGTAGGAAGTGATCTTGACAGTGACGGATTAAGACTACTTGATGCCCTAATCCCTGATCCACGCCTGTGGGCCCCCGTATGTCATCTTGAATCGATCTTTAAAAAGTACCGGTTAAAATCATTAGTTTTTAGGGTTCTGTAATCTATACTAATATTATAAAGCTGAAGAGTTTGTTTGTTTGTTTGAACGCGCTAATCTCAGGAACTGCTGGTTCGAATTGAAAAATTCTTTTTGTGTTGGATAGTCCATTTATCCATTTTTTTTCCATTTTACAGGTTAAAATCTGTTCAAACGTTAAACTAAAACGGTGAAATTCAGAAAAATACCATACAATTAACCAGATAAAACAGAACATCGGTACTAAATAATTTAATATATTTTTCATATGAAACGCGAGCGAGCGAAGCGAGCGAGCAAAATTTTTCCTATTTAATAGATTTAATCTGTTCCTACTTTAATCCCTGAATAAAATACTGTAAAACTAGGATGACTTTGTAATTTCAATTACAGTAAAATTTGCGTAATTTTTGATGTTTCAAAATAGATGACAAAATTAAGTTTGGTTAGTCATATAATATTTATTTCACACTTTTTTCCTCGTACATAATTACAAAATTTTGTGATCAGTGACGTGCCCAAAATATTGTGCTATAGGCACTTGTGATATTAATTACTCTTTGCTATAGGTTTGAGGATTCGATAGCACTCGTGCCATAGGTTCACGATTCCTGTTTTAGGCAATTGATTTTATTGTTTTTTTTTTCTTAAGTACAACAGTCTTTCAGGGTTTAAAGTTTAAAAATATTGAAAGGAGTAAAAAACATTTGCTCGCATTCTCAGTTTGAACGCAAATTTAGGGTTAGTGGGGCGGCAAAATATGTTAAATGTCCTGGGATGCAAAATTTCTAAATACGCCTCTGTATATGGGTCAGATCTCTGTCATATATATACCAGCCGGGGGGGGGCACTAGCAGGCAGCGAATAGGCAAGCGGGAGCGGGGTTATGACTCTATTTTTTTTTGTGCTTCTTCTGGTGCCCCCCCAGACGTGATGCCCTAGGCAATTGCTTAATTTGATTAAGGGTTAATCCGTCACTGGATCTTGATTGCCAGTTGCAATGCCAGTGACTTGAAAACGGAATGCAATGTAATAGTATCTTCTTCTGGTATTTTATACAATATTTTCTTGTATTCGTAGTACTCGTAGTCTCGTACCCAGCGTACGTATGTATTTAAGCATATAATTGTGTGTAACTCGGCTTACGACCGAACAAATCCTCCGAGTTACAGTCGGTTTGTCACCCCCGCATGTTCACTTCGTGCCCTTCTACACAATTGGTGTAGGTAGGACTAGAAAGGACAATAAAAAATCGATATAGCTATGTCTTATCCCACGGATACCGCGAATTTTAGACAAGATATGAGTTATTTCGCTCTGTCAAAGTACGTGGCTCATCTACGTACTGCGTTGTTGGCATCTCTCGACTCCCAGGTACTACCTACCTACTTACCTATTACTATTATTAATAACATTCATTATTAATAACATACTTGTTCAAATAAGTTACAGCTTTCGTCCAGTTAGGCTGCATGTAATAAAATAAACATAAAAACTATGAATATATTAATGTAGCGTCAACAAAACAATGTCAAGGCGAGTTTATCGAACTTACCACCGTCCACGGACGGACGACCTTCTTTATTAGTATCCACGGTATAGCTTTGATTTCGTTACTATTAATTACCTATATTTGCAAATCTATGCTGAGAATTTAACATGAGTTGTTTATTCTTCAAATTATTTGCTATAACGTTTTTAAGTCAAATATTTGTTATGTCTTCTACTTATCGGGTTGAAGTGAAAAATATGAAGTCTTGAAATATATTTTTTCATCTGCTCCTATTATTATTAGAGCTTTTTCCGAACCAACGGGAAATCGGACGGTAGACTCATATAAAGGCCCCTTACTCACCGTCCAGCCTGCAAATTCAATATTGCGGCCTTGAAGTGGGCTTGTAGACAAAAACTATAAAATATTATTGACTCAGTTGACGTTGTAGACGGCTATTTGGCTATTTGTGCTGGATTCGCTGGTTGGACGATGAGTAAGCCACTTAACATTGTGTGAACATCCGTTAAAATTAACACAGGATGAAAACTTTTTAATTTTGATTTCGTAGGGTTGCTACATCAGCACTTGTCGGAGTGTGTAAAGTACCACAAGGACAACACTTAGTGCGAGAATTAATTACGAACGTGTTAATCACGTCCACATGCAATGTTGCACTCGCTCCGACCAAATAATAACGGATTTCGACACAGATAATGACCACGAAACATAATGATCAAGGAAAATAAAACCGACCTCTCTCTAGCGTTCATCTAATACCGAATTATATCATCGTTTTGGTCATGAATTCTGATGTTAACAATGCTAAGTAAAGTCATTAAGGTTACCTTTTAGTTATTAAAATAAATACGGTATTTAAAATTACATATTATATGACCCTTCACCCTAGTTGAAATCAACTCGTTTTCATTTAATAGTCTACTCGACAAGTTGAAAACGGTGACAGATACCTAGAGATACTGAGTCCTAAGAAAATATGTGTGATATCTCGTTGGATTGGAATAATATTATGTCTGGAAAATTACGCAGAAGCGTTTATTACCACACTAGCTGTCCCGACAAACGTTGTTCTGCCTTAACTATGAACTGAAATTTCTCACCGTTTAAACCTTCCCTGAACTGATACGATTATTTAAAGATCAAAATTAGCCAAATCGGTCCAGCCGTTCTCGAGTTTTAGCGAGACTAACGAACAGCAATTCATTTATATATATATATATATATATGTTACCGGCCAAACCCGATTTTAGGACAAACTAGTTTTGCCTAGGCTAAACTGGTTCTTCCTATGCGCGATAGGATTAACTAGTATATCCTAGTCCAAACTAATTTGTCCTAAGCCCGATAGGATAAACCAGTTTAGCCTAGGCCAAACTAGTTGATCCTGATATTAATACGCACACTCCAGGATAAACTAGTACGGCCTAGTCTAAACATTATGGTATATCTAAAAAGTCTAAATAAATATATAAACTGATTAAAATACTCCGTATTTGAAAAAAATAACTTATTAAAACGATAATTATTCGTCGTTAAACGCTATGTATATTTATTGGTTATACAAACAATAACAAATAATAAGTGTTTTTTAAATAAAAGCAATAATCATATCTCAATAATTGAAATTGTTATTTATTTTTACATGGTGTGCTTTGGTGTAAGTGCCACCAAAGCACACCATGTAAAAATAAATAACAATTTCAGAGTATCATTGCCTTCTTGCACTTGCATCTGTTTGTGGAACAGTTTTTGATGCAGCTGCATCTCACGAAACCTTGGCCTGATCCAACTGAATGTTTCGTAGCTGCAGTCCTAAATGTTATTCCTATAGTTATTTGTCCTAGAGTGTGCGTATTAATATCAGGATCAACTAGTTTGGCCTAGGCTAAACTGGTTTGTCCTATCGGGCTTAGGACAAATTAGTTTGGACTAGGATATACTAGTTAATCCTATCGCGTATAGGAAGAACCAGTTTAGCCTAGGCAAAACTAGTTTGTCCTAAAATCGGGTTTGGCCGGTAACATATATAAGATTATAAATTTAAAAAGTTATAAACAATTAAAGATAACGAAAAAGGGACTTCGGTTTTCCCATTATTACCTATTAATAGCTCAAAAACTATAAATCTATACTAATATAATAAAGAGGAAAAGTTTGTTTGTTTCTTTATATGTTTGTTTGTTTATTTGCATTGAATAGGCTCCGAATCTACATGACCGATTTTGATGAAATTTGGTACAGATGTAGATTAGACCACGGGGTCCTTCCCCGTGGTCTAATCTACATAGGTAGGTAGGCTACTTTTGTATGTAATGTACGGTTACCGCGGGATTTCCTTTTGCGTTCACGAAGTCGCGTGCAGCATCAAGTATTTAATAAATTAATCAAAATAGATTCAAAACGAGCGTCGAGCAGGACTGCAGGATATCCTAATTCCTAATATCCTACTAATAAATGTGAAAGTTTGTGAGGATGGAGGGATGGATGTTTGGATGTTTGTTACTCTTTCATACAATATCTACTGAACGGAATTCAATGAAATTTGGTATGGTAGTAGTTTAGGCTCTGAATTAAAATAAAGGCTACTATTTATTCCGAAAAAGTACAGACTATATCCGTGGCATACTGTATTTACGCGGGTGGATCCGCGGGCAAAAGCTAGTTTGCAATAAAGGACTTTTACGCAAACGCTTCTAGCCATTACCTACGATATGAAGGTGTTCTAGCGCAAATTTCTGGACATGATTTCGAATCCAACGAGGTATCACAGATATTTGTAATATAATAACTCCCCACCGATCTCGGTGACGGTGGCCGGTTTCATTGAAGCCAGGACAGTTACGCAGGAGTAATTTTATAGTGCCCAAGCGTGTGCGCAGTTCACAAGAGCACTCTCTGTTCCTTTACTCTCGTAATCCAGTGGGACGGATAACCGACATGACTGACGAGAGATGAGGCGCAGGTCCGACTTTTTACATGCTCATCCGACGCATGGATCATCTTTCTTGTCAGACAATCAGGTGATCAGCCTGCATTGTCCTAACCAAACTTGGAAACAACATTTTTTGTTGTTCCAATGCGGGAATCGAACCCACGACCTCCGAGTCGAGAGCCAAGGCTCTAACCACTAGACCACGGAGGCTGAGATTTGTAATATCACCAGTATGAACTGTGTGGTAGGTCACCTATATCTTATTTGACACCGTTTACAACTTGTCCAGACTTCAGTAGACTATCTTAGAGAGTCTTCTTCTGCCTATACTCACAAGTATGCTGTGGTAAGCTTTATATTATGATGTCTATCTATTAGTAATAATAGACTGCTACTAAATACTATACAGCAAAAGCTTCCAAAAAGAGGTTCTCTATTCGACTCTATGTTTTTGTATGTATGTTACGCAATTATTATATACTATAGTCTATAAGGTAATTAAGTGTAAGTTTTAATTCTGAATAAACAGTTTTAAACTATATTAATAAAACTATGTAATAAAACTATGAATATAAAACGAACCTTTATACTTTGTGTCTTTCGTTTCTAATAAATAAAATTATATGCGTGGTCTACCGCCTAACACGCACTTGGCCGGTTTTTCAAATAGTTAGGCTTAGGACCTATATGTAGGAAATTAGGGTTAAAAACCAATTTATCGCAGATTTCTATACTTTTCACGGTTGGTTTAAATGAAATAACTTATACGCGATTGCCCTGCAGGATTCAGAAAGTTTAGAGTTCGTGTAATTTGATTTTTAAAATATGTTTCGACCGTTATACTTATAAGTACCTAATTGCTAAATATATTTTCATAAATCCTCGCTTGTCTCATTCATTACGTAACCTTGGTCTAAGTACTCGCTGTAAGTACATCTCAAATTTCGTAACTAAGCTACATATTTGGCTATTTGTGACTTGAGTGATGGCAAACAAATAAATACTCACATCTAGAAAAACTAAACACGTTGATTTTAATAAACAAGTAGGCAGTAGCCCAAATATCTATGCTAAAATTGAAATTCCTACAGCTAATTTAGATATGAATTTGAAAAACATGCAATTGGCACCTGCCTATTTCATAACTGTGATCTATTTACATTTAATGAGATCAACGGTATCTGGAGTAGAAGACAGTCGAATTTAACACTCTCACCGCCACCCTTATACAGATTTTTTCAGTGCAGCAGGCCGTGCGGGACGCCAGCGGCCGTAATTTTGTCTACCCTTGCAGGCCAAGGTGAATATTCAGTAACGAGTTTAGCAGGCCATACGGGCCGCTGGCGGGCTCACTGTTTATTTTCACCAGCACGCCGTGCGGTCCGCTACGACCTCGTAATTTCATATCAATTTTGTAGTGCGTGGCCTGCTATTATAGAAAAGTAAAGCTACCAGATTAAAAGTTTACTTCTATACCTTCAATCCAAAAAAAAAAAATCATGGCTGTATCTTTAAATTTATAGGATTTCTAAGCGAGTTATTACAAACATAAAAAAGCTATTAAAAATTAAAGAAAATCATATTATAATAATATTATAAAGAGGAAAACTTTGTATGTTTGTTTGTTTGTAATGAATAGGCTCAAAAAGTACTGGACCGATTTCAAAAATTCTTTCACCATTCGAAAGCTACATTATCCACGAGTAACATAGGCTATATTTTATTTTGGAAAAAAATAGGGTTCCGTAAAATATTTGGGTTTTTCGGACACAAGGTGTAAAAAATCAACCAGAAAAGTTACTTATTTTGCGTACGCTGCCTAAACTATAAAAGATAGAACCATAAAATGTTCTAATTAATTGTAGATCTTATAAATATCTACAAAAAAGTCCGCGACACACTATACCTATCTATGTCCAGTGAGGCACAACAACCATTTTTTTATTTAGAAATCTTGACTTTTTTTGGACTACATTTAAACGCGTTTTTTTTACTCATGCTATTAATCCTTATCAAAATAAATTATTTCATCACTAAGTACAGTTTATGTAGATAATATTTGGTCTTTGAATGATTGAAATTGGACGTGTGGTTTTGAAGTTATGGTGAAATTAAAATATTACGATTTCTGCTGCACGGCCCGTTGCGAAGTGGGCGTCACCAATGCGGGGGTGCGCGTGCGGGGGGAGTTTAGATCTATGGTATTTCATACGATAAAAGTATACCCACCTACTTATTTCATTGAGGTACCTATATTAATTTGTTTCTGTTTGTTTTGACTAGATTTCGCCCGTTTTGTAAGAGGTTCAAAGACATTCTTTAGTATTAGTATCAGTATTGTACCCGTGCGAAGCTGGGGCGGGTCGCTATCGACAAATAAAAATAAATAATCTAATTCGGTTTGACAATCAGAACGAATGTTTTTCATACTTGGATTGGCCGTAAACAAAAATTGTTTTTTTCTTGAGCCATCTGATAATGGTACTTTCCAGGTAGAATTCAGAGTCTTAACGAAGAGTGCAGTAAGTCGATTTTTTGGGCAAATTGGATTAAGACCTTATATTATGGTATAATATGGTCTTAACTTGATTTGCCCAAAAACTCGACTTACTGCACTCTTCGTTAGGACGGCAGAATTAGCGAAATGCACAAGAAAAGTTGCAATTCCACAAAAGTCGAAAATGCGACTGTTACAAGCCGTGCGGGCGGCCGGCGGGCTAATGATTCATTATTAGGTGTGGCGTGACAGACTTGTCAACGGCGTGCCGTACTCGAAAACATACGACCCGCCGGCGGCCCGTATGGCGGTAAGAGTGTTAAGAAATGCAAAGCGACGACTATGGCGCCCGCCGCGCGCGTGGTTGCTGCCGGCTACACTGGTGTCTGCTGTCGCCTCACGCGGTACGCCTGTAACTGCCCGCGCCGCGCTGCCGCTCCATCGTCGTCGGCCGTCGCTGCCGGCTGCACTGGTGTCTGCTGTCGCCTCACGTCTAGTGTCACTGCCCGCGTCGCGCCGCCGCTCCATCGTCGTTGCTGCCGGCTGCGCTGGTGTCTGTTGTCGCCTCACGCGGGTCACGCCTGTCACTGCCCGCCGCGCTGCCGCTCCATCGTCGTTGCTGCCGGCTGCACTGGGTGTCTGCTGTCGCCTCACGCCTGTCACTGCCCGCGCCGCGCTGCCGCTCCATCGTCGTTGCTGCCGGCTGCACTGGTGTCTGCTGTCGCCTCACGTCTAGTGTCACTGCCCGCGTCGCGCCGCCGCTCCATCGTCGTTGCTTCCGGCTGCGCTGGTGTCTGCTGTCGCCTTACGCCTAGTGTCACTGCCCGCGCCGCGCTGCCGCTCCATTGTCATCGCTGCCGGCTGCACTGGTGTCTGCTGTCGCCTTACGCCTGTCACTGCCCGCGCCGCGCTGCCGCTCCATTGTCATCGCTGCCGGCTGCGCTGGTGTCTGCTGTCGCCTTACGCCTGTCACTGCCCGCGCCGCGCTGCCGCTCCATTGTCATCGCTGCCGGCTGCGCTGGTGTCTGCTGTCGCCTTACGCCTAGTGTCACTGCCCGCGCCGCGCTGCCGCTCCATCGTCGTTGCTGCCGGCTGCGCTGGTGTCTGCTGTCGCCTTACGCCTAGTGTCACTGCCCGCGCCGCGCTGCCGCTCCATCGTCGTCGGCCGTCGCTGCCGGCTGCACTGGTGTCTGCTGTCGCCTCACGCGGTACGCCTGTAACTGCCCGCGCCGCGCTGCCGCTCCATCGTCGTCGGCCGTCGCTGCCGGCTGCACTGGTGTCTGCTGTCGCCTCACGTCTAGTGTCACTGCCCGCGTCGCGCCGCCGCTCCATCGTCGTTGCTGCCGGCTGCGCTGGTGTCTGTTGTCGCCTTACGCCTAGTGTCACTGCCCGCGCCGCGCTGCCGCTCCATCGTCGTCGGACGTCGCTGCCGGCTGCACTGGTGTCTGCTGTCGCCTCACGCGGCACGCCTGTAACTGCCCGCGCCGCGCTGCCGCTCCATCGTCGTCGGCCGTCGCTGCCGGCTGCACTGGTGTCTGCTGTCGCCTCACGTCTAGTGTCACTGCCCGCGTCGCGCCGCCGCTCCATCGTCGTTGCTGCCGGCTGCGCTGGTGTCTGCTGTCGCCTTACGCCTAGTGTCACTGCCCGCGCCGCGCTGCCGCTCCGTTGTCATCGCTGCCGGCTGCGCTGGTGTCTGCTGTCGCCTTACGCCTGTCACTGCCCGCGCCGCGCTGCCGCTCCATTGTCATCGCTGTCGGCTGCGCTGGTGTCTGCTGTCGCCTTACGCCTAGTGTCACTGCCCGCGCCGCGCTGCCGCTCCATTGTCATCGCTGCCGGCTGCACTGGTGTCTGCTGTCGCCTTACGCCTGTCACTGCCCGCGCCGCGCTGCTGCTCCATTGTCATCGCTGCCGGCTGCGCTGGTGTCTGCTGTCGCCTTACGCCTAGTGTCACTGCCCGCGCCGCGCTGCCGCTCCATTGTCATCGCTGCCGGCTGCACTGGTGTCTGCTGTCGCCTTACGCCTGTCACTGCCCGCGCCGCGCTGCCGCTCCATTGTCATCGCTGCCGGCTGCGCTGGTGCCTGCTGTCGCCTTACGCCTAGTGTCACTGCCCGCGCCGCGCTGCCGCTCCATTGTCATCGCTGCCGGCTGCACTGGTGTCTGCTGTCGCCTTACGCCTGTCACTACCCGCGCCGCGCTGCCGCTCCATTGTCATCGCTGCCGGCTGCGCTGGTGTCTGCTGTCGCCTTACGCCTAGTGTCACTGCCCGCGCCGCGCTGCCGCTCCATTGTCATCGCTGCCGGCTGCGCTGGTGTCTGCTGTCGCCTTACGCCTTGTGTCACTGCCCGCGCCGCGCTGCCGCTCCATCGTCGTCGCTGCCGGCTGCACTGCTGCTGCTGTCGCCTCACGCCTGTCACTGCCCGTCGCCGCGCCGCCGCTCTATCGTCGCCGCGAAATTTGAGGCAGCGGCCTGAGGAAACGAGTGGGTGAAGATGGTGCAGGGTGACGGCAAAGATTAACAATCTTTTGACCACGTGAAGTCTGCCAACTCGTGAAAGGTCAGCGTAGGAGACTGTAGCCTAGCCATCCTCACATTGAAGTGAGTCCCCAACCCCAGCTGTGGCAACATTAGGTGTGGATTATGATGAGCACCTATTGATGTGTTCAGTTTATGCAATTTATAATTGGCTACACATTACAGAGTACAAATCAAACGGTGTACTCGGCTGATGTGATCTCCGACGTTTCAAACAAAATATCATCCAAGTTCCAACCTTGGTCAACGTTAGAGATTGTAATAATTATAATTATAACTCAACTCGCCTTTGTGACCTTCTGTGCATATAAAATAATCATCGTTTCTCGCAATGAAATCAAGAAGTCTCTTATACCATAATTTTAAATTCAAGGTTTACAACGCAGGTGTTATCTAAGATAGGCAGGTGAATTGGGTACTACTACTACCAACCCTACTAAAAACTAATTGTTTTTGTAGGTTTACTTACCTACTAATAAAAATAGCATCTGTTTTTTAACTTATTTTTCAGATTATTTAAATGTATTGAAAGTACAACGAATAGGTAGGTAGCAGGGTTTACAAATTTTAGGAGCAACAAAAGTTTAAAGATATGAAGCTAAGCGTTTTGTGCTGGTTTGTAAAATTGATAATGGATCATGAAGCACCTTGGCCTCCCAGCAGGTACGATAACCAGAGGCTCTAAAAGGCCACTTTGGGTGTTTCATGTTTTTTCCATACGTAAAATATTTTGAATTTGCTTGTGACCAAGTGCGTACACAAGAAGACTATTTTCTCCTTTACCGTACTCTTACTCGGTTATCCGTCCGACTAGGCTTCAAAAGCCTAGTCGGACGGATAACCGACATGACTGGCGAGAGATAGAGCGCAGTTCCGACTTTTACATTCCCATCTGTGATCTGACGCATGGATCATCTTTCTTCTGAGCGTAAATTAATAACGCCAATATATAAAGACAATCAGGTGATCAGCCTGCATTGTCCTAACCAAACTTGGAAACAACATTATTTTTGGTGTTCTAATGCGGGAATCGAACCCACGACCTACGAGTGATACATCATACGAGCCAAGCTCTAAAATACTGGACCATACATACGCTTAACGTTACCCATACACGTGATATACGGATAACATTTAGCGTAGGTTATAAAGGTAAAAGGCGTTAAGTTACCCAACACATAATGTACCAGCGATACGATCTCACTAATTTTATCTCGGTACGGTTTATTATAACAAAACTCAGTATTGTATAACATTGTAATCCATTATCTGTAGAAAATCATAGGAACGGCCTCAAGTCAAACAAAGCTATGGTGGTTTTGGTGATACAAAATTGGTTGAAGGTAATCAGATTATTCTTTAATGATCTCGAAAACGGCAGGAAGTATGTAGGGAGTTTTGGGGAGAAAAATCGATCGAGCTAGGTTTTATACCCGAAAAACTGCACATTTTTAAGATTCATATAATATTATTGTTTTTTTCTTTCTTTTGTCG
The DNA here is from genome assembly GCA_905404095.1 of Glaucopsyche alexis. Taxonomy (NCBI): domain Eukaryota; kingdom Metazoa; phylum Arthropoda; class Insecta; order Lepidoptera; family Lycaenidae; genus Glaucopsyche; species Glaucopsyche alexis. The sequence continues at coordinate 29,478,223 of FR990047.1, forward strand.
TGCAACAATATATGTCATATCTATAATTTCGACTGTAATTATAATGCCAGTTCGATTTGCGGTTTGAGTAATTTTTTGCCTTGTTCGAAAATTCGGAATGTGGTGTAAAATATTTTGTGATTTTTTTTTTAATTCATCAGAACTCCGAGCAAAGTTTGGTTACCCAGGTACTTTAAATTTAAAATTGTAAAGGCAATTATCTTCATATCTCACCCGTGTAATTCTATTGTCCACAGGAAACAGCAAGTGAAGACTCAAGACCGACATGAAAACTGTGTCAGAAATTGCACAATTCGGATTGTCTAACTTAATTATTGTAAACGTATTTCACAAGTCGCGAATTTGAATAATAAGCTAATATGGTAAGAATCAAATTAAATCATCGCTTGGTTAATAAATCAGTGCTTATTTGCTAAATATGTAACTTGCATGCTACTATAAATTATTATTATTCTTAATTTAAAATTAAGTAAGTTCCGCTTATTTATAAAATTTTTACACCCCTTATAAATATCAAATTTTTACCTACACCACAGATATATAAGCCTCATTTATTCCTTAAAAAATATTAACATTTAGATCAAGCTTAAAATTAACACACACGAATTAATATCTATCTACATTTAAAATATAAATACAGAGTCACTTTATAATTTTACATTAAAGTATGTCTACAATCTTATTTACTGTCATGCTTTTTTTTTTTTACAATATGGTCAATTAAATACAAAATAAAATTGTCAACTTATAATAATAATTAATCCTACACATAATAATATTATTTCTTAATAAATTCATTTGCTTCCATTATGTAGTTAAAGTTGAATATAGGTAAAATATATTAAAATTTAAAAAGTTACTTAATTTATATGAATTCTGTATATTATATTAATTTAATAATGCCATATTATATTATATTATATTATTTTAACAGCTTAACATGTGAGTTTAATTATCATTTTTCTTTTAAGGACCTCTCTACAGAGTAAAGGCCTCCTCCATATTTCTCCAGTCATTCCTATCCTTTGCCTTTTCAATCCAGTTTTTTCCTGCTATTTTTAGTATCTCGTCAAGCCATCTGTCAGCTGGCCTGCCTCTATTTCTCTTTCCCACAGGACCTTGCCATAGAGTTATAGTTTTTGCCCAGCGATCATCATGCATACGTGCAACGTGACCAGCCCATTTCCGTTTGAGTTTTTTGCAGTATTATACAGCGTCTATAACATTTGTGATTTGCCTTATATCTGTACTTTTCTTTCTGTGTTTTAATCTCAATTTTAGAATGCTTCTCTCCATAGCTCTTTGGGTAGTCATTATTTTGTTTTCAATGAACTTGTTGTAGATCCATGTTTGCGATGCATAAGAGAGGGATGGTAAAATGCACGAGTCCATAACTTTCTTCTTTAGCCTAATTGGCGCATTCGATTTTAGGATTTCTTTAAGGCTCCAAAATTTGTTCCAGGCCATGTTTACACGTCTGGTAATTTCATCACGATGTCTGGTTTTTTTAAAAGATATTTGCTTGCCTAGATAAATATAATCATCCACATATTCTAGCGGAGCATTGTCAATTGTGATGGGTATTTTGGTAGAGTTTGTCATAATTTTAGTTTTTGATGTGTTTAATTCTAATCCAACATTATAGCTGACCTTATGGATTTCTTCTATCATTTTTTCTAGTTGTGATGCATTTTCTGAAAAAATAACTATATCATCGGCAAACCTAAGATTGTTTAAAAATTTCCCATTAATATTTATACCCTTTGTCTCCCAGTTCAGTGATTTCATAATACTTTGAAGAACAGTTATGAAAATTCTCGGCGATATGGGGTCACCTTGACGGACACCTCTCTGTATGTCTATTTCTGACCCTGATTTGTCTAGAACTACCTTACTCTTACTCTTTTTATATATGTCTTGAATGAGTGTAATAGTTTCTGATGGGACATCACATTCGTGTAAAGCTCTCCATATACTGACGTGGGAGATAGAGTCGAATGCTTTGGCGTAGTCTATAAACGCTACGTAGAGAGGCCTATTCATTTCTTCGTACTTCTCTATAATAATTTCTAGAGAGTGAATATGATCTATTGTTGAGTAATTGCTTCTAAAGCCTGCTTACACCACAGATACCTACGCTAAAATCTAACTTCTATGTCTGATACGTTTGAAAAACCATTTGACAGACAAATATAGCATAAAGATAAAATACGTAGTTATAGATACTACTCTACCAAACTTCTAACTCTACAGGCCTTAACTCTATTTTTTGTTTCCTTTTCTATTTACTTTTTATTTACTTTGTTATCTACTATTTATAACACGGATCCGCACAACAATTTTAAGACCTCAAAACTATCTGTCTATCTCTTAAAAATTTTCATCCCCTAGTTCAAGGGGTTGGAGGATAAAAGTTCCAACGGTGACAATTATTTTGTTGGTTGTGTATTAAAAAATGCTTAGGTACGTACTATAAATGCGAGTCGGTAAAACTAAGATAAGCGAAAAGTTATATCCTAAGTAAGAACAAAACTGAGGGGCAAGTATGCTAAATAAAACCTGCATTAATACCATTACAATCAAGTCCCGATACGCTTATACTCCCAAACGGTGTTTTTAAGAACGTTAAACCAACGCGCTCTGATTGGTCGAAACGTCATAAAATCCGTTCACGGTAACATGTCGCTACACTTTCAATCCAAACATAGTAAAGTTGACTCTTAAAATTGTCTACTTTAAATACGAGAATTGAGGTTCAGATCATGGTCAAATGCGTTTACGATGGTATAACTTCAATAGTAACGAGACGCGACGATAAAGGAGCTGCGTGTCCTGCATATCTAGGTATACATCTACAGAATGCTGATGCATCTAAATATGCCCTAGGCCCTAATGTTGCCTACACTAGGTCTAACGGCAGCGAGAAGGGCCATGACTATTAATCATTGTTCTCAGCACTGACATCAGTGAATTGCGAAATAACATAAGGACAAACGTTGTAATTAACACGAGAAAATGGATTTAGATTTTCATTTAGGTTACCTTCAGTGACGCACAAAAGTTTAATTAAGTATATCTAGTTATTCATCAGAGACCGAGACGAAACCCGTTCGGTCGGTGGGGGCTTATATATCCCACAGTCTCATTTCTAAACACTGGAAAATAAAAAATAATAAACTACTTATTTATGGGCTATGGCTTCGAGGATCCTCCTGACGACGAACCCATTTCTAACGCCAAGAAAATGCTTCTTACATATCCACGGTGGAATGGGGATTCTTTTGCGGGTTTGCGGGACTCGTTGTGCTCGAAAATATGGTAAGATGGGTGCACGCACCGCGAGGCCTCTACCCAGTAATAACTAATAACCTAACCAAGAGCATGTCAGGACATGTCTAAGGAGGGTTCCGTAACTATAAACGCGTAATATGCTTTTTTTTTTTTACTCCAAAAGTTACTGTCCGATTTGGTTCAAAATAATTTTCCTAAAGAGTTTTTAGCATGATCTATCAGCATGGAAATTTGCAAGTTTCTATCTCCTATAGTTTAAAAATGCTAGGGGGGGGACCAACTTACAAACTACTTTGGAGGCCGATTACTCTAAAATGGTCAACTTTATAAAAAAGTAACGTATGAAACCTTGCCTTTATTTTAAAAGACCTATTCCACGATACCCCACACGATGGGGTAGAGTGAAAAAATATTTTTCATCCCCACTTCACATGTATGGAGAGCCACCCCTAAAATATAAAATTATTATTTTTTTATGATCCCGAAACCGTGATCTATACACAATCTATAACTGCACCAAATTTCATCAATTTATATTCATAATTACAGGAGCTAGAGGCGCGGACAGACAGACAGACAGACAGACAGACAGACAGACAGACAGACAGACAGACAGACAGACGGACAGAGCGAAACTATAAGGGTTCTTTAAGTATTACGGAACCCTAAAAACCCGACTATGTAAATTTTATAGAGAATGTTACCCGCCGAACCATTATTACGAATCTATTGACACCTCCTCATTCAGTATTAGTTTTGGCATAGCTGTAGTTGAGTAAAAACTTAACGACGGTAACTATTATTTAAACATCTGCGACTCTCCCGACGGACACCTGAAGGTGGGTTCTTGCTGGTCCGATTGACGACAAACCCTGCCTTCTCGCTAAAATAAATAAAAAATCTACCTACCTACTTCCAGCTTTTCTTTCTTGAAACAATAATATAAAAGTACCTTACGTTTTAAAAATGTTTCATTAGAAAGTTTGTTTTTCATTTGGGGAGCTAAGTATTAGCTTGTTTTGAAGCGAATATAGTAGAGCGATCTATGATTGTTAGTGCGTGGACGCGTGTTGCTCAATGCTGCTGGTAATAATAATTAAGTATTATTAGACGATTCACCGACGATTACTCGTGTCACGATCCGTTATCATGAGGTTAAGATTAACTAAATATTTGAAATAAATAACTAACTGCCCTTGGCAAGCCCGTATTAATTGTTTATTTTATGTTTCTTTGTCACTTGCGCAATAGCATCATCTGACCAAAGGGAGCCTTTTAATGTCTATTGTCCAAAATATAAATTAAAACCGACCTTAATTCTATAGTAATTAGTAAGTAATAAATACCATTCACTTTATAATTAATAAGCTTTTAACTTTATCGACGGAACAGTCATCTCCATTCAATCAATAGTTTTATTACCTATATAATTCATTAATTGAGATTGTAATTTGTATACACGAGTTTAACTGTCGATGATTATGTAGATATTTATATTTATTATTTATTCACTAAAAGTGTCAATGGCGATTAGGTAAGTTAATAAAATAGATATTTAAAAAAAATATCAATAATAAATATGATTGTGTAACTTTTGTATCTCTATTGACTAGATTGAATGATTTTTGGTAGATTTTATATAATACTAGCTGTCCCGACACATGTTGTTCTGTCTTAAATATGAACAGGAATGAATAAATAACTATATCTACACCTTTTCCAATATTTCTCACTGTTTTAAACTTCCCTGAACTTCCACAATTTTTATTTCAAGACCAAAATTAGCCAAATCGATCAAGCCATTCTCGAGTTTTGAGTCCCTCGGGAACGGGATAAAAAGTATTTATCCTAATGTAGTTCTTTTGGTTTTAAGATATCTCCCCACCAATTTTCAGCCAAATCGGTTCAACTGTTCTTGAGTAATAAATAGTGTAACTAGCACGACTTTCTTTTATATATTACTAGCTTCTGCCCGCGGCTCCGCCCGCGAGAAATGAGGTTTTTTGGCCACTCCCGACTGTACTCTAAGTTAAATCTGTATCTTCCTTATCTTACGTTCTCTATTTAATTAATAATTGTTTGTCCGAAGCACTATCATACCATATTTCATTTAAATGGTTTAAACTCTTAAGCTATGAAAGACTTTAAAAAAATATACACAATAGTACATTATCCCTCGGGAACACTATTATATATCTTTTTGGGATAAAAAGTAGACTGCACGTTTGTCCAAAGCATAAACAACTACCATACCAAATTTCATTAAAATCAATTCAACCGTTTAGCAGTAAAAGACAGTCAAAGTACACACAGTAATAATACATTACCTATCCCTCGGGAACACCGCAAATTTATGGGACAAAAAGTATCCTATGTCCTTTCCCAGGACTTAAAGTATCAGAGATACCAAATTTCATCAAAATCGGTTCAGCGGTTAAAGCGTGAAGAGGTAACAGACAGACAGACAGACAGACAGACAGACAGACACACTTTCGCATTTATAATATTAAAGTATGGATATATGGTAGACTTGTAGCCTGGTGACCTACCTATCTATATGGTGACCTACCTACCTATATATAGGCTTTTAATTATTTACCTGTTGGAGAGCCACGCTTCGGTATGAATGGGAAATTGGCTCGACCGGGTAAATTCTGTGAGGTCGTGACCTCACCGAACTATTATTACGAATCTATTTTCCTCACAGAATTTACTTTACGGAGTTCCATGGGGGGGGTTAGGGATTAAAAGGAACAGGAACGCTAGTCGCATCACCAGAGGGGTTACAAGTTTAAACGCGCACAACTTCCGGGTAGATCCCCATTGCACCCCCCGTGCAGTGGAGTATTTCGAAAAATCCTTTTTTTAACGTATTTTTCTTTGACATGATTCGTTCTGTTGTTGATATTTATCTATACAAATTTTGGACTTTGGACTCCCATTTCACGCCCTTCTCCTAAATGTCAGGCTAATAAAAAAAAACTATATTAAAATACGTACTCACTAATTTGTATTTACGTTACCTTTTACGTTACGTTACTTTACTCAAAACTCATTTTTTTATTTCCATGTAGGTTATAATATAACGCTTATAGAATAATTGTCCTACATGATGCCTACCACCGGTTCGGAAACTAGCCTGGCGAGAAGAACCGGCGCGGCGTAAGAAACGAAATGAAATTCCATGAAATTACGTATTAAATTTCATGGAAATCGGGATAGATTTTAAATATTTTTCATACAAGCCTCCAACCTTTATTTTTCACCCGCAGAGGTTGAATTCTAATAAGCCCTGAAACACCGAACACGTATTTAATTAAATGTAATTTAAGAGCATGAATCTCAATTTTCATAGAAATCAGTGCAGATTTAAAGATTTTCCATACAAACTTTCAAGCCTTATTCACCCCTTTAAAGGCGGAATTTTTCAAAATCCCTTCTTTTTTTAAATAATAATAATAAATAATTTATTCACAAGATGTGGTAGTGACGGTGGGTACAATAATAATTATATATACCTATTTCTTACACATATGTGTATAGTGTATACCATAACAATGGTGTGTGAATGTCAAGTTTAAAGTATCATAGAATCACGTTATTATTATATAATTTCTTCTTAGTGTAGTCTACATTGTAAATTAAAATTACTGTCTAAATTTCACGTTTCTACCATTACCGGTAATACGGCTGTGCGAGCGTCTATATGTCGGTCAGTCAGTGAGAAGTGAGGATCTCCTTTTTAAAGAATGAAGATAGATTAAGATTAAACACAAGGACTTTTTATAAATGCTCTATTGCTTTTCAGTCGCAACTACGTCATAATTCGTGCTTCGATATTTCGCCCCAATGTTGTAACTTGTCAGACAGTGCCCTGCAGTTAGTTTGATGAGGGAAAGGAGCGCTAACTGCCGTCCCACTTGTACATGTACTTGTATTCATTCTGTGCCACTTGTAAAAGCTACGGATACTTATTAGATTGGGGTATGTTGCGATATACGAGACCGTGGTACGGGCGCAAAAGTGCTGTTTAATATCTGGGCTAGCCCTCATAGCAGGACAAACTATAATGGTCGGTAGGCTAGGCTGGTGATAGAGTACCTATGTGTAGACTGTAGGTATGTATATTTGGGAGTACGGTAGTGCCGGCCCCGCTAAGACAAGCCAAGCGAAGCAAGCAAAGGCACTACCAGACCACCTTTTCTCGAAGCGTTTCGTCGATTTTTGGTGTGCGTGTGGTTTGAAGGACCCACCTGAATTTCCCCAAAATAAGTATAGCAAGTTTTAGTAGAAGTCTAAAAACAATTGTAGAACAAATCTGGGAATTTGTAAAAATATAGTTTAAAAGATATAGCCCTCAGAGTGCGGTCCCTCAGTTCACACACCGCTATTTTCCAGATCTCGAAAAGTATGTGGAAAATTATGGTTTTTTCACTAAAGAATTTTAGTAGAACTTTTGTAAAAGTTTTTACAAATTTATCAAATACATAGCATTAGAAATAAAAAAGCTACAACCACCGAAGTGTGGTCCCTCAGTTCACACAAAAATGACATACTCATTTCGCGATATATTACTGACTTTTTTAATTATTTTTCTACGTAGAGTTTTAGTAGAAAATTTGTAGAATTCATAGACAAATTTTCAAAAAAATCTATCGGAGCATTTGGAAGATATATACCATTATGTTGGGTCCCTCAGTTCACACACTTGTGTATAAGAAAAACTCAAATAACTAATAAACGAGAAAACTAACAGAAAGTCTACTATACTTAAATTTTAGTAGAAGTTTTTTTCTCTTGGATTAGCATATAAAATATTTAATTTCTTGCTTCCTAGCTGAGATAATGTTAATTTTTTGATTGTATGAAAATGCAGAGTTAAAGACTTACTGAGTACTGTTAAATCGGTAAACTATGTTTAACTTTTTTTAAGCTTTAAATTGTCATCAATTACGTAATAAATTGTGTATTTGTGTATATTTCAATTCAAAATTAAGTAACTCAATTATATTTGAACAAAGATATATAGTCCATTCAGAGTTATCACTTTTACTGAATCTATGGGAGTGTGTGTGTGTCATTGGCATAAAGGTCCTGTAAGAGGTAAATTAACTTCAGAGTTAAGATACTACAGTGTGTTCCGATACCTACACAGCCATGAAATCAGCCTCCATTGTTTGAGCCACAAACTCAGCCTCCATCTTATATTGATTATCGAAGCACTGTACCTATGTAATCTTTGGTTACACGGGTTACATCATGTCACTGCTGCCCCATTCTTAAGAAAAAGAATATTTACTTATTTGCCAAAATATGGTACAATAAGATGGTGCCAGATTTATCTTGACGTGCAAATGTTTTGTGTAATTAAATTTAATATAGCAAATAATTAATATCAGTTAAGGAATATTGAAGGACACACTGAAATTAAGGACAAGTCATTGTAAAGTTAAGAATAAATTATAATTATCACATGTTATAAGCAATAAATTATTAAAATTATTATTAAAATTTAAAAGCCTTAAGAATAACATTAGGTACATCGTACATCCCACAAATTAACTTTTTCCTTTTCATAAAAGCTTGACATTAATTAAGGACCTAAGATTTCTATATTTTTTAATAGAAAATAGGTATAATAAAAATATCAAATTTCATCAATAGGGGTTCCGTACCCAAAGGGACCCAAAATATTATTAAAACTTCGCTGTCTGTCCGTCCGTCTGTCTGTCACCAGGCTGTATCTCAGGGACCGCAATAGCTAGACAAATGAAATTTTCACAAATTATGTATTTCTGTTGCCGCTATAACAACAAATACTAAAACAAAATAAAATAATTAGCTACACCTGATGATGATTTATTTCGAAACCGGTCGTGTTATTAATTAAAATTTATAATTATATCTTAATATAGTGGAAAAAGTGCATGAAAAATTGTGTTTTATTAGTGTTCAAAATAAAATAAATATTTAACGAGGGCTCCGATACAACAAACGTGATTTTTCTGTTTTGTACGGAGCCCTTTGTGCGCGAGCCTGACTCGCACTTGGCCAGTTTTTTATTTATATACATATGTAATTACATATAAGGAGTTAGCAAGAACGGACAGAGAAAAGGGCGGACAGAGCGAAACCACAAATAGGTACATAGTTGATAATTGGTAAGTATATGGGTTGCTTGTAGTACTATGAACCCCTAAAATAGTAAAAAGGTGCGAAACCGCGAGCAAAACGTAAATTTAATAAGGTATAACATACACAATAACATTAGGACTTGTCCTCATTTTGCTTCTTGTGTGGTAACCTACTGTGCATTTTCATACAATCAAAAAATTACATTATCTCAGCCTAGGAAGCAAGAAATTAAATATTTTATGTGCTAATCCAAGAGAAAAAAACTTCTACTAAAATTTAAGTATAGTAGACTTTCTGTTAGTTTTCTCGTTTATTAGTTATTTGAGTTTTTCTTATACACAAGTGTCTGAACTGAGGGACCCAACATAATGGTATATATCTTCCAAATGCGCCGATAGATTTTTCTGGAAATTTGTCTGTGAATTCTACAAATTTTCTACTAAAACTCTACGTATGTCATTTTTGTGTGAAATGAGGGACCACACTTCGGTGGTTGTAGCTTTTTATTTCTAATGCTATGTATTTGATAAATTTGTAAAAACTTTTACAAAAGTTCTACTAAAATTCTGTAGTGAAAAAACCATAATTTTCCACATACTTTTCGAGATCTGGAAAATAGCGGTGTGTGAACTGAGGGACCACACTCTGAGGGCTATATCTTTTAAACTATATTTTTACAAATTCCCAGATTTGTTCTACAATTGTTTTTAGACTACTTTTCTACTAAAACTTGCTATACTTATTTTGGGGAAATTCAGGTGGGTCCCTCAAACCACACGCACACGATTTTTGAACCCTCATAACTTGGGTTTGGATTACCTATACCAGAACAGATAAACTAAATTTTTAGGATATGTGCCCAGTAGCAGACTAATTAAACATATAAAGTTAAAAGTTTTCATTGCATCGGTCTTAGTCTAAATTTTATATTGATATCTAAAAACCCTTGATTTCGTCACTGACTCACTAATGATAAAAAAAATTATAGGGTACTTCCGGATATCCTAGAAAGCTGAAATTTGGTATGTAAACTAGTATTAGTACATAAAAAACATAAAAATTGTCAAACTTAGAACTTTTATCCTCCGACCCAATAAACTAGGGGATGAAAAATTGTAAGAGAATTACCTACGCAAATAAACACTCTAGAGGTCTGAAAATTTGTTGTAGGAAGCCGATTTAATAAAATAAAAAAAGGAAAAAAAATATGTCATAACTTTAAAAACGAAGTGAAATCTTACCTAAAACATTTAATGTAAACTGAACCTCAAATCTCGTATTTAAATTAGATTTTCATTTTACTTTGATTATATTGTAAGTGAAGCGACATGTTATCATGAATTGATTTTGTGAAGTTTCGACCAATCAGAGCGCGTTTCCCGTTGGTTTAACGTTTACGAGAATACCGTTTGACAGTTTAAGCGTGTCGGGACTTGATTGTAATAGTATTAATGCATGTTTTATTTAGCAGAATTGCCCCTCTGATGCCAAGACAATACCATATGACTCGCACTGTCAAAAAGCTATCAGATCTCATAAAAAGCAAGCTTCCGACTCTACACGCCTTAACTACAATCCTAATTTCACTAACCTTACACCTTAGTTAAGTTATGTGGCTTGGCCATTTCGTTACTACAAGAATAATAGAGGATATGATATATTGATTAAAAGTAAAAACATTGGTAGGTTTTATAATAATTACAAACATTTATATTTTATTTACCTTACAATAACAAATCTAGTATCTACTAATTACTTTGACATTGACCTCTACTTCTTCTTCTTCTTTTCAGCTCTGCTGCCGCCCATGTCTTCCAACTGCTGTTTGAGCTCTAGGAGCTGGTTGTCTGGCACGTAGCGGATCTCCTCGTGCTCTGGTGTGTGCTCGTGCACTGTCAGCGTGCAACCCTCAGGCAGGAGAGCCCGAGACACGCGTAAAAGCGTGCCAAGCGCCCATGCCGGCACGTCTGTCACCTAAAAAGTTATTTCATGTAGAAAATGAAAATGAAATTTTTTATTTCCAAATAAAACTATTTAGCTATTTTCGGATAGTCAACAAAAAAAGCTACCACCGGTTCAACCCTAACCCGCCGAGAAGAACCAGCGTAAGAAACTAGCACGGGCCCATCTTTTAGCGAAAAGATGGAAAATTGTTCTTTTAAAAGAAATATATATTTTACATTGTAAACTTAAATCTATGTTAAATACATATTACAAAAGTCAGTACACAAGGACCTAGAGACAGCTTTGTAGGGGTGCATCTTATTCCCAAGGTGTGCAATCGTTAAGAAAATCATTTACTTTATAATAAGTTTTAGCACACAAACATTCTTTGACTTCTATTTTAAATTTATTAATAGAAAGGTTTTGAACGTTTTCTGGGATCCTATTGTATAGGCGTATACATTGGCCCTTAAAAGATTTACTTACTTTACAATAAGACTTATCACTGGTATATCTAGCTTATTCTTATTTCTAGTGTTTATACAATGACTATCACTTTTCTTCTTGAAATTGCTTAAGTTTTTTCTAACGTATAACACATTATCCAGAATATACTGAGAGGCGACAGTCAGTATACCTATTTCTTTAATCTTTTCTCTCAGAGATTCAATAGGGGACATTTCATAAATAGCACGAATAGCTCGCTTATGCAGCACAAATATTGAATTTATGTAGGCAGCACTTCCCAATAAAAGTATGCCATAAGACATTCTACTATGAAAATAGCTGAAATATACATCGCGCGCCGTTTCTTCATCTGATATTTCTCAAATTTTTCTGACTGCATATGCTGCAGAACTGAGTCTATGTGTAACTGTGTCTACCATGTTTCATTCTCTCATTAATGAGTAGTAAATTGGTTTGTACTTGCCTAACATTTGGCAAGCTAAACTTTAAACATTTTGTTTTATTTGCATTTAAAAGTAAATTATTAACACTAAAACAGTTTACAATACGTGAGAGAGCACTGTTTACCTCTTCGTAATTTAATTGTTGTCGCTTTACTTTACATACTGGGTGTCCCAAAAATACCGTCTCATAGTGACATGGGAGATAGATTAGCCTTATATCTCTCGGATAAAATAAAAATGACCTTAGTAAAAGTTGCTTAGTTTTCGAGATATTTGGATTTTTTTGGTTTTATTCAAAATCTCCATTTTTAGTTAGTTTTTATTTCCGCATTAGTACAAATTCCTTTAATTTATTCATTTTAATTTTTTTTAAGTATCTCGAATAGTTGTTTGATGCATACAAAATAAACTTTTGTCAAATAGTAGTGTATTTTTTAAGAAAAAAATATTTTTGTGTTGCGTTTTAGCTCTCCCAAAATTTCGACCCAAATTTTGACAATCTGCCGTAGAAAAAAAATGTACTAAAGTAATCTGGCAAATTATTTTAAAAATTACTCAATTTATTGCAGATTTAGAAATGGTATAACACTAACATGAAAAATTTACAGAAACTTAGAAATTGCCATTTTTATCATTAAAGTCTAATTCAAGCCGGACTCAACTATGAAGTGAATATTCAATATTCAAACACAATGAAAAGGCCACATGTTGTCCTTTGTGTTCGGCGTTTGTGATCCTGTTCTTAGGTTAAAAACTGAGTGAGATAGCTGTCAATGATCAACGGTAATGTTTGTTAAAGGCCTAATAAGTGCAAGGGAGCGCGCAATATGCGCTACTCTCTTCCCACATTTTACAACACCGTGTTCCACGAACGATCTCGTGGACTTTAGTACGTTCTCTTCCGTTTTGTGCGATACACGTGCTATTTTGTACTGCTCTCGTTTCTCTCATTTTTTTTATTACTAGGCGTTATTTTTGGACTCTGATTTGCTTTCGATTTGGACTATTGTTGAACTGATTTGGTGACAACAACGACGGTTTGCGCTCTTACAGACAGCTGGCTGGTTTTACTGTGCTAAGAATGGAAAATCCACGAGGTGCTGCTACTCAATTTACTCATCGTGAGTACGCCGACATGTACTTAATTTATGGGGAAACCAGGCGTGTTTCTAATCGAGGCGTAGTAACTTTAAATTCAAGATTAGCTGCAAGATTGTACGCGGAACGTTATCCAAACCGTACACCGCCATCGTATCATGTGATTGAACGATTGGATTCTGCCTACAGAGAGGGTAGAGTCCCAGGAACTCGAGGTGGTGAAGGGAGACCGCAAACAACCGACGAAGATGTCGTGTTACAGCAAGTTACCGAAGATCCGTCAACTTCGGTTCGTTTGATTCAAAGTCGGACTGGAATACCGAAATCATCTGCTCATCGCGTTTTAAAAAGGAACAGGTATCATCCGTACCACATACAAAGAGTGCAAACTCTCCTTACGAGTGACTATGCCAGACGGGTACAATTTTGTCAACGAATGTTGGAAAAAAATAGGGAAGATCCCGACTTTTTTCATAAAGTACTGTGGAGTGACGAGTCGCAATGTAGAAGAGATGGTTATTTAAACCTTCATAATATTCATAGCTGGCAGCTAGAAAACCCACACGAGAATAGAGAAGATCGGTCGCAACACATGTTTAAAATAAATTTATGGACCGGAATCTACAACGGTACAATAGTAGGACCAGTGGAGCTGCCTCCAATATTAAATGGTCACACCTATTTGGAATTTTTAGAAAACCAATTGCCAACGCTCCTCGGGGATGTGCCACTGGAATCATTACGAACGATGTGGTTTCAAAACGACGGCTGCCCAGCACATTACGCTCGAGACGTTCGAGCACACCTGGACCGCAGGTTCCCGAGAAGGTGGATTGGGCGACTGGGGCCAATCTTATGGCCACCACGATCCCCTGATCTTAATCCCCTGGATTTTTTTTATTGGGGATGTCTTAAAGACAAAGTTTATGGTAAACCAATACGCAACGAAAGGGAACTACGCGACAGAGTCACCGCAGCGGCTCAAGAAATATCTCAGATAAGTTTGAGAAGATTAAAGAATAATTTTATCAGAAGATGTCGATTGTGCATTCGTGTTGGAGGTCGACAGTTCGAGCATTTACTGTAATAAATCTAAATTCTAAAGTTTTTTTCTAATTTTATTTACTATCACAGTGCCCCATAACAGCGAAGGAAAGAACGAAATAACAAATTAGGGTTGCAATAGTACATTCAGTTTTACAAGTCTACAGATACAAAAGATAATAAAGGTCGATAGATAATAAGATTGCGATGAAAATTCCTGGTACTTTTTCATCTTCTTTACTACATAAGAGTCTGGCTTGAATCAGACTTTAATGATAAAAATGGCAATTTCTAAGTTTCTGTAAAATTCTTATGTAAGTGTTATACCATTTCTAAATCTGCAATAAATTGAGTACTTTTTAAAATAATTTTCCAGTTTACTTTAGTACATTTTTTTTTCACGGCAGATTGTCAAAATTTTGTTCGAAATTTTGGGAGAGCTAAAACGCAACACAAAAATATTTTTTTCTTAAAAAATACACTACTATTTGACAAAAATTTATTTTGTATGCATCAAACAACTATTCGAGATACTTAAAAAAAATAAAAATGAATAAATTAAAGGAATTTGTACTAATGCAGAAATAAAAACTAACTAAAAATGGAGATTTTGAATAAAACCAAAAAAATCCAAATATCTCGAAAACTAAGCAACTTTTACTAAGGTCATTTTTATTTTATCCGAGAGATATAAGGCTAATCTATCTCCCATGTCACTATGAGACGGTATTTTTGGGACACCCAGTATAAGTTAAGTGTCATCAGCAAAATAAGGCAAGTCATTTATGTAGATGAGAAAAAGAAATGGACCTTAGATAGATCCCTGTGGGACACGTAATTCTATTTTAGTCCCAGTGGACCTTTTACTATTAACTGTAGAGGTTAATAGTAAAAGGTCTTATTGTAAAGATAAGAACTCAAAAGATTAAGAGTTAGTCCCTTATGCCATAATGGTGCAGTTTTCTGACTAGTGTAACATGGTCTACACAATCAAATGCTTTGGAAAGGTCGCAAAAAAACTCCTAATGTATCCTGCGTCTCTTCCCAAGCCTCGAATATACTATAGAGAAGCTTGATGCCTGCATCTGTAGTAGACCGACCTTTAGTAAAACCCAATTGTGTAGTATGCAATAAATCATTTATATTAAAGTGTTAGGATAATTTTTTCAAATATTTTACTAAATGTAGAAAACTAGTGAATCTCACTCCCATGTGTATTTTGATGTATTGTAAAAATTATTATCATCTGTAACTTTTCTGCCTTATATAAGAATTTATTTAAAGGGTACTGATATGCAGTATATATCATTCGGTAAAATCAATTACGGACATTTTGGGCATATGATCTATTGCTTATGTAAAGACGTTTAAGCAGAAAAATTTTCTTTCTTTATATGGGCGAGTTTGGATTTTGTGGAAAGTCACCCATACATGAGATGATTTTTTACTTTGAGTATGACAAATATTTTTTGCCTACACGTCTTTACATAAGCAGTGGATCGTGTGCCCAAAGTATCTGTAATTGAGTTTCGGAGACATTATATTTACAGTACTGTATACAGTACTCTATATTTATTTATAAATGATCTGGGTCACATCAGAGTCACCAATGTGGGAATAGTGGTAGCCCCAAAGATTTCCGACCGAGCGAGGCACTATCCTCAATCAGGCCGAAGCTCACTGTAGTGGTTTTCAGATGTTGTATATATAGCACCGATCTTAAAAAACTTCTAATAGCACAATTCAGGATGTCTGCCACACTCTTACACTACAAAATATAATGTTCATTACCTGCACATTTCTCTCATAAATCTTAAGATTGTATTCTGAATCTACAGCTGTACTCGCTGGCTTGAAACGTTGGACTTTAAGCTGTTGTGCAGGTGTTGCCCAGCTGGAAAGTTTTATAGCATTTTAGAACGGTGACTAACTATTAGAGAATAAAGAACTGCGATTTTGCAAGATTTTTTATGTAGTGTTTTATTTAGTCATACTACATTGTCAAAATAATAATAATTACCATTCGTCTACAGTAATTCCCATTATTTCCGCATATCTGTGAATCTCTCCTTGACAAGACTCGAGCAATGTGTAATCATATCCTTTAATTTGAAAATTCAAGCAGTCATATACCGGCTCATCGGGTTCTAAGCTCTGTAGAAGATAACGAATTGGTGAATTTTATATTACCCGAATGTATCTATAGTTACTGAATAATATACTGTAAATTACAATTTGTATTTGAAAAAACTCACAATGAGATAGTCGGGTTCATACAAATCACTCTTGAACCTATTGTTTTGAACCCTTAAAGCAGGTGATCCAGATAGTAAGTAGCATTTGGCATGTTTGCAAGTTGTTACCTAAAATCATTATATTGTTTAGTGACAATCGATCAGAAAATATTAATTTATTATTGCATAGTTTTACTTTCATCAAGTGATAAATAACCTAAAAAAAATTTCAGTCGCTTAATAATTCAACATTGAAGATTCTATAAATAAATCCATTCTATTTTACTAGAAAATATAAAAAAAATAATTAAATAAATATAATTATAGACTACAAATTACAAAAGTTTTGTAGAATGTCTTACCGATCTCACTAATCTTGAAAGAAACATTGTAACAAAAATAAAAGTACAATAAAAAAATTTTGATATCCTGTGGAAATATAAACGGTTTAGCTTTTAAATTTACCTTAAAACTATTTTTTATTTTTATTTATAACATTTTTTAAATTACCTAGAATTTGGAAAATTAAGGTGACATTGACATTTGACAGCTGTTCGAATTTTTTTTTATTTAATATGGTGTCGGCTTTTAACCATTTGCCAGTGTCAAGTATAAAAGGCGGGAAATAGAATATTCCTTAAAATTTTCGTCACCGTATTTCTAAATCGTCAAGTCCAAAGTCTAGTCAAAGTCAAAAAAAATTTTCAGGGTAGTCCTAAGATTAAGAACCTCGGGTAGTAAATCAGTCAAGTCAGTCGATTCAGTTTGAAATTTCGTAAGATTGTGTCAAAAGGGGTACTAAACTTTATATGGGGAAAACATATTAAATAAGCGTTTCAGCTTGAAACTTTGTAATCGTAGTCTTAAAGAAAAATGTTTCATGATTTTTCGATATTCAATCCCCAAAGGGATGAACAGGAGTATGAATGAAATTTTTTTCATCAACGTCGAGGCAAAACTACTGAAGATAGAAACATAATATTTGGACCATGGCTTCCTTTGGCAGTGATTTTGCGAAATTTACCCCAAGGGGAAAAAAGGGGTCCCAACATTTGTATGTAACTTTTTTATTTGTGGTCTGATCTGTTTGGGATTTGGTGATATTGCTCTTTGGCATAATTTACTAAGACTAATTCAAAATTTTCTAAAATTCAATGTTTTTAGGGGTAAAAAGGGGTACTAAACTCTGTATGGGTAAGTTTTTGAAATGAGCATTTAGGCTTGGAACTTTGTAAATGTAGTCCTAAAAGAAAATAATTAGCACACGTTTCATAATTTTTCGATATTCAACCCCTAATGGGATTAACCGGGGGTATGAATGTTTTTTTTAGAGTCAGACTCATACTTGACCATTTTACTATACCTATGTGTTATAGATTTTTGGAATGGTCTCTTCAAGCTCTTTATTTTGATACCAAACACCTTCTGCAGTCAGGAAATAATATACATAGACTGCCAAAATCATTATCCTTCCTTTTGCCTTCGCCGTAGTCGGGTAAACAGAATTTTGTGTCCATTTACTAATTCTATGCAAACGAAGTTGCGGGCACCAGCTAGTAGTTAATAAAACAGTTTACAATAAAATTATTGACTACATGAACTCACTCGTATATCTGGTTAAAGGACATCATTCACGTTTCATACATTTTTGGACCAAAAAATGAAAGTGCCGGCCAGAAAGAAAAAAATATATATTCGGATAGAATACACAATTCCTAACATTTTTTACTATGACGTCCAATCTGTGCGCCCAATGGTTACGTCGTAATAAAATAATTTAAAAATAATCCTTTTGTGATAAAAAGGTTGGAGTGTCACTATTAAAAGCATGGATATCTTACGTTATGTTAAAATACTTGATAGTAAAACACAGTGGTAAGGTTGATAAATAGTATTGGAAAAAAATATTTAGTCATAAAATAAAAATAAAAAATATGTATCAAGTACTAGCTGTCCCGGTGAACTTCGTGTCACTTTAAAACCTTCCCTGGACTTCTACGAATATTTTATTAACAACCTTAGCGCACTAACGATCTGTGCAGAATTAAAATCTTCAATTAAATTGTCTTGCATAGCAAGTAAATGCCATTCATTTTGCTCGAGGTGTTCTCTGCAAACACGACTGTTTTCTGATATGAATACACTGTATCGGCAAAGAACACGTAGAATAATGTTTTCTGGTATTCTGTGTCTTGTTGAGTCTACACAGTGTTGAAATACACAAGAGTTTGCCGTATTACTAGTTCGTACAAATCCAGGTAAAACTGTAGAATGAGGCACAGCGTCAACTTCTTCGTCTGCAACATCAGGTTCTTCGTTGTCAGGTTCTTCCTGCACTTCACGTTGACGTCGGAGATATTGCCGCTCGGCCCTTTGCCAACAAGGTCGGCATATAACATCTGTAGGTTCATTCTGAAAAAAAAAAAGTTTATTAGCTTAGTAATATATCATTAAATAAAAAAAATAATATATCTGCGGAGGGCGGGGGGCCCTCTTTATTTGAAAACTTGTGTTTGTTAAAAAACACAGCAGCAAATGCGGCTTATGTTATAACATTATGTACATAAGAGTTATGATGTTTGTTCGTAGTAAATATCTTAGGCATATTCGTTCGTTATAGCGATAATATAATCCTCACCTGATGACCCAGTAGATCTTCAATAACAAACTGTGCGATTTCGATGTGTTGTGATTCACGGGATGTCCAACTATAACTTCGGCGATCACCAATAGGCACACGACACGAAATACACAATTGTACGTTCATAATGTCAGATATTAAGCTTCGCTAAATACACTTGATATTATATCGCTCTAAGAACAAGAGATTATTGTCACGATAGCCGTCCGATGTAACCAAAGTTGCATGGATAACTGACTGGCTGGCCGCTGGCTGGCCGCTGGCGTAGCGCGGGCGGGCGGTCGGCAACCAATAACAATGCGCTCACGCACCCAGGTAGCCGTCCCTTAACCCTTTTCATTAGTTCTCGGAATTCCATTTGAAGTTTTGAGAGAAAGTAACCTGTAATGTTTGACTCTAAACAGACAACATTCTTTATTATAAAGAATAAATATGAATGTGTTAAATAGTACGATTTTATATTTTGACCACTAGGTTTTGACCTTGAGTATTTTGCGATTATGTACCTAAATAAGTTTTAATATAATATTTTTTTATATTATAATGTCACTCCAATCTTTTTTTAACAACAAAGAATTAATAAAAAAATATTTTATTTTTTATGTTATTACGACGTAACCGTTGTGCGCACAGATTGGACGTCATAGTAAAAAATGATAGAAATTGTGTATTCTATCCGAATATCGTAGTTTTTTTTTCTGGCCGGCACTTTCATTTTTTGGTCCAAAATGAATGATGTCCTTTGTCTTCATAATGAAATTATGTTATTTACTAAAATGATACACATAAATAATAATTTACTGAAATTAGAATATAAAGCTATATTCTAAGGGTGAAATTGAAATCATTCGACAAACTTAGAGGGTGTGTTCAGACAATGAAACTGTCAGACGTAAAACAAAATATAGGTACCTAGTCACAACTTTTCATACTAAAGTCAATCAGGTGATCTGAATTCTGATCTATTCTGAATAGTAATTTATTATCATTATTAGTCGTGACGAGTCGGGGGTCGTTGTAAAGACAAATTTTTTGGTGACGAATCGAAGAAGTGACGAGTCGGGGGTAACTCTTGTATGGAGAGACACATTTTTATTTAATTTTTCCTTAGGTAAATTGTTTAGATCTTTAGGTACAATCATCCCTGATAAGTTATTATTCATAAATATTCTACAAGTCCCTAAATTTTGAAAACTTCCAAATTTGGAAATTTTCAGGAAGTATTCCTTAGAAAAGGAAACTTTCCGGGGAATTTTCATCTCTAATTGGTACAGTGATGAAAATTTGAACGAATAATAGAAAAAAAGGCGTGAAATAGAATATTATTCTATTTCACGCCTTTTTTCTTGACACTAGCAAATGGTTTTAGGCCGACGCCACATATGAAAAAAAAAATCATAAATTGTCACAGTCAGAGACAAAATCAAAGACAAAACGACGGCAAAGGTTAGACAATTTTTGTAGGATCCATCATCCAATGTTTAATTTTACATAGAAATTTTTATTAACGAAATAAATGGTGAAACATTAATAGTTAATAGTTATAAATAACACCAGGATGGCTTCCACCGGCAGCACACCTTTCCCGAAATGGCAACTGGCGATCCTCCTCGGTGCCCCCTTAGCTATTGGCTTAGGTTACCTTTATCTAAGAAATAGATTTGAGGATCCCGAAAAGAAGAAAGTGGCAGAGCTAAACGCAAAAGCCACTATATCATTGGACAACGATGAGAACGCGAAGGCTTCCGAGTCGGCCATAGACCGTGCAATGAAACTGAAGGGTGCCGGGAACCGGGCATTTCACGCTGGCGAGTACGATAAAGCCATCGCTCTGTACAACGAAGCTATCGAAGCCTGTCCACCGGATCGTCCTATCGATTTGGCAACCTTCTACCAGAACCGTTCGGCGTGCTACGAGAAACGGGAGATGTGGGAACAGGTTAAAGAAGATTGTACATTTGCTTTGAAATTAAACGAAAAGTATGTTAAAGCGTTCCTACGTCGTTCTCGTGCGGCCGAAAAGAGTGGTGACCTCGTTTTGGCTTTAGAAGATGTCACTTCTGCCTGTATTTTAGAAAAGTTTCAAGTGCAGAGTTCTCTTGTGAATGCTGATCGAATTCTTAAAGCACTCGGGAGGCAGCACGCTCGTGAAGCATTGGCTAAGAGGAAACCTGTAATGCCATCAAAGCATTTTATTAAGACTTATTTCTCTGCATTCTCTGAAGATCCAATTGCAAAGATTAAAGTAGACGAGAAAGCTACCAATGGATTTGCTAAAGCGAAGCGTGCACTCGATTCTCAGGATTATGAGAATGTCGTAAGCTACTGTACCGAAGAAATAGAAGCTGAAGGAGCATACAAATATGAGGCTCTACTACTCCGTGCTACCTTTTACTTGCTACTGGGAAGACATGAGGATTCTCAAGTTGATCTCGGTAAAGTGATTGACAGTGAAGCCCCCACTAAAATCAGGGTCAATGCTCTTATCAAGCGGGCCTCACTCTACACACAGCTGGAGAACACTGAACAGTGCTTAGAAGACTTTGCCAATGCTGCCAAGCTGGACCCCAAAATATCTGACATATACCATCACCGTGGCCAGGTCTATTTACTGCTGGAGCGTATGGAAGAGGCTACAGCTGAGTTCGCTAAGGCTGTGGAACTTAACCCAGAATTTTCAATTGCTTTCATTCAAAAGTGTTATGCCGACTACAGACATGCCCAATTACACAAGAACATTAATGCTCTGTCACAAGTGAGATCAGACTTTGAGAAGGCTCTGGAAAGGTACCCCAACTGTGCAGAGGTGTACATCTTGTACGCACAGGTGTTGTCCGACCAGCAGGAGTGGGGTAGGGCGGAGTCATTATTCGAATCGGCTTTGTCTGTGGACCCTAACAATGCCACTCTATATGTACACAAAGGTCTTGTGCAGCTACAGAAGAGCACAGATTTCGATAAAGCCGTAAAACTAATCAACAAAGCAATTGAAGTAGATGACAAATGTGATTTTGCATATGAAACTTTAGGCACCATAGAAGTACAGAGGTAAGGATTATTTATTCATTTATGTATTGCATTAATTATTGTTATCAATATAATGAGATAATTTAAACATGCCACATTTTTAAATCACAGTATTAATTAAAGTATTTTATAGTACTTATGTAAAAATTTTACAGTAAGTATATCCTTTAAAATACAACATAATTTATTATTTATTGTTTTAAATAATTTTTAGGTTGTGATTTGTGAATCTTTGTTGGTAGTTTTGTTACTATTTTTATTGTATCTATTATTTTGTTTTTATTGCAGGGCTTTAATTACTAAACACAATGATAAAATTAACTGCATAGATTCTGTTATTTTAATATGATTACTATATTATTTACCCAATGTCCAAAAAACCTGATTAAGGAATGATTTGGGCAGTGTACATATTTTATGTATGTTAGTTTGTTCCACCATAGCATCTAAAGTACTGATCTAATTAAAAAAATGTGTCAGTAAATTCATAATTATATAATAGGCTATATAATTTACATAACCAGGTTATAATTTCACATACAAAATTATACTTATTAAGAAGTATGAATGCAGAGTTATGGAATGCAATAGCTATCCTAAGGACACTATACAAATCGGGCTGCTGGAGACCTCTCAACTTAGGCCTTGACTGTATTTAACTTGTGTGTGGACTGTAGAACATAATATACATAGTATTAACAGTTTATCTTAACCATACAGATTTTATCTATATATTCATGAGTTGTATCAGTGTCTCACTTGAGAATGACTGATATGCTGAATCCATTGTTCGTACAAATTAGAGTACGTACGTACGTACGTACAAGTAGATAATACAATATTAACTTAGAATAACTATTGTATTATGTAATAAAACTACATATTATGTGGTAATATCTGTTGCAATAAATATGTAGTAGTTTTTGTGTTAATCAGTACATTGAAACTTATCATATCTATACAAATTATGTAACTGATAACACTATCAAAACTTTCACTGAGATAATAATATCATAGACACTAGAAAGGCATATAGAAGACGACCTCTGTGGCTCAGTTGGTTGAGCGTGTTGGTGCTCAAGCCGGGGGTCGCGGGTTCCAATCCCGCCGAAGGAACAAAAAGTTTTTCTGTGTTCCTGGGTCATGGATGTGTATTAAATATGTGTATATTATAATAAAAATCGAATTTACCACGGGATCAGATTGACGTGGTGTGAAGCGTCCATAGATATTATTATTATAGTACAAGTATTGCTACTTTATCAATTTAAAATTAGAGCTTTTCTTAATTAAACACAATACTTCTGTTTTCCAGGGGCAACTTAAGGCGGTCACTAGAACTGTTTGAGAAAGCAATAGCACTTGCCAAGACGGAGCAGGAGATGACTCACCTCTTCTCGCTCAAAGACGCAGCGGCCGCACAGCTGAAGGTGTCTGAGCGCTGGGGACTGGACTGGACCGTCAGTTAGAGCTTGTATCCGGCTAACCACACGCGCAAAACTAACAATATGGTTCTGATACATTACAATGTTTCTGTTATCCCCTTTTTTTAATTATATTAATCAATGACATCCCAAAATGAAATTCTTAAAAGGATTTTATAAAAGTAATTAATCCAGAGTGAGATAGTATTCTACTATTTGACAGTAGGTACAGTTTTGTGTTCAATTTTATCAGTAACAACTTTATACTTGTTTGGTCAGTATCATTACCATTGCGAGAGGAATGGGGGTTTGTTTCCAATTACTATGGCGCCCAATATCCAGAAAAACAAAATATGTGTGACCGGGTGATATTTAAAAATACCCCCAAAATTATTGTATTTATCATGTCCGCCGCCAACTCAAATTTTGGTTTGTGTTATAACATGCCCTGTATATTACTTAAGTTATATATTTCAACAGTTTAGACAATGTGCTTTTATGGAAATTGTTTGTGCTTCATAGTAAATATTACACAGAGGAAATGACATTTTATGTTAAATCTGTGTGCTGGTATAGAAGTTTGAAACTCTGTTGTACCCTATTAAAAAAAACTGGCAATGTGCACAATGCATTTGTAGATAGAATTTAAATCTTGCGTAGTATGTTGTTTATAAAATGTCTTCACTTGAATGTTATAAAGCCACACTTAATAAAAATCTGGACTATATTTTCTCAATAACTCCTCAGTGCTTTTATAGCAACGATACATATGTGTATATTGTATGGGTATATACTTCATATTGAAGTTTCTGCCTGTGTATTTTTGAGTGAATTAGTCTGAAAACTGCATTTAAATTTTTGAGGGCCACATTTTATTTAAATTTGTATTATATGTAATTATTAATTATATTTTGTGTGGAGGTAGATTGTTGTATATATTTTTTTCTTCAATGTTGTCTTCACGTTTTGGCTTAGAAGAAACGGCTTATGAATACACTGTTAAGAATTTTGAACATAATATAGTGTTTGTAATTAATTTTCAGGCATTAATTAAACTAAATTGTAACTTGTTAAAATGTTATAATATTAAAGTACTTCATATTGTATAATAAATATCCTAGCAAAGTACTTATTCAAAAATAACAATTTTATTGTGTGTTAGATGTTAGGTGTATGATGTTGCCATTTCCAGGTTAAATTAAAAAGACCCTTAAAATTATAGCTATGTATTGCAAAAAGTAAATGTGGGGTATAATAAGTATAACTGTATAATGCAAATTTATGGAATTGGACTGGAATGCTTTCATAGGACTAAAATATAATAATATACTCTGTCTCTTTTCACACAAGCGGAAAAGAGACAGAGAATATAATATGTTCTCTGTCATTTTAGTAAAAGTGACACTTGGTAATAGTATGTATAATACATATTAATGTTTCTTATTTTTTAAACACTTCAAGAACCCCATTACCCGAATAAAGTAGGTACTCGTAAATTTTAAATTGAACTGTAAATACGCATTCTTGTTTGATTGAGTCTCTCGAGACGGGAGGTTTTTGTGAATTTTGTTGAAGTGCTTTGGAGTTGGTCGGCGGGGCGCGGGCGGCGCGGGCGTGTCTGGAGTCGGTGCATTCGGTGTTTTCGTTAGGGTAGTTTGAAATTTACCATTGTACGTTGCTGTGTTTTATTATCCTAAGCATTTATTTAGGTATGTTTTGAATGCACCTCTAAATTGCCAGCTAGATTGTGAGTAGTGTTAGAGATAACAAAATATGGTTCTACAAATTAAAGTTGTTACCTCACCGATAGTTATAGTTTCAAATTATAAAAACTTCATTATTAATATCGAATGTGTTTTTCTTATAAAAGTTACATGCTTGTAAGAATAAATAACAAACATTACCTATACCCAATCTTTGATGGCCGTGAAGATTTTTTTTCGTGTTAGTTACACTATTTATAACTCAAGAACGGCTGAACTGATTTGGCTGTTTTGCTGAAATTTGTGGGAAGGTATCTTAAAACCAGGAGCAGTAGATAGGATAATTTTATTCCACTCCCTAAAGACTCAAAACTCGAGAACGGCTGGACTGGAAGTTCAGGGAAGGTGTAGGTTGTAGGACTCGGACGTAGGTTGCATTCGAGTTCATATTTAACACAGAACAACGTCTGTCGGGACAACTAGTTTACTAATAAAAGTATTCAAACAATTGATTAGTTACAATCAATTTCGCCTCAATTAGTCGGTCAAGTGACTTTTCCAACGTATCAAACAGCAACATTGAATAGCTAGTCAGTTGTGTAAATATTTGTATCAGTACCTAACTGTCTAAGTAGGACTCTAGTGGAAGACCTAAAATAAGAGTTATAGAAATGATTTTGTAGAAATAGTCATCTGTCGCGCAGTCTGATCAGCCGCATAAGATGATAAATAACACAACAACAAGATTATGTCCTACTGTTATGTCACATGTACAATATCGCAAAGTTCCTGGACGACCACTTTGTAAACATTATTTTGCAATAATACCTCAAAATAGTATAATACAAAGGAAGACGTATTTACACGTGGGTATGTGTGGTGCGCAATTTTCATCTTATGTCTGAGTGGCAACTTGTAGGATAGTACATAATCTAGAAGGCTATGCTGTTATACATATTGCTTTTGTACTTATTTCTCCTGCAGCCCTGTTTATGTACACTGTGTTACAACGGCACGCTGAGTTTCAAGCAGTACGGCGAGGATCCGCTGACGTCGCCGCTGCTATTCAGCACAGCGCGGCAGAGGGCGCGCCTGCGTTGTGCGCTCACGGTTAAGTGCGATGGTAGGTTAATCTAACTAGTTTAATTTTAATTTGTTTATCCCGCGGGAGCCTTAGACGTAGTCTGGCGGAACATTAATGAGACAGTAAACGATCTGGTAATGCTACGCTGTTGTCGTTGAAACAGCACGTGCATCAGTGCCTACACGTAGTTCCGTGTGAGTGCTATTAGCGAGAATAGCAGAATTTTGTGGATTATTTCCGTTCGATTTCGTGTTAAATTCGGAAAATCAGCATTATATGTGGCATAAAGCTAAAACAGGCCTTTAGGAAAAAATAATCTATTTTTTTATTTTTTTGGCACAAATGATTTTTGGAAGGCAGAAAACATGACGAAAATGAACACTGCTCTATCCTTTGGCTCTACCTCTTCATGAAAATCAGTTCAATTAGACCCTGGCTGCATACATTCACTGTGTGCATGGCTTTGAGTATCCAACTATATGGATACTCAAAGGTGCATGGGCGTGTATTCTCTAAGGTCTCTATAAATTATAATGTTTATGTCAATATGGAACTGATCCAGTCGATTGGACGATAGACTGTATGGTGTATAGCTACCATAACCCATTTATATTTTGCCGGCTTGTCACCGTTACAAATTGTAACTGGCTCACGCCTGTGAAAATCAAAAAGTAATAATGCTCTTTTGCAAATAAACTAGGTAACATAAAAATAACATTTTGGAGCAAAGATAAAGCTGTCAATCAAAACTGGAAAATGACAATGTACTCAACAAAGATGTAATAAAATAAAGAACAAAATCAATATGCACTGGTGGTTAGGTTCCTTACTTCTGAGTGTTTTGGGTTCCGAAGCCCTTATGTGTTACAACTGCTCCTCCACTCACAAGGACCTCGGGGAGTGTGCGGGGACCTTTGTCACTCCCCACATGCAGTTCAACTCGAGCCGCCTAAACTTGATAAACTGTAATGTTGGTTAGTTCATTAGATCTTATTGATGCTAGCGGAGAACAAACAATTTAGCTACACCTCCACCATCTTGATCCAGCGATACTTTTTAAATACAGAAGTAAACGCCTGGCCCAAAACACCTACTCGCAAAACTATAATTTTTCAATATTGTTCAAGTCCAATCACGTTTCTTACCTATTCTACTTCCAAGTCCCTCTAATTCCACCATTTTGTGAACAGAGAACGCGATGTGCTACGTGCGGTCGTGGTCCGCGAGGGCTGTGCACGCGTGGATCGTGCAGCGCGGCTGCTACTCCGCGCCGCCGCGCGACCCCTTCCTGCAGGAGATGATCACTCCCACCAGGGCCATGACTTGCAAGGAGGAAAGGTACCTATGTGTATCATAATGTGTACCAAGTATCAACCTTCTAAAATTCATTAAAATAATAGTTTAGGTTTTAGACAGCACGTAGTGATTATATTCTCTTTGTTAGACACGGTGTTTGATAGTAGCCAGTATGTACTTAGTCAATCTATCTATACCTACTAATATAATAAAGAGGAAAAGTTTGTTTGTATGTTTGTTTGTTTGCATTGAATAGGCTCTGAAACTACTGGACCGATTTTGATGAAATTTGGCACAGATATAGAATAGTCCCGTAATAATAACGGGACATAGGCTCAATAAATAAATAAATAAATATTTATTTGCACATAAATAAAATAGTCATCGGTAAGAATCATAAATATTAGAATGTGCAAAATGGCGGCCTTACCGCTTAAAGCGGTTTCTTCCAGACAACCATTCTTATTTATATAGCTACTTCTTATTTATATGGCAAAATGTACGGTTCCCTTGAGATTTCCTTTTGCGTGCACGAAGTCGCGGGCAACATTTAGTCTAATTTAAAAAATAACTAGAAATGGTCCAATGTCGGCCATACGGAAGTTCAAATGATTTGTGTTCACCCCCCAGTTCTCCATTTCATGGATTGACCAAGTACATTCTATTAAACATTCTGTATACCTTCTTTCTTACGACCAAAGAGGGCAAAAGACCTCTGCAATTATTTTCATATTGTGTATTGATGGCGAATGCTTAGAGCGTACCTTTTGCGAACTTCAAGAACTACATCACCTAACCCCAAATACTCTACAATGATACAATCTACACGACTAGTCGAACACATACTGCCCTCAAGTGCTGTCAAATGCTCTAATATTGTCTCAAGATAGAGATCTCCATATAGTTTAGGTCGGGTTTACACAGGGTGACTTCTAAATACCTATTTATAATTTTAGGTTGCCAGAAGCGGAGTACAAGGTGTGTCTATGTAAAGCGGACTGGTGCAACTCGGTGGTGTCTGTTAAAATATATCACATAAAAGGACTTTTTATATTGTTCTCTATCGCCATATTCGTGGGTTTTCAAGGAGGGATACTTGATGTCTAATGAATGTTAAATTACGTTGTTTATTCTTATTTTTATAAACATGCAAGTGCCTCTTGTATTTTTGATATAATAATAAGATTAGTAATTTTGTATATAATATAAATTTGATTGTAAATCATGTACGTTTATAAAAGTTACCTTGTAGAAAATTTGTTTTAATTTAATACGGTCTACCTGTAACCTACAGCATGTACCTAGGTAATTGGTGATGTAGGTAGGTAGATAATGATTTTTTTCACATTGCATACTAGTAGGTAATTAAATTAATTGGGAAATCATTGTTTTAAATGTTAGTAGAGCCTAGAGATAGTAATATAAAACACATTTTTGTCTCCTCAACTATAGAAATAGTTTTTATGATCGTCGATGGACATGTCTCATTATTCAAGAATCAATTAATTATTTATTGTTTTAAAAACTTAGGTACGGATTTTGTCGCGGTACACTTTTCTTTTTCCCGACGTTTCGGCTACTTTTCAGCAGCCCATAGCCCGGATCTACCATACGGCTAAATGGGCTTAAGCCCAGGGCCCCGCGGACTCAGCTGAGTCAAGTCAAAATAAAATAAGCTAACCAAGAGCATGTCAGGACATGTATAAGGAGGGTTCCGTAACTATAAACGCGTAATATGCTTTTTTTTAATTACTCCAAAAGTTACTGTCCGATTTGGTTCACAATAATTTTCCTAAAGAGTTTTTAGCATGGACATTTGCAATTTTCTATCTCCTATAGTTTAATAATGCTAGGGGGGGGGACCAACTTACAAACTACTTTGGAGGCCGATTACTCGAAAATGGTCAACTTTATAAAAAGTAACGTATGAAACCTTACCTTTATTTTAAAAGACCTATTCTACGATACCGCACACGATGGGGCAGAGTGAAAAAATATTTTCATCCCCTCTTCACATGTATGGAGAGCGACCCCTAAAATATAAAATTATTATTTTTTTATGATCTCGAAACCGTGATCTATACACAATCTATAACTGCACCAAATTTCATCAATTTATATTCATAATTACAGGAGCTAGAGGCGCGGACAGACAGACAGACAGACAGCCAGAGCGAAACTATAAGGGTTCCTTAAGTATTACGCAACCCTAAAAATAGACGATAAAGCGACACATAATTTTATTTAAATTAAACAGATCGTAAGATTTTCCGCCCTGCGAATCCTGCGTTCAATCAAACTCAACCAATTCATTAAATCAAGTTTACGTTCAGGTATAGGAAGTGGATACTTCGAACTGACAGTTAAAATGTTAAAACGGGTCATTGCAGTCGTAAATTATTTAAGTATTATAAGGGCAGGGGCGAAGTTACCGCTATATCAGCCGTATCAATTATATGGCCTATGGTCCCTACGGGGGTCACAGTCAGTCAAGCTTCAAGTCAAGTCAAGCGCGACAAAATCCGTAAGTGTATAAAACAATATTCGCGTAAACAAGAAATCAATCAATTATTTATCTGTCAACTTCCTGCGCCCGTGCCGTTTAGGCCGACGACGCGGCTTTCACTCGGTCTAGGCTCTATTCCGCGAAGAGCAGAAATGCCGCGTCGCGTGTCAGTGGGCCGCGTCCGCCGACGGCACTTTTTGTGCACACACGTAATTAGATAAACAGTCCATGTTATGCCGTTTCCGATCACAAGTTTGTTTCGCCGGCTTTTCTCAAAGAATTCACAAATGACAACTTCTCTCAGTGGGATTGACGACTATTGGCTGCCAGACTGTTTTTCAGATAGGTTTTATAGGATTAGGTTTAATGAGGTACACAGTACACACACAGGTATGAGCTAAATATTCAAAACCTGTCTATAATAATAAACTTAAAAGTTGTCGAATATAACTTTTATGTGCTAAAGCTTATTTTAGAGAAAATTATTAATATTATGTTAACGATTGCACACCTTGAGAATAAGATGCAAAGCTGGTCTCTATGTACAGTAGGTACCTACTTGTGTACTATTTGACTTTTGTTTTATCTAACATAGATTAAGTTTCAATGTAAAATATACATTTATTTGAAATTAACAATCTTAATGCTAAAAGATAGCCCCGTGCGAGTTTTTTACGCCGGCTCTTCTCGGCAGGTTAGGGTTGAACCGACGCGACGGTAGCTTTTTCTGTTGAATTTCCGAAAAAGGCTTGTTAAGTTACATTTGGAAAAAAGCTTGATAAATATCTAGAGTCCGTCACAAAATATATCCATTGACAATAAAAAATTTTGTCTGTAATACATCCTGTAATAAAGGCATTGCAAATGTATAAATTCACTTTATAAACATTTCAGACTTTACAATATTTTGGGTCAAAACAGGCTACAAAGTAAAGACAGCAAACTAAAAAATTAACAACTTTATTCAATAAATATACTTAACTCTGTAATAATAATAATTTAGGTTCAAAGTATCTATATACTTACTTAGGCATAGCCAAAAAGACTTTGGTAATGTCAAATTTTCAAGCTAAACTTCGCTCGACCCAATGGTACATCACACCAAACCACTTGTATTTATTATTTATCATTATAATTATTATTTCCTGAGTATTATTAATTATTACAGAACCTGCCCTTAGACGCGCCGAAGTGGCTACATCACAATTCTTAGTAATTTTGCGAACATCGGCAGTTTACACCGGCAGTACACTGGTCAGCGATAAAATTACAGTTATTATATTATATTATGGCCTTGTAACAATGCTTAACTATAAATCATGCAATATTCAATAGGATAATATATCTATTTGTACGTCAAAGTAGTTTCTCTACTACAGGGAAAGATTCTAGGCGTTCTAAATAAAATGTAAAGTACGTAGAATTTTTCCCGATGTTTTTTCAAAGCTTTCTTTTTTCTCGGTCCGATATGATTCACAACAGCCTACTTTTGATGTTGGCACTTATTAGGATCTTTCTTGTCGCGATAAAATAAAATATGGGAACTGGAATAAAATGAGCTTCGATTGATATTGCAAATAAAATAAACATTTGTATTAAATTACAATTCAAAACGGTGGGATTTTTGTATGATGCATAAAATTACTACCAACATTATCTGTTTCATCACAAAAAATATTGTGTAGGTTCGAAAAAATTGGATCCAATCGAGTCTTTATTTCAATAAAGGTAACTATATAGCTTCAATAAAACCTGTTTTTTGGCATCATGCTGAATCCTAAATATATGTGTGTACTTTACTAAACGAGTATTACATTTCATTGTTCACCTATCCTCTTCGCTGACGTCATCGTCGTCGTCTTCGAGGTTGTCGACAACGGAGGAAACTTTCTCGTTGGTGACGGCCTGTGCTATGAGTCCGACCAGGCCTGTGCTATTCTGTTTACCTTCAAAGAAGTTATAGACGAACTCTTCCAATGAGTCTTCATCGAACGGTAATAAATGCTCTAGATCGATTTGCCTTCTTGTGCGTTTCTCTATTGTTTTCTTAAAAGACGTCACGTAATCGTTATCTTCGTTATCGACAATTCCTTTCTTGTAAATTTCAACAGGCACATCACTACCGTCGCTGATGTCATATTTTATACCGACGTCAGCCTCTTGAATCTCAATAGACCCGAAACCTTTGTCGATTAATGATTTTAAGTTCCTGGATCTTCCCTCTCTATCCGCGATTTTCTCTTTATTAACCTTTTTCTTTTCCTTAATGGGATGCAAATGTTTGACTTCGTTGGTTTCATTCGGGTTAGGAATTTTATTGCTATTACCACTTTGAGGTTTTGGTTTGGAGCCGTACGTTTTTACTTTAGAATGGCCTTGTATGATTAAATAAGTAGGCATGTGCTGTTTTTCAGTAGTCGTTTTTGTGTCTTCAGATTCAGTGGTCGTCGCAGGGGTAGTGAATCGCATATGCAGGTATGGGTCGTGCGTGGGACCAGACATTGCGTTAAGAGATTCGTCAGGGTAATTGTTGTATGTCGGGGTTGAGGAGTCTGGTATTTGAACGGGAGGCGGTGGCTGCATAGTCTGCATCATTTCTAATTCCATGTCATCTTGTTTGGAAGGTTCCTTGAAAATTTGAATATTTTCAGAAGCATGAGCGTAGATGTTATCCTCCGGCCTGTCTGTCACCATCGGCATAGACATCATGGGAGCCAACATGTCGATCATGCTGGGTTTCTGCTTGGGCACAGGTCTTGTAGTAGTCGGGCGAGGTGAAGATCTATACTTTTCTGTAGTGGTTTGGACAGCTTTCGTGGTTTCTGTAGAAACTTCGGGCGTCGTTGATTCTGTGTGGGACCACGTTTCTTGGTAAACATTATTTGTAGTCGGAGGTAATATTGTTGGCAAGAAAGATGGGAACGGATTGGCAGTTACTAAAGCCGGTGATGTAACTTCAGATTGTGGTCTTTGGAACGGATATTTCTGCTTATATACCTGCGATGCGCCACTATCGTAATGCGGAATAATGTTGTGCGTTTCATTAATAGAAGTATCGTCGAATGGCGTTGTGGGGCCCCAACCCGCGTAGTCACTTGTTACGGCAACATTTGAAAACGGGTTAGTTCTGTTGGGCTCCAGCAGCCATTCCTGTCTCGTTGATGATTGGTAAATGAGATTGGCTTCCTGCAATGCGTAAGATGTGATGACGTCGACGGTGGGTGTTACGTCTCTAGTGAATATAGTAGACTCCACGTACTTAGGTGTAGTGGGTGTTGGTGTATTCTCGTTCGAGATAATGAACAGGGTAGGCTTAAAGCCTGGAGGGGGAGGGGGTGGGGGGACTAATATAGTCATGGGGAAGTCATTGCTTAATTTATACGTGAAGTCCTCGTACTTTTGAATTATCGGCGGCCGCGGTGACCTCCTAGGAGGTACAGGAGGTCTCGGGGCGATGCTCGGCTTCCGAGATGAAACCCCCAGCATTAGAACCTCCGATTTCCTCTCGGGATGTTTCTCCCGTTCGACGCGCGTGTCGTCAGCCCAGTAGTGCACACGCTCCAACACCGGGGGCTCGTAATCATAAGTGGGATCGTTTCGTAGAGGATCCCCTCGGCCGGTCAGAGGCTTCCAACGATCAAAGTCCATACGAGGCGAAAATATTGAAGACATACCTTGCTGTATTGCATTTGACTTCGGAACTGAAACAATAATAATGATACTTATTTACAAGCAAATAGTAGATAAGTAGATTTTAGGTTATAATAGACAAGTCTATACTATAAGACTGTACTGTTTTTATCTTGCCAATAAAATATACTCACATGAAGCATTGTCAAGTTGTCGCTCTGGTGTTGGGTGGCTTGAATCCGGTCGAGCCGAGCGCAGAATCCCAATGAGCAGCACAAGTAGAGTAGCGTTGTGTTTCTGTAAACAGAGTGGGCACTGTCAGTGAATTTGAACTAACTTACTCGTAGAAAACATGCATATCGCTTTTTTGTAATCGTTATCTGTAAATCGCTATAGGATTTTTCAGAAGATTATTACCCAACTGCAGACAATACATTAGGTAGGTACTGGGCCTTTGGGTAATAAATAATAATGGTTCATAATAATCCTTTACGCGTAATGGTGGCTTGTTGGTGGTCTGAAGCGGGCTGGTATAATTAGAGCGCCCGATATCAGTTTTTTGGTCACGCGAGCTCTCGTTAAAATACCGGCGCAGGAGTCTACCGTCCTCCTGTCTGATGCTGACCTCGATCGCGATTAACGCACATTAAATGTTCCAATTATTTTAACGTAAGTCGCGACGGCTTTCGTTTAAAAAAGTAGTTTGACTTAATGCTCATTTACGATATTATAATTTATACTGGCCGTATGCCCGCAGATGTGGAATCAGCGCAAACGAAAAACTGGATCAAGTTAAAGGCTCCAGTTTTTGTTTCGCCGCATAGTAACTGTTGCAAAGATTGCAGCGTGCTGCGTGACTGATGTGGTAACTGTGTGAATCACGAGATGGAAGAAAGCACCTCGTCCTCTTCTGTCGAGTGTCTTTTCCAACTTATCAGACAAAGATAGGCACATTAAATACTTAGCTAACCAGTTGTGTAAATATTTTTATTAGTGGTAAACAAAAACACTTGACACATTAGATATTGTATACTTACATACCTAAGTTCACCGAAAATCAAAAGTAAAAAATCATCGCATGTATGGGTGGCTCTTCGCAAAACGCAAACTCGCCCATATAAAGAAAAAAAATCGCGTAGGACAATTATTTTTCTGCTTAAACGCATTACATAAGCAATAGATCATATGCCCAAAATATCCATAATTGATTTTACGGAACCTTATATATACAATTTCGAGTCTGTTAAGGCCTGGCGTCTGGACTGAGGGCCGATGATGATGATTTGTTCCTGGAGCCCGGAATGCGGGTGGAACGTGCAACAGCAGGACGCGTCAGTGAAAGCTGCGCGTGCGCCGAATAGTTAACTTCTGTACGCGCCGTACGCGCCGGGAATAGGATTGAGGCGTTTTGCATCTCATTTGTCCTATTCGGCCTCTCCTTTCACTATCTACCAATCTATCAGCTGATAAAATACTAGAGACTAGGACAATATTTGTTTAGATGTGAAATATCGAATATGTTTCTAAATTGAGTAAATACCTATCGTAATATTATAGGCTTCACTCCAGCGATATCAAGATATCAATGGGCTACTCTATCTACTATCCCTTAGTTATTCTGTCGGATAGCCAGTTAGTAGGTAAATGAATTATAGGTAAATATTAAATACTAGCTTTTGCCCGCGACTTCGTCCGCGTGAAACATTTACTTTGGGATATCGCTAAAATTTACCCGCGACTTCATTTACTTAGAAGGAGAAATGCTTCCACCTTAGGGCCGGGCCACACGGCGCGGCGCCGCACCGCACCGCAATACTCCGCACCGCACTGGCGGCCACACGATCAATGCGGCGTCGCCCTGTGTGCACCCCTCCCCGCCTCATCTGTCTCGCCCCGCCTCGCGCCGCTGTCCGGTGCGCCTGCGGTGCGGCGCCGGAGCGGCGCCGGACGCGTCGTGTGGCATACCATACATTTTTATATGTAAAAGACCCGTTGCGATACCGCTCAGGCGCCGCGCCGCAGCCGTACCGCACCGTGTGGCCTGGCCCTTAGGGCCGGGCCACACGGCGCGGCGCCGCACCGCACCGCAATACTCCGCACCGCACTGGCGGCCACACGATCAATGCGGCGTCGCCCTGTGTGCACCCCTCCCCGCCTCATCTGTCTCGCCCCGCCTCGCGCCGCTGTCCGGTGCGCCTGCGGTGCGGCGCCGGAGCGGCGCCGGACGCGTCGTGTGGCATACCATACATTTTTATATGTAAAAGACCCGTTGCGATACCGCTCAGGCGCCGCGCCGCAGCCGTACCGCACCGTGTGGCCTGGCCCTTACGACTGCCCGCCCGCGCCGCGCGCCGTACATAATTGCGCGCTGGACTATTTTATTACTGCGATATCTTCTAAAATACTCATTGAAATCAAATGATGTAAACTGCAAATTTCTTCTAGATTAAATGCTTGTAATGAATAACGTATTTACTTGGATAAGGATTAATATCATCTTTATGAAAACACCCTCACAAATAATGCTTAATTTTAGAACAAATTTGGTTAGCATAAAAAGGTTATTGTGAGCCAACCTTAAAAGATAGACATATACCGTCGCGGACTTTTTTTTAGAACTTTTAAAGGGGAACAATTCTGTCATACATCATTTTAGCGAAACTTTAGCCGTTTCCGCAGCGTACGCAGCGAAAGCTCTCAAAAGGGAAAAAAAAACCCCGATTTTGAAACATTCTTGATTGGTGCTCCGCTCGTATTGAACTTAGCATGATGCTATATAGCCTAAAGCCTTCCTCGATAAATGGACTATCTAACACAAAAATAATTTTTCAATTCGAACCAGTAGTTCCTGAGATTAGCGCGTTCAAACAAACAAACAAACAAACAAACAAACAAACTCTTCAGCTTTATAATATTAGTATAGATTAAAAAATAAATATTTAAATGACTTCCCTAATTTTACTTAACCATATTGTTTGATCACGGGCACCACGGGTGCAGTGGCGGATTATCCTAAAGGAAAACTAGGCATGCGTCTAGGGGCGCGAGGGTGCAAAGAGGCGCTCGGGCAGAATTGTAAAATAAAAAAAATATGACCAGATGAGACCAGGAGATATGTGCTCTGCTTGCTGACCCCCGACGCCACTACTGACAAGTTATTTATAATATAGGGGCGCCGATGACACAGGCGCGTTTAATGTCAGTGCGATGTGTATAAGTGTGGCCATCAAAGGTGGCCATACACCATATTGCCTAATCTCTAATCTAATCTCCATGACAATGGTTTAATCTATAGTTCATCGATGATGACAAAACTTGTTAAAATAATAATTAGCACGCTCCTTATCTCGCTACCCTGACATTCAGTGAGCCTGCGAAGGAGAGCAGTGTCAGTTCTGTCTCCTATCATTCTCAGGACACTATTCCGGCTTCCCCGCACTCGGTGTACTATCGACGCTACTTTCTTTCGCATTACCGCGTAAAAGTCATCTATAACTTTTGCATCGACAAACATCCCGGATGCACTACGGTACCGAGGGAGATGGAAGAGAGACCTGAAAATGTTATAAAGCAAGGAATATATATTTTAGTGACGAAATTATCGTCATTCAATAGACTTGAGATTTACCTACACGAATAACAGCTTGCGGCTATCTATGTGTGTTTGGCTAAATGTCTGCGAGAGCCACGCGTCAAGCGCGGGACGAGGGTTTATAGTAGGTAGTTAATTTGGTTTTACGGGAGGTAGTTCGGCTCAGGCTCGCAAAACAATATCGTTCTTTGACATAATTAACAATATTAATTCCATAAAGAAAGAAGTCTGACGCGACGTTTGAAATTATTCTGGTGTCAACATCTTAGGTGTCATTCAACTACGGAGTGCCTAGTCAAGATGCATTCGATAATTTCGACGGCGAAGTTCGAAAACAAAATGTATGGGATTTGACGTAGTATATCGCGAGCGACATGTCACTTAGCGATGACTTATGTCAAATCCCATACATTTTTGATTTCGAACTTCGCCGTCGAAATTATCCAGATCCAGATATAGAGGGCCAGGCTTACATAAATATGGCTAACATTCGCCGGCGCGCGGCGCTCGAGCTGTCATTTGTAGAGTATATTGTTAACATTTTATCATAAAGATTTTATAGATTTTGACATATTTATTACACATAGTGAACTGAGTAATAATGACAGTTTGACACTTCTCAAGTTCTGTTTCTTTGTCTTCTTTTTATTTTTTATGTGTATACATTTTGTCATTATCTATTATAATAATTAATTACTTATTGCCTATGACATTGTATTTTTACTAATTATTTTAATGGTTAATTTGTTATGAGTTTATTAAGATTTTGTGGCTTAATTATATTAATAAGTTTACACATCTGGCATGTTAATAATTGCACACGCCATTTTGATGGCAGAATGTAGGATCTATTTAATTTTAACTTTTTAAGACCTCATGTATACCACCACATTCTTGCAATAAATGATTTGATTTGATTTGATTTGATGGTGTATTAATAATGTATCGCATATCTGTCGGTCAAGTTCGCGACATGCGCTCGGATGACAACTTTCAATTTCTATGCCGCGGCCGCGGTCGGCAACCAACTTATGATATTTGCTTAGCGGGTGTCGACTGTCGGGTGATTAGCTCGCGAGAAAATCGCGTGAAAGTGAAGAGGACTTCCATAACGTTATGTCATGGGCTGTGGTGTATACCTAGGAAGAAGGATAAACATGGAAGCAGAGCTAAAATCGAAGCCGTGAGCAGCTGTCTCACAGTTTTTGCTTGTGCAGCATAGCAACATTAAATGAATTATCAAATTGACCACATCCGGCCCTAAACTAGGCAAACCCAGTGACCACGTTGTAAAAATTTCTCTGCCGAGGCATTTAAATATAAGCAATTGTTTCTATCTATTTGCATACAAACGTGTATACTATTACAACTCATAAGCTAAAATCAATAATTTCTAAAACCTCCGCGGCGTGGAACAAATAAATATTCATGTAGGTAGTACTTCCGTAAACTTGTACACTATTTATTTTGCGGTGAAAGTTTAAAAGCATAATAAAACGTTAAAATTGATATATTAGCGCGAGGAGCGGCGTGGGAGCCGTCAGCAGACAGCGACCGGTAGACGCAGTGGCGCCACGGGCGATGTGACGTCACACAACGTGGGACAGGACTATGATTGCTCATTGCAGTGTACCGCCCCGGGCGATATGACGTCACACACCGTGAGACAGGACTAAGATTGTTTACCGTCCCGGGTGAAACCAAAAGAGGAAAAAAACAAATGAATTACGGTTTTCGAAACACAAAAGGGGATCGGACTACATCTGAAATATTTAGTTTCATTAATATATTCAGAAATATTGAGGCATTACTACTTGGTAAATGTGAAAAAATATATTATTTTATGTGTAGTTTACTAATAAAATACATTTAAAAAGAACAAAAAAAAATATTTTTTTTGCGAAATTGGTAAACAAAACCTTACATCATTAGTTTACTCACATCATATACAAAAATATTCATTAATGAACTTTTAGGAGGCTCGCGAAATTTTTTATACAAATCGCTGTACCTTTGAAAATATTGACTTTTGATATACGGTTTCTTCTGAGAAGTTACTCATATTTAAGAGTAGATACTATTCATTTATGCAATAAAAAAAATAGTCCGATTGCCTATTCAATGTAAATTTTCGTTCAACAAATGATTGGATAGATCATCCAACTTGCATATTCCTAAAAAAGATACACGGAACTTCGGAAAATCCAAAATAAACCTAAATATTTAGCTGTCGAAGCTTTATTTAGTCTTGCGGTATCGAATTTACTATGTAGAATTTAGAATAATATATTTGACTGCATAATATGTGTGTGGCTCCGTATTATGCAGTAGCCAGCAGAACATGGTAACATTAGTGAATATTTAATGAGAACGTATAGTATAGACAACAACGAGAGATAGTCACAGTTTGATTATGTGATGACAATTACTTAGCTCGTACTTTCACACAACATTACACAACCGACTCACACGTGCGTTATGACCGTTAACACGCCATGCGCGCCGTTAACACGCCACGCGACGGTCCCACCCGCCGTTAACACGCGATATGACGTACAGCACGAACGCTAACTCTTCAATTCCGACCGAGTCAAAATTTTGGCAGAAACTTCTCTCTTAACTT
The DNA here is from genome assembly GCA_905404095.1 of Glaucopsyche alexis. Lineage (NCBI taxonomy): Eukaryota > Metazoa > Arthropoda > Insecta > Lepidoptera > Lycaenidae > Glaucopsyche > Glaucopsyche alexis. The sequence continues at coordinate 29,518,406 of FR990047.1, forward strand.
GTTAATTGTTATATTATAATTTATACACATCTAATGCGCTAACAGCAAATCCAGCACAGGTAGGTACTAAATGACCGACCGCTGTAAAATTGTCCCGTAGACGGCATCTGGGGGACTGAAGGATAAGATGTAGGCTTCCCTTATGTCCGAGGAACCCTTAGCGAAGGAAGATGGCAGCATCGCCGTCATCTATAATCAGATGATGCCCGATGAGGCAAAACGTCAGCGGGGTTGTGATAGTCACAACAGTTCCCATGGTCCCACCTAAAGGGTGAAGACTCCCCCGGGTTGTGTGGTATTTAAATAACGCATTTCCCATGGTTAAAAAAGGTACTAAATGGCCGTCATTAGTGTCAATAGTGTAATTTGTAATTTTTTCCTACGAGTTCGAGGCCTTGGGCTTGCAGACTGGGCGGTGAGTATGCGCTTTAGCATACGAAGCTGTGTATTATCAAATATCGTCGTCGGCTATCTATTTATATCTCTATACTTTCTATACTTTAACATAATTATTTATTAAGGAGGTAAAGTATGTGAGGTACCCTTATGATCTAGATCAGAAGCTATGTTGAAAATTATTTTACCAGTAGCTTCTTTTAGCACTTTATTTGTGAGCGTTATAGGCTACAAATTCGTGTATAAAATGTATATGCCTTTTACCTATAATGTTTATAAGTATCTAAATTAAATATCGTGAATAATCCAATTCTACGCGAAAAAAAGCTAGTAATCTATCTATTATAATAGGTTGGGGAAAAAGTCTTTTCGCATTATAGTATGTATGAACTTGTCATAAAATATCTTGGGCTATACCAATTGTATCTGGCTGATGTTGGTATCATTAAAAAGTTTTAATTTTACAGAAGACAATTCCAAATTCAAATTAGGTAAATTTGAGATTTTCATTTGTTTTTCTTATTGTTAAAATGAGTGATTCTTATGAAGAATTTCGATACATTTTAAAATTTTATTACAAAAAAGGTAAAAAAAGCAACACAAGCCGCGAAAAAAATTTGTGATGTTTATGGACCTAATGCAGTATCTGTGAGAGTAGCGCAAATTTGGTTTAAGCGTTTTCAATCCGGAAATTTTGATATCAAAGATGCACGTCGCTCTGGTCGCCCTGTTACGGACAAAACTGTTGCCATTTTTGAAAAAGTGGAGCAAGATCGGCATATTAGTAGTTACGATGTAGCTGAAGAACTGGGGATTGACCACAAAACGGTTTTGGCGCATTTGAAAAAAGCTGGGTACACAAAAAAGCTCGATATTTGGGTGCCTCATGAGCTCACTGAAAGAAACCTAATGAACCGTGTACTCGTTTGTGATTCTTTATTACGACGTAATGAAACCGAACCATTTTTGAAGAAGCTGATAACTGGTGATGAAAAGTGGATCACGTACGACAAGAACGTGCGAAAAAGATCGTGGTCAAAGGCCGGTCAGGCTTCACAGACTGTGGCGAAACCCGGGTTAACTCGCAACAAGGTGATGCTGTGTGTGTGGTGGGATTGGAAGGGCATTATTCATTATGAGCTGTTACCGCCAGGCAGGACCATCAATTCTGAACTGTACTGCGAACAACTGATGAGATTAAAGCAAGAAGTTGAGAGAAAGCGGCCGGAATTAATCAACAGAAGGGGTGTGGTTTTTCACCATGATAACGCTAGACCTCACACATCTTTAGCCACTCAGAAAAAAATACGGGAGTTTGGTTGGGAGGTGTTAATGCATCCGCCGTATAGTCCTGACCTTGCACCTTCAGATTTCCACCTGTTTCGGTCGCTGCAGAATTCCTTAGGCAGTGTCAGGTTGACATCACAAGAGGACTGCCAAAACCACTTGTCGCAGTTTTTTCATCAGAAGCCCCAAAAATTTTATAGCAATGGGATCATGTACCTACCAACAAGATGGCAAAAAGTTATCGAACAAAATGGCACCTATATACTTTAGTCACTTGTAAATAAACTTTATAAAAAAACCTTTTGAATTTTTATATAAAATGCGAAGAAACTTTTTCCCCAACCTAATATATTCTACTATTATACTAATATTCTACGTATCTATTATAAATTCATAAAGGTACCTCATTCATATCATATGAGAAATCGGCTAAAAAGATCAAAGATACCCCTTCACCACTGACCACCATCCATCCCTAGCTCTAATCCCGGGTAAACGGGATATTTATTTTGGAAAGGGGACAAATTATAACTGGGTAAGTTATCAAATATGTAAACTTTCGTATTTACATTTAAATCACGCGGTAGAAACTGTGACAGCCGTTGTGTATGTATGTATGTATGTAGCAATAGCTACAGGCAGCACATACATAATGTAAGGACAATGCGAATCCGATATCGCGACCGTCCTACATGTCGCCGCAGAGGTTACACCTACCTATTGTAAAAAATTATGATGTCTAGATATTTCGAATTGTAATTTGTAGGTTACCTCTTTTTATTTATATAAACTTAGGCCTTTTACATCCGTTAATGGATGATTTATACAGTATTCTCCGAGCGAAGTAACCTCTCTTGAAAATACTGTAGTGCCTGGGACAGTTGGTTTTTAAATATCGTATGGTTGCCCAAGCACATACGGCATTTTCACAGCATAATCAGCCTAGTACTAGACCTATAAATTATAATTCGAATAGATAATAATAAATTCGACAATACTAACATATAATGTTAGTATATGTTAGAATTATAAGGCGGAAAAATTTGTTTGTTTGCATAGAAACTACTGGGCTGATTATCATGAAATTTGGCACAGATATAGAGTAGATCACGGGCATAGGTTACTTTTTATCGCGATAAAATGTACGGTTTCGGTGTGATAACCGTTTGCGCGCGTGTAATGAATTTAAATAAGATTTGGTTTCTAAATCACAGTGAATGGTAGTAGTATTGGCTACCCCCGTAGAAAATATCTAAGTTTATAATATTATGTCAACGTAATTATCAAAATGTATATCTATTGGTAGGTAGTAGGTACTAACATTATAAAGAGCAAAAGTTTGTTTGTTTACATGTTTGTTTGTTTGCATTGAATAGGCTCCGAAACCGCTGTATCGATTTTGATAAAATTTGGCACAGATATAGTTTTTATATAGGTTATATTAACTATATACTCGTAAAAACTATATCTGTGCCAAATTTTATCAACACAATATAGACACAAGGAGATAGACTACCTTTTACTTCGGAAAAATGTACGATTTCCTCGAGATTAACGGGCATTATTAAGATTATTAAGTAACGAGCAACACCTTGTAAAATATAAAGAACAAAAACAAGAGTTTCATTCATATTTCTTGAAATAAATCAAATAATTTAAAAAATGTCAACGCGTCGAGCGCGTTGAAGTCTTTTATATCGAGACTAGTGGGACCGCAGACCGATGCGATGCGCCGCGCCGAATGAGTTTTCTTTAAATAATTTCCTCAATTGAAGTGGAATCGCAAAATGTGTAATGACATTTTCAAATTAACTAATTCACTAGAGTATATTGGCATCATTTGTTTTTCGCAAATTAAGAAAAAATATTTTTATAACTCTATGTCCGACCGATTGTACATAGTGTGGACTAGGGAGTCGATCCACTGTGCGCCCGCGCCGCCGCTCCGCTGCCTCCTCTATTCTGAACTTTACTACTTTAGCTTATGTATAGTAACTATTTATTAATATGTGCTTTACTATCAGCCTCATCTTTACATAGTCCTATTGCTATTATAAATATGATACTTTGTGTGGATGGATGGATGTTTGTTACGCTTTCACGCAAAAACTACTTACTGAACGGATTTAGATGAAAGGTATGGTAGTAGTTAAAGCTCTGGATTAACACATAATATGCCGTTTTTATCCCAAAAAAGTACAGTATTCCCAGTATTTACGCGGGCGGAGTTGCGGGCAAAGGCTATACCTATTATAAAATAAAAAATAACTTAGACGCTTCTTTTCCTTTTGGCTTAGATCTTTTTAACTACTCAACGGATTTTAATGCAGCTATCAACAATAGACGTAGTGGTTCAAGACTTCAAGAGGAAGGTTTATATATTAAGGTATAATACATTGCACCCGTGCGAAGCCGCTAGTAGGAAATAAATACTAGTTTCCGATTGGAGATTATGGTTTAGTAAAACCTAAAAATAAATATGTAGGTATATAAAATAATTAATAATTATTATCTATACTATCTATACTAATATTATAATAATTTAATACTATTAATACTTTAATACTTTTAATACTAATTAATACTTTAATACTAATATTATATATGAGAAAGTATGTCTGTCTGTCTTTCTGTCTGTTACCGCAGCGCTTTAATCGCTAAACCGATTTCTATGAAATTTGGTATAGATATACTTTGGGTCCCGGAAAAGGACATAGGTTATTTTTTATCTCTAAAAAGTAGTGTTCCTGCGGGATAATGTATTTACGCGGGCGGAGCCGCGCGCAAAATCTAGTAATTTATAATAAACCACTGTTTATACATTTTAAGATAAAATCTTTCAATGAGTTTCTACAAAACTATTTTGTTACATAATTTATATTGTTATACAAATAATTATAAATAATATTTAATGCGTAACTATGATACCCACTGAATAAATCATACTTAAATGTTAATCTTATTTCGTATGCTTAGAAAAAACAACATTTATTTCGTAGCGTTTGTGAAATATCTGCATATTTAACTGACTGCCCCACATAGTAAATAAGACGAGTATATTACGTGTATCTTATACTTAAAAAAGAGCTAATCTTGTACATATACATATAATCGTAATCTCGGAAATGGTTGCAAGTATTTCCATGAAATTTAGTATGCAACTATCCAGGGAGTTTTGGGGGAGAAAAATCGATCTAGCTAGGTCTTATCCCTGGGAATCTGCGCATATTTAAGTTATATGTGTTTTTTCTTTCGTCTTGCAACAGTAAATTATAAACATTTTCGACTCTAATATATCTGTCCCATTGACAGGTTGGTATGCATAATGAGTATGTATAATTTTTGCGTTGTTCGGAAATTTGGAATGTGGTGGGTTTGAACCCCGGTAAAATATTTTTGTGGTTTTTTTTTATCTACTAGAGCCCCAAGGACAGCTCGGTTACCCAGGTACTTGTATTTACAGTAAAACCACGTTGTAAATCTTCGTTTTTTATGGAAAAAGAGTAAAGACAGACTATGTATGAAAAACGACGATTGCTGAAAGACATTGACATCGTGGTTATAGGTACTGTATGTACTCGAACTTATTTATTAAATTAGACAACTAAAAAATGAAAAGTTAAACTAGGGCTGAAAAAAATGTTTCAACCCTCTATTAAACCACTTGTTATTATTATGTGAAGGAAACCTCTTGAATATAACGAACAATATCGACAAAGTTCTTGCTCGACCAATTTTTAGACCTTTTTCTTTGGACACCCTAAAATATGTTTCAAACACAAAAGAAGTGACCGCAATGCAAACGGTTGAACTACGTATTTCGACGTCCTCTGTGGCTCAGTGGTTCAGCGCGTTGGTGCTCAAGCCGGGTGTCACGGGTTCGAATCCCGCCGAAGGAACAAAAAGTTTTCCGTGTTCCTGGGTCATGTGTATAATATAATAAAAATCATAAATATATGTATAGTATACAAATATTAAAATATATTTCCGTCGTCTGGTATGTACCTGTAACACAAGTTCTTGTGTTACAGGTAGTTAGGTTATCAAGTGTTCTTATATATTATACGTATTATTATTATTATTATTTATACGTGAGTATTTTCGGCGCTGTTAAGCGAAGCGTAACCTTGGTCGAGCGGTAACTTGTTCGATAGTACCTGCTTAGTTGAATCAAATAACAGTTGTTATGGAATAAGTCACAGTTTATATTAGTACAGCACCCAACGCTAACTACTGAATGATTACATAATACAAAATATTACATTGTACTAACACCATTCATAGTATGTTGTATTTGAAAATAATATAATATCTATGGACGCTTCACACCACGTCAATCTGGCGACTGATCCCGTACTTAGTATCCGAAGCACTTATCTTACGGGGAGACCAGACAACACGAAGTAGGTACCTATATTTAATACTATAGGTACATATTTTTAAGATTTTTATAATAAACATATATTTAATACACATTCATGATTTAGGAACACAGAAAACCTTTTGTTCCCTTGGCGGGTTTCGAACCCGCGACCTCTGGCTTGAGCGCCAACCCGCTAACCACTGAGCCACAGAGGTCGTCGACTTCTATCGGTCTATTCGAGTTTTAAGAAGCCAGCGAATCACGCGTACATAATACATATGTCAAAATGGCTAACCTACTTAAATTTGTTAATGTGAACACGGCTTATGCGTCATTAGTCGATTTTTGCCCGACTACGGCGAAGTTCGGAGGGTCATGATTTTGGCAGTAGATGTATGTAGATGTATGTTTGTTCCACTGAATCCCCTAAACTACTGACTCGATTTTAGTGAATGAGGTGTCTTAATAATAATCGGGTAACATAGGCTAAAATATAATTACGTCGTCTGGTTATGGTTGTTACTAAAAATTATAGTTAGGACATTTGAAGGCACGATTCACAAACTTCTTAACGAGAATAGAATATATCTAATATTAGGACATTCGCGTTGGCGACAGGGTATCTAGATCACACACAAATCACAATATAAACACGAGTGGGTAAGATGAAACGTGGACTCAGATGTTACCTTTGTAATGAATATGACGAATTTTATCGCGGTTATTTTTATTTCACTTATCTAGTTCTCTCAACTTTTTTTAAATTATTTAGATACAACACCACAGGAGAGGGACTGTAGGGTATAATTTAGGCTTTATATGGCAATGATTCGTAATAATTTGCACTTATTTTTAAATACCGAGAAAAATTACAATAAACATATCCGAATTTTCGCGATTCCAATCGTAAAAAGCTGAATAGATGCCTACCATTCCTACCGCTTGAATAAATTTTACTTGATAATAATTAAACGAAAAACAAATAATTATGACCAATAATAATAATAATAAGAGGACTCACCATGTTGTCTCTCGGGAGGTCCACACTACAGTGCCACTGGCCACAGTCGTACTCGCGGCGCGGCGTTGGCCCGGCGCGGCGTCTGCGGCGCGTGTGACGTGCGCGCGAAACCGAATGTAAACACCGTGATATATGCTAGACGTGTAGCCTGTGGGCTGATTATAACCAGAAATATTATAGCGCCCTCCGTTTCCGTGCTGTTGGACTGCCTCGACGTAGCAGTGCGTCAGGGACGTTTGCGGAGGCGCATGTAGACTGCTTTTACGCGACGCGATGGCTGAGCCCCTAGGTTCTCACTTCGCTAATAGTGACCCAGACGTAACTTACATTAGAACTCTTGCAATCTTAGTACCTCCGAAATAAGGCTACAATATTCGCGGCCCCTTAGAGGCTAGGGTCCTCTCGGATATGGAATGGTTATTGGACAATTTTATGGTCTACGAAAGCTCTATCTTGTGAATGTAAAATTTGAGACTTGTAAGCCAGCACAGGTAGGAAGAGAGGTATGTCTCTCAGCCTCGAGGCCTCCACATAACGACCTCTGTGGCTCAGTTGTTCAGCGCGATGGTGCTCAAGCCGGGGGTCACGGGTTTGAATATCCCGCCGAAGGAACAAAAAGTTTTTCTGTGTTCCTGGGTCATGGATGTGTATTAAATATGTGTAGGTATAATATAATAAAAATCTTAAATATATGTATAAGTAGTATAAAAGTATTAAATATAGGTACTTCCCGTTTTCTGGTAGGTACCTCTAACACAAGTTCTTCGGATACTTAGCACGGAGCCAGAATCCAGATTGACGTGGTGTGCCGTGTGAAGCGTCCATATATATTATTATATTATTATAAACTAACAAATTATTATTTTAGATAACACTTCCTTATGGGTTTAATCCGAGCTTACCAATTTAATAACTGGCCTTATTACTTACTCTATAATTACGAGTACCATTCCTACAACACCCGTAGTTACAGAGTTACCAATACCAAATGCAATATAATAAGCATACCTATTACTTATTTGCTGAGAATGTATTTAATGTTATGTAGTAATAAATAAAAAAATAAACCGACTTCCAAAGTAAAAAAACACAAAAAGTATGAAATAAAACTTATTTTCTAAACAATAGGGTATTATCCTATGATGAAAATATACATCAGATTGTTGATATTTTATCGCTAAACATTAATTTAAACCAATTTAACCAACTTTTTACACAAAAATATGTATGATTTTTATAAAATATCAAAAATAAAATTATGAATTTTTCACGTTTGACCACGTCACTAAATACGCACGAGATTCGAATGTGACGTCATATTCTTGTACTTCTTCTTCTTTTATTAATGGCCTCCCGATTTCCATAAATAATAGCCAGCATCAGAATCATTAACGTCATGCGTCAGCGAGTAATAGCCATTTTTTCCGCATTTTAGTGTTCTTTGGTATGGTAACAAAGATTTTCCCCGGTGTTATAATAGACGTATTAGTGCATTTTGGCACTACGCACCATTTATAAGGCATTTTCAATAGGCTTAAAACATTTATTTGTAAACGTAAATAGTAGGTATTCTGGGATTTGGCATTTTTAGTGTAATTTGACACTTGACACTTGACAGTTACAATGTTACAAGAATGTGACGTCATGACAACTCATTATAGCGTTTTCGCGCCTATAATATTAATTTAAACTTTTAGGCTAATTTGCAAGGAAAAGAAAGAAATTCACAAGGAATGGTTCAAACTACTAATGTATTTTGGTATTAGGAACAATTTGACATACTTTTCAAAAACTTGGAAAATACCCTATTCCCCTTTTAAATTTGCCTATTTCTCTTTTCTTCGTTGGATAGTCCATTTGTCGAGGATGACTATAAGCTATATTATTATAAGATTAATAGAAGCGATGCATCAGTGAAAGATGTTAAAAAACGGGAAAACTTTAAGTAGCAGAGTATTGTGTGCTAATACAGCCTACCTACTATATCCTACTAAGTATTATAAATGTGAAAGTTTGTGAGGATGAATGGATGGTTGGATGTATGGATAGATTTTTGCGACTCTTACACGCAAAACTCACTGAACGGATTTTGATGAAATTTGGTATGGTGGTAGTTTAGGTCCTGGATTAGAATATAGGCTACATTTTACTACAGCGTTCCCGTGGGATACTGTATTTACACGGGTGGTTCTGCGGGCAAAAGCTAGTTGAACATAAATTGTAAACGTAAAAACATTGTAAACTAAAAATATGTAAACCTAAATGTTTAGGCAATCGAGGCAAAGAAATTATTATTTATTTTAGGAGAGACCCTTATATCGTCGGCATAAGGTCTTATAACACCTCGTCCAGACTAGGTAGGTACTCGTGAAGTAGGCCGAGGTTGGCCGAATAAGACAGTGTGGGCACGCACTTCGCCAACGAACCCGATGTACGTTTCCACCCTATTGTTTCGCCAACAAGGTTCAAAGGTTTATGTTTAAATTATGTTTTCCGTCGGAGTAACAACACATTTTTTCCTCCACATATCATTATTGGCTCTCTAGCTAACTGGTTTACATCCCGACTTTTTTCGTTTTTGATATTCTACTATCCAGATTCTCGCTGAGAGGCGAGAGCGCCCAGCGAGAGCCCCTGATTTGTGTATGATTCTATCAGGAAGCAGTCGAAATTAAAAATACGTAAGTGGCAGTTACTAACTGCGTAACGTCCGTCTACTATCCGTCTACTTCTACGTTTCCTAATCCGGCCACATGTTGAACAACACGCCTATTTTTGTACTCGCCTAATTGTTTCAACTTTTAATGCAATGTTACATTGATTGTGTCACAATGTTGTGTCATAGATTTCTTTTTCAATAATAATTGCCTTCTCACAAGGACATGCTACATGTGAATGACACCTAAAAATACAATAACCTAAGGATATTAAAAACCATTTAGAAAAAATATGTCCCTATAGAATATCTTTCCTTTATCTTAAAGTTATCTTTACACAGTATAAAATGAAGTAGTTTCTGCGGTCTCTTTGCTTAGATCTTTTAAACTACTCAACAGATTTTAATTCAGTTTTCAGCAATAGATAGTGATTCAAGAGAAAGATACAGGTATATAGGAACATAGATGATAGAGGATAGATACAGTATACATTGCACCCGTGGGAAGTGAGGTCACTAGTAAATTACAAATAACTGATTATAATGATGCAAGGGAGTCTTCAATAGTAACTAGTTTCGTCAAGCCGATCATGCCACAAGAGTCCTCGTCTAAAGATTTCTCAGACAAATGTTGGTAAAAAGACCCTAACCAGTCTACCTGCCTAACATATTTTTGCCTGCGACATTGATACATAACTTTAATGAGAATTACTGGATTAGAAATATGAATTTAATTTATCACTGATTATTATTTATAAAGTTAAGCATTATAATTTTAGTCTTTAAAACTTCTGTAATAAAAACACAATATAGACATCACAATGTAATAAATACATCACGTGTATTAATTTTTGAATGTAGTCTATGCAAAATTCTTGTTGGTTGTAGGTAGATTCGTAATGTTTAAATACTTACAGGACAAATACCTCATATAGTTTTTAATATAATGGGATATAATTAATCGAGCGAACAAAAAATAAGTTGGCGACTGCACGTGAGCATACTATATTACTAAATTTGGCAACGAATTAATATGTTGGCGACTAAATTACTAAACTGGCGAAATCACTGAGGTGACAAAAAATACAAAAATCGGCAGATAAACAGTGGCGGAATTTAATCCAAATAAGCACCGGAATTTATAAGTTGGTGACTTAATTTCCGAGTTGGTGACTATTATTTATTAATAATAATAATAATAATAACTCCCACACCGATCTCGGTGACGGTGGCCGGTTTCATTGAAACCAGGCCAGTTACGCAGGAGTGATTTTTTTTATAGTGCCCAAGTGTGTGCGCAGTACACAAGAACACTCTCTCTTCCTTTACTCTCGTAACCCAGTGGGACGGATGACCGACACGACTGGCGAGAGATCAGGCGCAGGACCGACTTTTTACATGCCCATCCGACGCATGGATCATCTTTCTTGTCAGACAATCAGGTGATCAGCCTGCATTGTCCTAACCAAACTGGGAAACAACATTTTTTTTTTTGTTGTTCCCATGTGGGAATCGAACCCACGACCTCCGAGTCGAAAGCCAATGCTCGAACCACTAGACTACGGAGGCTGTTAACTCTGACTATTATACCGTGTAAGCAGCTATAAAACCAGATTTGGTTGACAAATTAAGGGCTACTAAAAATTCAATTTGCAGGCTACGGAAAATCCCATTTTTGGATACTGTTGGAGTATGTCTTTCTTTGACATGGGTGTCGTTTTCAAGGTTTTTAGGGATGCAGAATAATATGAAAATAAAATCCGTTTTGAAATATTCCAAAATGGCGTACACTCTTTTTTTTTTCAATTAAAATTAATATGGATGTCCTTTTCCAGGTTTCTGGAGGTGCTGATTACAAAATTGTCTTCCAATTTCATTTTCCAAAATTGGGAATTTTTAATCTTCGTAAAATTAACATGAGTACCAATTTAAAAGATCTTGGGGATGCTGATTAGGATTGATGATTATTATAACAGTATATGTTATGTAGTTTGAGGTACCTGCTATGTAAGGTATAGAAATTTTTCGAAATTCAGGATTTTCTAATTTCTTTTTCTGCCATTCATGAAGAAAATATGTGATATCCGGGTTATTAAGGGGGAGGAAATTTTGATTATTTTTCCAGCAGGATGCACCGTTTTTGAGATAGAAGCGATTAATGAAAAAAATATGGCAATGTTTTACTTTGAGACACGAACGGCGTATAAAGCTATAGAAATTCTGGAAAATTCAGGATTTTCAATTTTCTTTTTCTTCCATCATGAAGAAAATATGATGTTGCTGGGTTTCTAAGGGGGAGGAAATTTTCATTATTTTTTCAATAGGATGAACCGTTTCCGAGATAGAATCAGTTTTATAAAAAAAATGTAAATGCTCTACATTGAGATACGATGGATGTATAAAGCTATAGAAATGTTGGAAAATTCAGGATTTTCGATAACTTTTTTGTAATCAGCACCCCCAGAAACCAACAAAGGACACCCATATTATTTTTATAAAATTAAGTGTGTCCGCCATATTGGAATTTCAAAATTAATGTCATTTTCGCTTCCAGCACCCCCAGAAACCAACAAAGGACACCCATATTATTTTTATAAAATTAAGTGTGTCCGCCATATTGGAATTTCAAAATTAATGTCATTTTCGCTTCCAGCACCCCCAAAAAATGACGCCTATATAAATTTTACGAAAAAATTAATATCCGCCCTTTTTTAAATTCAAAATGAATCTACACAATATCTACACCCCCCTAAAACCGAGAAATATAAAAAAATGGGAATTTTGAACGCCCCTTTATGGTTTTTTTATGTGCGCTCGTTTCGCTGCTTGTATTTTTTTTGAGTTACCTATATCAGGGAAAATATATGTGCCTAATCTTAAATTAAATGTGTACACACAAATTGTCACCAAGATGGTTATTTGTTCGCTAAAATAATATCTGTCTGCCAGTTTGGAATATTCAGAGGTATTATTTAGTTACCAGATTAGTAATTTTTTGTTCCTTATATTCTTTCGCCAACTTGGTAATTTAGTATTCAATATTCGGTATTTTCACATCCAAAATTTAATTGTTTTGTCGCAAGTTTAAATACATGCCGTTTTTAATTGCTTAAATTATTCGATTAAATTGTTTTTTTAGTTAAAGTTTTTCTTCAAACATGACCTGCTTACTATGTACAAAAAAATACATGTGATCTTAGGTGGGGGGAGGGGGGGTAGTATAAAACCTCACCATGTACCACCAGGGGGAGGGGAGGGGTCTAAAAAGTTGTTAAAGACATCACGTGATTAATGGACGGCCCCTAATAAGATATAAATGGAGATTATATAAAATACAGGAATTAATGTTTAATTTTATTTTCAATGTGTATCATGAACACATCGAGAGGGTCGCTAGCTGTACTGTCATTAGATTGCTTTCTTCCATATTCATTAACCAACTTCATGTGTTCTTCTAAGTTGTTGCTGTCATTCTCTTCCGAATCAAAATACTTGTCCTCTGCATCTCGAGATATCTGCTCCAAGTCATCATATTCCTCATTATTATCAACTGTAGTGTAGTCAAACTCTAAGTCGTGGCCCTCTATGAAGCTACTATACATTTCCTGTAAAAATTCTTCTCTCAATAAATTCCTTTCGTTTGCATTTATCATTGTCTCGAGCCGAGGCTCCGGTATGTGGCTGGGTTGGGTGTCTGGTTCCTCAAAATCACCCCATCTTTTCTCTTTTCTACTCGAGGAAGGAGCCACTTTTTCTGTTTTATTGTCATCTGTGTTGGGAAGATTTAAATCTTCAAGCATACTCTGTATGTTCTTCTTTTCTCTCATTTCATTTCTCTCCACAGATTCCAAGATAACTTTTAAAAACGAGTTGTTTTCCATGTCGATGCCATCACGCTCCTGTATTTCTTCATCAGTCAAGTATTGCCCCACCAATTGTTCATACAACAGGGGGTTACGGTACATCATTTGCTTGTCACTGAAATAGTCTGTACTGCTCTTGAGCCTTTGGAGAGCTTTGTAGCGCCTATTTCGTATCCTCTTATTCGTTTGTTCCTTTGAATGATAAAGCTTTAAATGATTTAAACACTCTTGAAAATTAGCGTTTTCTTTAAGGTGCCGTAAGTTTTCGAAATAGCTTATGTGGTTAGGCGAGCAATATTTTCCAAATTGTGCCAAGAACTGCGTCGGTGACTGTTCATATAGTTTTATCGCTGCGCGTATATTTTCTTTAGTTTTTACTTTTTCTTCATCAACGTGAGAGTTTAAAAATGAAATGTTTACACAGCGTACCAGATAGTCAATAATATCATGAATTGGATCAATTTCACTTTGAACATCATCGCAGTCGGACTGATCATTACATTCGCTAGTCATCCTATATTTTTAGTTAATTTTATATGTTTTTATAGGATTATTGAATAGTTATTAAATAGGTAGGTAATGTGTTTCTCAAGAAAAATATACTTAATTGATATTACAAAAAACACCGCAAACGCCATTTACTTTGTGATATGACAAATGACAATGACAATTGACAAATGACAATTGACAAATGACAATTTAGTTATCATACGTGACATTGACATAAAGAAACCATAGAGACATATAGTTTGTCTACCGTTCAGTTTCCTGATTATTTGGACTTTATTAAAACGGCAGGTAGATAGGTACCTACTTAATAAAGACATGTAGTTAGGAAAATGGTGTTGATAACAATACATATACAATAACTTAGAAGATTCTATTTTTCTGTCTTTTTAAATAGAAACTATATCGCAATAGTTTTATGCTGTACTGAATAATTAAAAAAAATATATTTTGACATTTGAATTTTGATTACATTCAAATGTCAAAATTTCCAAGAAATTTCACTTCGCACTTCGCAGATGGTTATAGTCTCTTCAATAGACTTAACTCTAGAAGTCTTTGCTTAACTCAGTTCACCGTACCCTTGTTTTTTCATAAAACCAACTCATAAAGCAGAGTCTTCGCCTACACACTCTGACATTGGCGATTCACTAAGGAGCCATTTTGAAAGAATAAGAAGAAGAAGAAGAAGCACTTCGCAGATGTCACTACTCACTTGTTTCGAAAAATACAACAAAGACGACGTACTACATACACGTATTTATATGATTGAAAATAATATAAAATTATTCCAAGAAATAACGTTTAAGAAATAGTAAAAGTAATAAATCATCTATATGTATAAGATGTTTGAAGTGATGTGATAGTGAATACCAAGCTTTGATACTGATGTTTGTTTTTATAAAGTAAATCATCTGTTATGCCTTATCAATAGTAGAAAATGAATGTGCTTAGCAATTGGACGTGGAGGTGGGAAGATGTGTGCGGTCCGGATGGCCTGCAACCATGGAACGAAACTACGAAAGACTTTAGCGTGTGTTTCCAAGAGCTGTTCCTACATGTTCCTGTTTATTTCATTTTTGCCATATCTTCTAGCTATTATATTGGCTTAAGGAGAAACTGGGTGATACGAGAAAAGACACAGGAGCGGGCGATAATGTTCCGAAGTTTTGCTGTGCTTGCATTAGTTTTTATTCCAATAATTCAGATTTACATATTACTGACCAATAACAAGCATGTTTTATTCCCCATCGAATACTTCTCTGCTGGAGCGTGCTGTTTATGTTGGATAGCGCATTTTTCTTATGTTCTGGTGTTAAAACACAGACTGGGCCAGAGCGCTCGAGGACCCATGTTTCAGTTGCTCCTATGGGGCATTACTGTTATATTCAATGTTATAGCTCTAAGAAGTAACATAATATTGGGTGAAAGTCCATCATTCGAGATTGCGAATTTATGCTTTCATGCTGTGTATTTTTTGACATTATTACCTTCAAGTGATTCCAGACCGACTTACTATTCCCAATGTCTCGTAGGATCACAACATAGACATGTAAGCTAATATTATATTTTTATATAAAATCTGTGTGATCAATGTATTGGTTAGTTAAAATAACTTTACTGTCTTTTCAAGAATGAATACACTCCTCTGTTGCCTGGTATTGACGAGGGAGTGCTGGGGACTGCTATGCAGGAGGCTAATATATTCTCTAAAATAGCATTTTGCTGGGTCAACCCACTACTTAAGAAAGGTAAATAGTTTGCTCAGTATGGTAATCAAGTTTATAAATAGCATTAAACTATAATGGTAACTGGTTATGACTCATGAAGTTGAAGCTATATTGTGCTGCAATCTTATCCTTGTCTGAGTCAACATCTGCATTATATATAATTTATTTAGGTTCTTCCCCAATATTTCGTCTTTTTCCTGATGTGAATGTTAACAGAAAGATTCTATTATTTTAGTCTTATGGTTGTAAATTATTAAAACACTGATGGATTTATCATTCTGTATTCATAAGTCATGTCTTAATTTAACAATTAAAAATATTTGCGTAAACATGATAAGTCATTAATATTAGTTATGGTTTTTTATCCTTCTTTGATAATAATCTTAACTTATTTTTTAAGGATATGAAAAGAAGTTGAATGACCTGGAAGAACTGTTTGACTTGCCGGCGCAGTACAGATGTTCGTATGTGGGAGCACGAATAGACAGAGCCTTGATTGGTAATGTGGACAGCTACCAACAGTTTGCTGAAGTGCCTCACGAGCCCTTTATAGGTTCAGGTAAGATTTATAATTTGCACTGTAAGGTTAAGGGTCATCTTCGGCAATAGAGGGTCGGGAATGTAAAAGAATTATACAGAAAACAATACTCCACAGCCTTAAAAAAATCCCACAGCAATTCAATGAATGTTATAGTTACTGGCACATAAGTCTAGCGCTGAGCGAAGTGTAGTGGGGATAGCTGTGGGGATACAGGCGCACGCAATACAATTATAAAATAAAATAACTATGTTTTGATTAGAAACCAAATCATTATATGAATATATTATTTTAACATACTCTATGTAAAATAGTAAGTCTAACGCTAGGCGATTTGAGGAGAATATTAATTAACTAAGTATGTATTATAATTAAATTCTATAGCTTGTGAGTTGTGACCGGGTTTTTACTATTCAAAATTAAAAATTTACTACAGTGAAGCCAAAAAAGGATAATAATTTTGGCAGTCTTCGTACGTACGTATGTATGTATGTTCCACTGTAGTACCTAACCTACTGAACTGATCTTAATGAATGAGATGTGAACATATTCATAATAATGATCTGGGTGACATATTATATCATAATAATATTGTTGAAATATAATATGTTTACAATGATCGTACAATTACTAGTGATTTCGACTTTTTTGAATTAGTTAATGAAAAAACGCCATACAACAAGAAACAAGAAATACAACAAACAAACTGAAACTTATCAAAAAACAATTACAATAAATGGCGATAGTAACAATAAAAACGTGTTTGCGACTGTACGGCCAGGAGTCCGCGGAGCGTCGTACGGCGGCGGGGGACGGAGTACGACTGGCTAGCCAATCGGCGTTGCGCTCGCGCGCCCCTCGTCCCTCTGTGACACCTAATTTTTTACTTCTGCGCAGTATATGTCAGCGCTAGAGTTACGTGCCGGCACTTAAACTAGCCGCTAAACATTCGAATTTAAGATAATATTGTAACATATTGTAACAACTGAGTCGTAATAATTATCAAGGATATTAAATTAATTTTATCAAATAATAAAGTTAAAACATTTCGTAGTAAATATATTCTTAATTTGTGTTAAAAAATCACAAACCTGCCTAATTTTTTCGCTCAAATTCTTCATACAAATTGGGTGTGGGGCGATTGAGGGTTATAAAGGGAATCTAAAAAAAATGTAGGGGGGGGTCTGTCGGGGTCCTTGAGGTATATCCCGGTTCCGGTACAGGAATTAGGGGAATCTGTCGGAGCAAAAATGTATGGCTCGTTCTCCCGATTCCAAGGAGGCGCACACTTCGTCGATGGTACCTGAAGGTATACCGGTTCTGATAAGGAGCAGGCTGGTGTTCTTGAGAATTCTTATACGAGGTCGGAATTGCGGATTAAACCGAAACGCGGCACGTTTGTATGAAGACGTTTTACTGTTCTTATACTGTGGCGCCGAGGCTCGATCGATGTGAGAGTAGCGCTAAAAACCTAAACTTTGCGCGGCGCGTCTCCGAAGCCGGCCCTTAATTACCAGAAGAAGATTTGTGGCAGAAAATAAGGTGCTTTTATTCTGAAGTCTAATTTCCGTAACTATTTGTGATCATAATCCTGTTTCGATTTGTGCGCTGTCTCACTTGCTCGCGCGCGAAAGATGCGTGTGTAAATGCAACACCGCACGGACCGAAATAGGACTATGATCACAAACAGTTACGAGAATTGGGATTCAGAATAAAAGCACCTTATTTTCTATCTCAAATCATAAGCTGTTAGTATTATAATTTTATTCAAAGTTATTTAAAAGTTTAGGCTTAAAAATGTAACTAAATTATATTCAAAGTTATTTAAAAGTTTAGGCATAAAAGTGTAACAAACTAGAATTTTAAATAACATTAAAGAGCTCTAAACATTTTGTCCAGGTTATGGGGCTACAGGAGAAACTAGACCAGAAAACATATCAACACCTGTGACTCCGACAACTAGAGTGCTAGTGCGGCCTCAGCGGCGACAGAATGTGTCTCTGTTACGCGCCCTACACAGTTGCTTCGGCTTCCAATTCTACGCCATTGGAGTGTTAAAGCTCGTGTCTGACATGGCTGGGTTTGCTGGACCTATGCTTCTGAACAAACTTGTGACATTTGTAGAAGATACAAGCATTGATCAACATATGGGGTAAGTGATTTTATTAGCGTATAATTTGCCTGTATTTTTTTATTACATAAATGAATAGTAAACTCTGAAACATAAGGATTAAGGAAGTTTTCAAAGGGTAATTACCAAGACTCAATATTTTCATAGAAGTTGCAGATTGTTTGAAGTCTACATGTGCTAATAGTATTTTCTGGGTATTATTTGAGTTTTTTTCCTTTGGCTTTTGATATATTTTTATACCACTATTAAATAATTAATAATAAAACAATATTTTTTCAGTGTTCACAAAGTTAATTTGCACACAATCAGCATTAACTGCATTATATACGCTACAAATATTATTGTATACTAAAAATAATGCATTATACTAAGATAAAACCATCAATATCTCATTTTAGTCATCTCTTATGTTCACGTTAGGTAGAAATCACTTATTTGCATTAGGCAATCTTCGATCTCTATTAGGCATTAGGCAATCTATGATTATAATCTACGACCGCAGACTGCAGACCTCTATGCCTGTGGTTAGGTTAGTTCCTCGTTTAGTCGAACTTATAACTCTCTTCCAGCTACCTATACGCGCTGACGTTACTCGGCGTGACGCTGATCTCCATGATATTCAAATCTTTGATCTCTATAGTCTAAGGCCGCAGACTACAGACCTCTATGTCATGTGGTTAGGTTGTTAGGTTAGTTCCTCGTTCAGTTGAAGTTCAACTCTCTTCCAGCTACCTATACGCGCTGACGTTACTCGGCGTGACGCTGGTCTCCATGATATTCAACGTGCACTTCAACTGGCTGATGTCGGTCGTCGGCATCAAGATGCGCGGGGCAATAGTGTCCACGATACTGCGGAAGACTCTCAGCGTGACGTCCACGGAGCTGAGCGCGAGGTTCAGTGTGGGGGAGGTCACGAACTTCATGTCGACCGATACGGACAGGATAGTCAATAGCTGTCCGAGCTTCCACGCGCTGTGGAGTATACCTTTGCAGGTGAGATCACTTTGTGAGGTATAAAATCTGTCACCAACGATTTGCATTACTACACTATGTATTATATTATATTATATACATATACAGCCTCCGTGGTCTAGTGGTTAGAGCCTTGGCTCTCGACTCGGAGGTCGTGGGTTCGATTCCCGCATTGGAACAACAAAAAATGTTGTTTCCAAGTTTGGTTAGGACAATGCAGGCTGATTGTCTGACAAGAAAGATGATCCATGCGTCGGATGGGCATGTAAAAAGTCGGACCTGCGCCTTATCTCTCGTCAGTCGTGTCGGTTATCCGTCCCACTGGATTACGAGAGTAAAGGAAGAGAGAGTGCTCTTGTGTACTGCGCACACACTTGGGCACTATAAAATTACTCCTGCGTAACTGGCCTAGTTTCAATGGAACCGGCCACCGTCACCGAGATCGGTGGGGAGTCATTATATTATATACTATGATATTTTGTCAGTCAGAAAATAATTATATATAAATTACGACTATTCCGAGGATTTATTTTAGCCTAAAGGAAATTAGCTTCGTACATATATCTTTAAAATTTTATCAATAACTTTTATATAGTTACGTATTGATAAAAATTTAAAGAGGTTTACTTTAGGCAAAAATAAATCCTTGAAATATTAGTCGTAAATAATTGGTATATACAGTTCATTTGGAATTTGCTGTCAATGTCATAATTGTCTTACCTAGCAGCATACTTGTAGCGAATATATCAATAAACTTCGGTATTTACAATGAATAATATTCTGCTAGATATGGAGTTACCAATATTCGCATACAATGTGTTCTCGCAGCTGGCCATCACGCTGTTCCTGCTCTACCAGCAAGTGGGCGTGTCGTTTCTCGCCGGTGTGGGCTTCTCCATAGTGCTCATACCCGTGAACAAAGTCATAGCCAACAAGATCGGCGAGCTGAGCACCGAGCTCATGAAACACAAGGACACCAGAGTCAGTCTCGTGGGTGAGCTGTTGCGGGGGATACGCGCGGTCAAACTGCACGTGTGGGAGGACTACTTCATTGAGCGGATCTCGCGTAAGTCGCTACATTTACACGTAACAGGCTTTCGTGGCCGGATAGAGATGAAATTTGATTGAAACATACATATTATGCCGGGTTACCCTGGAGGAGAATATGTGTATCGTCTGTATATGTAAAAGTGTTCTAAACTCCATTTGTAACGGCTATGAATCCAGAATATTTTTAAAGGTCAACAACGCAGCTGCTCTATAGCTTCTATATTATAAAAATATTCCATAAACACTTAACCGTTTCCCCGCAGAGGCCCGAAGCTTGGAGATGCGGTACCTGCGCGCGCGCAAGTACCTGGACGCGGTGTGCGTGGTGCTGTGGGCGACCACGCCAGTGCTCGTGGCCGCGCTCACGCTCGGGACGCACGCGCTGCGCGGCATCGACCTCGACGCGCCCACGGT
Organism: Glaucopsyche alexis; assembly: GCA_905404095.1. Classification (NCBI taxonomy): domain Eukaryota; kingdom Metazoa; phylum Arthropoda; class Insecta; order Lepidoptera; family Lycaenidae; genus Glaucopsyche; species Glaucopsyche alexis. The sequence continues at coordinate 29,539,334 of FR990047.1, forward strand.
ATCGTACACTGATACACTCTGCCCATGATACCGTACAGCGTTCTCTACAGTCCGCCCACGAACAGTACACTATTATACGATGCCCACGGTATCGTACAATATAAAACCGCTCACGGTTCTGTACACTACAATACACTACCGCCCATAATTTCGTAGACTAAACAACAGGTTCCTATGTCGAGGGGGAACCCTATTCCTATTAATTATATAATACTTATAACACTATTCCTATCGGCTTCCCTAATCACTTACTTAGGTCTTCAAATGACCTTCATCCAAATACCTACCTATTATACAGGCTACGGCTTCCCTATGAATGAGAACCAGCCTTCGCCACTGCTAAACAACTTTTAAAAATTGGCAATACACTTTCCACCAGGTGTTCACGACGGTGGCGTTGATCAACATGCTGATCTCGCCGCTGAACGCCTTCCCCTGGGTCCTCAACGGCCTCACCGAGGCCTGGGTCTCCGTCAAGCGCATACAGAAGCTGCTAGACGTGAGTTAGATTCTTGTTAAGAAGACCGATTGGGACAAATTAAGTCTACGTACGATACATCGTTGATTATATTTCCGTTGTCAGGTACCTGTGATACAAGTTCTTCGGATACTGTATACAGGACCAGATTGACGAATAGTGAAAGCGTCCATAGATAATATTATTACTATAATACGTAGATTATATTTTACTCAATCCCTCTCTTTATTTTTTATTAAAACATGTCATATCCATAAGCAGTAGCAGTATGTATAATATTTTGAATCGGTGTGTCATAAATCCTGCTAATATTACAAATGTGTAAGTTTGTGAGGATGGATGGATTTATAGTGTTTTTTAATCTTTCACGCAAAAACTACTTAACGGTTTTAGATGAAATTTGGTATGGTAGTAGTTTAATCTCTAAATTAAAATATACGCTACTTTTTATCCATAAAACGTACAGCGTTCCCGATACCCTATTGTATATTTACGTGAGCGGAGCATCGGGAAACTGTTAGTTGTCAGTATTGATATGAGGCAGTCCAAATCTTATAACATTAAAAAGTTACCAAGAGTCGGAGTTAGTACCTACTAAAAGTGAGTCATGTGAGTGACAGACAGACAGACGCCGGAGAGATTTGTAAATAGATATGTCTGCGTCGGCGACCCTCGTCGGATTAGCGGTCGACCGCGCAGCTCACGTTACATGATCTAGGATTCTACGATCTAGTCTAGTGCTGTTGTAAATTTTTATAAACGAGGATTATTACTAAAGTAAATGTATGTATATGTCACAGTAAATTGTAAAAACCGTTATTTGTAATATAACTAGCGAGATTGCAAAATTTTTGCTATAAATATACATATTTTATAATGTAATGAAAAATAATGTATTAAATTATTATCTAAGCAGAAAATTCATGTCCGCAGTCTATCAACGTTTTACGATTTCACTAACTAGTAAAAACTGTTAGATTGTAATTAAAACTATATTACTATCTAACGGTTTTTACAATTTTACTGTGATAGATATAAAGCGACAGCGTATCTCAGTGAACTTTATAACCGCTGTTATTTATATCCTGTTAAGATCCAAATATGTTAAACACATATAAACAAAAATCTAAAAATGTGTATAAAATAAAAGTATTAAATATAATTCCTTTGTCTAGTACCCGTAACACAAGTTCTTGGAGGGATTGCCACGGGACCAGATTGACGAGAGTGGGAGCGTCCATAACAAATAGAACAATAGATAATGCTTCCAATTTAAATGTCACTCATTTGACGTGCAATTAAGAAATACAACAAGTCAATTTGGTCGAGTTTTATTTTTTTGTTTACGATTAGATTAAATTGGTTCTGAACATAGTATTTTTATTTTTCTGTTTCAGTTGCCAGATAGTGATATCGAAGGATACTACGACCGTCTCAACACAAACAAGGACGAGGACAAAGTGATCATATTAAGAAACGCAACTTTCTCGTGGGCAAAACCGTCCAGTCGGCCCAAGCCAGCGAAGGAGAAGAAGAACAAGGGAAAATCGACGAAGAAGCTGTCAAAACGTCAACGCGCCGATTCCACAGCTTCCGATGAGCAGAGTATGGAGCCGTTCAGTCTCAAGGATATATCCCTGGAGGTGGGGAAAGAGGAGCTACTGGGGGTTGCGGGGCCGGGGGGAAGCGGGAAGACCTCCCTTCTCCTCGCCATAGTGGGGGAAATGATAAAAAAGCGAGGCGATATACAGATACCGGAGTATATCAACAGTAAGTCAATAAAACAGAATATGTATTTTGAAAATCGACTGCACGTATCGTTATCGGGTTTTAATTCTTAATATGACTCTTTAAATATACTCCATTCTGATGCAGTTAATCCGAACGTAAACAAACAGAACAATATAACATATAATGCTAGCAATTGAAATGTCACTTATTTACCGTGCAATAAAGAAGTATAATGACACGTTAATTTGTCTAATTTAATGTTTTTGTTTACGTTTGTATTAAATTCAATCTGAATAAAGTATACTCGCCAAGCTTATCAAATTTTATTTGAGACACTTGGATTTCGTAGAAGTACCGGCGAATGCGCGACTTAAGTGTGTCTGTGTGAGCTTCAAAAATACATATATAGGCTTTTTAATTTTATTTGGTAATATAAAAAATTAAATTATTAAATGGTTTATTTCTATTATTTATAGGTTTATACTAAGTACCACTTATAGAATGGTTCTACATGATAACCTACCATCAGTTCGGGAACTAACCCGGCCCGGCGAGAAGAACCGGCGTAATCTTCTTCTTTCTTATATATAAAAATGGATTGCAATTCCAATGTCCCGCTAAAATTTGAGAATGCCTGGACCTATTTATTTGGCTTATTTTGGTCTTGAAATTATTGTGGTAGTTTAGGGAAGGTATTCAATTTGTCACTGGACTGTCAAACATATATAGGTGCGTTCAATTTGGTTTCAGTTCAGCTTTATTCCGGTTCATAGACAGAAAAAGATGTGTCGTGACAGCTAGTAAATAATAAACTTATGTTCAGGTTTCGGCTACGTGTCGCAGGAGCCCTGGCTGATCCGCGGCACGATCCGCGACAACGTCCTGTTCGGCCGCCCCTACGACGAGGCCAAGTTCAAGGCCGTGGTCGACGCATGCGCGCTTACCGGTCAGTGGCTACGTATTCATTTTAAATAGCTACATACATACATATACATAATACTACATATAATAAATAGCAACTCTACAACATCCTACTACTACTATAAATGTGAAAAATTGTGAAGATGTATGGATGTTTGTTACTTTATCACGCAAAAACAACTGAATAGATTTTGATGAAATTTGGTATAGTAGTAGTTAAGCTCTGGATTACTGTATTTACGCAGCGGAGCCGCGGGCAAAAGCTAGTAAACAATGAAAATCCACACCTTATTATTGTCTATTCGAGTAGTTTGCAGTGAAAAAAAAAAAAGTTTGCAGTGTTGTTGTTTTAGTACAAATTTCAAAATGGCTTACTTTAATTAGTTTATATGAACATGTTATTTTATTGATTTCGCAAAAACAGGACTGACTTAAAATGGTGTAATATATTATCTTGCTTTTATATTAATTCGGCGATTGTGTTTGTAGAGGACCTGAACACGCTGGGGTGGGGCGCGTGGGTGGGCGCGGGCGGCTGCACGCTGAGCGGCGGGCAGCGCGCGCGCGTGGCTCTCGCCCGCGCCGTCTACGCCGACAAACAGGGTGTGTAAATATCCTTTTAAACCTGAACCTTACTGAGGAAGGAAAATGTGGCGTGTAACTGTCGTGTTTTATCACACGTTACGTAAAAATGCTCAAAATCGCTGCTCCCTTGCCACTGCTCGCAATTGGATATTTTCCTACATGTAAAAATTTAGTTTTTTTAATAAATTAAGGAATAATTAGGTATTACTTGACTTACTATTTAATTAAGCAAAAATAATTACTATTTAATGTGTACTTTTGTAATTATGTATATGCATTTCTAAGTTACAAAAAAGTTGTTTTTTTTTGCACTTGTAAACCGTCTTATTTTTCAGAGCACTATTCATTTATGAATAAAAAAATACAGTCAAATACCGTATTCTTTACAGCCTCACTTATGGTAATGAATTCTTTCATAAATTTTTGTGTGTAGTGTATCTGCTGGACGACGCTCTGGCGGGCGTGGACGCGCGCGTGGCGGAGCACGTGCTGCGTCGGTGCGTGCTCGGCCTGCTGCGCCGCACTGCGCGCGTGCTCGTCGCGCACTCGCCCCGCCCGCTCGCCCGCGCGCATCGCGTCGTGCTGCTGCGAGACGGCCGCGTGCAAGCCGTAGGTAAGATAATATGTATCGCCCGCCGCGACTTCGTTCGCATTAAATGAAGTTTTTCTCCATATAAAATTTGGCCTCCACAAATAATGAAAATAAATTGTGCAGGAGACACAATTTCTTCATAATTTAGCAAAATGCGTTCTTAGCGAATACCAATTTCTTTCTGTCGCAAGTTGGTGTGTTTAGTGGTATAGATGCATTGACTGAGTCTGGAAGCGTTCAAGTATTACGTAACGCAACTGGGGGGGAGGGGGCAAAACGTTACGATGCGTTATATGGGGGGTAGGGGGGTTCGAACAACGCGTTACGTAACATTATCTTTTTCTACTTAAATAAAAAAAGTAAAAGGGGATAATTTGGTCAGTTTATTTCTTGAAATTATTATGACAGATAAATTTCTCGCTTGAGTATTACATAACACAGGGGGGAAGGGGGGGAATCTTCAAAAATCGCGCTACGTAATACTCGAACGCTCCCTCTTACGTCAATAAAATACTTATTACTGCTTCATACTTTATTGAGACACCCTGGATAGGTGGTGGCAGGCAGACGACTGGCTCTCGCAGGAGGCCCGTCTGTCTTCGGACATACATAATACATTGTTGCAATCTAATGAGCTGACAATACACTTTAATACGGCGAAATGTATATATATTAAAAGGGCGTTGGACCTGTTCGTCTGTCATTAATAATATATACTGTACGGTGGTTTGGTGTCCGTACAGGAGTAAAATACAAGTTAAGCTCAATGGGTTTATTGAATACTTAACATATACTAAATGGTTAATGGTAAAATGGTGAAATGGTTAAGAGAGCTCGCGAACCGATTGGCGGCTTGACGCGAACTGGTTAAATATTCAACTTATAATAACGCGTGGCGACGTAAACGCTGACAGTGCGAAACGTGATGTACGGTACAGTCGACCGTACATTACTACAGTGGTTTAGTTTTAGGAAAGTACCGGAAAAGGGAGATCTCCGACCGAGCCAGGCATGCTCGGTCAGGCCGAAGCCGCCGCACTACAGAAACTTCGATAGCGCGATATAGTACTGTGCACTGATTCGTTGGCCACAGTCCTCAGTAGACCAAATAAAATAAATGGTTTTCTAGGTTAAACGTGATACTTTTGCGTGCACCAACTGTAAAAACATTTTTGCAGAGCTCATAGATTGAGGGAATGGGCCTAGGTTAGGGGAAATATTTATTACTTATTTACATTATAATTTTGTTACTGCCAATGTTTACATATTGCTTCAAGTCAACGCCTCGCCCCAGGTACGCCGGAGGCTGTGATGAACGAGGTGGAGGAGTTCCTCACGAGCGAGTCGGAGTCGGTGGGGGAAGAGCCGCCGCCGCCGCCGCAGGACATCGCCGGCTCGGTCAACATGGACAGCGACAATCTGGACACCGTCAGCCGACACAGCTTGGACAACGACGTAGGTGTAAAGGACCACACTCACGGCTCAGCGTCGAGGGTCTAATTCCAGGGGGCGGGTTAATTGACCATTAGTTGTCAGCTTGTAGTAGCAAATATTAAAAACTAGAATATTTTCTAATACATTTTACATACAATTATCGGAATAACAAGTTTTTGATAGATATAAGATATAGCTGTGTTTGAAAAGTAGCGTTTTTGTGAAATTTGAGGCGCGCGGGGCTCAACCCTCTTAAAGAAAATTATGTTTATTGTTGGTTGGTTGGTTATTGTAACGGAAATCTCGAGGAAACCGTACATTTTGTCGCAATAAAAAGTAACCTATGTCCTTTCCCGTGGTCTACTCAAACAAACATACAAACAAATTAATAACACGCGCTCAGCGTACGGACGTGTGTCCGTGTATTGTGTGTGGATAGTTGTATTAATCTAGAAAAATAACCTAAACCAATAATAAATAAAAATGGTGCAGTGTAAGAAATGTAAACTGTTCGTGTCCTTGAGCAAAGATGACATAGTGAAGTGCAAAGGTGGTTGTGAGGGCATATTTCATAAAAAATGTGTGCGTAATTATAAACAATTCGCAATGAAGGAAAAGTGTGAAGAATGTAGTAATACCTGTTCTACTTCCCAAATAAACCTAAACCCAAGTGAGGAGACGGGTGAGAGAATATTAGCGGAGGTGAACAGAAAATTAGAAATAATTTACAACATGGAAAAAAAACTAGTGGAGCTCACGGAAACCGTAGATTTTTATGCTGAAATGTACCAGGGCATGACAGAGTTTAAAGAAGCGGCCGAGAAAAAGATTAAAGCTTTAGAACAGAAAAATATATACTTGGAAAAATGCAACAGAGCGCTGGAAGAAAGAGTGGAGGAATTGGAAATTAAGGAGAAGGAAAAATATATTGAAATAAGCGGTTTAGAAAAAAAAGCCAATGAAAACACGGTACAATTGGTGAAAGAAGTTGCTAAAATACTAAAGCTCAATGCAGAGGACGTGGAAGAAGCTGAGAGAATAGGTAAAGAAAAAGAGGATGAGTCAAGGCCACGAATAATTCAAGTAAAACTACGTAGTAAAAATGATCGAGCCAAGTGGATGGCGGCGAGAAAAGAATTTTCGAAAGGTAAAGACAAAATCACTAACAACTTAATATACAACAATGGCAACAACAACCAAATATTCATTAACGAATCACTACCTAAGTTTAAACGACAGCTATTATGGATGACGAGAAGTATGCTGAAACCAAAAGGCTACCAATATATATGGGTTCAAAACGGCAATATACTTATTAAAAAGAACAATGAAGAAAAAAGAATCTATAACATTAAATGCGAAAAAGTACTTAATGACCTTGAAGCGTCTCAAAGCTTAGAGTAATGCAAATAGCGCGCCGTGTACACACTACGTGATTTTTATACTTAAAATTCGATAATTTACAAGATTTATTTAACGACATTGAATACAAAAGATTAAACGATATAAAGAAATTAAATAAAGAATTAACACAGAGAGACGGGCATATTCATGTAATGCACTTAAATATAAGGTCCCTTCGTAAAAATTATAACGAAATACTTTTACTAATGGAAGAGAACAAATACTTAATTGACATATTAATATTAAGCGAAATAAATATTAAGAGTGAAGAATTGCCATATTACAAAATAAATGGATATAATAGCTATATATTAAGTAGAGAACAAAGGAGAGGAGGAGGTCTATTAATATATGCAAAAAAAGAACTAACTTATCAAACCCAGGGAAAAATTACAGGATCTTCAGAAACTATACATGGACAGCTGATAGAAGAAAGGAGTAAAATACACATTATTGCTATATATAGACCGCCTCAGAAAAATAAATTAACGTTTATACAAGAAATAGAAACAGTAATAAAAAATATCCCAAAATCAGAAACTATTATTTTAATTGGAGACATGAATATAAACATATTAAATGGCGTTGAAAATTTTACAACAAAAAAATACAAAGACACCTTATGTGAACTCGGACTGCAATGCGCTATACCGAGTACGGAAGTAACGCGCGAAGCGATCGTCGACGGGAAGAGCGAGAGATCGTGCCTGGATCATGTGTGGGTGCGAGCGAAATGCCACGAGCGCCGAGCGCTGTCGTTTGTCCTTGAAGTGCATGCATCCGATCATTATGCGGTGGGATTGTCTTTAAAATCTAATAATTATATTAAGTGCGGCATAAATACAAAAAATGATATTATCGTCAAAAATGTTGTCAATGAAAAATTATCAATGAAAAAATTTGATGATTACAACTGGATGAAATTGTACGAAAAAACATGCCCACTTAAATTGTATGATGATTTGTGTAAAGTTTTTGTTGAGTTTTATAAGGCCAGTATGATCAATGTCACTGTAAAGCACAACAAAAGAAGACGCCAGCCATGGATAGATCAGGAATTGTTTAACTTACTATCTCGTAGGGATTATTTATTTAAAGTATGGAAAGCGGAGCCCAGAAATATGTCTAAAAGGTTAGAATATACAAGGTTTAGAAATAAAGTAAATAAAATAATAAATATAGCCAAGAACAAATATAGACAGTCTGAAATATTGAATTGTAAGGGGGATTTTAGAAAAATTTGGGGGAATATAAATTCGTGGTTAGGTTTAGAAAAAAATAGTTTAGATAGTATTATTTTAAAGCATTTAGGAAAAAAAGATAGTACAAATAATATATGTAACAACTTTACACAAACATTTACCAAAGAAATACAAAATATTAAACATATATGTAACACGCAATTTTTAAATAGAAAAGAATATATAAGTCCGTGTAATGTGAGCTTTAGGTTTATGAAAATAAGTCCATCATCGGTAGAAAAAATAATAAATATGTTATCAAGTAGGAAGTCCGCGGGTGTAGATGGTATACGTGTTCAAGACATTAAGTATCTAAAAAAACAAATTAGTCCCATTTTAGCAAACTTTATTAACATGTGTTTACAGCAAAGTGTATACCCCGACCAGTTGAAATGTGCTATAATACGACCGATTTGCCACTTAGAATATGCTAACTATCGGCCAATAGCAATTTTGCCTGTAATCGATAAAATAGTTGAAAAAGTAGTTGTGGGTCAAGTTAGTACATTCCTAGAAAGAAACAACGTGCTCACTGAAACTCAACATGGTTTTAGGAGGGGCAGGAGCACGACTACGGCCTTGTTGAGTTTCACGGATTATGTAAACGAAGCTTTAGATTCTGGGAAACAGCTGATAGCGCTTTTTATCGATTACAAAAAGGCATTCGACACGCTCGATCATAATATTCTGCTACAGGCGATGGATGAATGTGGTATACGTGGGCCGACTAGTATGTGGTTTAGAAATTATTTAACTGATAGAAAAATACGAACGGTGATAGATGGTGTGGCTGGAGATGACGCGGATGTGAGTCTGGGTGTACCGACCGGGTCAGTTTATGGCCCGGTCGGGTACATTATGCATGTGAATGGTGTGTCAAATGTGATCAGGAAGTGTAAGGTATTTATGTATGCGGACGATATGTGTGTGGTATATGCCTCAAAAGATATATCACAGGTACGGGAATATGTGCAGGACGATTTTGAGAATATTACGAAGTGGGCACACGATAATGGAATTATTTTAAACCTTAAAAAAACGCAATGTATGCATCTGCACTCGCCACACAATCATACAGCAAAAACAGTGAATGTAAATGATATTAAAATAACCGGTCACACGTATGAATGTCTACACATGAACCAATCTAACTGTAGTTGTTCTACGCTCTGCTATGTAGATAACTTTAAATATCTTGGACTTAAAATTGACAAAAACTTTAACTGGGCTTTACATATAACAGAGCTTTGCAATAAATTGAGATCAGTTCTAGGTAAGTTTTATCAGCTAAAGAGTATACTAAATGTTGATACATTAAAAATGGTGTATTTTGCACTAGCAGACTCTCTGATAAACTATGGGCTAATTGTGTATGGGCGAACATTTATAACATATTTACATAGTGTCAAAAATCTACAAATTAGACTGTTGAAATATTTAGTTAGTAAGAAAGTTAAGTATGAATGTAATACAGAATATGAGAAATTATTTAAAGTGTGCAATATTCTGCCAATAGATAAAAAAGTGGAGTACTTAATAGGATTACAGTATTACTATAGTAACGAATATAAAGTGATAGTAGATAATAAATATAATACTAGAAGAGTAAGAGAGAAAAGACTGAGTAAACCTAAAATAAAAAACTATTACGGAGAGAGGACAAATAAATATATGGTACCTAAAATATTTAATAGATGGGATATTTTAAGATATGAAGAAAAATGTTCAATAGGATTAATAAAGAGGAGGTTAAGGGCTGAATTGTTAAATTGAATAATTAAATAGGTTATTTTGTCTTGTCTTGTAAACTTTGAACTTTGTAGCTCAAAGTTCAAAGTTTACAATTTTTGGTTTGGTTTGTTTTGTAAGACTTTAATGTTTTGTAAAGAAACTATTCATAATAATGTTAAGTTAAAATATTATAAAAGATGAGCGCATCTCGCCGTCAAACAATAGTTTGGCGAGATACAAACATGTAACTGATTTGTTTAGTATAAATAAATAATAATAATAATAATAATAATAATAAAAACAAAAAACAAACAAACATATTTTCCTCTTTATTATAATATTAGTATAGATTATTGACACTAATGACGGTCCCAATTACCGTTTTGGACCTGCGGCGCTGAACCGTGAGTATGGCGCTTAACTCGTATAAATAAATAAAGGGAAGGAACATCACATACACATTACACATAATCACTTTTCTGGTCTATAGTCTATACCCTTACTAGTGGTTTATAATATAACGCCCTTACTAATAAACGCTGTATAAGCCTTCAATAGTTATACAGATTACAGTGTTTTGTTCACATCACACAAGTGACATGTTTAATTCGTTAGAAGGAGACAAAACACTGTGTAACTATTCAAAGCTTATATAGCGTTTATTAGTAAGGGGGTATTTGTAAACATTTCAGGAGAGCATGTCGGAAGGGACTATTGGCTGGTGGGTGCTGGGTCTGTACCTGCGCGCGGTGGGCGGCTTCATGTCCGTCGCCATACTTCTGTCCCTCGTCCTGATGCAGCTCTCACAGAACTTCACCTTCCTCTGGCTCACCTTTTGGGTGAACAACAAACAAAGAAACTCCACTGGCATCCACGACACATTCATAGACAACGTCCACGAGAACGCGACAGTATTAGACCATGGATTCAACGCCGCGGATGCACTGGTTCATACAGTCATCAATGGGGTACTGGACTTCTTCAACGACAACAAGTCTGTGCCCGTGCGGCCCATAGACAAGCCGACCGTAGACACGAGGCTGGAGCTCGAAGCGCCGTTATACTCGAACAACTACTATCTCGAGATGTATTTTGTGCTGGCTCTCGTCAATGTCCTATTCACTATAATGCGGGCGTTCCTGTTCGCGTACGGCGGAGTGAGGGCGGCGGATAAAATACACAAGAAGCTACTCCGAGTTATTGTTAAGGTAATGATAACTTTGTTTTTAATTATAGCCTTACTAGTGAGGCTGGTATAGACCGCAATAGGGAATATGCATGTATTTTTTTAATTTTTTTAAACGTTTCTACTGGTTATAACATTACCAAAAATATATATAACACATCCAAAATATTATCCATTAAGCTGGAAAAAATGTTTAAAAATCACTATAATTTTTGCGCGGTTTAAACACGCCATTTTCGCGGGTTTTGGTTGTGACGTCATCGTACACGAAAAAGACAGTTGACATTTAAAATCATAAAAAACTTCGCCATGTTGCGGAAAAATAACTAAACTTATGTGAAATGCTATTAATGTAAATCTTAGAAGTTTTAACATGCTTTATAAAAAAAAAAACTTCTTAAACTCCATTCTCCACTCGTAGGCCTACCGTAAAATTTCATTACCTTTGAGATTTACTTTGAGAAATTTAGTTAAATTGATTGCATTGCAGGCCAAAGTGAAGTTCTTCGACACGACCCCTACCGGCCGTATCCTGAACCGTTTCTCGTCCGACACGTACACTGTGGACGACAGCCTGCCCTTCATACTCAACATATTCCTCGCGCAGACCTTCTCGCTCGTCGGTGAGTCACCGTCGCTATGGCAACTAGAATGTTCTAGAACTTTATTGCAGTAGTGTGCTTATGTCACCGTAAAATTGTAAAAACCGTTAGATTGTAAAATAACTAACGAGATTGTAAAAATATGTCAAAAGATTTAAAACTATATGTTTATAATCTAACGAAAAATAATGTGTTCATTTATAGGCTGCATATTCGCGTCGGAAGTCTTATCAAAATTTTACATCTGCACTAGTTTTATTACAATCTAACGGTTTTTACAATTTTACGGTGACATATATAAAACTGAACTCTTTTTTTATTCTCAGACAGTAAAATGACATTTCTATGCACGTGTCCTTCATTCTTTGCAAGACAGTAGAGACAGAATGATGTTTTGGTTGTAATTTCTTGATTTTGACCATATCTATATGTACCCTTATTTACATTAGAGATTTAAAGTGAAATGTATTTTCAACAGGCGCAGTGATAGTGACCCTGTACGGCATACCGTGGCTGCTAGTGGGAGTACTGCCGATGGCCGCCATTTACTACAGGTAACGTGACTCCTTGTCAGTTATGGAATTTGTCGTGGCGTTACATAAAATAGAGAAGTCGTGCTTGATGCTGTCGCGACATTCTATCAGAAATTGCTTTAAATAAACGTACAAAATAAATATTTTATTCTGCACAATAGGCAAGCGGACTGATTTTTTTTTATTGCATAAATGAATAGTACTCTTAAATATGAGTAACTTCTCAGAAGAAACCGTATATAAAAAGTCAATATTTTCAAAGGTACAGCGATTTGTATACAAAATTTCGCGAGTCTTTATACTAAAAAATTTTTTTTTTGCGAAATTGGTAAACAAAACCTACATCATTAGATTACTCACATCATATACAAAAACATTCATTATAGTAAGTATGAACTTAAACGCACAAATATCGGAGATATTTACAAATATATTCCTGCGGCCATATACTTCATATACTACTTCATACTACTTCATATACAAGTGACGTCATTTTTAGCTCGACTTTAGTATGGAGCGTTTTTAGGAGGCTCGCGAAATTTTTTATACAAATCGCTGTACCTTTGAAAATATTGACTTTTGATATACGGTTTCTTCTGAGAAGTTACTCATATTTAAGAGTACTATTCATTTATGCAATAAAAAAAAAACAAATTGTCCGATTGCCTATTGCAAAGGATCGATACAGAGTTAGATCGCGTTACAAAAGGAAAGAAATGGTGCTCGGCTAAGGGCGTTGGTCGAACGAAAAAAGGTCGGGCTTCCTGATTCGATGCTTAGAGCCCCTTCCTCGCATCCTCGATGACGTTGATGATGACGCAAAGAAGCCCACTTCTTTGCTGTCCGATCCTTTAATTGGAACTAATAAATTGGAACGGAAACACTCGCTCCAGCCGTTTTGATTATGTTAAAGCTCAAGCTTTAACACAACCCTATTCGGTGTAAATCGATGTGATTGGGTGCTGTCACTCAATCACATATATTTCATTCGATCGAATAAGGATGTGAGAATGATTTTGTTGGAGCGACAGAAGGATTTTGTTGAATTGCATATACTGAATAAATGTTTATTATTACTAAAAGTCAAGTGTTTATTTAATAAACTAGATGCTTGCTGAAAATGTGGTGGAAACTGGGGACACTTGATTCCTCCTTTTTTTAACTGTAAATTCCGTTACATAGGTCCTATTTAAAAATATTTGGTACTGCAGTACGTGGAATTTATCTGGCCACAAGAATCTGTGACGTAATTTGACAACTCTTTATATGAAATAAACAAAAAAATATTGTGTAGAGTCAGGCCTGTCTCACTCCCCGTGTAGGTATAGAAAATGCAAGTACGTGCGGCATCCCGCTCTAGCGGGGAAATCAGTAGGGACTTACGCACGAGCTGTGAGTGACGTACGCGCAAGATTCGTTCGTAATTATTATTACTTAACGTACTATTTTAAAAATGGGTAAAAAAACGGGAAAAAGATACGGTGCAGTATTTAACTGCTTAAACAAGGATTGCGATCCAAATTTGAGTTTTTTCAAGCTCCCTATGGACGCTGAGAGGTAAGATCTATAATTTTAACATTGTTATTATTATTGTGAAATTATCATTCTTTGGGTTACCAAAATAAGTAGGAATGTAGGCAGGTATACTAAGTTGGTGTAATTATTAATCTTTCACAAATATCTACCTAAATTAAAGGAATTTCGATGTGTTTCGTTTTAAAAACCTACCTGCCCATTGTTTGTTTTTCTGTTCGCTAGAATAAAACCGATAATGGATAAAGAAATATATACTATGCCATATGTACTAACAGTAGATAATTCTGTATATATTTTTATGTGTGTTTGTTTGAATAAATTGATATTGAAATTGAAACTACGCTATAGTTATGTTGTTAAACATATCTAATAATATTTCATTAATTCTTTAGGTAACACCTATAAATTGAAAGACTTTGTTTATGCTATCTACATACCTACAACACGTTCAAAATTTAGGTATTTAGGCTGAAGTCTTTTGACGAACCAACGCATTTCAAATAAGTACCTACCTAGACCTAGGTATAAGTACCTACTTATATTTACCTACTATTAACACATACCTTAGGTTTATTTGGAAAGTAATTTGTTCACTAAAGTAGGTATAGTAGGTAGGTACTAGAAAAAAAGTTGTAATTAAATAAATTATTTTCTAAACCCCGATTTCGTCACAATTATGCGATATGAATAAGAGTTATGCGATAGAAAGAGACGCAACTTGTAGGTAAATATAATCGTAGGCGATTACGCGCTGCCCAAGCTGAATTGAACTTAATGGTATCGTAGTAAGAGTCCCTATTTCTTCTAATAAATCTTCGGAGTGGTGCTTCTGTTGTAACTAATATCTATTCTGTGGTAGAGTGCAGAGGCGGTACCGCGTGACGTCACGGCAGCTCAAGCGACTACAGAGTGTCGCTCTGTCGCCCGTCTACGCGCACTTCAACGATACGCTCGAAGGTAAGATTTTACCTATGAGTTAGCTACCTCTATACCTCTTAGTTCTACTGCTGAATGTCCCAAAGAAGACAGATTGTAGTAAATAAAAAAAAAAATAGTTAGCTACCAGAGTAATATCGCAACTTGCACAGAATGTGCGTTGGCTAATACGGGTGGCCAGTGTAGAAATATGCTACAGTTATGGAGAACATCAATAAGTTTATTATTAGTTTTAATACATAATATATATGTTAATAATTTATGTTAAATTGTTGTATAAATAATAACATGTGATTATTATGAAACATTACTCTCAATAAGTCGGATTTTTATTTTGTCAAGTGTCAAACAGCAAACATCGTTACTGTGCAGTCCGTATTAGAAAAATCAAAAAGTGGTGTTTTTACAAGTGTTTCAAGAATACAAATTACTTAAGCTATGCTTACTACCGTCTTGTATCATTTGTGCATAACGCTAACGTTTTGTGTTTAGTGTATAATTAAATATATCCATTTTATAGTAGTTATCGAACTTTTTAAATTCGTGATACTTGTGGGTAATTCTCAAAAACATTGAACATTAAGCAGTCCAAAAAGCATCGTAGTGTCAGCGCCATCTATGTTTGGCGCAGTGCACTAAAAGTATACCCAATTCCACCTTATTGTGCTTGCACCATCTAGCGTTGGCTCAGGGAACTACAGGCGTATTCTTCTTCTATCTCTCACATTAATACCCAGTGGCTCGTATAGATTGAATAATGTTTAACTGCAAGCGTTGCGAGACAGAATGTTATGAGGGCCCTAAATGTGCAATATGTCTCGGACAATTCGACTTTCCTTGCTCGGGTATCACTGAGGTTGGATGGCGTAAATTAGGAGAACGTAAAAATACGTGGAAATGCATGAGCTGCAAGTCGCAAGTGCAATCTAGTCCGCGCCCCACAACCCCATCTGTGGTCAGACCCTCAACACCCCAACCTGCAGATATGGATGGTGAATACGCCGATGTCAATAATACACTTACTAAGAGAGACTTTCAAGATTTTAAGCATATGATGCTCGAACAAATGCAAAAAATGAATGGAATGATTAATAGTTTTCAACAATCGATTACTTTTTTTAACGACTTCTTTGAAGACATGAAGAAGTCCTTGGAAGATAAAAATAATAGAATACTTAAATTAGAGAAACATAACTCGGAGCTACAAACCTCACTGGCGGAAGTATCAAAGAGACTAGATAATATAGAACAGCAGTCAAGATCCAATAACGTGGAGATCCAATGCGTCCCCGAACATAAATCGGAAAATGTTATAGCAACTGTTCTACAATTGGGATCAGTAGTAGGATGTAAGATAACAGACTCGGATATACTTCATGCTTCGAGAGTGGCAAAATTTGATAACACAAGCAAAAGGCCAAGATCGATTGTTGTGAAATTATCCACACCGAGAGTTCGCGACTCTCTGTTAGCTGCGACTATAAAATACAATAAAAACCACCCCAACGAAAAATTAAATAGTGCACATCTCGGCATGGCTGTAAACGTGCCACAGCCTATCTATGTTACTGAGCATCTATCTATGCATAACAAGTCCCTTCATGCAGCAGCTAGAATAAGAGCAAAAGAACTAGGGTATAAATTTGTCTGGATCCGCAGTGGAAGAATCTTCATGAGAAAAACCGAAACTTCACGATGTGTATGTGTAACGAACAGTCATATGTTAAAATCTTTAAATTATTTTTTTTTTCTCGCTCTATATATTTTATATTATGCATTATGTCTACATTTTTTCTGGTTAAAATTCGATACTTTAAAAATTTATTACCAAAATGTCCGTGGACTTAAAACCAAGACCAATGACTTTTATAGAAATATATGTTTGTATAAATATGATATTGTTATACTTTCGGAAACTTGGCTTAATAGTGAAATATACGATTCAGAACTCTTTCATGACCAGTACACAGTTTACAGAAGAGACCGTGAGTCATCGCGTTTTCATGTAAAATCCGATGGCGGAGGGGTATTAATTGCTGTGGCAAAAAAATTGAAATCTATACGATTAGAATATATTGAAAGCTCAAATGAAGATTTATGGATTAGCTTGGAAATTAAAACTAATAACAAAATGAATAAACACGAAAAAATATATCTTTGCTCGGTTTATTTCCCTCCACCTCCGAAACAAGCTTTATTAAATGAGTTTTTTGCAAAAGCTCAAACACTAATTGACAAGAATCACAAAGTTATCATTATTGGCGATTTTAACTTAAGTGGGATAGAATGGTCAAAGACTGATAACAAAGAATACACTGTTCCTTCAACAAATGAAAGCAGAGAGCTGCAATCATCATTTTTAGATTTTATGAATTGTAACGCGCTTCATCAATATAATTTTTACAAAAATCATCGAAATAAGATATTGGACTTAATTATTACTAACACAAATTACATTCAAAATATTTACACCATGGAAAATGATGACGCTTTAACGAGAATTGACGAAAATCATCCTCCCTTAAAATTCACATTAAATGTTGTGCCACATTCTGGGCTAACTACTAACTTTAACACTCGTCCTAACTACTTTGGAGCTGATTACGAAAAAGTAAATAATGAATTACAAAGCATATTATGGGATGAACTTTTTGCCAAATGCAATTCAGTAGAGGACATCCTTAATATTTTTTACTCGGAACTACGCGCAGTAATATCTAGATGCATTCATTCCATTTAAAAAGTCTCGTAGCAAAAGATATCCTGTTTGGTTTACTCGTGATTTAATAAAGGTCATAAATGAAAAACATAAATATCGTTGTAGAGTTAAGAAATATAAAAACGATATGGATATACTGACTTTCGAATTATTAAGGAAAAGATGCACTAAACTAATGAAAGAGTGTTATAGTCAATATATAAGGAGGGTTGAAAATTCTATAAATAGAAACCCAAAATATTTTTGGTCTTTTATTAAAAACAAAAAAAGTAATAATAGTTCATACCCTCATCAAATGGAGCATGAAGATAAAATTGCTACTAGTAGCCCTATGGTGTGCGAACTTTTTGCTCAATATTTTTCTAAAGTATATAGTCCAATCAATCAAAACCATAATATAAGTTCATCTTTTACTTACCTAATACCGTCACCAAAAGATTTTATTTCGTCGTCCTTATGCAAATTGTCATTTTCTGAACAAGAAATTCTAAAAGCTCTAAAATCATTAGATTCTGGAAAAGGTGCCGGCAGTGACGGTATCCCACCAATATTTATTAAATCTTGCGCGAATACACTGTCTTATCCATTAGAAATAATTTACAATAAATCTCTTGCAGATGGAGTATTTCCTAATCTTTGGAAAGAGGCACTAATAGTTCCGTTACATAAATCTGGTTCTCGACAGTTGATTTCTAATTATAGACCAATATCTATTCTTAATATTTTTGGAAAAGTTTTAGAAAAATTAGTTACGACACAACTAGTCTGGCATCTTAAACAAATAATAATCTCACACCAACATGGTTTTGTCAATAAAAGATCTACTACAACTAATTTAGCTTCTTTTACTTCAAATGTTTACAAATACGTAGATAAACGGATTCCAGTTGATGCAATATATACAGATTTTAGTAAAGCTTTTGATAAAGTTGACCATAAAATTCTTCTCTACAAAATGTCTAATGCTGGTGTCAATGGTATATTGCTTCGTTGGTTTGAGTCATACTTGTCAGAACGGTTTTCTAAAGTAGTAGTTAACGGATTTACGTCAGAAATGTTTTCTGCTATCAGTGGAGTTCCACAAGGGTCCCACTTAGGGCCAATATTATTTAATATATTTATAAACGATATTCATCATTGTTTTCAAAATTCCGAATTTTATTTATTTGCTGATGATTTAAAAATTATTAAACCTATATACTCACATTTGGATACAAAACTACTTCAAGAAGATCTAGGCAGATTATATAATTGGTGTATACAAAATAATATGTTACTGAATATAGGCAAATGTCATCATATCTGTTTCTCCCGTAATCGCAGAAACCTAAATTACTATAAATATAAAATTAATAATCAAGAACTGGAATCGGTAGAAGAAGTCTGCGATCTAGGCGTTGTTATAGATAACCAACTTAAATTTGATAAACATATAAACAACATCGCCAAGAGAGCTTTTAAAATGCTGGGCTTTGTTATAAGAAATTCAAATGAATTCAAACAATCTGCTTCTAAAATTAAATTGTTCAATGCGCTTGTTAGACCCATCTTAGAATTTAACAGCAGCATATGGAATCCGCACTATGAAGTATATATTAAGCGTCTAGAAAGCGTACAAAAACGGTTCCTTTGCAATTTATCTTACAAAGATTATAGGTCTAAAGAACTTCGCGGATACGAGAACAGGTTGAAACATTACAAAATTTTAACTTTAAAAAGTCGCAGAACGATATTAGACTTAACTTTGCTACATAAAATTATCAACTTCAAAATAGATTGCCCTGAACTGTTACACATGCTACAAATTAATGCCCCTTCGAGACTACCAAGGAAAAATGCTTTTAAGTTATTTAATATACCACCGTCAAACACCAACCTCGGACTTTTTGCTGTATTGCCAAGGATCTGCAAGGTCTACAACAGTCTTTCTAAAAGTAATGAATTGGACATTGGTCTCAATTTAACTTGCTACAAAAAACACATCAATAGCTTTCTGACAATTTAAGTTCCACAAGTGCTTATTAATATGAAAACTACATTTAAGATGTATATATACAATTGTTCCTTTTTTTTTATTTAAAACTAATCAATTTAAAATTATTAAAAATGTTATCTTTACCTTTTTACAATGTTTCTTATAATTGTTTTGTTTGTTGTTAAATAATGTTAGAAATAAGAATGTGTTTTTGTAACATTTTGTTTGTTATATAACATTGGTGCATGCTGTGTTTGTCTTTAAAAGATTGTAACACTCAATTCTCTTCTTAATCGAGTGTTTTATGTGCTTAGTATTAGTGTTCACAATTGTTGGCAAACCTTGTAAAAAAATAAAAATAAAAAAAAATAATCTACAGTACTGTCAAAAATGAATACGCAAAATATACAACATTCACGTGAATTAGAACCCAATTAATCAAAGTCTAATATGATTTAAGTTAAAAAAGCAACGGCTAAACGATACGAACGATCAGCAGGATCGACTTTAATCCAAAGCGACATCTGTCGGTAACATTAAGTACTACTGGAATTCATTAATAAATTAAATACTACATCAGCGTAGCGCCTTCTACCGCTTGAATTAAGAACTATAATTTTACTCAACAATACAGTCACATACTATGTTAGTGCTAAGTGAGTTTTTCTATTCGCATTTGATCGGAAACGCGTTTGGCGTTTACTAGGAATAGTACAGTGCCATCTAATTGTAAACGCGAGATACAAAACATGTGAGTGCGAGTCACATACAAATTCCTAGCAAACGCCAAACGCGCTCACGATGGAATGTGAATAGAAAAATTTACACTTAGCACTTTGAACCAATGTAACTCATTCGTAAACTGCTATCCTTATATTTGACTTATACCTGTGTCGTGGTCAGGTCTGGCGACGATCCGCGGTCTGGGCGCGCACAGCACGTGGGCGGCGCGCGGCGAGGAGGGCGTGGAGCGGTGGCAGCGTGCGGCGCTCTGCAGCGCGGCGGCGGCGCAGTGGCTGGCGCTGCGGCTGCAGGCGCCCGCCGCGCTCGCGCTCGCCGCCGCCGCCGCGCTCGCCGCCCTGCAGCGCGCCACGCACGCCGCCGACCCCGGTAGGTATTACTTGTACGTGGAGCGATAGCAGCGCGGCGGCGGCGGCGGCGCAGCGCCAGCCACTGCGCCGCCGCCGCCGCCGGCGCCCGCCGACCCCGGTAGGTATATGTCATCGTTATGTTGAAAATACCGTACGATTAAAATATAACGAGGGTGTTTAAGGGTGAGGGTCGACGTCTCCAGCCTGCTGAAGAACTCCAACCGTATGAATGCAGAGCTGGACGAGATGAGAGGTAGATTGAATGCATCGGAATCTACCATCCGTGACTTACATCAGCGTCAGCCTCGTTTTAGACTTTTTCGGCGTGTTCTACTGACCATTTTTTAAGAACGCTGCAACTGTACAGTATACATGTCCTATGCTTGATATAACCTCATAATACAGTTTTAGTAGGTACTCAGCACATGTATGATTTTGCAGGTCTGGTGGGTCTGGCGATATCGTACGCGCTGTCGCTGACGTCGGCCCTGGGGAACGTGCTCAACTCGTTCACAGAGACCGAGCGCGAGATGATCGCCGTCGAGCGCGTCGGCGAGTACATCACGCAGGTGCGGCATGTACACACGTGTCGTCTGGAGACCTTTCGTTTGAGACATTTCGTTCGCGAATAAAAACAAATATCTTGACGACACAACAACGAACACAACACTACGCCGCTCTAGTGCCGCGCGATCTGCCCGCTGGTTTCGAGAACGGGTCTGCGTTGCCTGCGCCTCGCCCGCGACGCCGATGCCGCCGTCTGCAAAATCCGAGGCGGCGGCCTAAGTTTCAAGGAGTAGTAGGAAGTATTCCAGTTTCACTATTTACTACTCCTACAATCTTCTGATTAATTTTGTTGCGAGTCCCAAGACAGATTTAGCATGTCCCCCGGGCACCCCTGAGATCATATCAAAGGGTTTTTGCGGTTGGTTACCACTGTCGATCCTGGCTACACAGGAGTTGCAGTGGTGGGTAAGTGGTGAGCCAATTGACTGTTAAAAAAGGCGCGAACAGGCTGCATTATGTATGTGAATAATGAGGTGTATGGTATTATTTCAGGTGGAGTGCGAGACCATCGACGGGGAGTGGCCGCCGTACGGCTGGCCCGCGCACGGTGTCGTCAGCTTCGAGGACGTCGTGCTACGATACAAGTAAACTATTTTCATATAAAGTAGCGTTACGATTGCAAACTGATACGCCACTTTATTGTTCCATTTGAAATTTGAATTTTAAATATATACAGCGAGTGAGGTTGATCCGAGCCTCACTCACACATCTTACGAAGAAATATATGTGGTGCTTTCTCGCTCGGGTACACTCGGCGGTCCCGAGTTCATCCGATCGAGCCTATCACCTCAGAGCGTGACGGATCAACCTCAATTTCAGCCTACGAAAAAATGTGTGTGCGGTGCGCCAATAGAAGTTTTCACTTCAACAATTTATATTTACAGTAGTAGCGGCGAGCCGGCGCTGCGCGGCGTGTCGTTCACGACGCACGCGGGCGAGCGTCTCGGCGTGGTGGGGCGCACGGGCGCGGGCAAGAGCTCCCTGCTGCGCGCGCTCGCCCGCCTCACGCCGCCCGCCGCCGGCCGCGTGCGAGTGGACGGCGTCGACGTCGCCACGCTGCACCTGCACGCCCTCCGGTACGTCCGCCCGCGCCGTTCGCCGCGGTCAGGAGCATAAACAGTTTACTAATTCTAGTTTAGATTGAGTTTTTAGTATTTTATCCTTGTATTTCCAAGAGAGCTCCGTGGCCTAGTGGGTAGATCGTTTGATTCGCACTCGTGAGTGCAGGTTCGATTCCCAGGTTGTGGCGTGCACCGATGAGAATTTTTCATTAAACGGACGCGGTAACGGTGAAGGAAAGCATCGTGAGAAAATCCGCACATGGTTGCCCCCAAACGTATTGACCAGTCATTCCTCTGGACTAGGCTGATATGTACTAGTATGTTGTGAGAATGCCGTATGTGCTTGGGCAACCATACGACATTTAAAAACCAACTGTCCCAGGCACTACAGTATTTCAAGAGTGATCACTTCACTCGGAGAATACTGTATAAATCATTCAATGACGGATGAAAAGGCCTAACTTTATCCTCGTGTTTGCAGATCTCGCATCGGCGTGATACCGCAGGATCCGTTTATATTCGAGGGCACGATCCGCGAGAACGTGGACCCGCTGCACCAGTACTCGGAGGCGGACGTGTGGCGCGCTCTGGAGGCGTGCGGGGCGCGCGCGGCGGTGCGGGCGGCGGGGGGGCTGGACGCGCCCGCGCCGCCGCTCGCGCGCGGTCACCAGCAGCTGCTGTGTCTGGCTCGCGCGCTGCTGCAGCGGCCTAAGGTCTACACACTATATTTTATTTCTATTTTTCAAGGAAAACTTACAGCTAGGAAGTACAAAATTAAGAACAGAGTAACAATATAGAGCCAATTACAAGTTTTCACGATTAACTTCTAGATATTATAATGCTGAAGTTGAGGTAGACATTACATGGACGAGCAAAAGATAAGGAAAAAGATTTGACTTAAAATAAAATACAATATTAGCAATTATTATTAAAGAAATGGTCTGTTAGAGATATTCTTTCTTTTTTTTGTGCTAGTGTATTATTATACATATTATAATATTGTATTATTTAAACAGGAGGGAAATGCATTTTGTAGCTCGTGTAACTGTCGACGTGCGTTTCGGTGAACCTCAGTGTGGATGGCGTTCACGGCCACGCTTTAAAAGTTGAATTCTTTTTTTTTAATGAAATGAACCAGCAAACGAGAAGACGGATCGCCTGATGGTAAGCGATTACCGTCGCCCATGGACAATCGCAACATCAGAGGAGTTATACCTAACTCCTCTGATGTTGCAACTTGCGTTCCTGGTTCTTAAAATCTCCAATCCTCTCGGGATTCCGGTAACCTCAATCACTCGGCGAAACACAACGTAAGCGTTATTTCACGCCGGTTTTCTGTAAGCTCGTGATATTTATCCGGTCGAGCCCGCCCATTCGTGCCGAAGCGGGGCTCTCCCACAGTTGAATAGACCTTTGTCTAGAATTTACGATCGGTCGACGGCGATCTTGACAACATAAATAAATAAACGTTTATTTGACGCAATGAGACATTACACTACAAAATCCGGTCGAGCCCGCTATAAAAACAAAGTTTATCGCGTTTCAGATACTGCTAGTGGACGAGGCAACGGCGGCGGTGGACGCGGAGACGGAGCGCGTGGTGCTGGCGTGCGCGCGCGGCGGGTTCGCGGGCTGCACGGTGCTGTGGGTGGCGCACCGGCCGGCCGCGGCGCTGGACTGCGCGCGCGTGCTCGTGCTCGCCGCCGGCCGCGTGCTCGCGCTCGCAGACCCCGACGCCGCGCTCGCCGACCCCCGCCACCCTCTCACGCGTCTGCTGCACCCCGAGAGGGAGGAGAGTGACGCGTGACCTGCTGATAGCCGAGTGTCCGCTTGTGACCACAAGTGATCACGTACGAATACAATTCGCTAGCGAATGCCCGTGAAGACTGAAATGACCGCTCATGATCACGCGTTATCCGCAATGATGATTCATTAACCTTCAGATGTTAAAATAGACTATGTAATAATTATAACAAATTACATTCTTAATACCCTGGACTACAAAGTACTAAAGTGAAAAAAAGAACGATCAATAAGTTAAGTACTTTACTTTTCTAATGCAGATCCAAAATTTTTAAAAGTATATTGTTATTTCACTAAGTCATTAAATAAATATTAAAGTATTTTAATTGTAAGATGTAACATACTTTATTAGCACACAGTTTCATGGAAAAATATAGTGATCGTTAATATTGCTTAACAGAAAACAACACTCATTTAAAAAAAGAAATATATAAAATAATGCCAAAGTCAATTATATTTTTGTGTCGATTGAAAATGTATTTATATTGTAGGGATGTTTGTATTAAAATATAAATTGTAAGGGTCCATAAAGACAAACTAAAGGACTTGTATTATTCAAATGTGGCCCTTAAGACTGATTGTTGTGTATTAGAATATTTATAATGTTTGCCGTTAGACGATATACCAAATTTTGTGTAAGTTTTGACTTGATTATTATTAAAATGCATAAATTAAATAATCATTATAGAGGCTCGGTAAAATCAATCACGGATATTTTGTGCATAATATGATCTATTGCGTAAATACGTTTAAACAGAAAAATAATTGTCATACTAGAAAAAAAAAATCTTTATATTTATTTAATTCTTTATGACAATTATTTTTTGCCTAAACGTCTCTACACAAGCAGTAGATCATGTGCCCGAAGTATCCGTAGTTGATTTTCGAAGACATTATATAGTAGTATATTTTTGTACGAAACAATAATACTATTTAACTCATTTTTAAATAATTCGTGCACAGTTGTTTTTACATTCATCTCGTAAACTGTAAGCTCAAATAGACTTCAACCAGTATTTAATTTTCTAGTGAAGTGATAAGTTGCCAGTAGTTATAATATAATAACCCATTCTGTACATAGTTAACACATTCCCAAATTAAAAGTTGTAATAAAAGGGTTTTAAAAAGCTATGTTTAAATAAAGTTTTACAATTTTATAACGTTTATTATTTGTTTAGTAGGGTCCATCCACATATTACGTCACACCTGATGGGGGAGGGGGGGGGGGGGGGTCATACAAAGTGTGACAGTACATGTTAAATACAGGGATACTAAAAAGCGTGACATGGGGGGGGGGGTTCAAAAAGTCGAAATTTTGCGTGACGTAATATGTGGATGGCCCCGTACCTCGAGTCTTGCGCACTTTTTGCGTTAGACAGACAACAAATTATCATTTATTTGCTTAATTACACGCCTCTGTTATCAGGGCATATTTTTCTGCCCACTGGCGCAAATACTTTTGTGAAAATTAAAATAAACTACAGCGGAACAGAAAATAAATTCTTTATTTAATGTCAATAATATCCAATTGTATCAGATTAACGTAGGATCGAAAACTAACAATACGGTCAGTACTTAGTCGCTGCGATAGTTCTAGAGCGCGACTCCGGGCGACAGAGCGGCGCGGCGGCGACGTACACACAATAATCTTCCCGTTATATAAAATGTAAAATTCCCGTTCATAAAAATCTCAATTTATTAAAATACGTTTCTTCAATTTAAAACATAATCATACACGATTAACTCGCTTTTAACGCAATAGAATATATTTAATACATGCAATTTTATAAAATACAAATTAGTAACGTCACCGCTGCGTCGCGTCGTCAACGAAATCCACTCTCTGAGATCTTAGAAAATTACATTTCAATAAAATATCGTCCTTATAAAATACAGTTGTCTCCGAGTATTAACATTACGGCACCGTTACTCGCTTGTAAAACGTTTCTAAAACTGTTAACCTAATTATATACAAAATACACTGTCGGCTGAGGTAATTTCGTGTTCTCTACGTGTTTGTACTCGTTTCCTTCCTACTTGTACTTACTCTATATACTGCGTTAAAATTTGTCTAATGACTTACAAATGTAACAACTATATCAAAATTAACAATGGTATTTGTTGGCACATCCCCCCCGTGGAGTGGTTACAGTTATTGTCCGTGAAACATTAGTAAAAAAAAAACTATTCGTTCTTGGATGTACCGAATCATTTCAGGTACCGTCAGATACGTGCGTTACGAATACTTATATCAACAGATATATAAATCAAACGCATCGACTATTAAACTACATATTATTTTTTCTTTACACGTCATAATCCATAGATGGAAGAAGTGTACCCACTCCACAACCCACATGTAAACTACAATTTAACGGTTTCATAAACCATTTGGCAGACAACTAGAATGCGATCTACTCTAGGATGAAAAAAAACATAAAAACGCCCCTATAGAGGCACTAAGTACTAAATAATAATAAAAAACATTATGCGTATGTCTGGCAGTTATACCTCGCGTATGACAGCTGCCGCAAAACATAATACTATAAAAAATAATTCCGGATCCACGGATCGTCGAGCGCATTTCATGCGCCCTCTAGTTACTAAAAAAAACATAAAAAATAATATTTTTAAAATAACATTACAAAAATAACTACTCTTACAAATCACATTTCGTACCCCGTTCTCGGCACGACTATGGCGGTATTGCGTACTCGCGTACGGAATTATCGCGCCGGGAACCTCACAGCTCTGCGTTGGCGAATCGTTGTACTCCCTCGTAATAAAAAAAAAAAGTGGTAACTAGAATACGATGGCACGTTGTGGAACTACGCATACTGTTTGAGCTCGAACCGGCACGCCTTCGACGTCGCCACTTCAAAATCCAAAACTTCGAATTCGTTCGCTGCCAATTCGACGCGTGTCGAGTTCCCCGCCGGGTCATTTGGCGCCGGCCTTCTCCAGGAAGTCCATCTTCAGCCTCAGCTCGATGAGGAAGAGCTGCTTCTGCAGCGAAAATATCTCCTCCTTCTGCCGGAGCTCCATGTCGAGGATCTTCATCTTGGCCTCGTGCTCCCACACGGCGTGCTGGCGCTTGGCGCTGAAGTACAGGCGCTCCTCCTCGGTGGCGGAGCCGCACTCGTGCTTGGCCTCGTCCCGCTCCCGGCTGTGCTCGCGACCGCCCCGGCGCTTGTCCTCGTCCAGGTGGCTGAGGTTGAGGGGCGTGTTGGACATCTCGTTGAGCTTCTGCAGGAAGGTGTGCTGCAGGCGCGCCTGCTCGATGGCCTGCAGCGGGTTGGCGAGCAGGGGCAGGTGCGCGAGGGGGTTGAGGCGCGGCGGCTGCGGGGGCGCGGGCGGGGGCGAGGCGCGCGGCGGGGAGGGGGAGTGCGGCACGATGCTCACGTGCGGCTCCAGCACGTTGCCGGCGCACTCGTCGCTGTCGTTCGTGTTCGATAGCCGCCCGTTCGACATCTACAGTACAGATTGTTTCGTTTTAAATCGTAGACAATCCCACTCATATTATAAATGTGAAATTGTGTGAGGATGGATGGATGGAAGGATGTTTGTTACTCTTTCACGCAAAAACTACTGAACGGATTTCCACAAAATTTGGTATCGTAGTAGTTTAGGCTCTGGATTAAAACATTACTTTTTATCCCGAAAAAATCCAGTTTTCCTGTGGGATACTGTATTTACGCGGGCGGAGCCGCGGGCAACAGCTAGTTATATCATAAAGAATATAATGAGTTTAATTTTATTCTTTATGATTTAAGCTTTAAGCTTTGAGCTTGCAAATCCAAGGTCGCGGACATAAAGCGGACTTGTAGGGTTAAAAATGACACTTTTGCTACTAATGACTATTTGTACTGGCGCTATATTTTCAGGCTGGACGGTGAGTGAGGTGCATTAGGATAACATGACGGTCGTTAGTGACTGATTTTTGACCAAGGCCATGGCACACTTTTTTACATTGGTCCTGCAGAATCAGAAATTATGAAATACTTTTTTATCTCTTGCAATAAGGAGTTATACATAGGGTACTCACGTTAACGGGTAGACAGTCGTCGTCTTTGCCGCTGTGCACGGTGCCTTCGAGACTCGTCGTGGCTTCGCCTTCCTCGTCTGAATAACAAACATGTATAACCTGATTAGTGATTATACCACATTATGCCAAATATAATATAAAACGACTAATGTGGAGCGACTTCTTTTTCTTACTAATATTTGATAAAAATATTTACACGATAGTATTCAATGTTGCTGTGTTTGTCTGTCGAGTGACTTTTACAACGTATTAGACAAAGCCGGCAACATTGAATAGCTTATCCGTGGTGTAAATGTTTTTGTTAGTAAGAGGGTAAGCAGTTCGTATAGAGTATACTGAACTAATTATTGATGTTTACATCCAATATCTATGTGAACAAAAACATAAAGGGGTTTGCGCAACTTTGTATGGACTAGTGGAGTCATTTTTTTTCCAGCGGCCACACATAATTTTAATGTAACTTTGTTATGCTATTTTAAATATACATATCTGTATCATTATTTTTATCCTAAGTAATATCGGAGCTGATATATTCGCATTTGAATATTTTAAAAATATGGTACTTAACTACTTCAAACCTACGAAAAAAGCATTACTTACTATTTTGATACTGTAGAAGTTTAATATTAGGAGCATAAGGCTATATAACCCACAGCTTATCGTACCTATTGCTGCCCGTAAAGGTAGAAAAAGGAAAAGTTTTAAGTAAAACACATGTACCTACCTATAATGTTATAATAATGTAATTATAACCATTTTAGGTTTTTAAATACAGAATCATAAGTAACATAGCAGTAATAGTTAATCATCTTCGTCTATTTCGTTCTCAATATCATGTCGAATAATATAATCTAAGAATTTTGCCGGCGGAGTCAGATCACCTTGATATCAGCTGCCCCATCCCCTGTACCAAATGATAGACATTACATGCGAATAGATACAGGTAAACAAATCCTGTAATCGTACGTGATTGGCCGATCACTTATCGCACGTTCGAGACGAACCACGCACGCGGTTCTCGCTAGACAAACAGCCGTTCAAAGCGTTCATTTAAAGCTTGGCAAAAAAGAGTGTGACGCGGTGACAGCAGGAACCAAAAACATTTTCGATTGTATCTTCTTAAATCCTTAGTAGATTGGAATGACATATTTAATTTAAACGTATTGATATATTTTACATAAATATTATATATCTCATTCTAATCTGTTAAGGATAAAAGACGATACAATCGAAAATGTTTTTAGTTCCTGCTGTCACCGCGTCAGACTCTTTTTTGCCAAGCTGTACATCGTTTCAATTTTGTTATTTGTTTCAACTGCCTTGTTTTAAGATCCGGCGGTCGCAGGTTATATAAATACAGCAGAAATCTAAAGGAGAGCAATAGAATATAATAAAATCGTCCATACATAAATGAGCAACAAAAAATCAAATACCTTCGTTCCGATATAGTTTACAAAAATGTGTTCATAATAACTTTTGCTGATTTTATATTGTTCTTTCAAAATATCCAAGTTTCATTGCTGGCCGCACAACTTCGAAACGACGCCAACTTTGCGCAAACCCCTTTGACCAAAATACGTGTCATATTTTTCTTTATTGCACAGCAAAAGTGACGTTTTAATTGGAAGCATTATACTCATACCCCCTTACTAGTAAACGCTGTTATAAGCTTTTTAACGCTTTGAATAGGTAGTTATACAGTGTTTTGTCTCCTTCTATCGAATTAAACATGTCACTTGTGTGACGGGAACAAAACACTGTATAACTATTCAAAGCTTATACAACGTTTATTAGTAAGGGGGGTAGTATATCTACTATTGTCTTTTAGTTTACGTTTAGATAAATTGGATCTCAACAAGTGTTGTACCAGTGGCGAAGGGTTCCTATAACTCCATTCCTATCGGCTTCCCTTGTCACTTACCTTTTGCAAACCTTCATAGAAATCCCTACCTAAATATTATATAGGCTCCGGCTTCCCTATGAAGGAGAAGCAGCCTTCGCCACTGTGTTGTACAGTAAAGTACGGTACGATCACGATGTCAAAGGCTTTCGGTGTTCGTCGTTTTCACCGTCTGTCATTAATATAGAAAAACCATAGAAAAACTACGACTGCCGAGGGCCATTAGCAGAATAGTTTTACTGTACATGTTTTAAGGCGCTGAAAAGCTATGAAACAATGTCAGACTAGCTGCTAGCAGCACAGATGAAAGAAAGAGGAACGGATAAACAGCTACATAGTTAACTTTCGATTTGATTGCGCCACTACAAGAATACGGTGTGTCCACGATTGTGTGGCAACATTGTAGGAAGTTGAAGGAACGTCAAATATGGATCGTTCTAATGACAGCTGCTTTTCCGTACGTTAGTATACCAGGTGTAACAAAAATAAGTGATAATACTTAAGGGTGTGTTTGTGTTCCATATAGAGAGTTCACTGTGAAAGCAGCAGCGCTGAAAGAGCAACATTTTTTTGCGATTTGTATGGGACAGCGCTCTAGCGTCGCGAGTTTCCCCATACAAAAGTGAAAAAAAAATTGCTCATTAAGCGCTGGTACTTTCACAGTGAACTCTCTATAAGGAACACGTACACACCCTAAAGTATTATCACTTATTTTTGTTACACCTTGTATAATATATTTTGTACTCTGTGCTAGCGGGGAGGGGAGCGCTGGGTACCTTTGACGTCCAGAGGGTGTATGGTCTGCCACAGCATGCCGTCCAGCAGGCCCGGCGGCTCGGGCGGCGGCTGGAACACGTGACACAATTGGTCATCATCGTCAACACAAACACAGCGAAAATGAAAACTGTGGCGAGACAGCCTTTTTCAGAAGAGGGCATAAGGATATTAAAAGTCCATTTCATGTTTGTTAAAGTCGACGATATCGGTTTATTTTTTTCGGGCCTAAAATTTAGTCTACCACGCTCACTTAAAAAGGTTGAGAACCAACCGTGTTATGTAAAATTCCGGTACATTTTGCGGCGACGCGACACCACGCCGTTTCGCGTTGACGACGTGAGACGTCGTGGCGTGGACCTTAGTGTTCAACAGCGTACCTGAGTATCGGTGGCGCGCATCTTGCACTTCTTCTTGTAGTTCTCGTACCACATCTTGACCTGCGCCGGCGTGCGCGGCCGCTCGCCCCCGCACCGCTTGTTCACCTCCTCGCAGATGGTCGACCAGACTAGCTGCACATACACACACACACCAGTTTATATTAGGGTAAACATTTGTCTATAGTCTATACTAATATAGCTGCACACTCACATCAGTTTATATTAGGGTACTCACAAGCGGTAAAACATACTGAATTACCCTTTAAAACTGATTCTAGGAAGCGTAGGTCTAGGTAGTAGGTACACACACACACACACACACACACACACACATTAATTTAAATTATAAAAGCGTTTCTTTTTGTTTTCACTTATATATGAGTAATATACCTAACATGCTGTTAATTTTATTGTTACGAGTATGTATACTGGAGGGCTAGACAAGATGCATTAAATAATATCGACGGCGAACTTCGTGAATAAAAAATGTATGGGATTGACATAAGCGTGCGTTAAATGACATATTCAGTCGTATCGTTAAAAAATTGGTAGCCAAGCAGCCACTTTGAACGAATACGCTAACGATGCACTCATATAACGAATTGCTCTAACGCGTTTCTCCATACAATGCCTAGACAAGCGGCCGTAAGTGACATTTAGCAGATCGTGATCTTTATCTTTATTGACCTAACGATAAAGAGACCCAGGCAGCTACCTTTATCGCCTCAACGAACAATATGGCGGATTTTTATTGATCAGCTGTTATATGTAAATAATAATGATTTGCCTAAAGGGTCTATACAACACCTTCTGCTAGTAGTCTATATTGCATAATGTCAAAAGAAATCAATCTAAAGTATTCAATAAATCACAATTATTGTCAATACCTAATATTTAATTCATTGTATTCAAGTATAATTCTACACTTTGTTAAAATATAAATTTCTTAATTTGTAGCTTACTTGCAGTTTGTAGCCTTTACACGCTTACTATACCAGCTGAAAGCAATCTTTAGGTGTACCTATAGTTGGCACCTACCTAAATTATAGTAGGTAACAAATGGAGTTCTTAAAAAACTTGCTTAGAAATAAAGATTTGTATTTAGTTGATAAAATGTATAAGTTTTTCAATGTAATGATATTTTATTGTATTGTATATATCAATGCTCAACACCTTCGCCTTATAAATGGGATGTAAGCACACAAACACCTCATAATAGTTTTGAAATATTTGCTATTATAAACAGTCAAGTAGTGTTAACCAATTAAATACATAATATTTAATCTCTAGAGTATATTTGTGACTAAATAATTGAAATATTCTTTGCAATTTTAAAGAACTATAACTTTAAAGGAAGTGTTATTAGCTGGAAATAATAAAATATTAAAAGTACATGACTGTACAAGGTACTATTGCCATAAAAAACCTAACAGTTACTTACTACATATTGTATACAAAATATTACAAGCGGCCATAACACTTTGAATTTGTTATAGGCATTGTCTTGCTAGAATTATTCATTCATTCTAATTTAAGAGCTTCGCTCTTGTCGGTGGAGCTTTAGCCTGCTCTAGCCTGATACGACACAATTATTTTACTTTTTTAACTAAGTTTTAATTAAAAAATAAACTTAAAATGTAAAAAATACTTTTATTTCTTGCAAAGGAATTACATAAGTCATGGCTATAGCCAATAATAACATTATACAATTTAAAAATCAACACAGTTAATAATTATTATTATTTACACACACTAGTTTGAGCCTGTCACAGAATGAATACAAATTAACTTAGGTTGGTAGCGGTTTTGATACAATAATAACACTATGGCCGCTGTATCTTGATGGGTCTGAACATAGGCTCTGCGAACTGAAAAGAAAACTGTTATTGTATTATTTTTATATACCTATGTACTAATAAAATTCCCTAATACAGTTGACCAATTAGTACAAATAAAATAAATACGAAAACACTTAGAAACAGATATTGCACAACCTTCTGCGCAAAGTTCAGACTCGCCAAGATACATCGGCAGTATTGTACATTATGAAGATTTTATATCCCTATGGTTAAACTACTTAACAAACAACATTATTGTATACCTACAATTCCTACAAATTATAAAGATTTAAAACACATTTTACTTATGTTATATTATGTATAAGGTAATGGTAATGTTTTAGTAGTCAAAAATCCTACTAATATTATAAAAATATAAAAGTATGTGAGTATGGATGGTGGAATGGTTGTTACTCATACTCTTTCACACAAACAGTCTTATTAATAAAATTATTTACACCACGGATTAGCTAATCCAACATGGCTGTCTCTGTCAGATACTTTGGAACAGTCACTTGATAGACAAAGAGAGCGATTTGGATTTGCTTATCCATGGTGTAAATATTTTTATTAATAAGGGTGAAAAAGTTTAGGCTCTGGATTAAAATGCTACTTTTTAGACGACGTGAGGCACGCTTTGTTTCATTTCCTTGAAATCTTCGGTAGAACACGTCCGTCGGCTAGAACTCCTCCACCTCGAAGGTCGGTAGAAGATGCGTCGGTACTCTCACCGCAAAGAAACTGAAGTTGACGTTGTAGCGAGACTCCAGACGCTTGACCCTAAAAGTGAAAGACGTCTTCTTTAGGATGTACTTAGTCCACAACGTCCTCAACCTTCATGGACCAGTGCAGATGGAGGTGGACTAGGCTCTACTCGAGTTCGCTGGGCGCGGTGCTGCTTCGCGGCGAGCTTCCTCGTTTCACCTCTCCACCAATATGAAGACTTGAAGCCAACTTATTTAGGATGTTTATTCTCATCTGTGTTTACCTCATAGACTTAGGGATAATAGTTACCTAACGTAAATTGTTATTTTGTTATCAATAATCAAACAAAAATTATTGTACTTCATCTTCTTCTTTTTCTACCCAGTGTTACCAGGATCATTACCTACACTATTTATTTGTAAAAGGTCATCCAGCCTGCAAGCTCAAGGCCGCGATTTGTAGGCAAAAATTTTAAATGATTGACACTAATGAATGGATCTACTTGTTATTCCTAAATCCTATTTATTATTATTAGTACCGGTGCTGGATTTGCTAGATGCATCATGCACCGTGAGTATATTATAATAGCCATAGATATATAATGTCAATGTGTGTCGTGGCACAGAAATATTGTCAGTTTTGTAAGGATATAACGTATCTATGTAATAATTAATCAAAGATAATAGCCCTTTATTAGTACCGGTGCTGGATTTGCTGGACGCGCCGTGAGTATGGCCCTTTAGTGTAACATGTTAATATCTGTATAAAATGTGTTTCCTATGACCAATTGGCAAGCAATCCGTATACAGTCTGACAAGGATCTTTTGGCACGTGGACAAAAACAGAACTAACATCGCCGTCTTGTAAAATGTCACTTTTAGTATTATGTATTGTTTTGTAGTTGCGACACTTACCTTTTGGCACGTGGATAAAATCAGTACTATAATAACATCGCCGTCATGTAAAATTTCACTTTTAGTAATAAATATTGTTCTTATTTACGACACTCACGCCCCCATCCAAGTGCCAAAAGATCATTGTCCGACTGTAAAATCTGTATTATCAATGAAAAATAGAAGATAATTAATTAAATAATGTATTTTAATAGAATATAATTCTAAATAAAACTCTGGAGTCAAACAATAGAGTTGAAAATCGTACACACGAGTGGTCAGTCACATGTCAATGTCAAATAATAAACAGTAATTGTCAAATTGTGTGTCTGATTTAGAATGCAATAATAATCGCCTGTGTTAATTAAGTACTTAGGTACTTAATTCTTATTGTAAACACTCTAGGAACTTTCAGTAAAACTACTAGGTACCGTTTTACTGAATCGACTGCTTGCACTGACTATCTGTATTTTGGACTTTGACTAGACATTAGACTTGAAAATAATACGGTGTTGAAATCATATACAGGCTACAATAAATCTATTTCTCTGCCTTTTAAACTTGACACTGGCAAATAGTTTTAAGCCGTAACGCCATCATAAAAAAAAATTAATTATGACATTTGACAACTTCACAACTGACGGAAAAATTCTTATAAATTGTAGACAACTAACGTTTGAGCAATTCGTTGTTGCGATTCGAACAACATAGTGCATTTGGCTACGGACAAAATGTCGTGATCTCAAAAGAGAAGTCGATACGACAGATCTTTTCGAATTTTAACGAAGGTAATTTGTCTAGGCGCCCTGTTTCGAAGGTGGGCGTTGACACTTGTGCCACAGCCCTCATGGGCTACAATAAGTGTCATCGTGTAAAATTGTTTGTTGTTATGTAGTTTTGTTAATAAAATATAAATAAAAAAAATAAAATAAAAATTGTTCCCAAGAAAAAAATGTCTATAGGTACTAATATAATAAACAGGAAATATTTGTTTGTTCGTACTGAATATGAATAGGCTCTGAAACTACTGGACCGATTTTGATGAAATTTAACACAAACATAGATTAGCCCACGGGGAAGGAATTATTAATTTAAGGCTTCCTTAAATCGCAGCAAAATGCACGATTCCCGCTTAATTTTCTTTTGCGCGTACAAAGACGCAGGTAAGGTAACATCTAGTTCGATTTAAAAATAATCTTTTGGGACGGAAGGAAGCTTTTCCGAATACTTTAAAGTCATCTCACTAAAATTCGTACAGAAAATTTCTACGCAAATAAAAGTTATCAACCAAAATGTATTGAGGTGACGTATAAAATACGTATTACGTCAGTGGTTAAGGGTTAACAATGATTCGTTACACAAAAGGATTAATTAAATTCTGTTTTTGTGTAAAGCTCGTTCAAGCGATAAGACGTGACAATTGGGTATATTCATTAATCACGTAGACCTACATATTATCTACATATTTTTAACTAAAACATTTTACTTATCGCTTGATAAAGATTATATGAAAATAAGGTCGATATCAAGATTAATTTAACTAAATTATGATTGTTATGTAAAATTCGGCTGAACGATGGGCACGACGCATTCCCTGTATGCGGTATCCGAGGCACGGCACGAGACTTTTCACTTTCCGGTACAAATATGTACCGGAAAGGATGTGTGGATGTGGATGTGTCAAGTGTCTCGTCCTTGCGTGCTATTATAGAGGAGATTTGTGTCATCAATTTTCTTCGAAGCCTATAATATAGTATTTGCTATGCCTATAATTTGGATATAGGTTATTATAAGATGTCATGGGATACTCATCCCAACTTACCTATCCGGAGTGTCCGGTAGTTGTGGAATAGTATACGGGTATGCGACCCCGGCTTCCCTAGCTATTACTGCCCTATCCCTTGCCCTCCTGGGCGGTAATATCCTACATTTCCTATTTCCCACTCTAACTTACCAATCTTCCTTTCCACACCACCTATCCTTCCATTTCCCTATTCCTACCCTCTCCACCACCGTGGGAACGCAATGGACTTGCAATGGATAATCATAAAAACAATTTTATTATCCAAAATAGTGGTTCGCCACCCATCACGTCTCGTTTCTCGCGGAGGCGAAAAGCGGACCGTGGAGAGCCGCTTCGCTACGTTGAATGTAAGAGGAAGAATATTTAAGAATTAAAGTGAACGAAGCGAAACAAGTATGTAAGGATCGTAGCAAGTGAAAGAAGTGGTCTCTGCCTACCCCTACGGGAAAGAGGCGTGATTATATATGTATGTATAATTTTGAAGACGTATTTTTTACGCGCTAATATGGGTCACACACATTGCGAGGAGCGTCGTTACAGCACGTCACATTGTCGCGCGACCAGCTCGAGATGCGCTCTCGCAGCTCACCGTGCTCGCGCCGCTGGCGATACGCACCTGTTTGCTGCGGTTGGTGGCGTTGTTGGAGCGGCCCTGGCGCAGCACGTCGCGGTGTCGCGCGATCAGCTCGAGCACGGTGCGCTTCTCCAGCTCCGTGAAGTTCTTGGAGCGCTCCTTGTGCCCGCGCCGCGCCCGGAACGCGCCCGCGCTGCTGCGCGTCGTCATGTCACACTGTAACACCACCACGCACGTTACGGCGCTGCTGCTGTTACACTCATATGTATTAGGGTCAGCTCTCATGGAGACGGTGACGCGGCACGTCGTTTTTATTAAAACAATTCAAAATTGAACCTTATTTACTATACAAATAGATAAACGTTTCATTGCTAGAGCCTTAGAGCATCCGACCAAATTCAATGCTCCAAGGCTAGAGCTGAGCCGCTTTGCAGCGTCAAAAGTGCTCGCGGCCTCGCGTCTCGAACTGGAGCTAAACATGTACCTAATAGAGTCGAACATAGCGACGACACAGCTTTTGAAAGCAATCAAAAGTTTAGTTAAATATCAGTGGCGTAGGGACGGGTAAGACTAAAATTACTCCTCTCGCGGTAGTTTTTAAGAGGTTAGTGTTAAGAGGAAACACGAGAGCCACGAAATGTATGGAAAAACATACAAACGTAGTCCCCTGTTTCCTCCCTGGATAATGCCGGTAGAGTAATATTTTTTCCCTTGAATATCTATGGATACTATTAGCATGTCCCTATGATTTCCTTATTTTCATAAATTAATTAGTTAAAGAGATATGGACGTTCAAAAACTTAAAAAAATAGCCAGATTTTCCGCTGTGTTCAAACATCCAAAAAAAAAATTGACTAAATTATATAAAAAAATGAATGACATAGGAACAGTTCGTCTTTTTTTAACGTTTAATGAAAAAAAGTACTTAAATCGGTTAAGTTTTGGAGAAGGAATCAGGGGACTACGAATCGTTGATTTTTAATAGGTGTTTTCAGTTCAAGTTATAGTTGTCTCTATTGCACTCGCACACATTGATCGCGACCAGGGCCGGATTTAATATTAGTGCCGCCCTGGGCACTGAAGGAAATGCCGCCTTATCAGTGTAATTTTACTTAAAATTGTAGTTTTTGTCTTATTTCTTACGAATTCATCAATACATCTGCAATCAACTATAGTTATTTTAACCTGGGCCATCCACACGTCACGCAAAATTTCGACTTTTTCAACTTTCCAAATTTTGCCCCCCGACTGCCTCTAGTGTAAATCCACCAGTGATCGCGACACTGCGGGACAGCAATATATTTTACAAAGACTTATTTTTTATTTCTCTAAGCCTTGGTGTTTCCTCTTAACTTTTTCGTCGTACGTACAATAAAAATTCGATTCAGTAAATTCTACTGAACCTTTGCTTAGTGTGAAGGACTAAGCAGCAAAGTTTTTAAAATAAAATTTCAATACTTTGGTACTCAGCGATCACAGCATAAAATAGACTAAAACTAAAACAAGAGAAATCACGAGTTGATCTCGTGGTCGCCACATTTGTATTTGTTTGCTATAGGTTAGTTGTTTTAGTAATTGATATGCATAAACAAGAAAAAATAAAGTTTTGCCTCCAGTTCACTTCAATACACAACTAAAACCTACCATTAGGGTCCATCCACATATTACGTCACACCTGATGGGGGGGCGGGGGGGGTCATACAAAGTGTGACAGTACAGGGATACTAAAAAGCGTGACATGGGGGGGGGGGGGGGGGGGGGTAGTGGTTCAAAAAGTCGAAATTTTGCGTGACGTAATATGTGGATGGCCCCTTAAGAATCTACATACAAAAACTTACAATGTTTTGTGCTTGAATATTTTTTGTTGAATTGATCAAGATTTTGTCAGTTCATTTCAAATATTGAATTACCTACCTAAAAAGTAAACTCAACATACCTACTATGTTCACTACACCCCTTTTATATTTTAATCAATCGCTTTAAAAGTAATTTATAATAATAAAAAGTAATATATCTTGTACACTCTTTTGCACCACTAAATAATTTTAGATCATCAGAAAATTCAATATTTAGCAAAACGCGTCAGCAAAATAGTTTTGCAAATAAATTTATAGAGAACTAAATAGAAAGTGTATTTTATTTGAAAGTAGCTTAATTATGGGTATCACCTTAGTAATGCTAGCAGCTAGCGTAGAACATAAGAGAAGTTCATAAGAAGAACATAATAATTCATACAGTAAAAACACTTTTACTACCTACTTACTTTGCGACTTTTCCTAAATTTTCGTATATACAGCTAGAAAGTTTATATCGAAAACCAATTGAAGACATTTCCGTTAAAATGATATCATTTTGACCAGATGAGTCAAAATTGTAATTTAATTTTCAATAACTAACACTAAGGTCAAGGCTTCTTAATCAGCCAGAAGCTCACTCTAATAAGGATAAATATAATAGATCTTTGTAGAAGTTTTAAGTTATTTTGTCATTCTTCATGGATTATTCCGTGTTCGACCTCAATACTCTTTATCCTCGTCATACTTACCGTTATAAGGATCGAAAATCTAAGGGTTTAACACGGAATAAACCTTCCTCTTTACAATTATTCCGTGTTCGACACCAATACTCTCTATCCTCGTCCTACGTAACGTTATAAGGGTCAGAAATGTGGAATAAACCTTCCCCATTACAATTATTCCGTGTTCGACCCCAAGACTCTTTATCCTAGTCCTACGTAACATTATAAGGGTCGAAAATCTAGGTGGGTTTAACACGGAATAAAACTTCTTCGTTACGATTTACAAGTATTTAAGTTTTATTCCTGAATCTGCACCATAATGCGAATGTAGATTTGTGTTAATTGTATCGCAAAAGTGATTGAGAGATTAGGAATGAAAGATATTGCTACTTTTAGATATTTTCTTAGTTTTGAAACAACACTTTTATAGCTTGCCATGGGCGGAGCGAAGCCTGGAGGTGATAACGGGCAACTAAATATATAAGACTCAACTCGATTTCGTTACTAAATAAAAATTACACGGGTAATTTAAGTCGAAGGCATTGGAATAGTTAGATTATACAAAATAATTAAATATAACAAAATAAAAAAATATAAGTAACCCCCAAATTGTCATACAAAAAAACTAGATAAAAACGGTTCATCTGTTTGGGAGCTAAGATGCTACGGACAGACACATACATACACACACACATAAGTACTTACACGTCAACTTATCAACTATATTTTTTATCAAGTGATTTTAGAACCACTTCTGAAACTAGCCTGTAGGTCGATTCTGCTAATTTTTTTTTATGTAATGAACCAGGAAACGAGCAGACGGACCGCCTGATGGTAAGCGATTACCGCCGCCCATGGACACTCGCAACACCAGAGGAGTTACACTTGTAACTCCTCTGGTGGTGCGACTTGCGTTCCTGGTCCTTAAAATTTCTTCAAAATAAGACCCGTTTTCCGCGAGCAGGGCTAAAACTTGGAAGGTTACCGGCGGCGGTAGTACTACACCCGCTACGCACGAAGGTCTCGGGTTTGATAAATATTTATATTTCACTAGATTTTGTGCGCGGCCCCGCCCGCGTAAATACATTATCCCGCGGGAACACTACTTTTCGCGATAAAAAATATCCTATGTCCTTTCCCGGGAACTAAAGTATGTTTATACCAAATTTCATAAAAATCGGTTCAGCGGTTAAAGCTTAAAGAGGTAACAGACAGACAGACATACTTTCGCATTTATAATAAACTTTTGCGCGCGGCTCCGCCCGCGTAAATACTAATCCCGCGGGAACACTACTTTTCGAGATAACGGTTCAGCAGTTAAAGCGTGAAGTGAAGAACAGACAGACAGATACACTTTCGCATTTATAATATAAGTATAGAAGTATAGATTATTATATTTATCAAACACGCAGCTTTTATGAAATATAAGTTAGCTTACAAATTAAGTAAATACATAATTTTCGACCGCACCTAATTATATAAATAAAGTTAATAGCTACAATTTTATATAAAAACTATAACCCGACAACGTAAATTATATAGCCTATGTTACCCGGGCTATTACTACGAATCTATTGACACATCATTTATTAAAATCGGATCAGTAGTTTAGGCGCTACGGTGGAACGAACATACACACTTAGTCAAAATCATTACCCTCCCTTTTGGCTTCGCCGTAGTTGGGTAAGTAGATGGTGTAGCCAAGCCTTAAAAGGATTTGTAGTAGAGTTGAGCTGAGTCGTAACATTTCGAAGGACCTTATCTTATTATTGCTTGACATTAAAAAACTGGAAAAAAGTAGGTATGAAATTACTTAACGAAAATCGGTGAAAAATATTGTGACGGGTACAACACATGGTTCTCCATCGACGCACCGGTTAGCACATTATAAACACTATGCACCAATTGAATTACTTATAGGCACTAATTGATACACCAATTGAAATAAAACTAATCTAGACCAAAGTAAAGCACTAATAAAATGTCACGACCGGTCGTAGCGCACGTCGGAACTAACGTATTGACAGCTAGAAAGCCTGCGTTTTCGATAAATTATTCCAGTGTAGGTAATAAAATAGCGGTCTAGAGATAATGGTCCAGGTTCAGTCTTGTGAACTGATTCATTATTTATGTAAAACAGAAGCTTTAATGACTGAGAGTAACACTTGAAACAACGTGAGATATTTAGAAGGAAAATTTTTGGTCGAAAACTATATAATCAGAGAAGATTGCAAATTATCGAGAATTCATGTTGATATTATGATTTTACGAGTGTCGAAACACTTCTTAAAGCCAGATTTGAATCAATAAACTAACAAACCAATAAGTGTCCTATAGGTGTTTTAAGAAAAATATGAGGGTAGCTTTAACCAACTGAAGATATGAATAAGCTTTTGTTTCTTCTGAAAATGACGAGGCAAACATTAGAAAGATAAGTACATGGGAGTGATAAGACTTGTCCGCCATGCTTCATTGAACTTGCACCCTAAGCCTAAATGGAAAATAATTCCGAGACGATCAAGCAGCTTGACGGCAAGCACGTAAGTATTTTTTTGCTTGCTTCAAGCATTTTGAGCGTCTACATTTACAAGCAAACATTTTGGGCCAAGCATTACGTACTTGCTTCGAGCTTCATCGATTTTATATATTTGCTAGACGAGACGGCTTCACTTGATATTTTGACGTCTTGATCAAACATAGCTCAGTAGCAATAATGGCGGATGATTGGCGTTGGGCCGAAATGAGGAAAAATGGGTCTAGTTTGACAGGCGTAAATGGGCGTATCAAACTATTTGAGCAAGCAACAAAAGAAAACGTGCTTGCCACCAAACTGCTTGATCTCGGAATAAGCGTCAAATAACACCATGACAGTGATGTAGGGACCACATACACACCACCCGCCGCGGTCGACCAGTAGGAGTCATTAGCAGTACCGGCGCCGCGACAAACCAGTAGTCAACAGCTATTAGCTACTATATTAATTAGCTGGCGTTCTCGCGGACTGACTAAAATATGCAAATTATGTCAATTTGGCCATTCTATTCACGAATCTTTGAAGGTCATTCAAGAATCGAATAACCAAATGTTAAGGAGAAAAGAAGGTTCGGGGGGTTCTACTGTAAGGTTGAAATTCCTCATCCTCTAAAAAGACCTCCACCAAATATTGCAACCGGTTGCACGTTAGGTTGAGACTTAAAATACTATTCAATGTGAGAATCCCGCGAGAAACCTCTCCCACGGAAAGACTTTTCGCGAGAAAGCTAGATGCTAGCTACACATGAAAGTTTTTATAAAATACAAGCTTCTGTGAGCTCATGAATAGAAATTCACTTAGCGAACGGACATGGCCGAATAATTTATTTCTGTATTATTAGTAAAAAGTTTGGCATACAAGTTAAGCACATTAGATACTTGTTCTAGCGAGTTTATAACGAGATATATTCGGTGGCTATCGTAAAGATACTGATCGACTTGTTACTTGTTTTTTTTTAAATATATTTTTTTAAGTATTTTAAATATAGCCTGCGGTCTTAATTAGTTAAAAATATAGGAGAGTTCTATTGGTATCAACACAGAACAATGTGCATAATTATTTATTTCAAATGTTCCTGTGAAGCCATTTTACATGGGGAAAAGTTTACAAAAAACACCATTAGGGATCATACCCATACTAGGTGTCACACATATTTTAACTATTTTGACCAGCTCGCCCCATCAGCGACCTGTACCTACCCGTTGTTTGTCCGGAGTTCCCTCCTCTCCTTTCAAAGTCAGATTAACTTCATTCATCAATTTAAATACAATATACTCTCATCGTGTCTAAAGAACATCCTTTAACAATATTAGAAAATAGAAATTTGTACACAGCTAGCGCCATCTGTGTATTGAGCCGTACTTTAGAAAGTTATGTAAGAAGTATAAGTAGCTTCCGACAGATGGCGATATATTTAAAATAGTGTCGTGACGCGACCTTGAAATTTAACACTCAACGTCGCTAAAGACGTTTCACTTCAAAAATTTTACCTAGTACTTTAAATTTTCTAACCACCCGCTGAATGTCAGTTATATATTATGCGGTTTAAATAAAGATATCTCGGCGGTAGATCACAGCACGTTCGCGAATATGCATCCATATCTTGGACCATTATTTAACCTTTATATGTCATCTGGCATGCATATTCATGTTGGTTTTATTGTGCCCGAGCTCTAACGACTATCGAGAGGACTCATTATAATAAATTAACATTATA
The DNA here is from genome assembly GCA_905404095.1 of Glaucopsyche alexis. NCBI lineage: Eukaryota > Metazoa > Arthropoda > Insecta > Lepidoptera > Lycaenidae > Glaucopsyche > Glaucopsyche alexis. The sequence continues at coordinate 29,583,141 of FR990047.1, forward strand.
TTTAAAGTAACGTTCGTCGCTATAGAGCGAGAAGACAGTCATTCTAACTAGCAGCTGGAGCTAGATAACAGGTATCTAGCCTGCTATACTGTAGGAGGATAAAACCTATCGACTATTGTAAAACAAATCCTGTTTTTCAATAGTAGGATCAGATTGGATAGGAAACTTTTTATAGCTAGTGAATAAAGCTCTATTAAATTGACTTCAAGTAAACAACAACGTTTGAATAATATACGTAGGTTAAAGGTTTAATTAAAAATATATATTGTGTTAATGGTAATGCCCAATTGAGCAGATCTTTGGGTTAATTCTACTAAATAAGACCTGAATTAATACAATTACCCACAATCAAGTCCCGATATTATGCTAAAACTGTCAAACGATATTCTCATAAACGTTAAATCAACGTGAAACGCGTTCTGATTGGTTGAAATTTAATAAAATCAATTTACGATAACATGTCGTTTCACTTATAATACAATCGAAGTGAAATGAAAGTCTACTTTAAATACGAGAATTGAGGTTCTGGGTCAAAGTTAATCCTGGGTTAAAATAGCATGCCTTCTCTTTCATAAATACCAACTAAAACTCTCTACAAAAGAACCAAACTAATGAATATGACACAAATTTATAAATTCCATACTTGCCTACTAATTAGAAAAATACTAACTAAAGATATACACTCACAAATTATCTTTACCAAAAAGTCACAAATACACACCCGCCAATTAAGAAATGCAAATAATATAAGTTTATATACACCACGCTCTAATTATGGGATAAAAAATATTATGTTTGAAGGTGCTAAAATGTATAACAGCATACCAAAAGATATAAAAGAAATAAAATCACTGCCTTTATTCAAAAAGAAACTAAAATTTTATCTACTAAATAGCACATAACCACATAAATGTTCAGTAGGGAATTATTGGGCATTCTGTCCCACCTCCGTTCGCTCGCGGTGCATAAACGAACAGGAGTTATTGGGCATTCTGACACCGAACCGAACCTCCGTTCGCTCGCGCCCTCGCTCACTTCGGTGTGTCAGAATGCCCAATAACTCCTGTTCGTTTATGCACCGCGAGCGAACGGAGGTGGGACAGAATGCCCAATAACTCCTGTTCGTTTATGCATCAACTGATGATAAATGAAATGACATGCTCATGACATGCACCTCTGTTCGCTCGCGCCCTCGCTCACTTCGGTGTGTCAGAATGCCCAATAACTCCTGTTCGTTCATGCATCAAGTGATTAAAAATCGCTTCTCATCGATGATTGGATGGCTGAAAGATCTAGCGAGCTATTATAGGAACATTGAATTTCGTATGTTTGAAGTTATCTGTTTATATGAGTCAACACACTGCATGATTATCATTTTGTCATAATCCACTAATCACAGTGGTCGATTGGATTAAACAGCTATGAAATTTCTGAAACAAAAAGAATCACTTAAATTAGAATGTGTTTGTCCTGCAGTTAAAAATGAAGTTAAGCGACATGGAAATTTACTACCAAATACCATTCGCAGTATTGTTTGTGGTCCGTCAAACTGTGGGAAAACAAACTTAGTAATCAGTTTGTTACTACACCCGAATGGTCCACGATTCAGAAACCTTTATGTGTATTCAAAGTCTTTGTATCAACCTAAATACGTCTTTTTAGAAAAAGTATTGGAAAAAGTTGTGGATACATCGTATCACAAGTATAATCATAACAGTGAAATTTTAAGTCCACAAGAAGCCTTACCTAATTCTATCATCATATTTGACGATGTTGCATGCGAAAATCAAAATAATATACGTGATTATTTTGCTATGGGTCGTCACAAAAATATTGATTGCTTTTATCTTAACCAAACTTATACTAAAATACCCAAACAACTAGTAAGAGATAATGCTAATCTCATCATATTGTTTAAACAAGACGAGATTAATCTAAGACACATCTACGATGAACATGTAGGGTCTGATATGACGTGGTCGCAATTCCGTGAAATGTGTTCAACTGTGTGGAGTAAACCGTACAGTTATGTGGTAATCAATAAGGATTGTGAACGAAATAATGGTTGTTACAGAATGAAATTTGATACATTTATAATAGTGGATTAATTTATTCTATAAAGCTTATACGTACCCCACTACGTAGTAGTATAACTTGAGACATCAATCAGAGTAGAATTCTTAACATGGAGCGGAATCTTAAGGAACAAATTGTGAAATCAGCGTCTGCAGTGAAAAGAAAGGTAGAAATGATAAAAAATACTAAAAACACAAATGACATGGCACTGGAGACGATATTTCAACCGATCGTCAGTCCGCTAAAATTATTAGCAAGCAAAACTGAAAAAAAACGTCATGAAGAAGACGAAGAAGAATCTTCAAAATATGGTTCACATGAAAAATTTGAAGAATCTGAGACGGATCTTGATGATGAAGAAAATTCAGATAATGACGACTTTAGTTCTAAAACACCTGACAAAACGCTTACTACATCACCTTCTGAGGATTATGATATCCATGAGAACTCATTTAAATCTATTCAATCATCACCGAGTATCGCAAACGATTCTTTGTCTTGGTCTGTATCGTCTGAAGCGCTGAAAGAAGATATACCATATGGAGCAAGAAGTGAACGAGGAAAACTGTGGCTAGGCAAAACCCGTTTACACGATGATGGAAAAGTTCTGAAAATTAGAAGCCGCTCTTTAAAAAAAACTTCTGGTCTGGCAGAACTGTTGTACAAGAAAAAACCTAATTTAGATATTATTACAGAGGAAGACTTACAAAATTATAAATTGCTACTCATCGACACTAATGCACATAAACGTAACTGGAAACGATCGAACCAAATAAATGGTAATAAAGGGTTCAAATATACTCACGTGATAAAGCCACTATTTAAATTCGCTAGAAATAATACCAGTAGCGTAGAAAGTCTTCAGCGAGGTGAAGGAATCGACATTTTGAAAGAAGTTAAGAAAGACACTGATTTAGTATACTGGAATGATCCTAATGAGTTAGTTGAGAGACTGAAAATATTATGTGCATCTCAGGCAGCTGGTAATACGGGATTAGATAATGAAGTTAATGCCATACTTGAAGAAATGAAAGAAGCTGGTATCATTAAAAAAATGAAATATATAAGGCTGCCATCAGGAAAATTTAGCAGTACTATTACACTACAGAACCTAGCAAGACGGCAATGAATATAGACAAATTTGGTCATCACGTTCATAAGCGTTTACGATTATCTGAATTTTCTGAAATTCTTAGCGATACATTGGTAAGGTCCGATACAGGAGAATTCGATTTAAAGTCATCGAAATTAAAAGGGGTGCAAATTCCAGAAAAAGACGACGAGGCTGTGAATAAAGAATACGTAGATAAAAGTGTCCAAGCCCTTAAAAATGAAATGATGAAAATCCAAAGTAATGTCAGAAACTTTCTCCATAGTTTAGAAAAAGTTACTACTACAAATTTTAGTAAAATGTACTACACAAAACAAGAAATCGATAACATGATTGCAGCAAAATCTGTTCAGAATGAGTAAACAAGATATAGTGAATGAATTACACAGAGGAGCGAGACGAAACTTCGTTCGTCGACATACGGTCATTAAAGGTCTGGATGATTTATGGCAAGCTGACCTAGTGGACTTACAAAAATATTCGTCGATTAATAAAGGATTTAAATATGTTCTCATAGTGATTGATGTTTTATCAAAATACGTGTGGGTTAGACCGTTAAAATCAAAATCTAAAAAAATTGTATCAAGTGCTATGTGCAGTATATTATCAGAATCCACACGAAAACCTAAAAACTTACAAACAGATCTAGGTAAAGAGTTTTATAACGATTCTTTTAAGCATTTAATGAAAACTTATAACATAAATCATTATTCCACATGTTCTGTAAAAAAAGCTTCTATCGTCGAACGAGTAATAAGAACTATAAAATCACGTCTTTACAAATTATTTAGTTTATGTGGAAAATATGAATGGTATAAAAATAATTTAAAGTCCGTTGTGCAGAATTATAACAATACTGTGCACCGCATTACAAAACATAAACCAATAGACGTTAACAGTTCAAATCAAAATACAGTTCGATTGAATATTATCAAAAGCCAACAGCCAAAAAAAGTACGCAAAGAATCGTCTTTTCGTGTTGGCGATTTTGTTCGTATAAGTAAATACAAAGGAGATTTTTATAAAGGCTACACCCCTAATTGGTCAACGGAAATATTTCGCATCATAAAAGTCAACGAAACTAGTCCTCAAACGTATCAATTACAAGACAAACATAAACAAAACATTGTTGGTTGTTTTTATGGAAAAGAATTACAAAAAACTAAATTTCCTGATATTTATCTTATCGAAAAAGTTCTAAAGAAAAGAGGCAACAAACTTTTTGTGAAGTGGTTAGGATTGGGTGCCGAAGAAAACAGTTGGATAGATAAAAGTGAATTAGTTATTTAGATATATAAAGCACATAATCAGTGCTATATCACAATACATACTTATCAATGAAGGAAGGCAGTGGTGTAATCAATAACTTGATAGACCATTTACCGTTTGAGTTGCATTTACCTGGATATCAATTTTGCGGTCCTGGGACGAAACTTCAAAAACGAATACTACAAGGCGATCGAGGAGTTAACAAATTGGATGAAGCTTGCATGCATCACGATATTGCTTATATAAATAAAGATCCTAGTGCTCGACGTAAAGCTGATTTAGAACTTTTGAGTATGGCAAAGAAGAGGTTGAAATCAAAAGATGCTGGTAAGGGAGAAAAGATTGCCTCGTGGATAGTAAAAAATGCTATGAAAACAAAAATCAGAGCTGGAAGTGGTATTAAATCATTTAAGAAAGGTATTAAAAAAATACATGCCCATTTAAAAAAACTTAAATCCAAGGATCATCACTCTGCTATAAAATATGCGTATGCAGCTGCGAAAAAACTGTTCAGCAAAAAGAAAGGAATATGTTTACCACGTATAATTCCACTTCCAAAATGTGGTGGACTTTTACCGCTTATTCCTATTTTTGCGGGATTGTCGGCGTTAGGTTCATTAGCAGGAGGTGCGGCAGGTATAGCCAAAGCCGTAAACGATTCTAAAGCGGCACAAAAGAGTCTCCAAGAATCTGAAAGACATAACAGAATGATGGAAGCGGTCGCTCTTGGAAAAGGATTATATATTAAACCTCATAAAAAAGGAGCAGGGTTATATTTGAACCCATCAAAAAACTAATTAGGCGGCTGCCCAGGCGTGCGCTCACGAATTTAGACATATTGGAGTATGCTGGTGATATTCCATACTTTCGCGGAGTTTACATGAGAGATAATTTGCCTTTAAAACCTAGAAAAATAGAATGTGGAATTGTAAATTTAGATAGTAACGTGAATCCTGGCACACATTGGGTAGCCTATGTAAAACAAAACAGCTACGTAGAATACTATGATAGCTTTGGTAATTTAAAACCACCATTAGAACTGATGAAATATATGTATAATTTGCCCATAAACTATAATTATAACAGACATCAAGCATTTGGAACAACAAACTGTGGTCATCTATGTATTAAATTTTTAAAAAAATATTGGAAGAAACATTTAAATAATATTAAAAATAAATAAACGTGTCAGTATCAAAATGTCTTTCACTGTATCTATAACCGGGAGCGGAGCCTCTTTGACGACAAACTATTCTCCGACGTTGGAACTTCTTGGAGACTATGAATGTGGTCTTTTGTACTTTTCAACTTTCAACTCTATACCTAATATTGATGGACAAAACAACAAGTTTTATTACGGTGACAATGAAATGATCGAAATTCCTGAAGGGTCCTACGAGCTTCAAGATATTTGTGATTATTTGAAAACTAACATAAAAAATACACTGCTTAAACTAAGATGCAATAATAACACATTGAAAACAAATATATTTTGTTCTAAAGACGTTCATTTTAATAAAGATGATTCAATTGGGAACATACTAGGCTTTGGAATGGAAACAATAAAAGCTAATATAAGCACTGATTCACAGTATCCTGTCAGCATTCTATCAACAACTATCGTGAGGATTGAATGTGATGTAGTTAGTGGTTCATTTGTAAACGGAAAAGCAAGCCATATTATTTACGAATTTGTACCTAATGTACCTCCTGGTTATCGAATAATAGAAATACCAAAAAATTTAATTTATTTTCCAGTCAATCAAACTTCTATTAGTTCCATCAATATAAGACTGTTAGACGCTGATAACAAAGAAATAAATTTACGAGGTGAAGAGGTCCAATTGTATTTACATTTTAGAAAAAAATGATAAATTTCCATAAAACCCCTACCATATCAAATGTCCAAGTCAGTCCTAAAAGATCTTCTCACAAAGACACACGACAGCAGATAAAAAAGAAGCTTACTAAAAGCAATAAAGAATATCTCAAGCTAATTGGTTTAATAAAATGAATATTTTAAACATATCTCAACAAACCTCATACGACAACAGCATCGAAAGTTTTGAGTATCATTCATACAGACCGTACGTAACAAGTTTCAACAAGAATGATGAAATACGAATCCCCATCAATCAACAAGACCTATATGTGCTGCCTTCACTCAGCAGTTTGTATATCGAAGGCAAAGTAATTGTATACAACAGGACAACTAAGGAAAAGGTTTCAAATGTACATTTCGTTAATAATCCAGCGTTATTTCTATTTCAAGACATAAGATATGAATTAAATGGAGTAGAAATAGATAAAATAAAAAACGCAGGTGTTACTACGACCATAAAGTCTTATCTGTCCTTAAATGAAAACGAATCAAAATATGCTCGAGTTTGGGGGTGGTCGCCAGAAGGTATAAATAATACAAGTGGTGGAGAATTTTCTGTATCCATTCCTCTAAACAAGATATTAGGATTTGCAGAAGATTATGAAAAAATTATCATTAACTGCAAACATGAGTTAGTGTTGCTTAGATGTAACACTAACCTTAATGCAATCACTTTGAAAACAGGAGAAGTTTTGGAAGATATTGTTATAAGTAAAATTATCTGGAGAGTACCTCATATTAAAGTATCTGATCGCGAAAGAATAAATTTACTAAAACAATTAGAAAAAGATCGAGCTATTACATTAGCATATCGTAACTGGGATTTATACGAGTATCCATTATTACCCAAAACTCGTAAACATACTTGGTCCATTAAAACTTCATCTCAAATAGAAAAACCACGATTTGTTGTATTAGCTTTACAAACCAACCGCAAACACAACAGTGAATTGTCGATGGCGGAGTTTGATCACTGTCACGTACGTGATGTAAGAGTGTTTTTAAATTCATCATACTATCCATATGAGGGATTAAACGTCAGTTTTACAGAAGACAAATTTACTTTATTATACGAACAGTATGCTAGATTTCAACAGTCGTATCACGGACGTCGGTCAGAGCCGTTGATGAGTTTGAAAGAATTCAGAGACGTTGCTCCCTTATTCGTTATCGACTGTTCGCGACAGCACGAAACGTTAAAAGGCTCAATCGACGTGAGAGTAGAAATCGAAACAGACCAAGAAATACCTGATCAGACAGCTGCATATTGTCTGATTTTAAACGACTGCATATTTGAGTATAAGCCTTTGAGTAATATCGTTAAGAAAATATCATGAATAGTAATACAATAATCGTTGACTTACAAGGATTTAAAAATAAAAATAACGACTTTTTAGTAAAAGAATTATGTATAGCCACTCGACAGCATACACATACATTTTATGTTAAACCACCATACCCATTCTCAGCGCTAACCGATGATGAAAAAAAGAATGTTCGGTGGTTAGAAAGAAATAGAGGGTTTCGATGGAGCGAAGGCTATATTGATTACAGAGAATTCAGAAGAATTATTAAACCTTACTTAAAAGACCGAAACATTATCGTAAAAGGTGAAGAGAAAGTGAAATGGGTGAAAGAATTGTGTGATCATAATAATATTGTAGATATAAGTTACAAAGACATTCCAAGATTTGACATTCTGTTCGATCTGTATTGTAAGGAAGAATCGTATAACTGTTTTATTCATAAGAAGTATTGTGCATTAAAAAATGTATTATGTTTAAAAAAATGGTGTTTAGAAAATAATGTGCACTTTCAATAAAAAATACCGTATATCTATTGCTTTTTATTTAAATAATTTAAGTTGAATGAAATAGAAATAAAACAAATATTTTCACATCATACATGCAATTTATTTAAGCAGTAATTACGTACAAATTAATTTACAAAACAAACCATAACTTATATTATTTTCATACAAATATATCTTACAATATCGACTTATTCATTCTAAAGTCTATTGCGACCCTACAGCTAAAACAAGTACTTAATACCAAAGTAAACTAAAACCAACTCGTATAACTGTAATTACATATTTTTTTTGATATATTACTGACTAACTTCTCGGTTTGGTCCATTATTTCATCACCGTTTTCATTCACAACATATTGTGCGGATAACATAAAATTATCATCGTCTATACTGTCACAATGTTGCTGGGATCCATCTAAATCAAACACTGAGATCTTTATCAAACGGAAACCTTTTTTGGGAACGCTGTTTACCACAAACGAATGAACTGGGATATGCAGTTTACTTAGTGCACTTTTAGAAACACATTTTTTTCTTAATTTTGCTGGACGACGTTCCCGAATCTTAGCGTTCGGCTTTTGCTGAGCTTTCATTTTTAAAAACTCTTCAGTAAATCCTTCCAAAGGATCTTGAGCATACTGGAAAGTATCCCCATATTTATGTAGGTAGACATTGTCTTCGGATGTAGCAGTCAAATCTTCTACGCGTTCCATTATCTGTAAAAAAAAGAAAATATTTAACACCAAATCAGCAATCTTTGGAATTAACGATTATTTTTATGTATTTTAATGACTTAAATCAATAATAAATCAACTTACCGTTGTGTAGTCAGGTCCAAGACTCTATTACCAAAAAATACGTAAATTATGTACACGTGAGTAACTATAATATAAGTTAAGGTTTGTTTTGTAAATTATGTAGACGTGAGTAACTAATTACAGTGCTTATCGACGCAAGAATGAATACTAAAACAAAGTCTTCACATTATTATAGTGATTGCAACATGTAGGTGGCATTATTATGAATGAGGACTCATGTTACAAACAGTACCGCGCATGCGCGCGGCACGTGTGGATTCAGATTATGTCGGCACTACATATAGGCGAACGCGTTGGCCGACGCGTTGGCCGGCGCGCTGGCCCAATGCCGCCTCCCCACAAGACGGTATTTAGATACCTACCGCCAACGCGCGAACGCCCGTTCTACACATTGGGCCAGCGCGCCGGCCAACGCGTCGGCCAACGCGTTCGCCTATATGTAGTGCCGACATTACTCAAGTAAAGCATGTTTCAACTTGATAAAACTTTACGTTACTTGAATTTAGCATCAGCCTGCAGGTTTGCTTGCAAAATCTATGTAGTTGTGAAATAATAAATAAAACAAATGTATTTAATAAATGATATTTTATTTCTAAATCTACATAATTATATACATACTAAATACACAGGTTATGCTACGAAAGTAAATAATACAAAGAATTTATTAATTAGGTACAGCTTATTAAATCTAGTTAAAAATTAAATATACTAGTGTGTCCCCATGCTCTAGTTGAAATTTTATCTTTAGATATGACTCTCTTGTCATCATCACCAGACAGAGCAACTTTCTTCACAGCACATGTGTACAACTCGTGTTTTATTGACTTAAATAAAACATTTGTTTTATGAACAATGTTGCCTTCGTACAGAGTTTTTTGGTAATCAGTAACATTGAAATTGCTGACAATATTTTTCTTAATTCCTTTCGCTTTTTTTATTGTGCTATTTATGGTTTTAATACAATATAACTTTGAACGAAGGCCTACAAATTCACTTATGATTTTACCCGCCATTTCATCCTTGAACAAACCAGGAACTTTTTTATTTTGAATGGGTAAATCATATTGATTAGTATTACAAAAATTACTAGTATCAAAGTAAGGCAAAAAATGTCTTTTTATGTCATCATAAAAATCATGGGTCCGTATATGATATACAAAACTATCAGTGTCCGTGTAACACATTTGTACATTATTTTTATAAAAAGGTTTAATAACAGAGTAATGAAAGTTATACATATGACTTTTTGACAATTCTAGTACGGTAAAACCAATGTATATTGGTTTATCCAAAATTATTTGATCAGGGTTTAATTGTACCGCAACTAGATTTTCAGTAAAAATCGTCGCGCTATGGAAATTTGGACGAGCGATAAGCTTTTGTGCACATTGCCTTTTCTTAGTCACATTATTATTATCAACCCACTGATTAACTAAATGCACATTGACCCTCTTCTCATTATTTTCTAAAGTTTTTCCAAACACACTGTTATTCAAGAGTTTGAAAAAGTCTTGTTCAAATGTTGAGGAACTTTTTTGCCTCAGAGCAGTATTCAAATCAATGTATTGTTTCAAATACGGGCTTTGTCGAAAACTAATCACTCGATGAATTTTCTTTAATATTAAACCATGTTTTAAACATGTTTGCAAGTGAATGTAATGTATAACATACTTAAATTTATCATATAAATTTGGAACTAGTTTGAAAGTTTTCCCCCCGGGTGGAATGCATTTTTCAGAACAAAATGGTAAATCATTATGTAAGTTATGTAAATGTTTAGGATATTGTAAATCCACTTCTAGAATATAACCAAACTCTGCATCAATCGGTATTTCGGTTATATTTAATTTGTTGATTTCTTGTTCATTAAGAAATCTGAAATCTGATAATGGTAAATATTGACACATACTATATCCATATAAATTATTACAATCAATATAAGTGACGTAGGAAGGAGATTCTGATGGTTTGTAATTTTCTAAGTAAGGATTATTTGCTTTTGCATGTCTATGAGAGCACAGACATACTCCTCCCCTGATACCACTCTGTAACATGCGCACCATCGACAAGTCATCGATAAGTTCCAATTGTATTCCTGTTTTTAATAACATCGCATCAAAAGATAAACTGGGTGCTGTTAAGTAAAAAGCTGGGTCTAATTGATAGTGTTGCTTGCAAGTCTGTCTAAAATTTTCAAAGATATCTGCCAGTAAAAGCACATCAGTTTTTAGATATAAATCCGTATAACTACCTAAATCTTTGATTTGAAATGTAGACCAAATTAAGCACGCGTGCTGGTAATCCTCATCAGAAATATCATGATCAGTTAGGGAACTATAAAAGCATTCTTTTGGGGGTAGACTTTTTTCGTTATACCGCTTCCACGAGTTCATATATTCGTATGGATAAATGCCTTTACGAGTGAGTAATTGGAATTCATCTTCATCAGGGAAATGATTTTGTAAGTTTTTAAACATTTCCGGTTTTAATGTCTCTGACAATTTGCTTAAGCTTGTTCCCAAAAACTTAAATGAATCAACAAATCGAAGTTGAAAAAACTGATTATTCGTAACTGGTACAAATTTGGTAAATGAGATGTAGTTTTCTTTTGTTTTAGGTATTATTTTAATATTACCAGGAACCTCACCTAACGCTTTTATAAAAAGATGACAATCATAACCAGCTAAGTTATGAAAAAAAATGGGGACGAATGAAGGGCGTTTATACTGTAAATTACAAAACGGATGCGCAGCTCCGCGGTAACGACCAGTAACGTGACAATGGTCACGGACTTTGTCCGAAAAAATAAAATTTTCACAAATATGACAACGTGTGGCATTATCAAAATCAGACTTATCCGCCGTAGAAAATATCCTAGGGACTGGTGTACTAAGTATATCAAATATTTTTTGTACGTCTTTAAGAATCGAATCTACAAACTGCTTATCACAACCAGGTCCTCGATATGATACGTACCGATTGTAACTAGGGTCATCACGACAAACAATATAATAACCAAAAGCTATAGGTAAATGTTGGTGCAATGTAGTCGTATTTTTGCTAGAAGAACAGTTAGCTTCAGTATTGGTTTGTAGCATCGATTCAAAATCTGCGTATATACAAAAAGGCATGTTTTGTTTTCGAGCATAGTTTTTAAATTTAATTACTGAGCCCTTATTTGGGAGGACAGTTACAACGCCTCCACATAAATGGTTTTCAACTTCTTTAGAAGTACTGAAAAATATCAAGCACAAATCACAGAAGTACAATTTGCTGTGATGAGATGTAACTTGGCTTCTAAACAGTCTAGAAGGTTCTTTGATCAAACAATAATGAGAAGTGTTATTATTTTCTAGATACAACAAATGTATAATTTTCTCGTTGCATGTTTTATTAATGTCTGATTTATACAACGGCCCAACAATAGTTTTACTTTTTTTAAAACCATAAATTATGAACTTAATATTAGGATTATTTTTTTCAAAAATTTTAATGTCATGGAAAGTTACAGGAAAAAACATTCCATTTATATTAAATAATTCACGAAAATTAGGATATGATGAAATTCTTTCAGGGTGATTTTTAGCTGGATATAAGGCTGCTGTCACACTCCATAGAAAGCAATGCTGATCTTTATTCATAATATTTAAACACGCCTTTTTAGCCTGAATTGATTTGGGTAAACTGATAAAACTCGAACCGCTAAGTGGTTGATATTTATTGATATTAATCTCAATGTATAAATTATTTAAAAATGTCCACCCACTGTCACGATCCTCAAATTCCTCTATACTAGTTTTTAAATAACTAACTGTTTCCAAATATATTTTTTCAAAATCATAATTACCATGTAATATTTTATTTTTGGTTCCAAAAGATTTTATTTCTTGTGAATTATCGTTGAACTTCAAAAACGTCCCAAATAGTTCGAAATTAACCTTAACACATGAATGTTTAATAAGGTTTTCATCTAAAAGAGATTTTAACTTGTTACGAATTTCGAAAAAAAAAATATCTACTGAAGCTAACTGAAGTTGATCAAGAGGTAATATCTTATAAGTTACAATACGATTACGAAATGCAGAGCTGACGATTTCTACACCATCACTGTATTCTATTGTCTGACTACTTTTTCTATGTGAATTACTTCGCAAATGACCTACCCATGATTTACTATGCACAGATATGTTACACGTCGAACAGAAAGGCATTTTATTCTATTAAAAAAGGCAATGCTATCAAAACAATAATACAGTAACCGATACTAATGTAAAAAAAATAAAAAGGTTATAAATCTATTCTAGTATATTAAAAAGAAAATTAATATCTACTATAAATTGATTAACTGTAAACCTACTTAATAAAATTTATTTTTTGTCACTATAATGGACGGGCTCCGACCCCTCAAACTCGGTAAAAGCTTGTCCTAAGAAGCCTTGCAGTGCCTCCCAAGACGATGATGACTCGTCGCACTGGAGCTTCACACTTACCAGCGCCGTCTTGTATCGCACATTAGCAGCGTGAGACACGTAGTCCGATTTTTTGTAGATCTTGAGGTCCACAAAATATTCGCCACCGGTCTTCGCAGTCCGACGAGACGTTCCCGTAGAAACTCGGCTGGAGAAGCTTGATATTATTTCCCCGCCACGAGATTTGGGTTCACTGCAACTAGCTTCCTCAGCCCGCAAGATATTGAATAAGTCCGGTCTCCCTGTTCTGTAAAAATACAAAATTAACATATCATTAAAATAAAATAATCGAGAAAAAATATTAGTAAGAAAACAAACAAAATAGGAATAAGTGTATTGCACATTCACTTTTGGCTGTAAACAATTAGGTGCCTAGTTTTATCAGACTTCAACAGGATACTGAACTAAGTTTTGATAAATAATAAAAAGTAGGAAATCATTGTATGCAAACTGAATTATGGTGGTTGGGACTGTGTTGACAGTCGACTATTACAAAGATACTTTGTAAGTAATTAAAAACCAGCAGAAACAGAAATAGAATTTCAGCAAACGTAAAGTAGATAATAATCGAACATACCGTGTAGTGATAAATTCGTGCGGCGAGGAGTATTTTCGCTTTCGTTGAGCACTTTTGTCTGATGAGGTGCGGGTCAACTCCAGCGGAGGCGATGAGTCGCGTTGCTTTTCGGGGCCGGCCTTGCGTTTGCTGCTTGACGCCTTTGACTTCTTTTTCGGTGCTACCGACACCACAGATGGGGCCTCAAACTCTGAATCGGACCTATTAAAGAAGAAATATAAATTATTTTCCCATCTTGATGAATTAATCACAAAAAAAAAAAATAATAATTCTATACTCACTAACATTTTATATTCTTTTATTTCTCGTTGAAGTTGAAGACTGGTGCGAAGCCACTTGAAAAATTGTGACTTGTTCCAACGTGCACCGACTTTTATGTTGGAAAAGGGTCTTTGTCATCAAAAAATGTGTAAAAGTTTTCAAGCGCGAGTTGATTAATGTAATGTATGTGCGTATGTTTGTCCGTTTTAATGTTAACAATTACACCATAGCAGTCATTCAGATTGAAATCCATCATCAATGATTGATCATTGCTATGTAAAACATATAAAATATATAATTGTAAAAGACTTAAATAAGATAAATATATTATACGTTTCTTAATAGATATAATTTCCCTCGATTTTGACATAAATTTAATGTTATATAATTTTGCTTGATTTTAAATAATAATTAATAATATGGAATGTAAATTTTCTGAAATAAATGGTTTGATTTGATTTGACTGATCATGCATCCAAATTTTCAAAATCTAGGTATCTTTATACATCTGTGCATTTTTTAAGCATGTTAAATGTTGCATACTTTTATAGCGAATTTAATCTTGAACCAATACCTAATTCCCAAGAAGAGATTAAAATTAAATAAATTATTTTGTTTAAATAAGCAAGTAAATCCGAATATTTAATGTGTATGTGAATTGTGATGATATTATGGTAAATATGAAATATAAACGTTATTTAAACTAATGATGCCTTACTACAACTTTCGACCTTATTATTGATCAATGTAGCTGAATATGAAATAAAATTGAATAAAGAAGAATCTACGTGGCGCGCTCGCTGCGGCGTTCCATTGAAATGCTTTGTAATTGTATCTCTGCCGCTGTTCATAGTAGGGGAGGCGAGTAAGCTAATTTTGTAGTTACTCGAGTGTCATGGGGACCTAGTATATTTCGTAGATTAAGTAATGAGGAGAAAAAAATATTAAGAGCATATCTTATGACAGTGGGGCAGTGATAAACTGCAGCTATTTAGAAGTTAAAAAAAGTAATTATATATAAAAATTGTCTTTAAAGGTAATTTATCATTCAATTTAAGGAAACAAACATGTAATCGTCAAGCAGGATTAAAAAAAAATATCAAGAAGGCTTTGTTTTTAAAATATGGACTTTAGTTTTTGAAATTTTCAAAGAGTCTTTATATCTTTCCCTTTACTTTAAGTCGTCTGTGCTTTAAATAAAAGCTTCTTTGGGGTCTACACAACGTTCTCTTTGATACTTATATCTCTTAGATAACAATTTGATACTTAAAATATATTTTTTTCACGCCCCACTCAGATAAGCTGATTTCTATACCACGTTAACTAGAGACAATATGTGGGAAGCATACACAAGCTTAATCTGACGCGCTCGAGTCACTGCAGAAATCCCCTCTTCGGCTCCCCTACTATAAAGCGAGTGTTGGTTTTACAATACGTATGTGCAATATTATATTCTTGTTTGACAGCTTGCAGTTTTTTCCAGATCAGGGATGTGAACTAGAAGCGAGAACTCGATTAAAGAAATAATTTAAGAGGCGATCAGTTTTTACCCTATAAATCCAATAAATTATAAATGAATATTGTGTGTATTAAACACGATTATATTACCTCCAATCAAATTATGAAAATTATCATCCTTTAAATTCATTTACGCACATATAATATGTATAACAACATCAATGTGACAATTATTTGTTTCAAAAATTATTTACAAGCACGGTCTATCGATGTTTATAATTCCTTATTTTACTTAATTATGAATTTGACGCATGGTTTAATTTGTAATGGATAAATCTTATCGAATTTATTCGTGTCTTACTGATTATTATTTGTATAACTATTAATTTGAATTATCGCAACACTATGTTGGGATGGATAACTTCACGTTTTAACACAGGAACATCGTGTGTGCATGTATTTGCGTGCGACTAATAGAGTTACCAACTTTTTTTCTATCATATATAATACTTATTTATCAATTAAAAAATATAGTAGATGGCAAAAAAAGAAAAAATAAAATAATCACGTCGCACGCACACAACACAATACAACGTTATTGGAATAAGATTCATTTTAGCTTGGCTACATTCTGCTTTACGCAAAATATAGTAGTTTCGCCTACTAATTTTTTTAGAAACATAGTATTTGATCCATTAAAATAGTAGGATACTATAATATATAGTAGGTTTGACAACCCTAGCGACTCAGTCGGTCTGTTCGTATGATTTCCCGTCTTGGCTCGTTCATTTGCAACGCGGTGCGCGGTGGTTCATCGTGATTTCAGTACATCAAAAGTGTAAGTATGGGAAGATAAAGGAATAGTTAAAAGTAAGTGTAGTAGTTATTGTATTCATTATAGATTTAATTCATTACATAATTATTTAAGTTTTGATTTAAATTGATAATATTTTAGTTTTTGAACACGATTCATTATTTATTACATTGATACATTTTAAAATTAAATAATTACCAATATATTAAATTTATTCGTTACCCATCAAATATTTAAATCTAATGTGTTACTCTTATTGAATAGTATTTTTAGCTTAGCTTCATGATTTACAAAGAAAAGTTAATGCAATTAGACCAGGCGTACCATGGTATGGCAGGGATGAGTTATAAATTTAATTGAATAATGTAATATAATATGAATATCTACCTTATTCATAAAATACTATTACACTTTTACGTGTGTTGTTTGATGGAAAAAAAAATATTTTTTTTTTCAGATGCTTGAAAATTACAGAAGTTCATCAAAAATTACAGCGGAACGCAGAAAAAGGATTAGACCAGGCATTATTTAATTGTAAGTAAATTTGAATCTAAATGTATCTAGTTTATTGAATGAGGTTTATGTAGTAGATACATATTAGAGGTAATTATTTAATCAGAATAATAATTAATAACCAATAATTATTTTAATAATAACAAATTTAAATATAAAAATTCATAATATATTTCCTGTAAAACTGTTATTGCATAATATAACGTTAATATTTTCGAGATTATTTGAATGCCAATAAGTCAAAGTTAAGTTAAGTCTAGAAACATAATTAATCCATAATTTTTAGATGAAACATTACTCAAACATCCTCAATCGTCGTCGTAGTTTCAAAGTACTCGTGACTCTAAATGGTGATTATTATGTAAGTGTGGATGTACATAACATTCGGTTTTCTTTTTCAGATCGGATGATCAATGACGAAGAATTCTACATGACACAAACGAAGACATTATTTTGTTTATTTGTATAAATGCATAAAAACTGGTGTTTATTATTTACTGATAAGATCCTAAATTCCTATCCCCTGAAATGTAAGCTTAAACATACTAAACATCATAGTGTGTTAGTATATTTAAGCCGAGGTATGTTTTTTGGTAAAAAAGTAGGTGATCATACCATGGGCCGTAACCGATCACGAGTTAGGAGTATGATCGGTGCGTGATCTTACCCACGGTAAGTGGCACACTGACACACCGAAGTGAGCGAGGGCGCGAGCGAACAGAGGTGCATGTCATGAGCATGTCATTTCATTTACCATCAGCTGATGCATAAACGAACAGGAGTTATTGGGCATTCTGTCCCACCTCCGTTCGCTCGCGGTGCATAAACGAACAGGAGTTATTGGGCATTCTGACACACCGAAGTGAGCGAGGGCGCGAGCGAACGGAGGTTCGGTTCGGTGTCAGAATGCCCAATAACTCCTGTTCGTTTATGCACCGCGAGCGAACGGAGGTGGGACAGAATGCCCAATAATTCCCTACTATGTTCCTATAACAAAAAGATTTTAACAATGCGCTAATTAGATAGGCTAATAATGTTACAATGTTTGTAAAATTAAGCTACTAACAACTATATAATTATTAAGACATAACATATACCTAAGTGTTTGTTAATTATTATTACTGTTACCATTTATTTTTGTCTTGTGTATCTTGTGTTTCTCGCCTTCGTATAAATAATATGTAATGTATTATTATTTTGTGAGAAATAAATTCTTAAACCCAAATAGGAAGAATGAGAGGGACAATATGATATTTAACCCAGGGATTACTTTAATCCGGATCTACACAAGTAGTCCTAAAAGTAGGGGAGCCTAAAAGGGGATTATTGTAGTAACTCGAGCGCGTCAAAAAGGTATCAAGGTGAGCTTGGTTGGTGGCTTAAAAAAAGCTTTTACATAGCTCCACGAGCTCCAGATGGTCGAGTAACTACACACTTAGCTTCCTGGGTGCCCTACTATAACACCTTACAACTTTCAACTCTATATTCACAAAGTACATAATATTACCTATAGGCCCAACTACGAATGGCCCCTAGCGCCGGCGCCGTTGGTTCGAGTAACATTTCCTTAGCAAATCTACAATTTCTTAAGAGTTCCGTATCCAAAGGATAAAAACTGAGACTTCGTTGTCCGTCTGTCTGTCTGTCACCACTCACCAAGCTGAATCTCATGAACCGCGATAGTAAGACAGTTTTCAACTTCAAGAGCTCCGTGGCCTAGTGGGTAGACCGTTTGGTTCACACTTGAGAGAGTGCAGGTTCGAATCCCAGGTTGAAGTGTACCAATGAGACTTTTTCAGATCTCAAGTATATTATACGGACGCTCTAACGGTGAAGGAAAACATCGTAAGGAAACCCGCACACGGTTGGCCCCAGACGTATTGACCAGTCATTCCTCTGGACTAGGCTGACTGTGTTGTGAGAATGCCGTATGTGCTTGGGCAACCATACGACACTTAAAAACCGTCTGTCCCAGGCACTACAGTGTTTCAAGAGTGGTTACTTCGCTTGGAGAATACTGTATAAATCATCCATTAATTCATGAAAAGCCCTAAGTTTTTATTTTCAACTTAACAGTTTTCACAGATGATCTAGGTATTTCTGTTGCCACTATAACAAAAAATAATAAAAACAGATTTGTACGGAACCCAATGTGCGCGAGTTCGACTCGCACTTGGCCAGTTTTCAGCTTCATACTGGTTGTAACCAGTTTTGTCTTATGTTATATTTTAATGTCTCTGTTAATATTATTATCTGGCCATATAAACTTTATTTTATTACAGCCTTTGTAAATTTGAAAACATAATTAAAAATTTTAAACAACCGACGTCATTGTCAAGCAATAAGCTGCCGATGATGAATTACGGCTAAGAACACTCTCGATCACATCAGCATTCAAACAATACTAGACGAAAATCGCTTCATCCGTTTGGAAGACACACGCAGGTCGCAGACACGTCAAACCACTCTTTTCGTCGGGGGTTAAAAATACTTAAGTTTTTGTTTATTTATTTACCAATTTTTTACATACACGAAACATAACATTACAATTTACATGGAAAAAAATCACAAAGGTTCTGCTTAAAAATAATTACCTATTTATTTGCACATAAAAAATGTTATGCTCATGTTACAGTTAAGTAGAATCGGGACCCAAAGTTCATAACATCATTTAAAGATCAGAATATGTTAGCGTAAAGTATTATTTACACTCAATGATGGTTGCCTGACGCTACGAGTGATAATCTAGATCTATTCCACATCAGCTAGAAATTAGGTATACAAAATAATAAAAATCTAGAAAGCTCCAAATATCGTTTTAGTTTAAATTCGGAGATTATTATCTCACATGTAAATGACAGCGGGTTTGTCGCAAACCTGTTGTAAATGTTACCGGCGCGGCGCGCGGCGGAGGCCACAACCGGCGTCTAATGTACAGTATATATACATATTAGTAACGATAATTGATAGATACACTTTCTAGCTAAATTACTAAAAAATCGAATCGAAAAAAAATAATACATTTTATAATCAAACTTTCATTTATATTATAGTTAAACCTAGATATTCTGGATCTAAAAACAAATGATAGAAACTCATTTGTTTTTAGATCCAGCGCACAATTCAACAAATTCCTAAATATTAATCCACGTGAGGACTTCTACTAAAGCCAACGAAAGTCAGAAAACTTATGACGGATGCCTTCAAGTCTAATTTATAAGCTCTCTATTTAGTATTTTATGTTCTTATTATTTATTAAAAACCATTAGCTGTGAGTATGTGTGACGTGTCCTTTGATTTAATTTTATTATGACAATAATGATTAATCGGCTAACCTTTTCTTGTGGTTTAAGCGACGATTATGCTGATTATTATCCATACTAATATTATAAATGCGAAAGTGTGTCTGTCTGTCTGTCTGTCTGTCTGTTACCTCTTCACGCTTTAACCGCTGAACCGATTTTGATGAAATTTGGTACAGAGATACTGTGAGTCCTGGGAAAGGACATAGGATACTTTTTGTCCCAAAAATTTGCGGTGTTCCCGAGGGATAATGTATTATTATTGTGTGTACTTTGACTGTATTTTACTGCTAAACGGTTGAATTGATTTGAATGAATGAAATATTATAAATGCGAAAGTGTGTCTGTCTATCTGTCTGTCTGTCTGTCTGTCTGTCTGTTACCTCTTCACGCTTTAACCGCTGAACCGATTTTGATGAAATTTGGTACCGAGATACTTTGAGTCCTGGGAAAGGACATAGGATACTTTTTGTCCCAAAAATTTGCGGTGTTCCCGAGGGATAATGTATTATTATTGTGTGTACTTTGACTGTCTTTTACTGCTAAACGGTTGAATTGATTTGAATGAATGAAATATTATAAATGCGAAAGTGTGTCTGTCTATCTGTCTGTCTGTCTGTGTGTCTGTCTGTTACCTCTTCACGCTTTAACCGCTGAACCGATTTTGATGAAATTTGGTACCGAGATACTTTGAGTCCTGGGAAAGGACATAGGATACTTTTTGTCCCAAAAATTTGCGGTGTTCCCGAGGGATAATGTATTATTATTGTGTGTACTTTGACTGTCTTTTACTGCTAAATGGTTGAATTGATTTGAATGAAATTTGGTATGGCAGTGGTTTATGCTTTGGACAAACGCGCAGTCTACTTTTTATCCCAAAAATATACAGTGTGCCCGAGGGATAATGTTTTAATTTGTGTACATCCATACTTCCATACTTCCATATCCATACTTAATATTATAAATGCGAAAGTGTGTCTGTCTGTCTGTCTGTCTGTTACCTCTTCACGCTTTAACCGCTGGACCGATTTTGATGAAATTTGGTACAGAGATACTTTGAGTCCTGGGAAAGGACATAAGATACTTTTTGTCCCAAAAATTTGCGGTGTTCCCGAGGGATAATGTATTATTATTGTGTGTACTTTGACTGTCTTTTACTGCTAAACGGTTGAATTGATTTTAATGAAATTTGGTATGGTAGTGGTTTATGCTTTGGACAAACGCGCAGTGTACTATTTATCCCAAAAAGATAGAGTCTTCCGAGGGATAATGTATTATTTTGTGTACTTTGACTGTCTTTTACTGCTAAAAGGTTGAATTGATTTGAATGAAATTTTGTATGGTAGTTGTTTACGCTTTGGACAAACGTGCAGTCTACTTTTTATCCCAAAAAGATATATAATAGTGTTCCCGAGGGATAATGTACTATTGTGTATATTTTTTTAACGTTTTTCATAGCTTAAGAGTTTAAACCGTTTAAATGAAATATGGTATGATAGTGCTTCGGACAAACAATTAGTAATTAAATAGAGAACGTAAGATAAGGAAGATACAGATTTAACTTAGAGTACAGTCGGGAGTGGCCAAAAAACCTCATTTCTCGCGGGCGGAGCCGCGGGCAAAAGCTAGTTATTACATATTATTGATTTTAGTTTTACTCTAATGTAGTGGGTCTAAGTTATATGTTGTCATGATCAGATGCATATAGTGATGGGCAGCGGATAAATACTCAGTGGATAAATACTCAGGTATTTTTCCGAAATGGAAAAATACTCATATTTTTCCATTTTTACCGGATATTTACTCAAAATGTAGGAAATTTATATTTTTGTGAATCGGATGGTTATTTCTTATAATATAATAGCTTGTACAGATATAATATTATTATTAATATAAATATTAATAAGTATAACTAATTTTAGTCTGGAATTCTTGATTATTTCCGTGACTTTTTTGCCAAAGTTTATACTCTACGACAAAATGCTAATAATATGATTAGATACATTAAGTTCACGGAGTTACTAAAGTCAGTGATTTTTTTCTGCACATTACCTACAGACCACTTCATTCTTAATTATTTCTTGACTTAAAAAATTGCTCAAATATATTATGCTCTTATAAAGCTTTAATGCACGCCGCTGTTTTTCCTAGGTTTTATGACTGTTAAAGTATGTAATACCTGCCTTTCAAACCCCGATAACACAGATATCACATTTGTTATAATGTAATAATAGAGTAATATGGTAGAAAAAACTTTTTGCATTTTCGGCTCTTATTGCATGTTTTGTCCCGTTTTTCCGCTAATATTTCTTCAGCCCACATGCCCATGTTTGCGGCATAAACCAAATGTTTCAATTTTATCATGAAACAAAGAAAAACTTATAGCTACTGTGAACTACTTTGCATCACGGGCATAGCCAGGTTTTAGTTTCGGGGGGGTTCAAGAAAATAAAAGGACTAAAAAAAGTACGTTAAATAAGGGCCAGGGCCGTCTTTAAGAGGCCCCTTTTTTCTCTTTTACCTGTTTAAGCTTTAAACCTTAAAATACTGTGTAATTTGGAAAAATACAAATATCAATATCCTAAAACTGAATGTCGGTACTAAATTTTATAATATGTTTTAAGCCAAACACGAGTGAGCGGAGCGAGCGAGCAAGCAATTTTTTTCCCCCACTTTACAGGTCAAAATCTGTTCAAACGTTAAATTAAAACACTGAATAATGGTGAACTTCGGAAAAATACCATAAAATCAACCGGCTAAAACAGAATGTCGGTGCTAAATAATTTATGTTCTTTATGTTAAACGCGAGCGAGCGAAGCAAGCGAGCAATTATTTTTTCCTATTTAATAGGTTAAATATGTTCAAACTTATATGTTAAAAAACTTATAGTAAAAATATAATTAATTATATGTTATTATATTAGGTTTTTCATATAACTGAACATTTCGAGGGGAGGTTTGAACCCACCCCCATGCTTTGTATCTTCAGATGGACGAATGGATTAATTATATCAAGACCAGAATCATTCTTTGTAGAGTTTAAGACATAATGAATACCTCCGGTATGAAATAATAAGAGTTATGAAAGTATACGAGAAAGATAAATTTGTTGTTGTTATTGGTGACAACAGACAACGCTAGAAATATCCTAAATAATATACTTTTCGGTTAGTCAAGGAAGTTGTTAAACCACATATGTTTATACCTGTGTATCACACATTTTTAATTTGATGGCTCACGATATACTAAAATGTGAATAATTTAATTAATCTCTGTGTGCACAAGGTGGGACAGTTATCTTACATCACGGAGTTTGAAAAATACAAAAGTCACTCTTATGCTATAGAAGAAGACACGGTCATGTTTAATGACATAAAAGCAGCTTTGCTTTGCTTAATATTATTTGATGATATTTTTTGGTGTCACGCAGACCAATGCATAATATCTGTACTTGAGCCAATAATAGAACCTATATTTCAACTAGAGTCCAACAAATGCAATGTTCACACAGTATTTATGATCTTAAATGCTATGAAATCCAAAATGAGTTTCAATTTGCCTAGTATTACGATTCTTGGAAATGAAGCCAATAATCAAATTCTCTCAGCGGTAGCGAAAAGGATGAAGGACTGCGTAAAGTTCACCGCTAAAATGTTACCGATAATCGTATGTCCTCTTTGTGAAAGCATACCCACAACTATCTCCTCCAACATTGAAATACTTGGTGTTAACACATCGAGCGAGGTCCAATTCCGATATCATCTGGAGGGTAAGGCCCACGTAGCCTCCAAGGAGCTTGGTGTTCTAAACAGGTCAAAGCAGTATTTCAAGCCAGTCCAACGCCTATAACTCTATAAGGCGCAGGTTCGGCCTCACATGGAATACTGTTCACATCTCTGGGCAGAGGCGCCAAAGTACCAGCTTTGAGCTTCTCCCTCTGAATCGTATCCAACGAAAGGCCGGTCGAATTGTCGACTGCCATAGTATTTCAAACAGACTGTCATCCTTAGAGCTACGAGCTAGAGCATCGCTCTGCATCCTCTATCGGTTTAACGTGAGTGATCCGAGGAATTGTTCGGACTTATACCTGCTGCAACTTTTTGCCACCGTTCCAAGCGACAAAATATTTATCATCCTCATCACCTTGATGAGTGGCAGTCCTCCACCGTGCGCTTTACTCAAAGCTTTCTGCCGCGCACTGTAAAACTCTGGAATGAACTGTCGCTAGCAGTATTTTGCGGACCATTACGACCTGCAAACCTTCAAGAAGGGAGCGTATTCCCTCCTAAAAGGACGGCAACTTGCAACTCCTCTAATGTTGCGGGTGCATAATTGGTAAAATTCAGGAAAGTGCAGAAAGCGACGAAGATGATAAAGACATTTACATTTTATCGCCATCTCTAGTACAGATAGATACTGATGAATCGAGCAATGATATCACTTTTGTTAATTATTTTTAGTTAGTAAAGATTGATGCATCAGCAATCTTTATTATAAAAAAAAAACAATAGTGATAGTAGTTATTTTCAGAATTTGACTAAAGCAACGATCGACTTCAATATTAGATATTTAATTATGATGGTGATTACAGTTTTTTTAATTAATTTTATGAAATTAAGTACCACGAACGAGTAGACCGCATACCTGTTGGTAAGCGATTACCACCATCCATGGACACCCACACAGAAGAGTTAGAAGAGTTAGGTTGAGAAATTCTCAACAAGCCCAAGCGTAATTAGACTCCGATTTACCGTGCGACTGTGGTACTTTTTGTTTGGTCAAGCTGGCACATTCGTGTTGATGCATGTCTCTTCCACGTGATTTATTTCGTAAATATTGCATGTTTGATTGTTTTAAACTTTATAATATTATCATTTTCTGTTCGAAAGATTGATTGTAGATATGTGTGTTTGTTGTAATTTCAATTTTTTTAGTAATAGTGTAATTTTCTTAATGTTACAATCATAATGTAAGTAACAAATTGTGTGTACATATATTCTATTATTAATAAATGTTGTTTATTACTAGATATTACAGGTTTATTACTAAATATTCATAAATAATGTGATTAACAAAGCATGTTATTAATCAATATTTTAGGATTTTTATTTATTTCAGTCCCTTTGGTAGTAAAAGTACAAAATCTATGTTGACTGTCGTATCTAAATCTGTAAAAAGTATTTTTCCGTATTTTTCCACTGTTTTGGAAAAATACTTGAGTAAAAACGGAAATTTATGAGTATTTTTCCATATTGAGTATTTATCCGGAAAGAATCCCAACACTAGATGCATATCATGTGCTTATATTAACTTTAATTTGTTTTACACTAGTGAAAACTTGTTATTGGCATTTCGCTTTTAATAATATGTGTTCTTATTGTTATATCTTATATGCTGTAACTCTTCCAAATAAAATAAAATGATAATAAATCATTATTAACAATTATCATCATTAATCATAATTCATTAAGTCATTAGTCAAAGCTGGCTAGGTAGTGCGCTACGTGCTGCTACGAGAGCGCTACGGCTACGACGCGGCGCGTCTCCTCGACTCCAGTCGGTCTTGCAGTGAAAACCGACGAAACGCGAAAGTAAGGTAGTACGATTATCTATTTAGATTTGTTTCGATTATCTATTTAGATTATCGTTACAGTACTACCACCGATTAAGGAAAGAGGACCAGCTAAACAGCTACATAGCTAGCTTTCGATTAGATTGCACCATTACAAGCACAGAACACTATTACTCGCGGAGAAGAAGGTCGACTTCATACAAAAAAATTGGGACCAAATTAGCGCCTCTAGTGAGCTGCCCCCTCAAACTTTTAACCGCCTACCAACAAAGGAGGACTATATATTTGATTATATGAATATGGCGGGAAATTGAAGATACGTAATTAAAGTTTAAGTTAGCGTTAAATTTCTCTTTAGAGTTAAATTTTACATTTCAACAAAACCGAGCAACCACCTCCACGACCAAATAGTCACTACGTTACAAGCCGTTCGTGAGCCCTTATATATACATACGTCTAATGTTTTCGCTAGCGCGATCTAGAAGCGGCATAGTGTCTGTTACGCGCCATCTGTTGTGGTTTTTAAGTAACTTTTATGTAATATTAACCATGTAAGACAGAGAGCGATATATTGAAATATAACCATTCTTGTCGCACCGAACTGCCCCCTTTTTGGTCCAAGGTCATTCATACAGAGTCGACCACCCCTGATTACAAGCATACGGTGTATCCACAATAGGGAAATATGCATAAAATATAAAAATAACTTAATATAAGACTGAAAAATAAAGGAAATGGAGAGAAAAATTTCAATATCTGTTGATAAATGAGCAAGATATGAGCGGTCAAAGTTTTGAATCTTTCTCTTTATCTTGGTCATACGAAATTACTTGTGAACTTTAACTACGAAAGTCGTGTTATGTGACGTCACGTTACACGTCGGATCTCTCTGTCTCATAGACTACTTTAAACCTTCATATCTTTATTATTTTTAATGATATCCAAAAACTAATTTTACCATACGGTTAACCAAACAAGATAAGATCTACATTAAAAAAAACCTGCATATTGTGTGGAAATTTTGTGAGCCGTTGAAACGTCAAAGTTTTCAAATTTGAATCGAATCTAATTTTATACCCTGTGATACTACCACGTCACCTGCTTGCACTAAACGTGGCAGATTTTAACAAAAATATATTATAATAATTAAATTAAAATTTAGTAAACACTGAGACGGATTTTTATAACCAATTTCGGACTAGTTGTTGGTTTTACTGTGACAGATAAGGCGGTATTAATATTTATAGCGTTTATTTATTTTATTGGTACTTAATTTGTTCATAAAAAATTGGCGCAACAGGTCATTGACTTTAGCTTTGTGATTTTAATTATGAGAATGTGTTCCAATAGTTTAGCTTTAGTCCACGTTCCCGCGAGCGTCTTTTTGTGTTCGCGACCAAGAAAACTGCACTGCAAATAGAATTGTGTGCTAATACTATTGTAAACTCAAAATTTTTATTTCCATGTAGGTTATGAAATAACGCTTATAGAATTGTCCTACATGATGCCTACCACCGGTTCGGGAACTAGCCTAGTAGAACTGAAAATGTACAGCTGTCAAATCTGACAGTTGACACTTCGATTTTCAGCTCTATTGTACTAGCGCAGAGTTATATTTACAGTGCAGTTTTTTTTAGTGTCACGACCACAAAAAAAAAAAAAAGAAAAACGCTCGTGGTAACATAGACTACTATTTTTTTAAATATAATGATGCTAACTCTTTTTCTATATATACCTGCCTATATAAAAACTACCTGAGTTTACTATGTTATTGACGGACATCTTAAAAAATTGAGACATTCAGATAAAAGCAATTATTTAGATTACACACGATAGAAATTCATGGAGACGTTTCTACGAGTCTTTATAGTTCAGAAACCCAATAAAAAGATATTTATAACGTTTTTAATTTAAAATCTTTAACTTGTATACTTGTAAAATTTTTAAAGTATAGTAGGCACCTACTTAGTTTTGTAGGTCAATATATAATATTTTTTGCAAAAAAAAACCGCGGAAATACTTAATAAAATTATGTTTATCCTAACCGGCTACCTAAAAGCACCAGAAAGAAATTTAAAAAATACTTCAAAATATTCCGCGGAACTCCAAAACAGGCTAATATGCAAATTAGCGAGTTAAATAAACATATCAAAATATCTGAATTTCCATTTAACTCGTGATAAATGCCGG
Source organism: Glaucopsyche alexis (assembly GCA_905404095.1). Classification (NCBI taxonomy): domain Eukaryota; kingdom Metazoa; phylum Arthropoda; class Insecta; order Lepidoptera; family Lycaenidae; genus Glaucopsyche; species Glaucopsyche alexis. Next base: position 29,611,264 of record FR990047.1, read on the forward strand.
TCCAGTTCTAATGGCCCCACTAGCGATATAACCTCGAATGCTATGCACCTGTCTGGTCACTAACGAGTAACGACATTTCGTGGTAAAACTTTGCTTTTGAGTTATGTTTACAGGTATTTTAATTTGGAGCGACTCGGTCTCTGGAGTAGGTAATATTTTTTTAGAGTTAGGTAATATCAAAAGATCTACTTGTTTTTATAATTTAAATTAGACTTCTAGGCAACGTATGGAAAAGCCTGGCAGCTGGATGGATCCAAGAGGCGAAATCTCAGTCAACGGACATAGCAACTAGTGTGATTAATTAAAAAATAAAAAAAACCCGACTGCGTCAAATAATTTTCATGTACCCAGTGTCACTCTCACAGTAAATAGGTACCTACGAATCTAACGACACCTCTCAAGCTAAAATCCATCAAGCCGTTCAGGCTGCAGAGCGTGCCAAACAATTGTACATACATACATATTACATACTCTCGAAAAACATAACCCTTCCGGCACAGTGTAGGTAGCAAAAAACCATGAAATGACATATTAATTAAACTAAAAAATTAAAGTGACTAAATTCTATATTTATATCCTTAATATTTATATCTTTAAGTACGAACTGGATCATTATTATGAAATAATAAAAAGGTCGCTGATCAAGTAACATTAAGACCGCGAATATTTTCCAAATCATTTAGATCCGTCTCTGCCAATGTTAAAAATATTCTTTTCAGTTATGTAACTGTGGTGGCCTGTGCTACTTAGTACTTGCTAGTAATTGGTAGCGCCTTTTCTGGCAACGTCATCCGTGAGTGTGTCACTAGCTGTGTTCCGCGGTAAATAGCGTTTAATAGCGCATGCTTGCGCTAAAAAAAATATAAGCCAGGATATGTTTGCTAACTTCAATACTGGTAACATAATCCGCCATTTTGCTTACGTTTTTTTGTTAGCGCTATTTTCCGCGGAACACAGCTAATGGGTGTGCAAACGCGAACGCCTTTGTTATAATATGAATTAGGTTGACAATTTCAGAAAAACAGAAAACCGGCGTGAAAAAAGGGTACCCAAGAGATCATAAACACAGAAGTTGCAGTGGTGGGTGTGTGTGTGGTGGGCTAAATACTTGTAAAAAAATTAGCGAATGTTTCCAAAAAAAAAAAAAAACTTAGGCCTTTTCATCCGTTAATGGATGATTTATACAGTATTCTCCGAGCGATGTAACCACTCTTAAAATACTGTAATGCCTGGGACAGTCGGTTTTGTCATGTCATATGGTTGCCCAAGCACATACGGCATTCTCACAACATAGTCAGCCTAGTCCAGAGGAATGACTGGTCAATACGTCTGAGGCCAACTATGTGCGGGTTTCCTCACGATGTTTTCCTTCACCGTTAGAGCGTCCGTATAATATACGTGAGATCTGAAAAAGTCTCGTTAGTACACGCCACGCCACTACCTGGGATTCAAACCTGCACTCTCGAGTCGGAGCCGCACTCTCCGTATGGAAGGATGAGGCCGAGACGAAGGCCGTCAAGCTTGCCCTGCCGCCGTATTGTACCGTCTACCAATCCGAGCTTCTAGCGCTCCAAAGAGCAGTAAGTATAGCCTGCAAGAGTGGAATGGCGATGGTCGGTATCCTTAGCGATTCTAGATCGGCTCTCATCCTTAGGTCCCCTCATCCCCTGGCAGTGCAAACAACAGTGCTGCGGCCCTCCGAAAAGCTGCATTGCAGAGGCGGGAGGTCTCCCTGTTTTGGATCAAGGCGCACGGAGGGTTGAGAGGGAATGAGAGGATTGACGAATTAGCCAAAGAGGCCGCACAGGAATGGAACAGGAGAAATAGAAAAATATTAAACTGTATACCAATTATTTTGTAATTTTGGCAATTGTAAAAAATGAATAATGGAAAGGTAGAATATGATCTAATATAAGAAAAACGAATGTATACAATATGTAAGAAACTTTATAAGAAAATATAGTTACTGTAAGAAATCGTTAAAAAAGAAAAAACTGAAGGAAATAAAATTTAAAGAAAAGGACATAAAAGAAAACAAGCAGCCCTGATTATGTTAAGGGGACGTATTAAAAAAAATATACTCTACCCACTAAATGTTTCCAAAGAAATAACGAAAAGCTATAATTTATGCAATTAAATAAAACTCGAAGACACACTACATAATTTAACCGGTTAGTTAAGATAGATTAGATCCTTTATAATAATATCAGTTTCAATTAGCTAAATCAACAGGAGCTCGCAGTTCCCACCACATATTTACATACTTGTAAGATGTCCTCATTTTAATATGTATGTCCATAGTCCATTAAACAAATTTCGTATATTGCAAATCCAAAAAATATTATTATTTACCTACCAAATTGCTAATCTTTGCGTAAACTTATAAGGAATGCTTTTTTCTGTTATCTAGAGTAGAAAAGCTGTTTAGAACCAGCGACACCACTATTGCAGATTGACGTGGCATTTACGCGGGATTTACACGGGCGTTGGTATCTACAGACACGAATTTGGTACGGAGCGTACAGCGGATTTGGTCCGCTCCGTACCAAATCAGAGCATGTGTAGAGCAGTCCGGCGAACATAATTATTATTAATTGAGTCCGCCGCTGTCCGCATCGGATTTGGTACGCTTCGTACCGAATCCGTGCGTGTGTAGAGCAGTCCGGCGTTAGGGGCGGACAACATCTCAGTGTCCCCCCCCAAAATTAGGGAAAAATATCTACGGGGGTTTTTGTAGAGGGGAGAATATTTGGAGTTTACTCCTTATGAATCAATTTTTATATGTGTATTAGCTTTTGCCCGCGGCTCCGCCCGCGTAAATACAGTATCCCACGGGAACACTGTACTTTTTCGAGATAAAAAGTAGCCTATGTTTTAATCTAGACTACTCCCATACCAAATTTCATCAAAATCCGTTCAGCAGTTTTTGCGTGAAAGAGTAGCAACCATCCATCCATCCATACATCCATTCATTCATCCATCCTCATAAACGTACACATCTATAATATAAATAGGATATAGCCCAGGATATGAAAATTTATAGGGAGTAAAATCAGACTAAGACACGTTAGTTTTATATTATTTACGCGTAAGTCTTTATGTTAAACACACCACCACCTTTCTTTCTGGCTTATTATCTCTTAGAACTGTAAATAGTATAACTTATCAGGGGTTAAGTTTGGGGAGAAATAATTTTGAGAGTTGGTATCAATGCACGTTATCAATGAATTGCGGGAATCATCGTCGTCGTTAAAAAACCGCACTGTAAATAGAACTCTGCGCTAATGCAATAGAGCTGAAAATAGAACACACGAGTGTCGAGCTTTCAATTCGGTCCGCCGTACCAAATCCGTGCGTGTGTAGCGACATCGGATTCGGTCCGCGGATATGGTCTCCGGAGTCCGGACCAAGTTCGAGTGTCTGTAGACCAAGGAATTTGTAAGTATTATATACAACAGGAAAGAGCACTTCAAACTTTATTTTCTTTTAATTCAATCAAAAATGATCTTTACGACTCAGACTTAAAGCTTATCACGTGCGCAATAAAAAAACCGGTCCCGGTGAGATAGCTATAAGTTATCCCTGTGTCTCGTTCTAACAAGTAACTTAGTGTAGCCAGTTTATATCTTTCCTTAAATTTCAGGTTTGGTAGATTTTATGTGCGATATGGTGTATAAGCAAGAAATAATAATAAAATCGGTTAAATATTATGTTATTCATAATCTAAGAGAGATATGTAAAATAAAAATCACTAGTTACTTAGAACCTACCTACTAACCGATAATTAAAAATTTGTTATTTATTTTTTGATTATTTGCATTTTGGTAGAATAAAATGGAAGAAATGAAAATAGAATAGTTGCAACACAAAACGCCGTGTATTTCCCTTGGAACATTCTAGATGTTCGGGTGACAATATGATTTAATAGGGAATATAGGACATTTATATTATTTTATCTACCTTCATGATATTGTGAAGAGGAAACCTTTGTATGTTTGTATGTTATGGATAATTTCTGAAACCTAACAGATTTGAAAAATTCTTTCACTGGTAGAAAAATACTTAATCCCTGAGTGCTATTATGTGCGCATAGTTACGTGAGGTCCTCGCGGGCGGGCGGGCGACATCAGACAGACAGAGTTATAATATTAGTAAGTAGGTTTATCTGTATAGGATGACCTATAATATAATAATAATATTTATGGACACTTCACACCACGTCAATCTTGTCTCGTGGTAAGTTCTCGAAGAACTTGTGTTTAATTTTTTATGATTTTATTTAGTTTCACCTTTGTCGGTCTGTAATGGAATCTTGCAAGTTAAATTTGATCCACTTCCCGGTTTCCGATTGAGTTTAAATTTTGCACGAATATGTAAATCGCATGACAATGCAATATTATGATGACGTGGAGCTGATCTGATGATGGAGCTGGAAGGTGGCCATAGGAACTCTGTAATTAAACGACGCAACCCCATGACGCAACGCCGAGTTTGGGCTCGTATGATTCGTCTTGACGAGTATCTTGGTTGGCGTGAATATGCAAGCAAATGAAAGGGCTTTCTGAGAATAACTCGAAAATCCAACATGACGGAACATCAAAGATGGCTGACAAGTAATTTTTAATGCACTCCTACAATATGGGTATCAAATGAAAGGGCTTGCTGAGAATAACTCGAAAATCCAACATGACGGAACATCCAAGATGGCCGCCAAGTCATTTTTAATGCACTCCTACAATATGGGTATCAAATGAAAGGGCTTGCTGAGAATAACTCGAAAATCCAACATGACGGAACATCCAAGATGGCCGGCAAGTCATTTTTAATGCACTCCAACAATATGGGTATCAAATGAAAGGGCTTGCTGAGAATAACTCGAAAATCCAACATGACGGAACATCCAAGATGGCCGGCAAGTCATTTTTAATGCACTCCAACAATATGGGTATCAAATGAAAGGGCTTGCTGAGAATAACTCGAAAATCCAACATGGCGGAACATCCAAGATGGCCGACAAGTTATTTTTAATGCACTCGTATTCTATACTATACTACTATACTCGTTTGATACAATATCGGTATCAAATGAAGGTATGGTGTGTTGGGGTTTTTTGAGGTCCTTACTGAGTAGAGTAAAATCTGTAGAAGGTCTCCTTATTGAAGAGCTTGACTGTACTAAATTAACCGGCAAACAACCTTGCAACAATGATGCGTTAAATAAGATGAACGAAATGAGAAATCTATCTAGCGATAACTAAAAAGTAAAAAACGAATTAAAAGTAAAAAAAAAACTTTAAAAAAACAAGCTTTTATTTGAATGCGCTAAAACGAATAAAATATTTTTTCCTTTAAAACTTTTACTATCAACTTATAACGTAATTACACAATTTATCTACACTAATATTATAAAGAGGAAAACTTTGTTTGTATGTTTGTGTGTTTGTTTGTTTGTTTGTTTGTTTGTAATGAATAGGCTCAAAAAGTACTGGACCGATTTCAAAAATTCTTTCACCATTCGAAAGCTACATTATCCACGAGTAACATAGGCTAAATTTTATTTTGGAAAAAAATAGGGTTCCGTAAGATATTTGGGTTTTTCGGACACAAGGTGTAAAAAATCAACCAGAAAAGTTACTCATTTTGCGTACGCTGCCTAAACTTTAAAAGATAGAACCATAAAATGTTCTAATTAACTGTAGATCTTATAAATATCTACAAAAAAGTCCGCGACACACTATACCTATCTATGTCGAGTGAGGCACAACAACCATTTTTTTATTTAGAAATCTTGAATTTTTTTTGGACTACATTTAAACGCGTTTATTTTACTCATGTTATTAATCCTTATCAAAATAAATTATTTCATCACTAAGTACAGTTTATGTAGATAATATTTGGTCTTTGAATGATTAAAATTGGACGTTTGGTTTTGAAGTTATGGCGAAATTAAAATATTACGATTTCTGCTGCACGGCCCGTTGCGAAGTGGGCGTCACTAAGGCGGGGTGCGCGTGCGGGTTAATGTTTAGTTTAGTTAAATAGTTTAGTTATTTTATAAACATCAAATTGATAATATCTTAAAATATAATACATTATAATATCTATACATCTATACAGTTAAATACAATTTAAGTGTCTGTTTGTAACTTCAAATTAAGAGCTTTTTACATAATGAATCTGAAAGTATATTCGGTACTTACAATAAAATACATTTTTTTTAATTTTTGTCTGTCCGTCTGTCTGTCTGTCAGTCGGTCTGTCTGTCTGTTTGTTCCGACTAATCTCTGAAACGGCTGGACCGATTTTAACGAGACTTTCACTAGCAGATAGCTGATGTTATAGGGTCTAACATAGGCTACTTTTATTTTAGGGTTCCGTTTAAAAAAATAGGATTCCGCTTTCGTTAGTCATAAATAAAGTCGCGGGTAAATTTCAGCGATATCCCAAAGTATTGTTCCACGCGGACGAAGTCGCGGGCAAAAGCTAGTATGATATAAAAGCTTGTCGAGAATCAAACAAAATAAAGAAGTAAATTAAGTAACTTGATCTGATAGATTTATGAGACAATTTGTTTGATTCTCGACAAGCTTTTATATCATATAAATTGTATTATTACGTTATAAGTTGATAGTAAAAGTTTTAAAAAGAAAAAATATTTTATTCTTTTAGCGCATTCAAATAAAGGCTTGTTTTTTTTAAGTTTTTTACTTTTAATTTATTTATTATAATAAAATATGTGAATAATTCACATATTTAAAACTTATACACATCCATGACACGGAACATGGTAAAACTTTTTGTTCCTTCGGCGGGATTCGAACCAGCGACCACGTGGTAGTGCTCATGATTACAAACTTTCCCAAAGTAACTACTACTACAGGCACTCCAGGAGTGCCTGTAGAAGTGAAAAATCTCAAAAGTCATTTAACTAGATACTTTTTTCACCATAGTGTTTTCACTATACGTCAAATTTCAAAATGGCCCCAAAATTCTAAAAAATGGGGGCCTTTTAACTGGAGACACTTCTTTTCTCTATCGTGTTTTCAATGTACGTCAAATTTCAAAATGGCCCCATTAATCTCAAAAGTGGGGCCATTTAACTGAAGACACTTCTTTTCTCTATTGTGATTTCACTGTACGTCCAATTTCAAAATGGCCTCAAAAATCTCAAAAGTCGAGCAATGGCTCGAATGGCGGCTTATACTTATATTGTACGCGATATTGGTGTCACTCATACAACTAGATTTTAAAAACCAAGTTTCAATATACTAACATAGCTTCTAAGTAAAAATGTTTACTAACACTGTTGACCGAAATAAAAACATTTTATTTTTATTTATTTGTATTGTATCTCCCTCTCGGCACAGATTTGATGTCGAGAGCTCATTCCAGTTGTTTACTTACAAATTCCATGGATATATTTTGTTCAGTTATTTACGTCTTAAGATCGAATGTATAATTATTATTAATAAATGTTATTAAGATGATGATGATGATTACTGTAAGTTGCAAAGTGGCATATGCTTTCAGTTCTTTGAACAATGCCGAAATTTACAAAAGCATATCTTTAAAGACTGAGGAGTTCTGTTCAGTGCTTTTGGATCCAGGATACACATTGGTACAAAATCTTATTTTTTGGTAGCATATGCTTGTATTACTTCAGTAAAAGTCAAAATCACTAAATGTGTCGATATAAATTTCGAGGAGTTCCCTCAATTCGTCATGAATCGCATCAAAAGGTTTCCAGTTTAGTGACTAAAGGACCAATTTCGAATTTAAACCCTTTACAATAACAAAAGAATTTTGCAAATAGGTCCATAAACGGCAAAGTAATGTTCAAAGATCTCCGTGTTAGTGTAAAATACTATGAGAAATACCTTTTATATCATAATAATGTGATGATGTATGGTGTGATGGTGGTGGTGATGATGATGATTACTCTAATTGACATGGTAGCATATGCTTGCAGTTCTTTAAACAACGCCAAAATCCCCAAACATGTATCTATAATGAGTCAGGAGTTCTGTTCTATACTTTTGGATCCAGGGTATACCTTAAAGCAAAATATTACTTTTTGGTAGCATATGCTTGAACTTCTTTAGAAAAAGTTGAAATCACCATATGTTTCCAAACTTCAACTAATTTGTCCCCAAATTAAAAATATTGTTGTCACTCTTGTTAAAAAGAGAAGGAGCGGTTTGTATTGTATCTCCCTCTCGGCACAGATTTGATGCCGAGAGCTCTTTCCAGTTGTATATAATACTTACAAATTCCTTGCTGTAGACACCATAAATCCGCACGTCTAAATGGGTATTCAGCTAGGTCGCAAGGTAATTTTGTCATCAAAAATGACAAGGCGATTTGTCAAGCGACTCGCCGCACGGCGATAAATCCGACCCATGTAAATCCCGGACTAAAAAGGGCGTAAAGAAACACGCGCCGCTTCTCATTGTTATTACGACCGCTGCTTCCCGACCTTGACCGTTAATATTTCCCCTTTATTTGCAAAGTTAAATTGAAATAAATTAATTAAAAAGTACAATTAAATAAATATCCGACAATTTCCAAACAAAAAAGTTTTAAGAAAGTATTACAAGTTTCCGCAGTGAATTACTAGATGGCGTCGTGTTGCTCAGACTAATTTTTATTGGCACTAGAAATCACGAACATTTCTAGGTTTATTAAATACAATGAAGAATGAAGTGCGCTTTTATTCAATTGTGTACGGCGACGGTGGTTACTTGGCTAGGAACTGTTCTACAGGATGCTCACTCTACAGGTGCTTCCTCTTAACATGCACGCAACAGACCAGCCTGTATGTTGATGACCACTATTCTCCAACTCAGTTTTCATCATAATTTACCATACTTGCATCTTGACTATATACAAGTATGGCATATTGCATATAAAACAAATATTTTTTCAGTAAATTTAATCAATATAAAAAACAATGTTGTGCTAAAAATTGTTAGAATATAATAAAAATTGATATAAGGATTGGTTTTACAAAATTATTAATCATATAAATATTATCATAGTAATAAGTATACATTAAAAGACAAAGATCCCTAAAGTAATAATATATTTCATGATTAGTCGGTCAGTAATAATTAAGATTTCTTCCTAACTGTTGATGGTCAATAATCAGTCTATTGATTAGAAGTAGAACTAACTTGATATTTTTAAGAAACATAATATGATTGTGACATTTTAGTTGTTTGGTTAGTGCATGCTGTATTTACCTTTAAGTAATTGTGACACGTTCAACAGCAATGTAATAGAATATATATAATAATAATGTAACTAGTATTAGCAATTGTTGGTAAATCTAATTAATAAAAAATAGGTGAGTAAATACTACATGATATCACATTTAGGCTCAATGTGGACTGTGTGTGTGTGTAGTGCCAATTAAACTATGATACCTAATAACTAACTTTAACATTTTATTTATTTGTAAGTGACATAAAAGTTCTAGAGAATATGTGTAATATGATTTTAAGTCATTTGCATAAATATATAAAGTCGATAATTTTCACAATAAAAAATATTAACAAAAAGCTATGCTCTTAATTTTCAGAAATTTTTGCATCAAAAAACAATTTTGTCTATTTAAAACACAGCAATAAAATTGATGTATAAATTATTTATATTAACATTTAATACTTGAAATTTCACATGCCACCTCAGAACTAGTTCAGTTTGGCAATTAAAATTTAAAATTGGCCGAGTGTATATTGATAAATATTATAATTAATGGCAAGTAGTTAAAATGATTTATTCTGTAAAAAGTAGCCATGTTCTCGATATCCTAATTAATTCTAAGAAATAATGTTAAGCATATCTTTTGGGATGAAAGTAGTTTGGCTCATATCTCTTTATAAACCTCTCTTTATAAGCCTGTAGGGAATATTAGGACCCCGTCTATATAAATAATTTGTGAGAACCATTACTAGTGAAAGCAAAATTGCTTATAGAAAGAGAAAAAAAAAAAGATGTTTCTATATTATTCTTTTCTAATAAAACATTAACAAATTTCTAAGAAACAAGTAAACAAAAATATTTGAAATCCTATTACATAAAAAGGAAGCTCTTACTATCAGATAAAAACATACATGATAAAACTGAATTTGCATTCACAGATAAAGATAAATTTTATAACGGCATTGATATAGAAAATAATTATGAAAAATAAAGGATTTACCATTGAGCTACACCCCACAGGAATTCCGGTCTCCACTCCACGAAACTAAATTCATTTGTACACTTGGAACACTATCAACACATCAGATTATTTTCCAAAAATTAGATAACTGTAGTAATGACGGTTAGGGCATATTATCAGACAGTTAGAACCAATCAACGGTTTAAAATATATTTAGTACTGATTGAGATAACAGCACAATTATATGATAAGTGGGGGATTAAAGTTTGGTTTTATTTTTTGGTGAAGATGCCGAAAATAATCGGAGCCGGTGGGACAGGACAGATGTATGCGACGACTAGGCGATTTGTAATAAAATTATACACGGGACAGCGTCAAATTACGCGTCTCTCGCCTTTAGTTAAAAGGTTAACAGCCAATTGACTACAGTTTTTTTAATCAGTTAAAAATAAGGACATTCAAGCATTAATTTAACAATTTTAATGGCTCACCGATGCTAGCGGACCGCATTCCACCGTTCTCGAAGTGCGTGGGCTCGTATTTTCATCTTGTTCACGTAATACCACTTCACGAATTACTAATATTTTGTATCAAAATGCAAGGAGATATAAAAAATAAGATGACCACTGATACATTAGAACTGTCAAAATTGAACTTCACCCAAGAGATCGTGCCAAATTCCATAGACAAAATATGTTATTAAAATAGACTAAAGTTTAAAGCTACTCAATACTAGATGGCGCTGGTATGGGTACATTTAATTTGATTTGTAGTAATAATTATATTTAAATCTAAAAATATTGACCAGCTCCAAAAGCGAAAATATACTACCTACAATTACACGCTAAGCCTAGAGATTTAAAAATAATAATAATAATTAGTAATGTATTTAAGTTAATTAAATTACTAATAAATAAAATAAAAATAAAATAAAAGATGTCGCTCGCGACTTCGTGCGCGCAAAAGTTAATTTCACAAAAAATTTACATTTTTCCGCGATAAAAAGTAGCCTATGTCCTTCCCCGTGGTCTACTCGACATCTGTGCTAAATTTCATCAAAATCAGATTAGTAGTTTAATGGAATACAATAGAAACAAACAAACAAACACACAAAGAAACAAACTATTCCTCTTTAATATATTAGTATAGATTATACCTACACATACAAAATCAATACCTAATAGGTAATTTATTTATTTTAGCCTCTAGACGTGGCTTGAATTTCAGTTTACTGAAATTAATTAGTAGGTAACTAGGTATATTAATTTTGTGGAAATTCTACAAAGATTTGATAACATTTTTAAAACAGTTAATCACCAGAACATGACAAGTGTTTATTTATTATGTTGTTATTCATCTCCATGGCTTTTTTCCATTGCTAATTTGAATTACATATTAATATTATTATTAATGCTAGGTACGATTACCTACAGATGAGAATACTGCACTAACTACAATGACTCTCCTCTATATTAATTATTCTTATAGCCTAAATTCTACTGTATCTCAAACTGATTTTGCATGTTCTGCGAGTTGTTTCGTCGATCGACATGACAGGTATATGAGCGTTTTTTGTTGATTTATGATTGTTTCATGAGAAACATGGAGTCGAACGTGCCCTGAATTTGAGATTCGATCGATAACGAATAACGATTAACCACAAGTTAATTTTAATGAATGTGACCTGTTATATAATAGAGTTCCAATATTGAATGACGGAAGTGCCTGGAGCCAAATGAATGACCCTGGTCCCTTGGAGACTGGGACAGGCTCTTGTATGGGACGCTACTTGCGTCGATACGTCCCATGTCCAGGGCACCTCAAGGTGCAGGTGCGGCCGCAAATCCGGCAGAAAACCTCAAGCGGCGCAAGTATGAAAACCTTAGTAGGGATCTCATATTTGAACCGTTTGGGGTTGAAACCCTACGCACATGGGATGTCCGGGGGCACACAAACTATTCGGATAAATTTTGAAAAAACTCGGCCACCTGAGACCCCAGAGCCGGCACCTATCTGGCTCAAAGAGTTAGCATAGCCATCCAGCGAGGGAATTCTTTGAGCCTGATAGGCACTCTGCCTGATGGGGATGACCTAGAGGTTTTCTTTTTTTATAGCCTATCTTGTACTTTAGTTTTCTCTTTTTTAGTTTTTTTTTCTTGCTTTCTTTTAGTCTGTAAATAATTTAAAGTAGGTAGTGTAGTTATTATTATGTTATTGTAAAATTGTTTAATTTTGATATTCTTTTGGTGTGCAATAAAGTCAAGAATATATATTTAATATCGTTTAGCGTTTAGATAGCGTTTTGATAAAGATGTTGTTATTAATAATAAACTAGCTTTTGTGTTCTTGGAGAAAAAACTTCTTCAACAAATAAGTTTATACTATGTATAACGCGTTTTAAATGAGAATAGGAACGTCAATTACCCTTTTCTGTCAAATATCACTTGAAAAGTGGGATTCTCAGAAAAACTTATGTGCATATAAATAATAATACTTAGTCTTGCTTCGAATTTAAATAAAAACGTTAAATATTAATCAATTATCTCAACACAAATTTAACTATCATAACAGTCTAAATTCGAAACAATATGGCGCCGACTCGATCCTATTCTCATTTGAATCGCACTATAATGATGATAAGGATATGGCAATTAGGATGGGGCCCCGTGTCCAGGGCCCCATCCTGAGAGGGCCCCGTAAAACTAATAATTTCTCTCCCACGTTTATGCACACGTTGACTGCTATGTATATTTTCGAAATTGCCATATTTGTTATAAATAACCAACATCTTTATCAAAACGCTAGTGACTAATGACAATAGTCGATATCTATATATCTATATATATAAAAGAAAGTCGTGTTAGTTACACTATTTATAACTCAAGAACGGCTGAACTGATTTGGCTGAAAATTGGTAGGGAGGTAGCTTAGAACCAGGAAAAGGACATAGGATACTATTTATAATGTACGGTTCCCGTGGAATACTGTATTTACGCTTTTACGTAAAAACTACTTAACCGATCATCATGAAATTTGGCACAGATATAAAGTAGACTACGAGGAAGAACATAGGCTACTCTTTATTGCATAATAATGTACGGTTCCCGTGGAATACTGTATTTACGCTTTTACGTAACTACTTACCCGATCATCATGAAATCTGCTATAGATACAAAGTAGACCACGAGGAAGGACATATGCTACTTTTTATTGCAAGAAAATGTACGGTTCCCGTGGAATACTGTATTTACGCTTTTACGTAAAAACTACTTAACCGATCATCATGAAATTTGGCACAGATATAAAGTAGACTACGAGGAAGAACATAGGCTACTCTTTATTGCATAATAATGTACGGTTCCCGTGGAATACTGTATTTACGCTTTTACGTAACTACTTACCGGATCATCATGAAATCTGCTATAGATACAAAGTAGACCACGAGGAAGGACATATGCTACTTTTTATTGCAAGAAAATGTACGGTTCCCGTGGAATACTGTATTTACGCTTTTATGTAAAAACTAGGTACTTAATCGATCATCATGAAATTTTGCACAAATATAAAGTAGAGCACGGGAAGGACATAGGCTACTTTTTATCGCGGGAAATGTACGGTTCCTGTCAGTGCCGTGCCGCCCCTGTGTGCGATGTGTGCGGCGCACACAGGCGCCAAGACGATGAGGGCGCCGCGGGCCGCCACCGAAAAGTTAAAACATGAAGATTCGTAAAAATAAGAGGCGCTTCATGGGTATCGCACACAGGCGCTACCGGGGGTCGGCGCGGTCCTGGTTCCTGTGGACAGCTGTATTTACGCTTTTACGTAAAACTACTTAACCGATCATCATGAAAATTGGCACAGACATAGAGTAGACTACGAGGAAGAGTATAGGCTACTATTTATCACAGAAAAATATGTTTGGGGATTTAGTAAATAAGGGATTTAGGGATTTACAAATAATGTGATTTACGCGACGATACTCAAAGGAAAATTCGAAGGTGAGGAAGTTCTCATTCCGAAGATCCCGATGATCCCTACCAAATACCGATATGCCGTTTGAGTTCAAATGACTTCAATTTCCGATCCGTTTTGCATTCGCCATGACCAATAATAAGTCACAAGGCCAATCCTTAAAAGTTTGTGGTCTGAATCTACAAAATCCATGTTTTTCACCTGGTCAATTATATGTGGCATATTCACGGATCGGAAGACCATCTGCGTTATGTATTCTTGCGTCTTATAATAAAACGAAAAATGTCGTCTATTACAAGATGCTTTACTGAAGATTGCAAACCATGCACCAAAATACATGGCCCATTTTAACAATCATTAAAATAATTGATTTCTTTTTAATTATATCTATTATCCTAATGAAAAATTGCACTTAATGAAATCCAAAATCTGCTCATTTATTGCCTCTAAGGTAGAACAAAGTTTGCCGGGTCAGCTAGTATATATATAAAAGAAAGTCGTGGTAGTTACACTATTTATAACTCGAGAACGGCTGAACTGATTGAGCTGAAAATTGGTGGGGAGGTAGCTTAGCACCAGGAGAAGGACATAGAATACTTTTTATCCCGTTCCCGAAGGACTCAAAACTCGAGAATGGCTGGACCGATTTAGCTAATTTTGGTCTTGAAATAATTGCGGAAGTTCAGGGAAGGTTTAAACGGTGGGAAATGCAGGAAAAGGTGTAGGTTATAGGAGTAGGTGTAGGACTAGGACGTAGGTTACATTGTTGGTGTAGTTATTGATTCATTCCAGTTCATATTTAAGACAGAACAACGTATGTCGGGACAGCTAGAAAAGACAAAAAGACAGATACCTAAGCAACGCAGATCTTTTTAGTGCGTTACTTAGGTAGGTCTTTTTTGCAGTCGGTTTTTTATTTTTTATATTAATTATTTTATTTTACATTTTTTAGTTTAACCAACACACGCTTGGTCGATTTAAAGCAAAAATACGACTACTTGAAATAAATTACAAATTTATTCGAATGATTTAATTAAAATGGTTGTAACTATTCCTAATTAAATTTAAATACATGACGTAAGTATATTTTTGAAACCTCCATTTAATTTCCTTTAATTTGATACCCCACTCGATAGGTTTGGTTAAAAAAAAATTGAACTAAGTACTTACAATTTGGCGCTAAACTCCGCTATTATGTATTTTTTCTTTAAACTAGGTATTTTAAAAAGGACAATTGGGTTATTGAGACAAATCTGACAATACATAACGACATTAAAGGAATTTACAAACATACATACATACAAGATAGGTACGCGCGAAAAAGATAACCCTACTTGACAGTCGGGTAAAAACCATAAAATTAATATTTAATAGCCTTAAACGGCCATTCTCCAATTAGCAAATTTTACGTGTCCGGGCTTGTTTATTCCGTAATATTATCATATTCAATCATGCATTATTTTTTATATGTTAGATAGCATCTGTATCTATCTGCAAACAAAAACATTGGCTTCTGTTTTAAGTTATTATGACTAAATTAATTTAACTTATGTTCAAAAAACCTCTATTCTCTAATTACCGTGGCGTGTCCGCACACCAACTTAATCTTTAAACTTGCTTGTAGTTTTTATAACGTACAGATTTACTTTGATCCATTTAACTTTTTAAGCGATATTAAGTAACGTGTATCGCATAACAAAATATCGACTCAATAGAACCAGTCTATAATTAATTATCATTAAGTAATCGCATGTCCAATCGAAAGTTATAATTGCCGTAACATTTGCTGTTCTCGGGTGCACATCCCTAAATAAAGGTATTTGGCACATCACTACCATAGGAGTCGCGTCTCCTCCGTGTGTACCGAGGCCCAGCAGCAGTTGCACGTCTCTAACGTTAGTGTACCGCCAATGAAGCACGTGAGTATATAATTACCGTAGCCTTGGTTAAAAACTTTTCTAATTACCATTGTTCTTATTTTAATACTTGATTTTTTAAGATAGACCCAAGTTGATCATGTAAATGGAGACAGTACTTTGGCCTCCGTACGTTGTAATAAGCTAGTATTTGCATACTGTGTCGGTTTTCAAAATTTTTAAGAAAATCTATCGTTTTCTAATTACCGTATACTAATTACCATATGTTTATAATTACCGTTGTATGAAAAATTAATACTTGTTTACTAACTGAAGCCGCGATTTCTTACCAATGGAAAGTTTTCCCGCGGTTTTCGTAGATTATTATTATCATTGTCCATAAATATGTCTATATTATATGCTGAATTAATCATTAAATTATTTAATTTATAGGATGGGAAATCCCAAAAAGACCAAAGAGGAAGTTAAAGAAAAGAGAAGGCTTGCCGCTCGACAACGCCGAGAACGAATTAAATATTGTCATCCAAACTAAAAAAACTAAGTGTATACAAAATTTCAGCTCAATCGGTTGAAGATATCTGCTTCAAAATTGAGTAGCAAGATTCCACCCGAACTAACATACATTGCAAGTTAAATAAAATATGCTTTTAAAATAACCCTGTTTTGTATCAAAAACCAAAAGAAATGTCAAAAAAGTGTCAAATTTTTATTTAATTATAGCAATGATAAAGTGTCTGTTTTTACTATTGGTAGGTTATAGTTATGAGAGACGTTAATTCTATCGCTTCAATTATAATTATATGTGTACAAAATATTAATGTGTGTTATTATCATTTCATTATATCATATTTTACATAGACTTGATGATATTTTCTAATTACCGTTACATTAAATATTATTTTTTTCTAATTACCATAGTCATAAAATTTTTAAGTTTCATTATCTAGAAAACAACAATTAATTTTTACATGCCTCATTAATTATTGAATTCGTATCTTTGATTTGCTTCATATTTTAATGTGTTTAAGTCAAATCAGTGAAAAATAAAAAATGTTACGGTAATTAGGCAAAGAACGCCGAAGCGGAGAATGACCGTAAACAGGGATGACGAACCTATAGAATGCGTTCCATCGAATCCTCGAACCTATGGTATGCGGCACAATATTTTAGGCACGTCGCTGATACATAGATATTAGAAAGAGTAATTGATTTCTTTATGAATTTACCCAATACCCATCTCAATTACACCTATTTAGAATTGCAATTGACGAATCATCGATTTATTTATGCAGGCAAATATAAAACCATTTTAGCCTCGCAGACAAGTGGCAAGCTCGTTAGCATTCCGCTCTCGAACAAATCGGAAGCATCGATCGACTTAAACTGCCCGACGTTATAGGTATTAGCTGCCTCATACCTGCCGTGATTATTTGATTAATGTCTACTTTACGGAATTCGTCATTCTGCATACATTATTATACATATTTTGTGGTCAACTTCTGTCTGGCTGATATGGTACAGCCTAACCTTCTTAAAACCTCTCTGACCCTAGTAGGTAAATCGTTTGTGAGGATGGATGTATGGATGTTTGTTACTCTCTCATGAAAAAACTAATGAACGGATTTTGATAAACTTTATGTTGTATGGTAGTAGTTTAAGCTCTGGATTAGGCTACTTTTTATCCTGACAAAGTTCCTGTGGGATACTTTTTTTAAAAGAGCCGCGGGCAGAAGAAAGTACTGTACAAATCATCCAATCGGCATTCGGCAATAACGGATGAAAAAACCTATTTTTAAACCTCATAGCATTGTTAAGAGATCCAAGCACCAGGTTTGTAATATAGATTTTTGATCAGCACTGCATAATAACCGTTGATTTCGACACTATTTCAGGATAGTTCAATTTAGATATAACTAGGAAACTTTAAGCACTTATACCTACCTACTCTATTCAAATCCAATTTAATCTTAACGTAGACAAAACGATGAAAAGTGACCAAATTAATGTGTTATTGTACCTATTTTTTGCACGGTGACATTTAAATTGTTAGGTAGGTAATGCTACCAATTTAAAAGTGACATTTAAATTGGTAGCATTACCTACCTTATGGCACGATTATTTCTGTTTACGTTTAGAAATTTAGTCTGAACGGAGAGAAGAAAAATAAATATCTTTTCTATGCGCATTATCATAAAAAGGAAACAATAGGCGCGAACGTATCAATTTGTAAATGAGACTATAATACTGGGTGACTTGTCAAAAATAAAACAATTATGTTAAACATACGCCACATTTCCAAACAAACGAACTTGTTAAAATGTAGTTTAAATGTGATGTAAAGTTTAAAATTACAAAAGTTCATAAAAAAATATTTTTAATAGGTTTATGACTTATGTAATTAAAAAATTATTTAACATGAAATTGAGTTACACTTAAACGGAGGGTTAAAAAAATGTTTTCATACACTTCCCTTCAGTACATATTTAAGTTTAAGAATAAGAATGATTTGCAAGTACATAATTGACGATTACGACTACAAAAGTGAGGGTATAGGTATATAGTATATACTATATATATATTACTTAAATATTTGAGCAATAAGAGGATTTTCATTTGTTAACTACCTTTTATATTCAGCGAAGCATTTAAATTAAAATTTGTTAGGCAATAATTGGCACTAATTATTATGGAGGGATGTAATTATTTTTATATTGGATAGTGATAAAAGTGTTGCTATAATTGGACGATCGCAGACCGCCGATGGGCGGGCACGATAGAGTAGAAAGTGACAAAACAATATGCAAATATGTATAATGGTGCCGCGTCATCCAACCAATTTGGTCCCATCGTACTGTATTGATTGAAGGACAGGAACAATTATAGAGTCGATTTATTGTTATTTTAGTTTTAGATTAAAAAAAACTATAACAAAATAATTAAATAATAATAGAATGCTTTAATTAGAGTCATATTAGTTCAATGCTTTTCATCACTAGATGACGCTATGCTGTATATAATATTCGGTATAACCGATGCACAGAGTACGGCAGGCTATATTATAATATAGCCTGCCGTACTCTGTGCATAGTATACGATACACATAAATTAACTAGCTGTTGCCCACGTAAATATAGTATCCAAAGCAGCAAGTTTTTCAGTAACCTATGTTTTAATCCAGAGCCTAAACTACTACTGTACCAAATTTCATCGAAATCCGTTCAGTAGTTTTTGCGTGAAAGAGTAACAAACATCCATCCGTCTTCACAAACTTTCACATTAACTATAATATTAGTAGGACTGTATGACTCTACCGATCTCTAAAGAGCCCCCGAGACGATCAAACGGTACGACTCAAACACGTAAATTTTATTTTGAGTCAAACCAATCTGATCGTTTACAAAGCTAGTTTGAACGGTTTGTCAAACGTTTACGGGTTTGAAGCTCGTTTGATTTCCATCAAACGAGCTTCAAACAACAGCTATGTACATATTTTTGTTTTGTTTGACAGTAAAGTGACAGTGAAACTGAACAGTGCCGTTTGACAAACCGATCAAACCGACGTCAAACGGTTGCATCAAACACTTATGCTTCACGTAAGATTTGAGTCGAACCGTTCTATCGTTTCGGGCCCCCGACTTTGTATATGAACACAAAGTCGGGGGCCAACAAGATAGAACTGAGAATCAAAAATGGAATCAAATTAAATAGAGTTGATCTTTATTGATATTGAAACTATAAAACATAGCTTATGATAACTTAAATTTTTTAAAACATTAGTTTTATCACCTACAATTTATAAATGTACAAATATGTTATAATTCTGTGCAATAACAATTACTTTAAAAATGTACGAGTAAAGCAACTCCACGCCATCAAATCAGCATATTGAAATTGGTATAATGATAGTATCATCAATCGTTTAGCATAAAACATGACGGTTTGCCAACGGCGGAGCGGCTGTAAACAGGTCTATAGTTTCTACAATAGTCTATTGTCTAGAGAGGAGATATCTCCGGTAGAAGTAGTGTTCTGTTGGAGATATTCTGTGAGATTTACCCATTATAATACTAACTTTATTTTCGGCCCCTCCTAAGTCTGAAGATAGAGTACTATTACCTTCCTAGCTTATGGCAAATCACACAAAATTAGATTCAAATACTTAGGTCGTAGGCGATAACTAACTACTTTAGTGATCCGTGGAACGAATGGTTCGACTCTACTGGAGATACCAGTTACCACGGCCAGAAAATGACCATGAAATATTGCTAATTACGTTTCTGGTTTCGTCGACAAAATGAGGCCCACCTAAGGCATAATATTTTTACACCTATTTACCTCTTCTACAGACGAATAATTGCACATTCTTTATCTATACTAATATAATGAGGAAAAGTTTGTTTGTTTGTATTGAATTACTATATACGACCTCTAAAGTCCGTTTGAAAAACCAACAGTAGTTTCGGAGCCTATTCATTTTGAATAGGCTCCGAAACTACTATACCGATTTCGATAAAGTTCGACACAGATATAGAATAGACCACGGAGAAGGATATAAGCTATTTATTAGTGTGGCAAAATGTACGGTTCCTTCTAAAATTCATTTTGCGCGTACGAAGTCACTAGTAATATCTAGTAAATCTATAAAAGGCAACAGTTATTGGTCGCCTAGCTAGAGCCTTCGCATCTAAACGGCAAATGACCGGCGGTGGTCTATGGTCCTAATAAGCATAACCACAAGAAGACACCGTGCTTCCTTTACAGCTACCTACATTTTATCGTTTATTAGGACGTCCTAGCATTAGTCATAGAGGAACTGCGCCATAAAACGATCCGATACATTTCTAGACGTTAACCGAATCGATATCCGTTCCTTAAGTTATTGTTTCTATGAATTACTACAGCGATGTAGAAGTTATAGATACACATGCTCTGTGTATCTATAAATTCACATGTCTGTAATATTTGAGGGATTTTTGATAATTTCCCATAAGGTAATAATTAATGAATTGCCCTTATATCCTCGCGTTGAAGCTAAGATAGTAGCCAGTAGGTTAAAAACATAATAATAAAACATAAAAAACAAAAGAAAATGAAACAAAAGAGCAAGAGACACTCGGGCAGAAAGACAAGGAGAATGTAGAGTCAGCTGATGTGTAGCATTTCACTTTACACTGAATCAAACGAAGTTTAGGTTGGGTGTTAATTTTATATCAATGCTGTTATCAGAATTATAAATGCAATTTATATGCAGCACAGAAGCAGCACCAATCAAGTAAGTAACGCACAAAACTAATTTTTGCATACAATGGCCAAAGATTTTACCTCGAAAAACAAAGCGAGCGCGCGCAAAACTATATCTTAATTATTAGTATATAGAGTCTTCTTCTGTGTGATATTACTTAATAAGTTGCATTTCGTTGATTGTTCACGTTTTTTGTTCGCAAATGATATGTAATTGTCAGCCATTTTGAATTAATTGGCGCTAAATATGGCGCGCATTGTGTTGATCCAATTTGAAACAATGAGGACTGCTAATTGTTACTGTTTTAGGAGACAGTTTATTGGGGCCTTGTGCGATAAGGAAAATCAATTAACTAATTAAAATATCTTTATGATTAACATTATACCATCATTTATTTAATGGCAGTCACATTTTGCTTTGTTAGAGTTCTTTAAACTATGAAGGTTTTAAAAAGTTAGAGCCTGTGTTCTGCGACATGGCTACTACTGAAAACTTTAAGAAAACAGCGGCATCGGGTTAATAAGATTTACTTTTTTAATAGCTATCTTAAACTTACCTATTAACACACAGACATATAATATATATATAGAGTTTGAGTAAGGTTTTAGGAGAAGGTGGTTATTGCGTTGAAATCACTAACTTTTATTTAAATAGGAGATTTAAGTAAGCCACTAGTCAGACACCATTTTCTCTTTAGCTCATCATAGAACAATGTGTCAGTCTGGTGTATGTCCTCATTAATTCCTCCGAATGTCCAAATTAAATAATTATAATATTTTAATAGGTTTCCGTTTCGCCAGAGACAATGGAGGTGCTGGTGATTATCATAATAAAGAGATTTGTTCACCGCGCGGCCTGGGCACCGGACGCTGGCGCCCAGTCGTACTGACGGCAAAACAAGCGATACAAGGTATACAAAACATTCGCAAGTCGCAACAAATTGGAATAGACCTAATACTTAAACTTGTAAATATGGATTCATAGAACATTACATACACTCTAAATTAATTGTAACACCTGACTTATACTACATTATTGGGGTTCCGTACCCAAAGAGTAACAACGGGACTCTGTTACTAAGATTCCGCTGTCCGTTCGTCTGTCTGTCACCAGGAACCGTTATAGTTGAAATTTTCACAGATTGTATTTTTGTTGCCGCTGTAACAACAAATACTACAAACAGAATAAAATAAATATTTAAAAGCGCTCCCATACAATAAACTTGATATTTTACCGTTTGGTACGGGACCCTTCAGTCCGACTGGCACATTTTTCTGTTTTCGATAAGGCTCTAGATAAATGCGTCCGAGCGACCGAGCGGCTTGGCCGTTACACCGCGAAATTACAAGCAACTGTATGCAATGATTTATTTGAATAGCGGAGCGTTTGCATATAGTTGCTTGTAATTTCGCGGTGTAGCGGCCAAGCTGCTCGGTCGCGCGGACGCATGTAACTAGAGCCAGTCTCCATGACTGGTAAAAGTATCATCGTTCCTTTGTTTCTTTTAATTTCTTACTTAGAACTTATTTTCAGCAGTTTTCAATAAAAATACTTTTTCATAAAAGTAAAACATCTCAAAATATAATTTTTTGCTATCTCTACCTGCGCCGTGAAGGCATGTGTCCACGAAATCAATCGGGATTATTGAATTATGTATTGAATTGAGCACATTCTAGATGGGCCACCTGATTGTATGTGTTCTCTTATTGACTTATGGTGTTACAATAGACGCGGGTATTTGTATGGAAATCGGTATTAGTTGTGTCTATTATAACATAATGATTGGGTGGATGATACGTTGGAACTTAGAAATATCGTCGCTTGGAAGGAAATAATTAAAATATGTATTTATTAATTTACAACTGTTTGTTTTATGTACCTATATGTATATTTTGTAGAAAATATATAAGTAAGTATTATTTACTTATACCTAGGCTTAAGCAGAGTGCATTGTGCAGAGTGGTGTAGACGAGAAGACATGCGTTACGCTATTAATAATTAGCCTACCCCAAAAGATCGTCAATTGTTTCGGTGGAGCTCGTAACTGACTCATCACTAGGGTTGCAACTTGCAAGATGTCCTGAATTTTCCAGGACGTCCCGTATTTTATAAATATTATTGAAAATGTCTCGCAGTGCCGCGCGCCGGAACAAGCGCTGTCCCGTAAATCTCGCCCTAAAAATTGGCTCGATCTTCAGAGAAATATCAAAAATTCGTCTCTAATTAATTTTGCTTTTTTGTTCCTGGTCCTTTATAGGGTGAAAAAACAAGGCAACCCTATTCATGACGCAGCCGCCAGTCACAACGCATCTTTAGATAGCCAAGTAGTTGCATCCACGTAGGTAATGGTTTACCGACGGGTTAAAAAACCCGCCCGCACAGTTATACCTGTCAGGTAAGGTTGAGCTGATACTGTATGGAAACCTGCACAGTTGTGCAACACACGCGCTCCGGTTTACCTGTGCAGGGAAACCTTTCAGGTGTACCTAACTACCTACCATTAATGACCGTGTATGACTATCATTATTCGTGCTAACCCACCACGCGGTTTTGTTAATGTCATTGCTCGGATAGGCTTAAATTTTGACATGCAGATCCCTCTTTATAATATAATATATCTATGCGCAGATCGAAATCAAATTGGAAAATTTGGATAAAGTACTTAAGCCTTAGACATAAGCTAATAAATACGTATTTCTTAAGAAAGCCGTTTTACGTTTTAACCCTTATGGGATGAAAGAGGAGTTAAATTTGAATACGATGAAAAATTTTACGCCAGCGATGGCAATTGCCAATTGCCATAGACATTTATAAGAGATTTCAGATTTTTCATAATTGCGAACTTCGTGACGGTTGGAATTAATTCAATACAGATAATATTGATCGATTGCAGTCAATACACGGCGGTTCGGGGAACGCCATCGGCCGCGGCACCATAACCATAAAAAGAATAAGTGACGTCACAACCCGTGACATAGACAATAGAGCGGCGCGGTGCAACAAAAGAGGTTGCACACAGAATTTTGATTATTTATTGATTGCTTTATTAGTTTCTGTCGTCTTGGCGGGAATTTGAAAAGGCGCGCATCTTAAATTTTTTCAAAATTGAACAAAATTTTTATTTATTATTATTTTATTTGTAAATAAGTATAAATAGCTTTATTTTAAATAAATATAGTGTATAAATAATAAAAATGGACGGAGACGAGGCGGGCGGGGATAACCCGCCCACCTCAAAGAAAAGACCTCGGCCTCCTGATGATCCTCGGGGGGCTTCAAGTGCTGGCGGCGGAGGTGGTGAGAGTAACTTTTTAGCATATAGAAAACCAAATTATAAGAGACTATATTCCGAAAATTCGATCAACACAGAATTCAAAGTATTTATAGAAAGCAAACTAGCACAGGAGAGACTTGGAAATAAAAGTCCAATTTATCTTAACAGTATATTTTCAAATATAAAAGGAGTTGTGGCAATACGGCGTATTAACGCAAATAAGATAGTTGTGATATTTAAACAACATAACACGGCCAATAATTTTATCAACAATATTAACTTTCTTGAAAAATATGATATGAAAGCATATATTCCAGCTGCTCAAATTGAGAAAACTGGCATTATACGATTTGTACCGGCAAATATATCGAATAAAGAACTATTTACTAATTTAACATCTACATATGAAATAATTGCAGTAAGAAGATTCATGAGAAAAGTCGGTCATGATCTAATTGGTACACAAACTGTTAGCATTACATTTTTATCAAACACTTTACCTGACAATGTACAGTATGACTTATTTTCCTATAGAGTATTCGATTATGTTGCTCCTTTGCAACAATGTTATAAATGTTTTAAATTTAACCATTCAGCTAAGATTTGTAATGGCAAGCAGCGTTGCTCAATTTGTTCAGGCGAACACTTTTATAAAGAATGTAATAAAACAAATGAGATTTGCTGTATCAATTGCAGTGGGCCTCATCTGGCTATTTCCAAACAATGTCCAATTAAGATAAAGAAAATATTAGAAAAGAAAAATAAAATTACTTATGCAAGCGCTGCTACCACTACAAAAGAAAATGTTGACTTTCCTCCTCTGCCATCACGTCCCATCCCTGTAAATAAAAATGTAAATAGTGTAAATAATATGTCTCAAAGTGTAAATAAACATGTAAATAAATCTGTAAATATTAAGCCTATCTCTCAAGATGTAATTATTACTGATATTAAATCTCAAATAATTGGAAACAGTGATGTACTTATGGCCCTAGTACACACTCTGGTTCAAGTAGGTAATAAAAATGATGATGAACCTATTACCACATCATTAATTAAAGATATGCTTATTAAAAATCTGTCAACATAATGGATACGCAATCTTGTGATTCGTCATTTCTACGTATTGCGCAATTCAATGTTCAAGGAATAAATAATAAAAAACCTCTTCTTACCAAATTTTTAAATGAAAAATATATTGATATTTGTCTTATAAATGAAACATGGTTAAAAGACCATCAATCTTTTCGTATTTCTGGTTATAATTTTTACAACAAAAATTCTAAAAACCCACGTAATGGTGTTGGAATATTGGTTAAACCATATTTGAAATACAATATTATAAATACAACCTTTTATGAAGATATACAAACAATAGCTATATGTGTATATACTGAGAATACAACATTGACTATTCTCTGTGTATACTGTCCTCCCTGCAGTGGGCACATAAGAATGAATAAATTGCGCAATATTTTAAGAGATTTACCAAAACCTGTTTTTATAAGCGGTGACTTCAATGCACATCACATTGCTTTTGGATGTCTGTCCACCAAAAGTCGAGGTCAAAATTTGTATGATATAATTGATGAATTTGACTTATGCATTTTGAATAATGGTAGCTTCACAACAGTAAATTATCCTACACGCAATCCCTCAGCAATAGATGTAAGTTTTGTTAGTCCACATTTGGCCCCACTTTGTGAATGGTTTGTACATGATGATACCATGGGAAGTTATCATTATCCAACAATTACAAACATTACAATGTGCATTGAAAGATACGCAATCAACGAGTATGATGACAGATTTTTATACCATAAAACAGATTGGGCTAAGTATAATGAATTATCTAGTTCAGTCTTTCATGAAATGATGGTTAGTGAAGAGGACCCAATGAAATCTTACGAGGAATTTTGTAGCAGGCTTGATAAACTTAAGCAAATGGTTGTTCCTAGATTTACTAGGACCAGCTTCAGGAGTAGACCACCAGCCCCCTGGTGGAACGCTGTATGTGAACAAGCCGTCATCAAATCTTATAAAGCTCTGAAACTTTACAGAAATGATCCTACATTCGACAATTACATCAATTATAAAAGAATAGATGCTTTAAAAAAGCGTACTATAAAAGAGCAAAAGAAGAACAGTTGGAATAGTTTTTGTAATAGTTTTAATAGAACTACTCCCATCAGCAAAATCTGGAATCTCATTAAAAGATTTAAGGGTATTAGAACTGGTAATAAGTCATATACAAATGAGTTTGTACAACCACTTTTAGACAAGCTATCTGATAATTCCAATTTAGTTGATCCGAACTTATTAGAAAATTATTTTAATTCTAATAATGAAAATCCTCAATCAAGGTTTCTATTGGATCCTTTTACATGGTCTGAATTTTTAATGAGTATATGTTCTAGGAGAAATACTAGTCCTGGTTTAGATGATTTTCCATATTTATTAATAAAATATTTACCTGATACCATACAAAAAATATTTTTGAACGTTCTAAATAGTCTTTGGCATAAAAAGTTAATACCAAGTTCATGGAAAACTCAATGTGTGATACCCATACTTAAACCAGATAAACCTCCTGATCAGGCTAGTTCATATCGTCCAATCTCCCTATCGTCATGTCTTGGAAAGATATTTGAAAACATGGTGAAGTCTCGCTTAGACTGGTATGCAGAATCTAATACTATCATCCCTCATGTTCAATATGGATTCCGTAGAGGAAGGAGTTGTGCTGACAGCTTCATTTCCCTCATAAATGATCTGAAAAATGCAAAAGGTAATAAATTACACTCAGTTTGTGTATTTTTGGATGTGCAGGGTGCATTTGATAGTGTGGATCCTGGCATACTGGTGAAGGTACTGAGTAGTGCTGGTGTACCTGGATACTTATGTAAATGGATCTATGATTTTCTTACTAACAGAATATTATATGTTAAACACAATAATATTTTACATGGACCTAGAATTGTATCTAAGGGAACAATGCAAGGCGCAACATTGTCGCCTTTGCTATATAATTTGTATATATGGGAGATATGTAAATATGTAAATATTAAAAATGTAAATATACTTCAATTTGCAGATGACTTAGTGTTGTACAGTTCAGATGTTAACTTATCAGTAGCAATTGAAAATGTTAATGCTTGTTTAATGCGGTTATGTAATTATTACCAGCTAAGATTAAATTTGAAAATAAATGCAACCAAAAGTAGTGTCATGATATTTGGAAAAGACACACCTGCAATAGATGTTACTTATAATGGTGAGGTTATTCAAAGAGTAGCCTCACACAAATTCTTGGGTGTTTACATTGATCAGAAGCTATCATTTGAAGACCACATTAAATATATATCCAGAAATGCATTGAAAGGTATTAACATTTTAAGATGTCTAGCTGGTGTTACATGGGGCGCAGATCCCAAAATACTTTCAGTGTTATACAAATCTATTGTAAGAAGCCATTTTGATTACAGTTCTTTGGCCTATTTAAATAGCATTCACACTCAAAAATTAGATATAATACAGAACAAGGCTTTGAGGATTATATCTGGGGCAATGTGTTCAACTCCCATAAGGGCCATGGAAGTTGAAACAAATATTATGCCCTTGATATTGAGACGACTTTTGCTTGCAGAAAGATACTGTCTTAAACTTTTATCATCAAATAATTTACAAATCATAAATAGAATTGTACCTCACCCAATAATTACAGATGGTCCACTAGCTTCACCTCAAGACCTTCTGACACATACATCTCCAACTTTATGCCGGATTTTCCTAGAAATACAGTCTCATTATTCAAACATCAAAACACATTCACACTGGCCATGTTACACACATTCATATAGTAGTATAATACATCCTATTATGATTTTAACTAAGTCTATTGACAACAATTCAGAGTTTCTTGCATTTTTAGAAGAAAATAGTAAGTATTATACAATCTACACTGATGGTAGTAAAGGTAATGAATATGTGAGAAGTGCCATATATGATCCACAAAAACAGATTGCTCAAAGCTTTGTTCTAGATAAACAGTGTTCGATATTTACGGCAGAGGCATATGCAGTTTTTGAAGCCTTAAAATTCATTAGTGCTTTAAATAATAATTGTAAATATTTTCTAATCTTAACAGATTCTTTAGGTCTCATTAATAGTCTAAAGCATATTAATTTTAATTTTAAAACGAATTATATTATATATTTTATTAAAGATTTTGTCTGGCGGTTACATAACAAAGGAGTAACAATTGCCTTTATGTGGGTCCCTTCACATAAAGGCATTTCTGGAAATGAAATTGCAGACAAAACTGCATATGATGGGGTCAACGCCCTGAATGTCAAAAGTGTAGTGAGGGTACCAATGACTGACTTTTATTATAATGTAAATATGTCCATAAGAAGCATGTGGGAGGATTTTTGGAATGAGGACCAAAAACTCAAAGGAAAGTGGTATGGACGGATACAAGAAAATTTAGCAATAAAACCATGGTACCATGAGCTGAAGATGGCTAGCCGTGATTTTATCACAACTATAAATAGACTGAGATTTGGCCATAACTCTGCACCTGCACATCTTAAGAGACTAAACATAATAAACAGTAATATTTGCACTTTTTGTAACGTTGGGATCGCAGACATGAACCACATTTTTTTCAAATGCCCAAACTTCACCATTCAAAGACTAGTGTTGGCAAGTGAAATAATTGAAGTCAGTGATACCTCCCGCCGCCAATTGTGTGATTTGCTCCAAAATAAAAAATATTATAGTGCGTTATTCAAATATATAAAAAATACTGTGGGAACTATTTAAGTGTTAATTTAAAAGAAACCTCAATAATATAAGACTTGGCTTAAAGGTCTTGTTACCAGGCCATTAAATCTTCAAAAAAAAAAAAAAATTAGTTTCTGTCGGTTATTTAAATTGATACTATTTATGTGCCTCTGGTTACGCATACTCACGGCTCACCGCACTTTCATATCGATATTACTGTGTTGATTTATGAAGCCTTTGATGTAGTATGCATATCAAAGATTTCAACTCATGCATATATTATTAACTAGCTTTTGACTAGACGACTTCATCCGCGTGGAGTTCGGTTTCCATACAATTTTTTTGTCAAAAATCCTTTATTATCGGATGCCTACGTTATTACAACTATCTGTATGCCAAATTTCAGCAAAATCCTTTCAGTAGTTTCGGCTGTGTGATAGAGTCAGTCAGGTTTTCCTTTTGTATATTTAGATTATTCATGTTGTACAATGTGTTGCTTACTAAATCTTTAATTAATCATTTGGTTAACCACCCGAAAACTGGTTATGTTATGGAAAATGTATATTAATTACCGACGTTTGCCACTCTACCTCTTATCACAACTCTACCTTTGAGTCTTTACCTGAGTAGAGCTTATAGTGAAGCAGATTGTTTAAGTCAATGATTATTGCAACATATTATTATGTTATATTCAATGTTATCTACAATATGTAAATATGTAGGCTCGAAATTTAGAATGCTATTATTAATCTGCGAATCATTAATTACTCATTTATTATAATATATCATTCCATCACATATCATACAACTTCTTTAACCTCTCGGGCGTCGGACTGTTAAAATTTTAAAAGCGGGTGGTGTCAGCGGGTCCGGCGTCCGGCACTGAAGGCGTTCGCGCGGTTTCTCCGGTTCCGGTTTTTCAAGATTATATTAATCAATTGATTTTAAAACTATTGCATGTTATATATATTTAGAAAATAGAATAAATTCCTTATATGATGATGTAACTGGAATTTAAAAAAAACTTAACGAATAAAAGCAATCATGATGTGAACACAAAAGAATTGTTTTTTTTTTCCCAATTCTTAGTTTTTAAACTCAACAAAAAACATTTTTAATTTGATTTTGCGTTAATTACATTCTGTGGATATATTGTTCATATTATTTAATAACAAAACAGGCCAATGTAAAAAAAAAATCCATGACCCCCCTTGAGCGTTACGCGGTATTATACGCCAGAAGGCACCCGCGCTTGTTTTTTCGATTTTTATTATTGAATTGTTAGTAAAACCTTGGCACATTATACATTTTTAGAAATTAGAAGAATCGTTCTACACAATGAAAAAATAAATTAAAAGAAATATAAACTACATAATGCAAAATATCAAACATGATTTCACTGGAAATGAATTTTTTAATGTTGGTTTTTGAAGCTAAATTATGGCGAAAATTTATATCACACGCATACGAAAGTTTTTATTTAATTAAATAAATACGTGTTCAAATAACGATATATATAAAAAAATTCGTGATTTGTGCACAAAATTAACCAAACATCAATGATTAGTGGAGTGGAGTGAAATTGGTGTCAAATTTCTTTACTCTGAGACAAACAATTATTTATTTTATTATTGAGTACAACAGCAAAGACAAAAAACTATAACAGCTTTGTTTTATCCCTGTACTAAGTAAATAAATTTCAATCACAGATAAAAATCCAGATATTTACAAATGAGAATAAACAGAAAATATAGCAATAAAAATGGGCAAATGTGCCGGCCGACGCCCATCCTGGTGGTTTTTATTTGTATTTATGTGCCGCGCGACGCCCGAGCGCTAAACCAGAGCCTTAAGGGCCAATTTCACCAATGAAATTGAACGCGCTCAGTATACAATAAACTCGCTTTGCGCGTTTAAACGCGCTTATAACTCCGAATTGTATTTCACCAACGTAAACGAAACACGTTTCCAGCTAAGCTGAGTTTAGGTTCTGAACGCCGGTTTTCGTCGGTTTAACTTCGTTGAACGCGTTCAAGAGCTATCATGTACGAAGTGTCTTAAGATGACAGTTGTCATGTTTGTATTTATAAAATCAGTATTCATTTGTCTTTAATATCACATTAGGTACTTCATAGAAATCGAATTTCTAGAAAAACACACTTTTCCAAATATATTTTACGTCTTTAATATTTTAAATCAGTTTTCGTTATCGTGATTAGCGTAAATATGGTGAAACCCGTTCGACGTAAAACGAGACGCATGAACTCGCTTAGTGAGAACTAAGTTTTATAAAACGAAGTTTTTATTGCGAATGGTGAAATCGCCCCTAATTCTCATATTTAAAGTAGACTTTAATGGATTTGATCTCTTTCTGTCATTGAATGTTAGAACAGCACAGACAAATCAAAAACCGTGGTTCAGCGTTAAACGTCGTTTTAATACGTTGGTTAAAAAGAGGCTAAGTCTACGTCACTACACCCGCATGTCCATCACTAGTTGCGATCAATTAACTACTGCTACTTAGTATTAAAGGTATGCGCGCGCATGTTATGGTAATGTTGTAATTGGAACTCGCCGCCGCGGCACAAAGGTATCGCATCATCGGCGACGTGCGCGCAGACCAGCGGTACTGGGAAATCGATACACATACCTGCTTGTACAGCTCGTACTTACCGTTCATATTTCTTAGGCTCGTAGGCTACAGGTAGTTAAGCAACAGGCACCTAACATGAACACAACACAAGAAGGACATCAAGAAGGACTACGGAGTAGTCAAAAGACCACATAATTAGGTAATAGGTATTGCAATATTATGGCCACAGTAATGTTCAACTTTAGAGGTATTATGTGCCTATATCATCGGCAATAGCTTTGCCTATATCTAAGTTTTAAACCAGTAAGAAGAAACGAGCTTTCCAATAAAGCAATTGTATCTATCTGGCCACAAACAATTTGACGCATGAAAAAACGTGTGCATTAAAAAGTTAACGTCCAAACTTTTAATTGTTATTAAATTCATGGCCAGTATGCCGCGGACGTCCATCGGCCCTACAAAGGGCCCGGCCGCGGCCTGCATGGTAATGACTGTCACCTGCGTATTGATTGTAGGGCTATAAACCTTCGCCTCGAATTAAATCTAACTATAAAATAAGCCATCAAATATTGACATACACACTAACAAGTACCTGTAGGTATTCTAATTTTAACGAGAGTAGCAAAAATGTCTTTAAAAAAAATTAAAGTTTCCATTAGAAAAAAAACCCACCTAATAGAAATTGCTATTTTTAAATTTTTTTTAAATAAAGAAAATGATTCTTAAACAGGATGTCTTCGAAACAAAAAGCGTAATCAGGGAACGCTGATTTGAATTCTCGTTCCCAAAATATACTGGATGTCCCAGAAGTCGACGTCGTCCCTTCGAAGGCTAATAGACCAGCTCATGACTCACCAGAATATCGTAATATGACCTTAGTAAAAAATCTTTAGTTTTCGAGATATTGGCACATTTAATAATTTCTTAAAAATTACACCTCATGTCAGTTTTTAGACTCCCGCAACTACAATTTCCCGTATTGTGGGATACAAATTTGTATTGCGGAATCCTGACTAGTTCTGCTATTGACCACGGTTATAAACAAAGCTAATAGAGTTTGAACTTTGTAGAAAAAAAGAACAGTTTTTCCTAATCGTGATTTCAAAAACTTTTTCTCCTAACTTTCACTATCCATACTGAACAAAAAATACACCACACTAACCTGGGTTGTTACTTTAAAAAGTTGCTCATTTTATGTAGTTTTTAAAATAGTAAAATAGTTGCTATTAAGCTACGTCAAAAATTTTTTTTGCTATTTTAAGTGCACAGAGAACACATTTTGAATGTTTTTCTTTAGTTAGAATTTCGAACAAAAACACTCGTTACATTGAAATCAGCCAGATGTTTACTTAAAAATTGTACGTTGAAGTTAATTAATTAATTAATTAACTTAATTCATGCTTACTAAACTTAGAAACTAAACAGAATACAAGGATTTTTTTTAAACTGTAAGGAGAAATGCAAAGAAGGAGAACACATTAATAATATCATTTAATGAGTTAGACTCATTAGAGTGAGAGTAGGTGACGGCACGCACGTCTTTTGTTTGTTCTATACATGAGTTTGTTTATTAGTTACAAGTACATTACGCTATTGATGTGCATCGTTTTGTTGTTTTCTTACTTTTAACGGATTTTGCATTGTAATCTGGACTTGAGTACCTTAACCTTTTGCGATACAAATTATCTGCAGCAGCACCGTTGCCTCTGTATTCCCCGTAAATGTAATGCATGTTAGCATACTGATGTATAGTATACGTCATAATGACTGGTAGTAAGACGCGTATCACAGAAACATAAAAATCCAGAAGAGAGCCATGTCAGTTCTTTACTGTCTCCAAGCACACTTAAGTCCGAGTCACTAGGCAAACGAAGTCCAAATTACAATGCAAAATCCGTTAAAAGTAAGAAAATAACAAAACGATGCACATTAATAGCGTATCGTACTAGTAACTAATAAACAATCTCATGTATAGAACAAACAAAAGACGTGCGTGCGACCTATTCTCTCACTCTAATGAGTCTAACTCATTAAATGATATAATTAATGGGTTCTCCTTCTTTGCATTTCTCCTTACACTTTAAAAAAATCCTTGTATTCTGTTTAGTTTCTAAGTTTAGTAAGCATGAATTAAGTTAATTAATAATTAATTAATTAACTTCAACGTACAATTTTTAAGTAAACATCTGGCTGATTTCAATGTAACGAGTGTTTTTGTTCGAAATTCTAACTAAAGAAAAACATTCAAAATGTGTTCTCTGTGCACTTAAAATAGCAAAAAAAATTTTTGACGTAGCTTAATGGCAACTATTTTACTATTTTAAAAACTACATAAAATGAGCAACTTTTTAAAGTAACAACCCAGGTTAGTGTGGTGTATTTTTTGTTCAGTATGGATAGTGAAACTTAGGAGAAAAAGTTTTTGAAATCACGATTAGGGAAAAGTTTTCTTTTTTTCTACAAAGTTCAAACTCTGTTAGCTTTGTTTATAACCGTGGTCAATAGCAGAACTAGTCAGGATTCCGCAATACAAATTTGTATCCCACAATACGGGAAATTGTAGTTGCGGGAGTCTAAAAACTGACATGAGGTGTAATTTTTAAGAAATTATTAAAAGTGCCAATATCTCGAAAACTAAAGATTTTGTTACTAAGGTCATATTACGATATTCTGGTGAGTCATGATCTGGTCTATCAGCCTTCGAAAGGACGACGTCGACTTCTGGGACATCCTGTATATAATATAACATAATTAAAAATTTATAGATTATCCTATAAAATACTTAAATAGGGGATCGGACTACATCTGAAATTTTTAGTT
The DNA here is from genome assembly GCA_905404095.1 of Glaucopsyche alexis. Classification (NCBI taxonomy): domain Eukaryota; kingdom Metazoa; phylum Arthropoda; class Insecta; order Lepidoptera; family Lycaenidae; genus Glaucopsyche; species Glaucopsyche alexis. The sequence continues at coordinate 29,645,991 of FR990047.1, forward strand.
TCATTAATATATTCAAAAATATTGAGGCATTACTACTTAGTAAATGTAAAAAAATATATTATTTTATGTGTAGTTTGCTAATTCAAAGGCCCATGGGGGGGATTGGGGATTTTAAGGATCAGGAACGCAAGTCGCAGCACCAGAGGAGTTACAAGTGTAACTCCTCTGTTGCTGCGAGTGTCCATGGGCGGCGGTAATCGCTTACCATCAGGCGATCCATCTGCTCGTTTCCTGGTTCATTACATAAAAAAAAAAAAAAAAAAAAAAAAAAAAAAACATTTAAAAAGTACCAAAATTTTTTTTTTTGTGGAATTGGTAAACAAAACCTACATTATTAGTTTACTCACATCATATACAAAAACATTCATTATGGTAAGTATGAACTTAAACGCACAAATATCGGAGATATTTACAAATATATTCCGGCGGCCATATAACCTACAAGTGACATCATTTGTAGGTCGATTTTAGTATGGAGCTTTTTTAGGAGACTCGAGACTCGCGAAATTTTTTATACAAATCGCTGTATCTTTGAAAATATTGACTTTTGATATACGGTTTCTTCTGAGAAGGTACTCATATTTAAGAGTACTATTCATTTATGCAATAAAAAAAAATCAGTCCGATTGCCTATTGTATTCATAACCACACGGCCGATATTGTGCTGTGAAACTCGTTGCGTTGTACGTTGTAGTGTGAGAGTCCATGCCTAGCGCGAGCTGTCAGGAAATGTTAAACCATTTTATTTTTCTGTAAATTACGAAGGTTTTTAGTTATGCATACCGTCATTACTCATATAATATTGTAATATGTAAGTAGCCTAATATTGGGTTAATATTTCAGCCTCCATGGTCTAGTGGTTCGAGCAATGGCTCTCGACTCGGAGGTCGTGGGTTTGATTGCCGCATTGGAGTAACAAAAAATATTGTTTCCAAGTTTGGTTAGGACAATGTAGGCTGATCACCTGATTGTCTGCCAAGAAAGATGATCCATGCGTCGGATAGGCATGTAAAAATTTTGGACCTGTGCCTGATCTCTCGTCAGTCGTGTCGGTTATCCGTCCCACTGGATTATGAGAGTAAAGGAATAGATAGTGCTCTTGTGTACTGCGCACACACTTGGGCACTATAAAATTACTCATGTGTAACTGGCCTGGTTTCAATGAAACCGACCACCGTCACCGAAATCAGTGTGGGGAGTTATATTATAATATTTCATTCGAATAAAATATACCATGTACCTAAAGCTTGTTAGTCATGTTTCCTGGCGCCTACATTAAAACACCCCTAGTGTCACAAAATTTGTGATTTCTACTCACGTAGTCCAGGCGCCATACTAGAAAAACTGTGGTAACACAAAATCCGGCGGAATCACAAAAAACTATGCCTTTGTGGATTGTGGCGCTTGGCGGTATGACTTACAACATGCTTAATATTTTACGAATCACGATTTTAATAAAGCCGAAACAATAAAATATTGTGTGTTAATTTTTGACTACAATGTAGAGAACAGAGATCAGCATCCGCTAAGGGTTCAGGGTAGAAAGTTATTTTATATTTTTTGTAATACAAGGGCTAACTGGCTAACGAAATACCTATGAACGTGGCTTATTTGCGTATTTTTAACTTGGCATCTCTATACGACCTTTAAAGTCCGTTTGAAAAACCAAAATTTATAAAATTTCTAACCAAACCAAACCAAAATTTTTGTCTAAAAATTAAAAAACATTCGATTCAACTTTCGTTTGCCAGATTCCTTTTCTGGCTGTAATGTAGTTTGCATTGAATTAGGTACCTATTGGTAATCCATGTAGGTCCAATATCACGAAATTTCCTTTACACGACCCAAGTATTACATTATGTAAAGTCAAAAGATGAAAGATAAAATTCCTTTAGCAAACAGCAATAATCGCGGTGGTTTATATTTCACTTAAAATATTTAGCAACAACTTACAAAGCGCCCCTAATAACTGCCCCCCTGGGGTGGCTGGGGGAGGGGGCGAGAGCTTGGCAGATTTCAGAGGGTGTGTCGACAAGAGTATGAATTTTATGCATCGGCTGCTCACTTTCCGGATTAGGGATGGGATTTGTTTACTTCGATTCTAATTTAATTATGTATGAGGGTTTAATTTATGCTCAATGTTTTTTTCACAGTTACATGACTTATAATTATTTTCCTAAAATAAAATTATCTATTAATATTGATTTTAATATATATCATTTACTAAAAATATAAGGAGCGAGAATGAGTATTTGAGCGTCGCTTTTCTATAAGAAATAATAATTAGTAAGTACGATAGCTAGTTACTCGCACTTTAAGACTGCAAGCAACATAAGCAGACTCCATACCAATACCAGTTGGGTCATGGGTGGCGGTCCGAATTCCACGTGTGGAGTAATTCACTTGAAATCGGCTAATAGCACCGTCTACACGTAAAGTTCAAACCACGATCAACAGCACTCGCCGTCCCAACCCCCGGATCCCCGCTCCTAAAATACCTATTCAACAATACCCCACACGATGGGGTAGAATAAAAAAATATTTTTCATCCCCATTTCAAATGTATGGTGTGCCTAAAATATAAAATTATTATTATTTTATGATGCCAAAACTGAAATCTATACCTACACAATCTATAACTATACCAAATTTCATCTATTTACATTCATAATTACAGAAGCTAGAAGCGCGGACAGACAGATAGACCGACAGACGGACGGACAGAGTGAAACTAAGGGTTCCTTGTGTATCACGGAACCCTTAAAATGCGCCCACGGTATGGACTGCGGACGGATCTGACATATTAGGCGAACGTTCCAAACTGTGCGTGTAAATGTGATTTCAAGAGTATATCCGCAGTCCAAACCGCACAGATCCATGCACGGTTTGGAATGCAGTCAGATGCGCGGTTCGAACTTTACTATGAAGAACGATATTGACCCACGGACGTGGTAACGAAACAACTGCGATTCGAATCATCGACAAATCCTATCGATCGGTATTCGGTATCGATGGTGGTGCACCGCACAACCCTACGCAGTGCTCATCGCAGCGACATTAGCATAACAAATATGACATGGAAATAGATTTAGAGCGCACGCGGTTAGCCCCGCTCCGCCGAGCCGTCGCGCAGACGTTTAGCTACACTTTACTGTGCAGTCATTAACAATAAGTGACTCGTATTTTATCTGAAAATGTGAGAAGCATTAAACTTTAAAGAGGCACAGTGTGATGTGTGCGAGTTTGTGTACTCCCCGTGAAGAAGTTAACTACAATTTGTACAGCATCGAAACAACGCCCCTAGTGGCAGACAATGGTAACTAATTCGATGCCATAAAAGTAGTCAAGGCGAGTAGTGAACAGTGATGAAAATCGCACTCGGCACACAGAGCTGCAGTGCTATTCTCTAAGAACATTCAACGCGGATTCAGCTGTCGAGATATATAAAAATGTTCCTAGAGAATAGCACTGCAGCAGAGAATTAGATACTGCAGTGCTATTCTCTAAGAACATTTTTACATATCTCGACAGCTGAATCCGCGGTGAATGTCAAAATTGTGTCAAATATCATATACAAATTTGACACTCACCGCGGATTCAGCTGTCGAGATTTGAAAATGTTCTTAGAGAATAGCACTGCAGCTCTCGTACACACTGTCTTACGGACTACGGAATGAAAGCTTAATTTTAAAAATCCGAGTTTTCTCTATTTCTTTTGATTTTTGACGCCTAGCAGCACTTACTTGAAGTGGCCTCTTATAGTTTTTAGCTACAAAATCTAATATTATGTAATCTGAGGACTGTGGCCATACTTACTAACTTATCGAGTCTTTCTTTACTATTCATTTAGTTCCAAGTAGAGCAACGTGCACTCAGTTTCAGAACTCTACATCATTTCGACCAAGACAATAATACTTATTGTGCACCATAAATACATAATATGCTTTAAATTAGACAGTCGTAATATGAAAATAAAAAATAAACTTTACATAATTCCACTACGAGCGAATTAAATAAGTATAATCGTTTGTTTGGAAACGATGCCGGTGGTAGAGCCTTCGAAGTTCTACAAGCGTTTGTTTAAGTCTTTCTTATTCACTGCCGTGCCCCGACGCAAAAAGAGGGGTGTTGTTATAAGTTAAACATGTCTGTCGGTCTGTCTGTGAGTCGGTCCGTGGTATCGTAGCACCTAAACGAAAAATCCGATTATGATGCGGTTTTTTTTGTTTGGAAGCTGACGCGATCGAGACAGTTCTTAGCTATGGTCCAATAAATTTTCTCAGACGTTTGAAGACCATCAGCTCCACTGGTCTGATCGGTTCAATATTTCGTATCCTGGCAATTTAATAATATTTTCTAGTTGGAAAAGTTAAGCTGATGCTGAAGCATCACCTGGAATCTGTAGTATACCCAACTTTTCACAAACTTACAACAGAGGTATCGTTTTTAGGCTCATTATAGTGACCTTAATGAATAGAGTCTGGCTACTGAAAGATGAGACTGGAAAAAGCCGGCAAATTAAAAAAATCGACGTATGGAAACCTTGTCTATAGTCGGAATTATAGTTTTGATACTTGATTATTTATGACAATAATATTAAATTTTGTTGTCATAAATAATCAAGTATCAAAACTATAATTCCGACTATAGACAAGGTTTCCATACGTCGATTTTTTGAATTTGCCGGCTTTTTCCAGTCTCATCTTTCAGTAGCCAGACTCTATGTAGGACATAGATAAATAGTCATTCTTTACACCTGCTGATACAGCATTACCTGCAATTTGCAGAAGTACCAACTCTTTACTCAACTACAGCTGACGTATCGTGTTTGGGCTTGTGGGTATACTGGTGGCCCCAAAGGGAGATCTCCGACCGAACGGTATGGTATACTCGGTCAGTTGTATGCATTTCAGAATTCGTACGTATATATAGTGTCAATCTTAGAAAACTTCGATAGCGCGATTCAGGATCGTGGCGATATTTGGTCCGCCACATCACTTCCCCTCCGAAGACCGGAGGTCGAACCATTTTTATGAGTCTTGGTGCTTGAGTTGCCAGGGCCAGTGGAGAAAGTCCCAGTGAGTCGGAACTGTGCTGCTGCACGGGATCCAGTGAGTAGGAGTGCTGCCGTGCGGGGCCGATGCTACGTGCTGACCAGGAGAGACGTGCTCTGCTTGCTGATCGGTCGTTGTAGTGAGAGTGCCCGTTGAAGCCGATGAGGGTTCGACCAGGCCGCGGTGCGTTGAGGCTGGTGGTCGAGGTACCCGATGAGGCTGAAGCTATCTGGCGTGGTGCGGAGAGGTGGGGAATGATGATGATGTATAGAAGGAGGCGAGTTCCATCGAGGGTTCATGTGGTGGCAAGCCGCAAAAGGGAGATATCCGACCGAGCGAGATGGTATACCCGGTCAGTCCGAAGTCCATTTGTATGCATTTCAGATGTCGTATATACAGTGTCAATCTTAGAAAACTTCGATAGCGCGATTCAGGATCGTGGCGATATTTGGTTCGCCACAGGCTCATTCAAAAGGCTCCGATCAATAGAATGTATTATATAGATGGTGATCATCTGCACCTGATGCTGTAAGTAGTGGTAAAAATACGTATTTAAAGTACAAGGAACTTTCCACTAATGATCAATTAATAAATATGGTAGCATGGACATAATCAGAATAATAAGGATAAAGGAAGAGAAAGTGCTCTTGTGTATTGCGCACACATTTGGGCACTAGAAAATAACTCCTGCGTAGCTGGCTGCGTTTCAACTTTCAATGAAACCGGCCACCGTCACCGAAATAGGCGTGGGGAGCTATTATTTAAACCAGAATAACAAATATATGGTTATTTTAACATTTGTTAGTGTGTTAGACAAATCAAATTGTTGTCTATTACACATACTCTAGCTGTTGCCCGCGGCTCCGCCCGCGTTAGTACAGTATCCCAAAGGAACACTGTACTTTTTTGGATAAAAAGTAGCCTATATTTTAATCCAGACCCTAAACTGTAACTACCATACCAAATTTCATCGAAATCCGTTCAATAATTTTGGCGTGAAGGAGGAACAAACATCCATCTATCCATACATCCATCCATCCATACATCCATACATCCATTCATCCTCACATACTTACACATTTATAATGTTATTAGTAGGATTTAAATACCAGCATTCGAGCTATCAGAAATATCGTCGTCTCCACGTTCACTCTCAGGCATTCGGCAATCGGTCGCGCAAACAGCACGCTACTTGTATTAAATCGGTTAATCCCATTCGAATCAGTGAGCCGAGAGAACTATTGTGAGTATTATGTGGATAACAATTAAAAAGCCGATCGCGCCCCCAAAGTCACATCGAAAATGGCACAGCCACGCCCCCTGGGATTTGACACCCTTCTGTCATATTGTTAATGTTTGTGGGGTCTGCCGTCTGCGAGTGCGTCATACACAGATTTGTTAAACGATACTGAGCTTCAGCAAATTGTCCATTTGTCAAGTAAAACGACGCAATTCGCAAACCACCATGCAATTTGTCAGAGGTGACTGGTGAGAGATTTTAGCCAAAACTAAAATGTATGGGATTTGACATACGAATCGAATAAGTGACTTACCTATATGCATCGCTATGTCACCTAGCGTAGCTTATGTCAAATCCCATTATAATAAAAATAAAAAAATAAAAATCGTTTATTTTCAGACCACAGATCCATAGAGTGTTAGTAACAATTATTTACTTAAGATTATGTTAGTATACATTTTAATTATAAAATATTAAAAACACAATACTCCTCTAGTTGACAGGTTCACCGAAACTTCATCACATGTAGCTCAATGAACCTGCCCACCAGGGCTGTATCAAGACGTTCTCCCACCATCCTCATTATCCCATACATTTTTGTTTTCGAACTTCGTCGTCTACTTTTACTAATGAGCGATGGCAACTTGACTAAAGGCTCTGGGTTATCTTTTATTAATGTAGGAAAAATGTAGGAAATTCTATGCTATAAAACCTAAGCTATAAGTACCTCAATACAAGAAATACAACCACAAGGAAATTTATATCCTACTAATATTATAAATGTAAAAGCTTATGAGGATGGATGAATGGATGGATGTTTGTTACTCTTTCACGCAAAAACTACTGAACGGATTTTCATTAAATTTAGTATGGTATGGTAGTTTAGGCTCAAGATTAAAATAAAGGCTACTTTTTATCCCGGAAAAGTACAGTATTCCCGCGGGATACCCCATGTGCCGCGGGAAACAGCTAGTAACAAATAAACTAATTATTAACTAATAATTAACGTATGTATAACATAATATACAACCCTAATCAGCAAAACATAGATTTTATAAAGTTGCTTGTTCAAATATCAATTTCACCAATCACCATACTGAAGTTGCTTGTTCAAATATAAATTTCACCAATCACCATACTGAAGTTGCTTGTTCAAATATAAATTTCACCAATCACCATACTGAAGTTGCTTGTTCAAATATAAATTTCAACAATCACCATACTGAAGTTGCTTGTTCAAATATAAATTTCACCAATCACCATACTGAATACTAAAATGCTAAACACAATTAAGACTTAAGAGCCCTCCTATTCACAGGCTGTCGCTGTCTCTGCTAGCCGAAATGACAAGAGCAGCATGTGACTTGAGCGTCACTCAATTTAACTATGGTCCCATTCAAGACCTACTTAAATAAATGCATTTACCCCATAGTTAAAATAAAAGCATTGACACTTTGCAAAGATTAAAGACTGATTAATTATTTTGGTCCGAAGCCAAATTTTATAACAGAGCTTTTTAAAACGAGGGCGTAGTCGATTTATTAGAAAAACATTGTACGGAGTGACATTTGTAATCGTCTATTAGCCGGTGTCAGGCCGCCCCGCCCACAGATTAGCGCGCGGAGCCGGGAGGTAGCGCACATCTGCCGCTAGTTGCTACAGAGCCCGTCAGCCCGCTGTTGTGTTTACTAGTAATCATATTAGTGACGAGTTCCTAACTCACGAGTAGTGAGTAGCGAGAGAGCAATCTATGATAAGGAACCTTTCAAAAGCTGGGAAGGTTCATCACTGGACGAAGTTAGAAATTCAAAATATATGGGATTGACTTACCACGCGTTATGTGACTGACGGCTGCTTTCTGCTTACTTAAGGAACTACTCAGTAGGTATTTTGACAGAAACTGTATGAACTTTATGTCAAAATCTCTACTAATAAACCCATTAAGTAAGCAAGTGGCCGTGCTCCGCGGAAAATAGCGCTTGTTGGCACTTGCTAGCGCTAAAGAAAAAAAAAACAGAGTATTATCGGCCTGGACACGTTTGCTAACTTCAATACTGGTAACATAATTCGCCATTTTGCTTATTTAATGCCAGCTGTCGCCATTTTGGTTACGATTTTTTATTACGCAGTATTAAAGTTAACAAACGTGTTCTGGCCGATAATCTGTTTTTTTCTTTAGCGCTAGCAAGCGCTAACAAGTGCTTTTTTCCGCGGAACACAGCCATAATCATAATCATAATCATAATCATTTATTGCAAGAATGTCATATTTATAAAGGTGTTACAATTAATTACATATTCTAGATTCTAACATTCTACCATTACAATGGCATGCAAAATATAATAGTGGGTATATTTTATACTGATTATTTTAATACTATATAATTTATTATTATTGTCAAATTATTATTAATAAAAAAATACAATTTATATTTTTTGGTATTTTATGTCAAAGTAATAATTATTTAGTATTTTATATAGGTATATAGATTAGTTTTGTGATGCAATAAATTCTTTTAATGTATGCCATTATATGTCTGTGGTAGGTTCGCGTTTGTTATGATAGCATCTTGGCTAAGCCCTCTGTTTGTTTATCTTAGTTCAGATTTAATTTAATCTAAACGTAAACAGAGAGACATTAGCTTTGTATTATGTATTATGCAACTATGTAATTTAAAGAATTACTTATAATGACGCACGAATTAATTCGAATTTTATCTTCTTGATTACGTTAAGAGGAAATTGAATCTCAACAGAGTATTTATGAGTAGACAGAGACAGATCTCTGGTAAATAATTATTCACTATACAATCAATAAATTAACACCAAATTACATGCACGTGCAAGAAAACTAGAGATTTTAATGTTCATTTACTTCACTTCCACATACTAGTTACTACCTATACTTACCTACGTAAAAATCTTTCTTGTTAGCACATCATTGCTAATCGATAGAACACCCTGTAATACGGAGTGCAGGGTTAGGGTGAGGTTACCAAAATACTACAGGGCCTGTTGTATTTTTCTTCCTCTACTCAGTCTCGTCTGTCTCGACAAATCGTCATAAAAGCAACCGATGATGATAATATTAGAAAATTTGCTATTCTTCTTGAACTCTACATAGAATTATCATGAATTATTATTTTTAAATAAAAAATTAAACCATACCAGCCCAAACAATATTTTATAGAACTCACGTTCAAATTTGCTGGTACCGACTTCAAAATTAAGAAGATTGAGTAGAGAAATAGTTAACATTTTAGTCGAATTTAAAAGGGGACTTATTTAGACAATAAGTTTTATTTCATACTTTTTTGTGTATTTTTTACCGACTTCCAAAAAAGGAGGCGGTTATACGTTCGGCTGTATGTATTTTTTTTTAATAAACGATCTAATGTATAATTATTGAATACGCCCTAAGATTCCATTAGGTATTGTAAATAAGATGATAATGATGATTACTTTAAGTTACAAAGTGGCATATGCTTGTAGTTCTTTGAACAATGCCGAAATTTCCAAACGCGTATCTTTAAAGACTGAGGAGTTCTGTTCAGTGATTTTGGATCCAGGGTATACTTTGGTGCAAAATCTTATTTTTTGGTAGCATATGCTTATGAAAGGAAAGTCTAAATCACTATATCTGTCCATATAAATTTATGTCCATCTTATGTCCAGGAAAGTCTAAATCACTATTTTTTTTTATGTAATGAGCCAGGAAACGAGCAGACGGATCGCCTGATGGTAAGCGATTACCGCCGCCCATGGACACTCGCAGCACCAGAGGAGTTACACTTGTAACTCCTCTGGTGATGATGTATGGTGTGATGGTGGTGGTGATGATGATGATTACTAATTGACATGGTGGCATATACTTGCAGTTCTGTAAACAACGCCGAAATCCTCAAACATGTATGATCTATAAGGAGTTAGGAGTTCTGTTCTGTACTTTTGGATCAAGGGTATATCTTGGAAGTCACCACTTTCTTCTAAACGGGACCAACAAAGGATTATATACTATACATCAAAAAAAGAATTTTGAAAATCGGTCCACAGACGGCGAAATTGTGGTCTAACATATATTAGGTTGGGGAAGAAGTTTCTTCGCATTTTATATAAAAATTCAAAAGGTTTTTTTATAAAGTTTATTTACAAGTGACTAAAGTATATAGGTGCCATTTTGTTCGATAACTTTTTGCCATCTTGTTGGTAGGTACATGATCCCATTGCTATAAAATTTTTGGGGCTTCTGATGAAAAAACTGCGACAAGTGGTTTTGGCAGTCCTCTTGTGATGTCTTCACACCCCTTCTGTTGATTAATTCCGGCCGCTTTCTCTCAACTTCTTGCTTTAATCTCATCAGTTGTTCGCAGTACAGTTCAGAATTGATGGTCCTGCCTGGCGGTACCAGCTCATAATGAATAATGCCCTTCCAATCCCACCACACACACAGCATCACCTTGTTGCGAGTTAACCCGGGTTTCGCCACAGTCTGTGAAGCCTGACCGGCCTTTGACCACGATCTTTTTCGCACGTTCTTGTCGTACGTGATCCACTTTTCATCACCAGTTATCAGCTTCTTCAAAAATGGTTCGGTTTCATTACGTCGTAATAAAGAATCACAAATGAGTACACGGTTCATTAGGTTTCTTTCAGTGAGCTCATGAGGCACCCAAATATCGAGCTTTTTTGTGTACCCAGCTTTTTTCAAAAGCGCCAAAACCGTTTTGTGGTCAATCCCCAGTTCTTCAGCTACATCGTAACTACTAATATGCCGATCTTGCTCCACTTTTTCAAAAATGGCAACAGTTTTGTCCGTAACAGGGCGACCAGAGCGACGTGCATCTTTGATATCAAAATTTCCGGATTGAAAACGCTTAAACTAAATTTGCGCTACTCTCACAGATACTGCATTAGGTCCATAAACATCACAAATTTTTTTCGCGGCTTGTGTTGCATTTTTACCTTTTTTGTAATAAAATTTTAAAATGTATCGAAATTCTTCATAAGAATCACTCATTTTAACAATAAGAAAAACAAATGAAAATCTCAAATTTACCTAATTTGAATTTGGAATTGTCTTCTGTAAAATTAAAACTTTTTAATGATACCAAATTCAGCCAGATACAATTGGTATAGCCCAAGATATTTTATGACAAGTTCATACATACTATAATGCGAAAAGACTTTTTCCCCAACCTATTATATATATATATATATATATATATATATATATATATATATATATATATATATATATATTATAATATACATAATATGGGAAGCCGGCTTGTATGCACGCCTCGCATGTGCTGTATAGTATTAAAATTTCTCAAAGATTTTTATATAATCTTGAATCGTCAAAGTATCTTCTTAGTTTCTAAATAATTATTATTAAATAAAATAGCTTATTATTTCATTATTATTGCCGAAAACTGCCGTTTAAGTAAAACAATTAAGGTGATTTACGAGTGAAACAAACCCTGGATCCGCCTTTAATAGCGTCAGAAATAATCTCCTTTGTATTATAATATATTGTTTATATTTCGATTCGAGTTAGTACTTAAATGTTTGAATACTATCTACACTTATAAAGAGATAATGTTTGTATTGAATAGTCGTCAAAACTACTGGACCAATTTTGAAGAAATTTGGCACATAGCTAGAGTAGACCACGATCATAAATACACAAAGATGCCCCACGAACGCTCAAAGTGTATCTATCACCGTAAAATTGTAAAGACCGTAACCTAAGCATATTATATTATGCTATCAAAAAGTGACATTATGTGAAGGTATACTCCGCCTCCTTTTTTGGAAGTCGGTTAAAAACAACTGGTATCAGATTATTTTGTTTATTATAATATAATCAGATAAACATTCCCTAATAAATAATCAAAAGTCACTGTGTTATTTATATATTTACAGCTGGCTCTACCGCGCTGATCACCTCTACGTCGTCGTTAAATGCTGATGTTGATGCTACCTTGATTCTTTATTCTTTGCTTTTTACTTTCCCGCCTTTTTAACTTGACACTGGTAAATGGTTATAAGTCGAAGTTCACTTTTTTTTTTGGGAGTTTTGCCAGGGATGTCATTTAACGATGTTACGTACCCTTAGTTTCTACTTAGACTTTGACTAGACTTTGGACTTTGGACTTGGCGATTTAGTAATACAGTGTTGAAAATTTAAACGAAAATTCTATTCTTCCAGCCTTTTTAACTCTACAATGGCGAATAGTTATAAACCGACGCCATAAATAGTTTTTCAATTCGGAAAAAGTGTAGACGATTTATAAGTTATATTATATACATAAGTGATAATAAGTTAAAAAATATTCAATTTAACTTATAATATTTTAAATAAATTTATTATCTGGTGAGAATGAAAAAAGAAAGTATTGTATTACTGCGAAGACGAAGATTTATTAAATAGAACTCGTTACCTAACAGCCCTCAAATGTGGAAAAATAACAAATCTTAATCACACAGTTTTATAATAAATTTATTCTATAAATCTATACTTATACAAAACCTATGATAATAATTTATCTACAAGTTACAACACAGCTTACATCTAACTATGGCGACCGTTTTGCGTGAAATGCCTCAAATTAGCTGCTTGGTTCTGAATACTGGCCAATCTCGTTGCGTCGTAGCTAGTGCTGCGACTCAAAGAATTCAAAACTATCGATTCGTGTCGATTTTCCGGATTTAATTTCGTCGCACTTAAAAACGCACTAGTTTGGGACGGTAGTAGGCTCCCGGGTATTGGTTGAGTTCTATCTAGTCGGTACTGGAGGTTCTGCTTCTCCATCTGATGGTGCTGGGTTCGGACTGCGAACCGGTTGACGTGGACCGGTATGGGGACGACTATTTTCGTGCCGGAGCCGTTTTTGCCGGTGTGACTGCCTGACGCTAGACCGGCTTTCACACGTTTCCATTTTGCGCGACGATTTTGAAACCAAATTTTTACCTGAAGCAAGAAAAAATGTTACGTAACATATTTTGTAGTTTATAATCTTTGCCTGTATTGAAAAAAATGTTGACGGGCTGCCATTCTGTGGCGAAAGGTTTCTCATAGTAGAATATAAAATTGTATACTGCTATTGACATGACTTCGTTTGCGTAGAACGAAAAATTTTTCCTAACATAGCCTATGGGATTTTAGTATTCAACTAAATTAAAAGTTCTCTTTTTGTAGCTTAAATTCATATGTACATATGTCGTGAAAACTTACACTGTATTTAGATACTCACTTGAACTTCACTTAACTTCAGTGCGGAGGCGATCTGCGACCGCTCCGTCAGGCTGAGGTACTTCTTGGCGTGGAACTCTCGCTCCAGCTCCAGCAACTGCTCCGAGGTGAAGGCCGTCCGCCGCCGCCGGGCCTTGTTCTCACGAGGTGTCTCCGTGTCGTCTTGGTCTCCATCAGAATCATTACCTGTGGAAGAAGGAATAGTATAAATTTCATTGAGTTAGATAAAAACTGGTCCCTACATGACGATTTTTCTCGTAGTATTTGATTGACCCCGGCGCGGCCAGTTGCAAAGCCATTTATTTTCGTACCGACCCACGAAAATTGTGTTATTTTTGTGAATTATTCTAAAATATTTGAAAACAGCATTTAAATCTTATATATAAAATTCTCGTGTCACAATCTTCGTTCCCGTACTCCTCCGAAACGGCTTGACCGATTCTCATGAAATTTTGTGAGCATATTGAGTAGGTCTGAGAATCGGCCAACATCTATTTTTCATACCCTTAAGTAATAAGGGTTGTTCACCCTTTATATTTTTTTTAATTTTTGGACAAAATTGTTTTTTTTTTTTTTATAATGTGGCATTAAAAATACATACAACCGCAAAACAACGTATGCCGGGTCAGCTAGTATACTATATATTTATTACAGTTAAGATGAAGTCGTGAAAAAAGCGCAAATAAAACGCTATTACGATAGTAACGTGATAAATGTAATTTTTTTAGTACTTTATATCCTTCAATCAGGCAGTAACAGGCGCAAGGCGGATCGCTGACACGGCGGAGCTCGGCCATCGCTTTTTATCGTCCATTTGATTGCCTCAGGGGGTCAGACCTCGTGAATCATGATTGACTAGGGCTATTTTATCAATATAGAGATTTACGGCTTCATGGATTGGACATGTCATGGGATACTCTTCCCAACTTACCTGTCCGGTAGTTGTGGTATAGTATACGGGTATGCGACCCCGGCTTCCCTAGCTATTACTGTCCTATCCCTTGCCCTCCTGGGCGGTAATATCCTACATTCCCTATTTCCCACTCTAACTTACCAATCTTCCTTTCCACACCACCTATCCTTCCCTTTCCCTATTCCTACCCTCTCCACCAATCCGTGGAAACGCAAAGGATAATCAAAAATAATTTAATTATCCAAAATGGCGGCGATGTGGTTCGCCACCCATCACGTCTCGTTTCTCGCGGAGGCGAAAAGCGGACCATGGAGAGACGCTTGGCTGCGTTGAGTGTAAGAGGAGGAATGGATGGTAAGAATGAGAGTGGACGAAGCGAAAGAAGTATGTAAGGATCGTAGTAAGTGGAAAGAAGTGGTCTCTGCCTGCCCCTACGGGAAAGAGGCAGTCCTGCCTACCCCTACGGGAAAAAGGCGTGATTATGTATGTATGTATGGATTGGTTCTAGTTGTATGTAAAATGATTGAGTACCTACAATATTATAATAGTTTCAGACACTATTTTAAAGCACATTCACACATAACTTCGCCAATACTGGAAGCGTTCAATCAACAAAAAAAGCGTTCAAATAAATAATATCTAATATCATTGAATCATTGGATATTCTTGGATGGCATAATTGTGCAATTCCCTTGAAGAAACTGCCATAAAAGACCCCTTCTACAAATTCATACATTTATATCTTATTACAGCGTCGAACACCACCGACAGTTATCGAAAGCGCCAAATGAATTGTAAAGGAAATTTAAAAATCGTGTCGGAATATACATGGACTCTTAACCTTATTGCCCACACAATAGAGTACACAAACCCGAAAGTGTCGTGAAATGTAGGTTTGTTAACACATAAAGCTCAGTTCCCGCCATTGCACGATCTGAATTCGAATTCGTATCGCGTTAAGTCGCGGCGAGTTAAATCACTCGTGAACTTTATATGCAGTTTCAATCGAACTGAATGTTTATCGGTGAGTGTCGATAAATGGACAACACTATGTGGATCACGTTCGAAGTGACTTCAATTTTCACACCGCAGTGGAGTGGTATTAAAAAAGTAACTGAATAAATGTTTTTATTTAAACAATATTTGATTATTAAATATATACTATCGCTTCTGCTTGTATCTAAACAACAGTATGAAAAATAAATAAAACATGGTAAAAATATAAAACTCAAAGATATATTCTTTATCTATACATATCTGTGGCCCTAGTGAAAAGGGGTTTAAGTCTAAAATTACAAGTTTACAGGAGAGGCAAAAAACACTCAGCGCGCAGAAATTTCGTGTTTGTCCTCGTGTAGCTTCTTTAAACTGCTAGCTAAATAATACATGTGACATTTTTGTAGGTAAACAGAGTATGCTCTTTATTATTATTAAGTTGGTTTTTCTGTAAATTTAATATTTTTTAAGATAATGACTTATACCCACGAAAAAATAAATTCCTCAAGGGTATAAAATAACTTATACCCTTTATCACATAAGTAAATTGTGAATTATGTTATGTGAAAAGGAATACGCATTTGCAATAACTTTTATGATAAGTAAGTAATTAAAAGAGATATTTAATGGCTCACTTAATAAAAAGTATGTGTTTGACTGTGTACTTTATTTCGACTCAAAAAAAAAGTCAAAATTATGAAAAAAATATATCTTAGCGTCTTTTTCACAAAGATTTTATACGTGGCATGTGGTATATCTAGACTTATATGAACTACTTTGTGCAACTTATATCCATTATTTTAACAAAAATAAAACGAAAAGAATACAAAATTAATATATTTTTTACAAAATAAGAGTTAAGATAGCGTAGTTAAGTAACAATATCTTTTGTAGTACAATACAAAAATAATTTGAGAGAAACTCACATTTCTCTCAACTAAAAATAAAATCAATGTTATGTAGATTCACACTCACAAAATCATAAATTGAGTCGAAAACAAAAGAAAAAAATGCTCCTGAAAATTTAAGTACTTATCTATAACCGCTTAGTATAGAAACGATCCGTGTAATTAGGATAATGTTTGAAATTATGAAAAAGCTAACTAAACTTTTTACTTGAGTTATAACAGTCATATTTGACTGTTGTAACTTTAAAAGTCAAACATGACAACAAAATATTGTTAATATTGTTGTTAACAAAATAAAAATATTAGGAAATCTCATCTGAACAGTCATCATTAAGAAGAGGATGCTGATCATCGTTATCATCACTTATTAGATTAGTATAAAAAGATCTGACACTGGGGCTTATTAATGGGAGAAGACTAAATAAGTCTCGCTTTTTCTCATTAGAAATTGCAATCGGCCCATCGTAAGACTTGGGTATAAAATTAGTTTCAAAGATACTTGGGAGCGGTGATTTTCCGCGTTTTCTTTGCGTTCTGGTCAAAATAAAAATATTCACGTTGTATGTATATTGTATGTTCCTGTTAGCTATGCATAATAATACAAATGTGGAAACCATAACGCATAATTTTTTAGTACCAGATCATACCCACATGGATTGTGACGTGGATCATGCATTAATTGAAAGGCCAAGAAAAAAACTCAAATGGACATTCATCATCCGCGGGATTGGTTCCTATCAACTTGTCCGAACATGCAGTAAGAAGAAATCTTCCAAGTATTTTTGAAACTAAATTTATACCCAAGTCTTACGATGGGCCGATTGCAATTTCTAATGAGAAAAAGCGAGACTTAGTCTTCTCCCATTAATAAACCCCAGTGTCAGATCTTTTTATACTAATCTAATAAGTGATGATAACGATGATCAGCATCCTCTTCTTAATGATGACTGTTCAGATGAGATTTCCTAATATTTTTATTTTGTTAACAACAATATTAACAATATTTTGTTGTCATATTTGACTTTTAAAGTTACAACAGTCAAATATGACTGTTATAACTTAAGTAAAAAGTTTATTTGGCTTTTTCATAATTTCAAACTGAAGGGGCGCGGGCGCAATGCGCCCTCCACACACCCGCACCAGTCCCCCGCATCGACGACTTATATCGTTTTACACGTAAAATGAATACCATTCGTAGGATACAACTAGAGTAGTACTACATTACATTTATTGATTTCACAATAGCGTATTGTGAATTCTGATCTAAACTGAGTTATACTAGACTTTTGTCACTTATTTTGGTGAAAACAGATTGATGTCCAGTAACATCATTACTCACTAAGTCATTTTTAAGGACCAACTCTTGTTGTATTGGTAAACACCAATTTTATAAAAAGGAAGGTAGTTTATGTTAATTTAGATTAAAAAACACAAGATATTTTTTTTATTTTTCAGTTTAAAACAATACAGATGTACTTGGATCCGACTTGTGTAGTTTTTTTCGTGTTAGTTAGACCCATATACACCAAGAAACTTTGTTGTTTTTAAAGATAGCTCAGATCCGTTTACACCAATCGATAGATCATTTATTTCTCATCATT
Organism: Glaucopsyche alexis; assembly: GCA_905404095.1. Taxonomy (NCBI): domain Eukaryota; kingdom Metazoa; phylum Arthropoda; class Insecta; order Lepidoptera; family Lycaenidae; genus Glaucopsyche; species Glaucopsyche alexis. Next base: position 29,663,957 of record FR990047.1, read on the forward strand.
TTGGTATAATAAACTCATTTTCGACAAAATCGGACTTGTACCCCTTTTCACTAGGGCCACAGATATAAAATCCTTTGTCGTGAATGACTGACGGATCAACGCACAGCCTAAACCGCTGATCGTAGAGACCTGAAACTTGCAGGGCTTGCTCTTTGTAATGCGTAGGGATCCGATAAGGGATTTTTCGAAATTCGACTCCTAAGGGGGTGAAAAGGGGGAAAACAGTTTGTATGGGACAACGTGATTCCTTGGTCCAATCTACTTCATATTTTGCACAAACATTATGTAACAGAATTGATGGAATTCGTGTATCATAGTTTATTGAAATTCGTCCCCTAACGGGAATAAAAAGAGAAAGAAAGTTGTTTGGGAGCGATTTTCTTTAAAGTTGATATAAATACCTACTCCTTAGTGCTTTTGATTTAAAGCTCCCCCCACTCACAAGCAATCGATCGATTTAGTCTTTACAATTTAAACATTTACTGGATTCGTAGTTGCAAGTAAATCGGTTTAGATAAAAATTGAATATAGTCTGAGATCCTAGGACCACCTTACTATACTTTTTATATGAAATTCGTATATTATATACGCGTAAATTTTGTTCCAACTTTTGACCCCCACCGCTAAAACTAGCTGGTAGGTCTTACACTAATCATTTTAATAATTTGTCGTTAGCAATTTACTTTCAAATACGAATTAATTTCCAATTTGATCGAAGCAATCGATAGCCCGTGAGTGGGGAGCTTTATTTTGACATAATATTATATTGTCATCATGTTGAAAACTAAATCTGACAAGAATGCGTAAGTTAAAAGAGATGTTCAAGAAATGTATGAGGCATGGGCCAGCCCTATGTACAGTATATGTAAATATAGCTACATAAAATAGTAACCGTTTCCTATTCTTTATTTTGTTTAATTTCACTTCGTTTCCATGTACATTTAAATTAACTTCGTCAATGAGAGCAACACAAAGTAAAATAAAACATGGCGGATCAGATCAGAAATAACTAAAGGGTGTCATTTTGTCAATGACATGACTTTTGACAAAGAAAGACGTATGACATTCAAGACGATGTCTCTTCGTAAAACTGTCTACTACGTCAAAAGTCAAGTCAAAACAACTGTCATGGCCGCCCTAAAAATAGTGTTCTCGCAATAAAAAACTCTTTAAATAATCATTTTTGTACGCATGTATCCTTCTTCAAATTAATTTTTTAGTATTTTTATGATATTCCCATATTTTTTTCCTATTTACCTATGTAGTGTACATAGAACTGGCCCAAAATCAAACATCTCTTTTGATGAAAATCTTAAATATTTGCGAATGCTATATTAATAAATCACATATTATGTGATGATAATAATTATAATAGGTTTAAAATATTATTTGTTAGTTTTTAGAGTTTATTTTTGCTGTCGGGGGTTTTTTAAATTTTTAATTTTACTTTTATTTTGTCCTTTTTAAAGAAGGTATAAATAGTGGTTAACTTACCATATTCTTTCAATATCATTTAAGTATCACGCTACCAAATTTCGAATCGATAGGACATATAGAAGGAAGTCAGATCCTCCCATCAACTATTAAAGAACTTGATGATGATGATCTTCAAACGGATGATATGGTCATGGTTATCTTACTATGCTCTTTAAATATTGTTGAAGTAACACTGTACCAAATTTCGAAACGATCAGACATAAGTAAGTTAGTCAGATCCCCTCATAATCTAGAAAAGAGCTGATAATCATCAAACGGCTGAACAGATTTTCATGAAACATGGCTAAGAACACTCCCGACTAATTAACTCTTGATTAAGTCATCAATATTCTCTTTCAGTGCGCTTTCATTTGAGACCCCACTCGAGTATATTTGCAGACATTCGGTTATTCTTCCCCAATTTTCTCCAAAAAAATCCCCACAACTTTTAAACGGCTCAACCGATTTTCATCAAACATAGCTAAGAACACTCCCGACTAATTCACCTTTCAAAAAAACGAAATCAAAATCGGTTCATCCGTTCGGGAGCTACGATGCCACAGACATACACACACACAGACACGTCAAACTTATAACACCCCGTCGTTTTTGCGTCGGGGGTTAAAAATGGGAAAGTGTGTGTCTGTTTGTCCGTTTTCCACGCCAAAACTACTGAACCGATTGAAACGAAATTTGGTACACAAATACAGAGAGTATAGCCTGAAAAAGGATATAGGCTACTTTTTATCACAGGGAAATGTACTGTTCCTGTGGGATACTTTATTTACAGTTTCACGTAAAAATTACTAAACCGATTATCATGAAATTTGGCACAGATATAAAGGAGACCACGAAGAAGGACATCGGCTACTTTTTATCGCGGAGAAATATACGGTTCCCGTAGGAAAATTTATTTACACTTTCACGTAAAAACTACTTAACCTATTATCATGAAATTTGCCACAGATATAAAGTAGATCACGAGGAAGAACATAGGCTACTTTTTATCGCGGTACATATACGGTTCCCGTGGGTTATTGTACATACGCGGGACAAGCCGCGAGCATCAGCTATCTATACTAATATTATAAAGCTGAAGAGTTTTTTTGTTTGAACGCGCTAATCTATAGTAGCTATCAGGAACTACTGGTTCGAATTGAAAAATCCATTTATAGAGGAAGGATTTAGGTTCTATAGCAACACGCTGCGACCAATAGGAGTGAAAAATCAGTGGAAAATGTGGGAAAAACGGGGAAAATTATTCATCTTTGAGGGCTTACGTTGTTTGATTGAACGCGCTGATCTCAGGAACTACTTAATCGAATTGAAAAATTATTTTTGTGTTAGATAGTCCTTCTGTTGAGAAAGGCTTTAAGCTATATAACCTTACGCTGCGACCAATAGGAGCGAAGAATCAGTGGAAAATGTGGAAAAAACGGGGAAAATTATTCATCTTTGAGGGCTTCCGTTGTTTGTTTGAACGCGAAAAAAATGATTTTTGTGTTGGATAGTCCATTTGTTTTGTCCATTTCAGCTATATAACGTTACGCTGCGACTAATAGGAGCGAAGCATCAGTGAGAATGTTGCAAAAACGGGGAAAATTATTCATATTTGAGCTTTATTTGAGGGCTTCCGTTGCGTGCCCTGCGTAAACGGCTCAAGTTACAAAAAATATGTATGAAAGAATTATTCCTCTTTTTCTATGATCTAAAAAAATCTTTTAAGATTGACTTAAGTACTTGGTAACCTTTTTTATGGTAATCAAATTTGATCGAAATTGATGCATTATTGCGCCATCAGTTGACGCGGACGAAGTCGCGGGCAACAGCTAGTATATAATAAAATTTAAAATAGGTTATAATGATAATATTGAAAACTACTTCTACGGTTTGAATCACTTTTGAATTACCTATGTGTAATTTCACAAAGAATAAGGAAACTATCAAAATTAAGATAAAAACTCGTGGCCTCTTTAAAGTCTTCGTGTCATGAAAAATTTACACCCTTCTACTATTATAAATGTGAAAGTGAGGGCAAAAGGCGGACAGAAGCTATAATATACAGATATAATCTCTTATATAGTTATCTATTATAGTACAAGAAGTCTAGATAGTATAATTATAACGCGCTACATAATTTACGAGTATGTATGTATGTGAGTGTAGAGGGAGGCCTCTCCTTAGTAATATATAGTCTTTGCCTCTACCGCGCCGCTGCAGTTGCGGCGGAAATCCATACAAGTCCGTGTAGCGGCGTCGCGTCGCCCGCACAGCGCCGGAGATGCGGCACGTGCCTAAAGAAGCTTTCGTTTAATTTAAGAAAAAAAATAGGACAGTAATGAAAATCTTTACCAATATTGAGTCGGTAAACGTTTAGAAAAAGACGTCTATGATAGATTAGCTCTTATTATTTCGATTCAAAGGCCTAAAGCAAACACTTCTTGGTTGCAAATTGCTTTAAAGTAAAACTTGTCAGTTTGTAACATTTCTAATATAACACATCCTAGTGACAGCTGTCATTTTGCTTTGATATTTTCCGCCAAACGATTGTGCTCTGTTTAGAAATGACAATTTCACGCCACAGATGCGTTCTCCAGGAGCGTGACATTTTTTTAATTTGAAGGAGCCGCAGCAAATTGGCTATTTTGCCTTATCAGAAACTGCATTGTGTAATTTATTACAATGATTGGCATAAAATTGTTTATGCGATTGACAATAAAAATACTTAAAGTTGAATAAATCCCATTAGTATATTATGTAGCTTCACTTTCAAGACGCTGATGCAGGGAATACACCGCGTATTTAAAACCCCGTATCTTAAAAGTAAGGTAGCAGGTTATAGTTAAATGACATTCAGTCGATCATATTGTGATAATATTTCTTCCGTCCCAGCCTTCCAGCAGGCTTAGCATGCGCATAGAAGAAACACCGAAGAATAGAAAGTATGACAGATTGAAGAAACATTAATACCATTCGGAGCAAAATAGGTCTTATTATAAGGTAGCAAGGTCGATATATCGTCGTTATGAGAAATGACATTTCTTTTCTTCCCGAGCATGAGCTTACAAAATGGCCTCTTTTGACAGCTAAAGTAGAAACGTTCTCCTAATTTAATGTCAAAAAGTCCCACAGTAATGTCAAACCACTCCACATCATGGCGGTCCTAGACAAAAAGTTTCTTTACGTTGAGTCATATACTTGAATATTTGTTCGTTTTTGACAGAAGATTTCCCGGCAACCATTTTAAAAATATGGCTGTTTAGAAATGTTGACTTCTATTGATGACCTTATTATCATGGATTAAGAACTATTTTGCAACGAACAGTTTTGGATAGAATATTTCTTCTTTAAATGTATTTCTATGGATCGCCATGCTAAGCCTGCAGATAGGTAGAATTCTGAATTGTCGTAAAGGAAAAATTATTTGACCTAGCAAATGCTATAATGCAAAGAAGTCTGAAGACGTCTTATCGCTATCAGTCATCTAGTGCCTCTAAGTATGCATTAGCCTTGATCTGGCAAGCTGGTCACTGCTGATTCCAGATTCTGCGTTTTCCTGCTACTTATGGGAGCTAAATGGATGTTCAAAATTTAATCAACTCCATTAAAAACCACGACGCGGTTCTCTACCTTTTTACGTAAGGTTTCTGTGAGGGCGAGAGGTGCAGGCAGGAACAGAGAATAAAATAGATGATGTGTATTGAAGAAAGAAGATGAGATATCAGTGGCGAGGGGTTCCTATAACTCCATTCCTATCGGCTTCCCTTACCTACCTTTAGAAGACCCTTATCCAAATCCCTAGCTATTATACAGGCTCCGGCTTCCCTATGAAGGAGAACCAGCCTTCGGCTTCCCTATAAAGGAGAATTAGCCTTCGCCACTGTGAGATATACCTAGTGTGAAACAAAACGGAAAGAATGTGAAATGAGTAAGAACGATTCGTTTACAGCGCATTCGTCTAGTTTAGGGTCTCTAGGACTAAAAGGGGTAGGCCTAATGATATCGTGGAAAGGATAATAAAGTATATAATAGCTATTATACATAATAATGTGAGCTCAAGACTACTGTGGATTCGCCTAATAAAGTAGGATTGACATGACTGTTTGACTTGTGGATGTAGCAAGGTCGGATTGTTAGGAGTTTTGGGAAGTTGTTAGATGCTAAGTAAGTACTTGTATTGTAATGCCTAGTGATTTTGTTGATGCAAAAGCTTTGATTAATTATTACCTCTTTTCAATATAAGACATCTATGTGCGAAAGTAAATAAATTTAATAGTGAAAAGAAGAAAGCATTGATAGACATGATGTCTACTGAACAAATATAATAGTGTAAGTTTCAGAAGGCACGAAGAAAGAAATAAAGAGTACACATTTTTGTAGTTCATACAGTATAGTTTTGAAAAGATTCAAAAGAGCTAAAATGTTAAAGCATACACTGTCTGAAGATTTAAAAACATCAATGAAATAGGAAAATGTTTTGGAAAGGGATAAGTGATGGTCCATCTAAATTCTAAATGGATAAACAAGAGTTATTATGAACGATGACATGATGATGGTGGGGAGGAAGAAGGAACATTTTGAAACCGTGTTTAAACAAGATGAAATCCTTGAAACGAATAAAAGAGTCCTGAATTTATGTGACAAGGTAACAATTAAGTATCGAATAAGCTTATATCGCCGGTAGTCCGCCGCCGGCCGTGGGAATTAGAGGCCCGAGTTCTTGCGGTAGTCTACAGGCGACGCATAGAGACGATTGAAGGAGGTACCGGCCCAAACCCAATAGAGGTCGTCCGTTGGCGAGATGAGGCCCTCGAGTACCTCTTCCAAAAATGGGAGAAAGATCTTGGGCTCCCGGTTTTTTTTTCGTCTTCGTTTTTTTTTTCGTTTCCCAAAATCATGTAAAAATCACTGGAATTTGGCAGGCACAGCAATGGTATTTGTTTCAATATTGAAACACTAGTGACCCGCCCCGGCTTCGCACGGGTACAATACTGATACTAATACTACAGATAACAGAATGTCTTTAAACCTCTAACAAAACGGGCGAAATTTAGTCAAAACAAACAGAAACAAATTAATATAGGTACCTACTAATACTTAATGAAATAAGTAAGTGGGTATACTTTTATCGTATGAAATACCTACACTTTTCAGAACTAACAATACAACAATCACTAAATAAATAGTTACTCAAGTATCTTTACAACGAACACAAAACAAAAAATTTACTCATAGATCTAAACTCGCACGCCTTGGCGACGACGCGACGCCCACTTCGCAACGGGCCGTGCAGCAGAAATCGTAATATATTAATTTCGCCATAACTTCAAAACCAAACATCCAATTTTAATCATTAAAAGACCAAATATTATCTACATAAACTGTACTTAGTGATGAAATAATTTATTTTGATAAGGATTAATAGCATGAGTAAAATAAACGCGTTTAAATGTAGTCCAAAAAAATTTCAAGATTTCTAAATAAAAAAATGGTTGTTGTGCCTCACTCGACATAGATAGGTATAGTGTGTCGCGGACTTTTTTGTAGATATTTATAAGATCTACAATTAATTAGAACATTTTATGGTTCTATCTTTTATAGTTTAGGCAGCGTACGCAAAATAAGTAACTTTTCTGGTTGATTTTTTACACCTTGTGTCCGAAAAACCCAAATATCTTACGGAGCCCTATTTTTTTCCAAAATAAAATTTAGCCTATGTTACTCGTGGATAATGTAGCTTTCGAATGGTGAAAGAATTTTTGAAATCGGTCCAGTACTTTTTGAGCCTATTCATTACAAACAAACAAACAAACAAACAAACATACAAAGTTTTCCTCTTTATAATATTAGTATAGATTGTATACTGTTAAAACTTGGTAAGAAGACGTATTCTGTGAACCGCAATTCCCAATACTTAGAACTGAAACTCAGTTTTTTTTTCATCAAACCCATACGTGTGGCCTGTGGTACCTATTGATAAGTCTTCAAAAATGATATTGAGGTTTCTAATTTTTTTTTCTAAACTGAATAGTTTGCGCGAGAGACACTTCCAAAGTGGCAAAATGTGTGCCCCCCTCCCCCATAACTTCTAAAATAAGAGAATGATAAAACTAAAAAAATATATTACCTATGCATGCAAACTTCCACCGAAAATTGGTTTACCTAAATGGTTTTTTTAATACGTCATAAATCGTAAACGGCAATTTACCTTTCATTCAATCAACCAAATATATAAAAAAAAACATTTAATTTCATAAACATAAACCTTATGCATAAATCGTGAAGCATTATTTTTTATTACATGTCTGTACGGAACCCTCGGTGCGTGAGTCCGACTTGGCCGCTTTACTTTTTTTTACTCGCACTTGGCCGGTTTTTTTTAATTGCGGCATTTTTAAAAGAAGCAATGCAATAGAACTAAATTTATTTCCAAAGGATTTTATTTAAAAGATATTGTTTTCTTTTATACCACAAAAGGAAACTTTTTATGGAATATTTGTAATTTGCTTTAATTTAGAGCATAATAAATTAAATCATAAAATAAAGATGACTATTATTTTTGTTGCATTGTGTTATATAATACCATATTATAATACCTAGAACAAGACGAATAGTACCTAATGGCAAGCGTTTACCGCCGATGAATTTAGAACTTTTAATCGATGTGTATTTTTTTTTTATCGATACACTTTATTAATGCACACATCCCATCCCTAATCAGCTGTCAGCATAATATTATAATCTGATCAATATTTCTACTTAGTAGTATTTACTATAATTACCTTGTGTGTCATTCTCAGCTCCGTCGCTCTCTACCTCGCTGCCCACGCTCACCGGGCTCTCCCGCTTCTCCTCTTCTCTGCTGGCCATCTGTGGCGGCAGACCAGAGCCGAACACTCTACTCAGCCAAGGCTCCTGATATGCGAGTAGAAACGGAAAATTCACATTTTGCTGTAAAAATGGTGCATAGTATCGCATTCTGTCGATGTTGAGACGATCGTCATCCTCCTCTGATGTTCTCGAATGCTCGGAAATATTATTTTCAATGTCGATTTCTGGCGATTTATGCCCACTGCCGATCAATGATTCAATTGAAAACGGTTTGGGTGTCTTGCGTTTTATCTGTGTATTCGTTTCTGCCTCCATTTCACTTTATTTGTCACAAAACACAGGCACAATTTTTGTTCACTGGCAAATAAATTTGTAAAGATGTCATTAAATACGTTACGAATTTAAAAAGTTAAATTCGATTTTGGAACACGCTGCACGTGCGTACTCCGCAACACCGTAGTGATGTACTCACATATTTTTCATTCGGTAACTGACACGCCCACATACGGGGTGTAGACGAAACGTAATCTTATTTTATTAATGTCCCAACGCTCCGGCTGGACGAACATAAGCTTTATTACCATGGTCATAAAACCACGGTCATTACAGCGCAGCAGTTTTCTGTAAGGGCGCAGCTACATTGCGCATATTTCGAATTTGAACCTTGTCCCCAAGCCAATAAGTAACTTCAAACTAGTAACAGTTTTAGTTCTTTGATCCAATATGTTTGCAACAAAAAGAACTTTAAAGCCTACAGCTGTAAGTCAGATTTTATGTTTAAACTCTAACAGATAATACCTTTCGATTGTAAGGTAGAGTGGATTAAGCGCACTTTTGGCAATGTGTGAAAGAATAAGATGTTTACTTTGAACGTTTGAAGGAATGAGACGGGTATAGAGATATTTGTGGACGCACTGAACAAGGATAATTGGTGATCAGGGTGTTTTGCTGGTGTCAGCACTTTATACGGTGATCGTTTCATGCTGTGTTTGAATTTAAATTCTCTTCGGCTGAAATAGCCCCTTTATTGTTTCTAGTTCTACTTTACAGTAAGTATTTACCTAATTTGGACACCTATGATACAAGTTTATTGTCTTTAAAATCATTGCCTCACAGATCACCTGAAAACAGAATAATATTCTAAGTACTTACTTGTACTTATTTACCTGATTTTAATTACATTGATTTATTCGGTTAGTGCTTGCAGATATTAAAATGTTGCTTCAGAAAGAAACGACATCGTTCCTTTGACTTCCAACAAACTTTCTTTCCTATAACCATTTTTTGTCATTTATCTGAGGCTACCTATTTTAGAGAACATGTTTGTAATGTTTTTTTTCATTATATTTTATGGTTGCTAATTATCAGCTCCGACTGGCGCGGGCGCGGGTGTAGTAAGCGTAGCACCAACTCGGCAGTCATTAGACATCAATTTGTCCCCACCCCCTCCCCCGGCCCCCGTCACTTAGCGACGACCCTCGCCAAATTGATTGTGGCTATTCCTTACACCGTCATTAAGACCGAATTATACGTCTATAGACGTGACTGTGTTTTCGGTAATAAAGAAAAGTTTCCTTCCATTATTTCGCGAATACTTTCTAAGAAAAATATTCATTAATCTATAAAATATTTGCAAATTTCGCATGACGGCTGAAGATTTAGCTAAAACTTATTTTGACACAAATACAAATACATATATACGTTTCTACGTACCTATGGTTCTGTGTAGGTAGGTACATCTTATTAATTATAGCCAAATACCACAAGCTGACTGACTCTACCGTTAGATCAGAACGTCGCAAAAATGACAAAGTAAATAAAAGCTATTAAATTAATGATCTATTGTTTGTCCAGTTAGGATTCAGCTGGCGATGGGTATGGGAACGCAGCACGAGACCAGACTTAGAATGGCCCGGGCGATGTGTTTATTGGACTTGTAAAACAATTCCATCATTTAAATTGTATTTAAAGCACCTGCCAACCTGTCGATAGTATTTTCCTCAATCTAGTTTGTGGCTGTGATGACATTAGACACACTGTGACATCGACATTCGGAGTTGATGTAAGAGTGTAGATGTAGAGTCATGTAGATTGTAGAGTGAGTACAGCCAACAAACTAACTTCCTTTATTCCCAAAACCTAGTTATTATGAATCAGTAGGTTCACAATATCTAGGTAATAATCAGTAGGAATACATAATTATATTTTGTCTTCTATGCCTATATCATGAGTAGTAGATACCTACTAGATAGACAAATGTAACTGTCTCAAATTTGCGTAATTTTACGTTTTTCTTTGTGTAAGATAATATTTATATTCCATAATTAAATAATAACAAGTCATTTAAAGAAAGCGAAGGAACGAATTCACAAATCGCATTAATAAACATTTATCATAATTTGCGTCCATTACACATAATATAATAAATTCATAACAAAATTTATATTACGCGTGTGGCCCATAACATCAAATATTAAAACAGCCTCTGTATATTTGATAGAGCATCCCTTACTTGCACGACCATTACAGCTACGTGTGAGAGAGATGTAAATATCGACAGTGCTTCGCTCTAATCGGTCGTTTGTAAGTAATGATCGCGGTCACGCCCCGCAATCACGAGTCGGTCGTTCCATTGGCAGACGCTAGGGATGGCATTTGTTTTTTTTATCGAGTTAAGTCGATTCATTAGCGTGTAGTGATGAGACTCGGTCCCCCGCGGACCGCGCAAAACAATTTATCAAATTAGAAGACATTACTGCTGGTAAATTAAATTTCTGACAAATATTAGGATATGTGCTAGTTTATCAGATATGCTCGGCGCTGATCATTAAATTATGCAGAAGGGAGTTCAAATGTCTCTTATTTAGTAAGTTTTCCCCTCCGATACAATGTTGTAAGTAGAACTTTTACTTGCTTGTCCAGTATTCGGGTTGTGGTAGTGGAGAGTGGTAACTTGTACGTCTATGACATTGTAGGTACTAGGTAGGTAGGTACCAAATAAAGAATCATGAGGAATGACAGAAATAATTTTAAGGAAGGTAGTCCATAGCCGAGGCGTGCATACAAGCCGGCTTCCCTTGTGAATATTACTTTAATTTTTTTTTATATTTATTAATTTAAAAAATACAGAATTGGTTCTTCACATGCTGTTAGCGCAATTTTTGGGTGCATTGAGCGTAAAATTTTATTTACCGTATTTAAAAAAATAATATATTATATAATATACCTACATAAGGGAAGCCAGCTTGTATGCACGCCTCGCCTGTGTTAACCTTCAAGGTACTTAGGCAGAACGCACGGTGTCTAAACTAGTAAATCAAATGGCTATCAAATATATATTATATTAGAAAGTATTAATAAGCTGAAGCATTAAATATGATGACAAGTACTAATGAATGTAAAATGGATGACTTGAATTTGTCGGGGGCCGAGGCTGGAGTGCCGCCGGATTATAGTTGGTAGAGTAATTTATCCATTGTATAACTCGTACATCCAAATGGAATATAGTTAGTTGTCTCAAACCAAGAAATTAATCACTTGTATCCTGTGACGTGGATAACATATCAATAATTTTGCATACATTTTCCACGTCATTTTACTGAACCCGTGAATTTAAAATTCAAAATTCATTCATTATCGTATCGAATGGCGCGCTGTCATGCCGCAAGTCGCAACACTATCGTGCACTTTACGCCTGTCACTGCCACATCACAATTTTGCCACCCATGACAACTCCCGCACTGCACCCTATTCTAATAAAGTAGAATATCGTAAAATTATTATAATTAATTCGCACTAAAAAAATCCGCATAAAATTAAAAGACAAAACATTTCAGCAATTATTTGTTACTGTTTTAGCATTAATTTTACTATTGTCCATAACATTTTTCACTGCCCTTTTTATCGTTTATTCTTTTTTGTATACCTTTTCTTCTTTTATACCTTTGTCATATCGAAATATTCAATCATTAATACAAAATATTTTAAGGAACACTAGATCCAGGGGGGATCAAGTCTCCCCGAAGGACCATGTCGTGTACCTACTACCTACCCGGGAGTACTTAGTTTTACGCTAATTAAATCATAAAATTCGATTAAGATTAACACTTTTTCTTAATTAAACGAATACACAAGGGTTTGTTTTATATTCATAGATACGCTTCTTAAATAATAAGTCTTAAAACAGATTAAAAAATTACAAATTAAAAGTTGGTTGCTACAGAAATCATAAATTTATCGTCCACCATTAAAAAAATTGCAAGATATCACGGTTCTACTCACTTGAAAAAGTTTATTGGAGCCAGTATGGATGTTGCCCATACTCGTATAGCTCCTCCCGTACTCGTATAGTTCTTTACAATACTTATAGGTACATTTTATAAACTTAAGCAAATTAAATACGCTAAATGAAAACCGAACAGACTGTGACAAACCGGTGCCGGTTTATTAATGAAGAACAAATTACAAATTATAGTTGAAAAAAAAAACCTTATTTCTCACTATAATCTTATACTTAGTTTTATCTGTGGTATAACCGTAAGATATAGGGTTTAAAATTATATTTTTACTAATTATCAGTTTCATTTTATTTATTAAAATTACTAAAAAAACTACTATCTAACGGTTTGTCACAGCAAATTGTTTTAGAACTAGCATTTGTCCGCGGTTTCACCCGCGTGAAATTAGGCATTAAACTTTCATTTTACCCACCTCGGGGCTGAATTTTAGAAAACGCTGAAATACGTAATTCGTTATTTTGTCTGTACGCAATTCATACGAAATATCATGCATATATGCCAAAAGAATAAAAAGTTTCATACAAACTTTAATCCCCTATTATCTTGGGGGTTGAATTTTGAAAAATCCTAGCTTAGTGGTTACCTACAGTCCTACATCATAGGAGGAATACATGGGCAAAATTTCAAATTTTTTAGTCTTAAGGGTTTGGCCTGTGCTAAATACATTAGTCAATCAGCTTTGACTTTTGTATATTTTACTAGCTTCTGCCCGCGACTTAGTCCGCGTGGAGTTCGGTTTCCATACAAAAATTTAACTCCTTTTTCACCCGATTTGGGGGCGAATTTAAATTCTTTCTTAGCAGATGCCTACGTCATTACAACTATATGTATACCAAATTTCAGCAAAATCCGTACAGTACTTTCGGCTGTGCGTTGATAGATAAGTCAGTTAGGTTTGCCTTTTTTAATATTATTTAGAAGATAGATAGATAGACAAGTGACAGTAAATCTTCATTCTCACTTTGATCTCATATTATTGACCGCTTTAAGTCGCGGGTAGATATAAATTACAATCTGTGGAAATAATTTCGCGCGCTGTCAAGTGGCCGGCGGCGGCGGAAGGGGCGTGGCTTCCGGCCGCGTTCCGTTTTGCCCAAACGTAATGCACCCATTAAATATTGACAAATTGTTAACCCCAGTAGAGCCGCATTAAGAGTGAGCTTTATTTCAATTATTTTTAGTACGTAGTTCTTATTTGTATATTATTTATACTTATTTATTATACATCTCATGGGGTACTCATCCCAACTTACCTGTCCGTTAGTTGTGGTATAGTATACGGGTACGCGACCCCGGCTTCCCTAGCTATTACTGTCCTATCCCTTGCCCTCCTGGGCGGTAATATCCTACATTTCCTATTTCCCACTCAAACTTACCAATCTTCCTTTCCACACCACCTATCCTTCCCTTTCCCTATTCCTACCCTCTCTACCAATCCGTGGAAACGCAATGGATAATCTAAAAAATAATTTAATTATCCAAAATGGCGGCGATGTGGTTGACCACCCATCACGTCTCGTTTCTCGCGGAGGTGAAAAGCGGACCATGGAGAGCCACTTCGCTACGTTGAATGTAAGAGGAGGAATGGATGGTAAGAATGAAAGTGAACGAAGCGAAACGAGTATGTAAGGATCGTAGCAAGTGGCAAAAAGTGGTCTCTGCCTACCCCTTTACGGGAAAAAGGCGTGATTATATGTATGTATGTATGTATGTAGTTCTTATTTTTAAGAATGTAACCAGTTAGCCAAACTTCGGAGAAATAAAAAAACTTAGTCACTACGTAGCATTCTAAAACCCTTAGTTTTGTCATCTATCCATTAGAACCTGTAGGCTGTACCAACACCTATTATATATTTAGTATATAATAGAAGGTGTTGGCTGTACCCGAACTCCAAGTCGTTCAGTGATGAGTTTAGATCAGAAACAGACAACCATTTGGCCGGCCTATGAGTTTTGATTATAATGATAATATCAAAACAACATAACCAGTCCAATTGTGGCATATCGACCTCTGTGGCTCAGTGGTTCAGCGCGTTGGTGCTGAAGCCGGGGGTCGCGGGATCGAATCCCGCCAAAGGAACAATAAGTTTTTCGTGTTCCTGGGTCATGGGTGTTAATTAAATATGTGTATAATATAATTAAAATCTTAAATATATGTATAGTATAAAAGTATTAAATATACTTCCTGTTGTCTGGTACCTGTAACACAAGTGCTTCGGATACTTAGCACGGGGCCAGATTGACTTAGTGTGAAGCGTTCATAATATTATAATTATTATTATATATTTTTAATAGTATTTAACATGGCATATATAAATATATTAAAGTTTATAATGAGGACCGCGTGCGGGCATTAGTTAACAATACAAAGTGTGTTTTTCAAATTACACGTTTCATTCCACGCATTGCAATTTACAGGCCGGGAGCTGGGGGTGGAATTGTGTGGCCTCGGTAATGGTGGTCGTTATCAAATCAATATTGATTTGTCATTTACGTGGACACGGGGTATACTTATCTATACACCCATATACTACTCGCAGCATACACGACGCGACACGACGCTACATTTTTAGGGTTCCGTACCCAAAGGGTAAAAAGTTAAAAACGGAACCCTATTACTAAGACTTCGCTGTCTGTCCGTCCGTCTGTCTGTTAAGTGTTAACAGGCTGTATCTCAAGAACCGCGATAGCTAGACAGTTGAAATGTTCACAAATTATGTATACAAAATAAAATAAATATTTAACGAACATACAACAAACGTGATTTTTTGCCGTTTTATACGGAACCTTTTGTGCGCGAGTCTGACTCGCACTTGGCCAGTTTTTTTTTAAATAGCGATTCAAAATTGAACCTTATTAGTTATTCACCACACAAGAAGATACATATTTCATACTTGCAAGCAGGGCTTGCTCACATGCAAGCTATGCAGCGCCGTGCAGCTTAAAATTCGAACTCTCAAGTTTGATAGGTTATCTTTCGAACTCTCAAGTTTGATAGGTTATCTTAAAAATGCAACGCCGTGTCGTGTCGCGTCTCGTCTCAGCGTGAACTGGCGCTAAATACGAATTAAAATATTCCAAAGTTCAATATTATGAAATTGTAACAGAGGCTCTTTTAAAATAATATATTATACACCAGTATGTAAAAAATGTTGACTTCAAATTTTAATAATCCAAAATTATTATTATATTAAAATCTGATTAATCTGAATGATCTGAAATCTATTTGTTATCTTAATTAGTTCTATATACTAGAAAACTAAAAACGTTTGTTGTTTCGTGCTAATTCCAAGCGCAAGCCGGCTTATTATTTAGGAGGTAGCTACATTTGACATTACCTCTACAATTTGATATTTGAAGTTCCGTGTTTGTATAATTGGTACTCTTGCATTGTTATAATTTAATGCTGCAGACTGCAATCGTACAGAACCTTAGATATGGCAAAACCTGAAAATACTATAACCAGAAGTTAGCGGAAACTTGACTGGACGATTGAAGCGTGATTTTTAATGCCTAGTCTAGAGTAAATATCTGCAAGTGGCCTAGTCTAGATATTATATTTAAATACATACCAAGAGTTATCTCCATAATCTGTACCTTTTAACCCGACTGTCAAGAAGGGCTATGTTCTTATATCGGGCTATAATATCTCGTAAGTCTTACAAAACACTGGTATCGGTACGAAAGTTGAAGCCTGTGGGGGTGCTACGAATGCTACGGTCTACGACCGCGCCAGCTAAGGCCGAAACTTTATGATCCGGAAAAAAGCCGGGGAAAATTCAGAGCACTGAAAATAGAATTCTGCACTAATACAACAGAGTTGAAAATCGGAGTGTCAAGTTTTTCCGGATCCGATTCCGAATTCCGGATTATATTATAGTCCCAGCCATCTAACTGTGAACTGTATTATAAAAAAATATTGATGAGTAGAGTTTAACAATACTGAAAATTAATATTTGACGACCTCTGTGGCTCAGTGGTTCAGCGCGTTGGTGCTCAAGCCGGGGGTCGCGGGTTCAAATCCCGCCGAAGGAAAAAAAGTTTTTCTGTGTTCCTGGGTCATGGATGTGTATTAAATATGTGTTTATTATAATAAAAATCTTAAATATATGTATAGTATGAAAATATTTCCCGTTTTCTGGTATCTGTAACACAAGTTCTTCGGATACTTAGCACGGGGCCAGATTGACGTGGTGTGAAGCGTCCATAGATATTATTATTATTATTATTATTTACTTTACTGGAGCTAACAATATTTATTATTTTGACTTACAAAATATGGTCAGCTAGATAGCTACCTAAGCCGCATCTGACCGTTTGTAGTGCTACACAGTAGCGAACGTATAATTTGTTAATACGCGGTTCCGTATCTTGCTTAAGCATTAAATTTAGGGTTTCATTGTATCCCCTAATTCGATAAGGGACCCTTCGGACATAAAACAGTGTAACCATGTTTTTGTATACTCTGGGACAAAAAAACTAAGTACCTTACCTAACCTTCTTTGTTAAAGTTATACTTAATTGTAAAATACATCGTTATATTGTGAGTTGTGACTCTTTACGTGAACTAAAAAGTTCTACATAGTCTGTAGTTGGGTTTCAGGTAAAAATAAAAATTAATATATTTTACTAGCTCTTCCCCGCGGCTTAGCCTGCGTAAATATAGTATCCCTAATATAGAATACTGATATTTTTTCAGGATAAAAAGTAGCCTATGTTTTAATCCAGAGCCTAAACAATAACTATACCAAATTTCATGGAAATCTGTTCAGTAATTTTTGCGTGAAAGAGTAACAAACATCAACCCATCTATCCATCCATTCTCACAAACTTTTCACATTTATAATAGTAGTACTCGTAGGATACCGAACCGTATTCACTCGACACTTCGATTGTCGACTCTATTGTATTTGCACAAAGTTGTATTTTCACTTTTCAGTACGCTGAATTTTCACCAGCGTTCCGGATTCCGGAGCACCTAACACTAAGACCATAATTCACTAACACGTGAACTTTACAAATAAACTCCTACTTTAGTTTAGAAAGTTCTGAAAATAGGTAGTTCCAGATATAATATTAATTTTGTTTCTCTTTTTATCCATTTAAATCCTGCAAGTTGTGTAACTCGTGGTGACCAGACTGTTTGTCACCCCTGTCCTGTTGAACCCGCGGTCGTCGCTACAAACTAACTCACTTTGCTTGTCTCCCAAATTGATATCGAATACTTTCGACTACGCATTTTGACGTTAGTTTATGCCTACATACTATGATACTACATAGTACAGGTACTAACAAGCAACAAAAGGTAACAAGCCTTGCTTGGGTCTTTAGTAGATTAAAAAAATCACAAATATTATATTGTTCGGGGTTCGAACTCATCACCCACCACCACCACATTCCGAACAAACACGGACTGACATTATAGAGTAATTATTGATATTATATTATTGTAAAAAAAGTAAAAACTTAAACATGCGCGGGGATAAATCCTAGCTAGACCGATTTTACCCCAAAAACGCCCTGCAAACTAAATTTCATGTAAATACTTGCAGCCGTTGCCGAGATTCCGATTATACTTATATTTATAATCTATGTATACTAGCTGTCCCGACACACGTTGTTCTGTCTTAAATATGAACTGGAATGAATAAATAACTACCTTTTCCAATATTTCTCACATTTTACCTTCCCTGAACTTCCACAATTAATTTAAGACCAAAATTATCCAAATCGGTCCAGCCCTCGGGAACGGGATAAAAAGTATGCTATGTCCTTCTCCTGGTTTAAAGGAGTTTTTTTTATTATTAGTTCTTTATATTTTATTAGTTCTTTCCTACTGTGGGGCTAGCAAGAATAATTGACATCTACGTATTCATAACGTTCTCGAAAGACAATTGTATAAAATTATGGACATTCAATAACGTTACGACTTACGAATAAGTAGTTATCAATCGTTCCTGGGCCTTTAGTCAAGATGCATTCGATAATTTCGACGGCGAACTTCGAAATCAAAAATCGCTTGCGATGCCCATCAAATCCCATATATTTTTGATTTCGAAGTTCGAATGCATCTTGACTAAAGGCCCGGGTTGGGCTACTGATATTTCATTGTCGTTAATATTACAACTATGCTATTACAACTTTATGGCTGAAGGTACCATTTTTAATTTTGTAACTGATACCAAAGATTAATAAATACTTTCACAGTAATAATACACAAAATTTCTTGCACTATTACCACTTTAATAAGTATTTTACATTAATTTTAATATGTTACACGATCGGTTTCGACAACGTCACCTGTGTGCTTAGTGCGAGTTTTTTTCACTACTCGACATGAAAAAGTAAACTACAATTTGTATGGTATCGAAACAACGCCCCTAGTGGCAAAAATGGGAAACAAAATTAGCGAGTGTAAGTTTTGTGGATTTTTTTTTTTTTAATTTATTGGAGTTAACAAACAGTAACCATAGTACATAATTATAGACATAACACAAATAAAACTTATTAACTATGACACCAACATCGTTAACTACATAATTATATAATTAACTTACATAAGTACAATACATTCAGTTGAGGGATGGATACGCGTACATGGATTTATAATATGATAATGAAATATTTAAGTAGGTAAGTGAGGTAAGGTGCATAAGTATGTTTTATTAGGATATAGATTACGTGCTAATTTAATATACTTTTTTTATTAAATTTAATATAATATAAAGTTGCTAATTTTGATCATAATTTTAAGATTTCTTTTTTATATTTTGCTATTTTATTGTTAAAGATATCAATGGAGAAAAAGGTTTTGTTATAAGTGTCAGATAGCCTGTAGAATGGTGAGCGCTTACCAACATTAGTTCGGCAGACTGCAGTTACAAATATTTGATGTGGTCTACGACTATGTGTTGTTATGGGTATCTTATAACATATTTTATTATTTAACGATATACAATCATATCTATTATGACATAAATCATAAAGTAACATCATTTCGTGTTGAGTACGTCTAGATGTTAGTGTGGTTAGATTGTATCTATCCAAAAGGCTATTATAGGACTCTCGCGAATGACAACATCTGTGGTGCACCGAGCGCAGAAACTTCTTTTGGACCATTTCAATAGCATCACTATATTTTGTATAATACGGATTCCAAATAACTACAGCGTATTCAAGTTGTGACCTTATAATAGATTTATAGATGTGTAAATATGTTGAGGATTGTACAAAGCCCTTGCAGGACCTCATAACGAATCCATACATCTTGTAAGCTTTATTGATAATGTTATCTATATGTATATCTAGATGTAGTTTTTTATCTAGAGTCACCCCAAGGTCCCTAATAGAATCGACTTTTTCTAGATGATGACCACATAACCTATAGGAAAATGTACTTCTGTTGCGTTTTTTTGTAAAAGTTATTGATTTACATTTGTTTATGCTAAGCGATAATTTATTATTATTACAATACTCAGAGAATCTATCAAGGTCTTCTTAATTTTAAGTTTTAACTAATCGAGCGTCGTCTCACACTCACGTTCGAATGTGGGTGTTTCAACGCTTTGATTGGTTGTTTCAAAAGTCTTGCTAGTGCCAGTTGCACATTTTGACATTCGAATAGTAAATTTGTGTTAACGACGTCGAAAAGTTGTCACCCCGCGTTCACTTCCAATTTCTCAGTGACTAGGTAGTGAATTGCGGTGAAAGCATTTATAAAAGAACATTTTAGCAATTAATTTATGCTATATAGCTATGGCAAGACGTTTTTTTGCGTGGAAGATGTTTGCGGCTGCTCAAGCTCAAGACGACCACAATTTAATGAATATTGTACATTGTTTTGTCTATATGGATAAAATAAGCTCACCTTGTTTACCGATCGTCACACTTACTGTTCCATGAATGTTATTATAGTATCAAACTGAGAAAAACTTGTTTTCATCATTTTTAAGTTTAAATACAATTTACCTATTATAAACGAAATGTAAAATACTTTACAAATAAAATTCAAAATTTCGGCGACTATGTCAGTGTCACAAACAATAACACACGATATAACCCATCACAATCTTGATGACAGCAGCTTCTTATTAAAATAATACAGTGAAAATGACATTCAATTTGGTCGGTTAATCTCACAGTGAAGTCGTGCTACCAATATAACAAAAATAATAAAGCGTGCTCTCGGTGAGGATACGCGTTTGTCAAATATGATCAAAATAAGAAAATTAAAGACTAAAAAAGGATAAGTCAGAATGACCAAAATAGCTACTATCAAAAGGATACTAAGTAAAATAATAAAAGCATTGCTAAATAGTTTTATTGTACAAAAGTTTTCCTTATTATAATAGTAAACACTGATAGTTTCAAATCACAACCTAATTTATCAACTAAAATTACCTTTTATCAAAAATTGTAACCAAATGTAGGTAATAGGCAAATAAAGATACAAATAAAGAAATACTGATTATCATAGTCTATAATTACTAATTGGTATTTTAATTACTGTACATGTTATAACAAATTTAATCACAATAAGAAATACTTATTATAATATTCTTTGATAAGTTGATATTTTATATCTGTACGAGATAAGTATAGCAATTTAAACCATTTACATTAAATACCAACACTTCGATAAACCTATTTATAATGTAATTCCAGAATAGAATTCTAAATATTCAAAACAAAGTAATTATTAAACCAAAATACTAAAAATAAGTATTAACTAACATCATTAACATCTTAACACTATAATTTTAAAAATGATCAAAATCAATCATCAAATAAGACATATAGGTACATAATAATTTAGCCACTACTTATAAAATAGGTTTACTTATCTTTAATATATTGAACGATCAATCTCACAGCTTCGCCAAGACTGCCGCCTAAAATGGCGGACCAACAATTTATAGGAAATAATTGGCGGTAAAAACCACACCGGAAGTTTAAGAATTTACAAAAATTGTCATACAAAATATGTTTCCAATGGCCATTAAATTATTCGATAATTTAGATCAATTATTTAACTATTATTAAATTTTAAACTGTAGATTGTAAAACAGGAAATAATAAAATGATATTGTGACATAACTGTCAAAGTATAAAAATGATAAATTTAGCTTTTGAATGAAATTTATTTTAAAGGTGTATTACTATAAAAATACCAATATTCTAACACGTTCGATTAGTTGGATTGGATAATGACTCGCACTCGTTAGCTTTTAATTTTCGATTCGATTTGCGCTAACTCGATTTACAAGGTAGTAAAGTAATCGAAAAAATTTGTGGAACTCACACTCAGCACACTGTGTGCTTAGTGCGAGTTTTTATCACTACTCGACATGAAAAAGTAAACTACAATTTGTATGGTATCGAAACAACGCCCCTAGTGGCAAAAATAGGAAACATAATTAGCGAGTGTGAGTTTTGTGGATTTTAACTAATCGAGCGTCGTCTCACACTCACGTTTGAATGTGGGTGTTTCAGCGCTTTGATTGGTTGTTTCAAAAGTCTTGCGAGTGCCAGTTGCACATTTTGACATTCGAATAAGTAGTAAATTTGTGTTAACGACGTCGAAAAGTTGTCACCTCGCGCTCACTTCCAATTTCTCAGTGACTAGGTAGTGAATTGCGGTAAAAGCATTTATAAAAGAACATTTTAGCAATTAATTTGCTATGGCAGGACGTTTTTTTTCGCGTGGAGGATGTTTGCGGCTGCTCAATCTCAAGACGACCGCAATTTTAATGCAAAATGCGAAGCAAGAGCTCGTGCATCTTTCGATCCTTTATTGGACATTATTGTTTACCGATTGTCACACTTACTGTTCCACGAATGTTATTATAGTATCAAACTGAGGAAAACTTGTTTTCATCATTTTTAAGTTCAAATACAATTTATTATAAACGAAATGTAAAATTGTGTAAAATGCTTTGCAAATAAAATTCAAAATTTCGGCGACTTATGTCAGTGTCACAAACAATAACACTCGATATAACCCGTCACAATCTTGATGACAGCAGCTTCTTAACAAAATAATCAAAGAAAATAATACAGTGAAAATGACATTCAATTTAGACGGTTAATCTCACAGTGAAGTCGTGCTACCAATATAACAAAAATAATAAAGCGTACTCTCGGTGAGGAAACGCGTTCGATTAGTTAGATTGGATAATGACTCGCACTACTTGATTCGATTTGCGCTAACTCGATTTACAAGGTAGTAAAGTAAGTGAAAAAATTTGTGGGACTCACACTCAGCACACTGGTTGTCGAAACCGGTCGTGTAACATATTAAAATTAATGTAAAATACTTATTAAAGTGGAAATAGTGCAAGAAGTATTGTGTATTATTACTGTGAAACATGAATTTCCACCAAGAACCGACAGTACAATCAATAACATATTTAATAAATACTTACTACGTAACTGATATTCTTTTCATAATTCAGCTCTGCAGTTCACCGTGTAGGTATTTCCTTCCATTTCCGTCGAGCAATTAGAAAAACAAATACGCCCGGCATTAGTCGCTTTAAATCTAATTTCGTGGCAAATAACAATTAACAAAGTCACTTATGCCTAACGAGAGACGGCGACGATTCGAGATGTCACTTTGACAGATTGGAATGGGCGGACTTTGACGTCCTTTTGCGCGGGAACGTGTCGATGCGTTCCCGAAGTTTTTGCGTTTTATTTTCGGAGCGATTTAGATCAGACAATTGCGGATGTCAATTTCTTGTAGCTTTTGGCAAGCTGATATAAGTTCTGTCATTGGAGGGTTTACAACAAAGACTTCTAATATATACTCAAAGGTTTACAAACAAGGGAAAACTGTAAATATTATGTTAGAATCTTGAGGAGTCAAATTCGACGTCGCGTCGGGTTGGTTAGGTTAATTGAGCTGTGATACTTCATTTCACCAAAATTACTTGGAGCAAAACTAAATTTGAAATAGACGGACATGTGGCCTACCTACTCAAAGTAGAATAATAATTTTGGAAGAAAAATGTCAAAATATGATAAGTATAAGGAAAATGTGGGTAATTTAGGGTGGGCAACAATGGGGAGTCACTTAGCCATTTGCGTCCATTACCCGGCTATTGAAACATGATGAATAGCGCACATCCCTCCGACGCCGACTGCACGCAGTCAAGATATCCCTGCATTTTGTGGTTATATCCGTTTCCTTCTTTCCAAGATTGGTAAAACAAAACCAAACAATCTTTTGGCTTCATTAGATGGACTTGGTGGGAGCTAGCCAAAAGAGCGTTTGTTTTTCTGGATTTCTGGATCTCCATATAACATTAAATAAATGCATAAAAAAATAAGTAATAGTTTCCGTGATAAATAAATAAATGCAGTAACAAGTAAGTGTTACATCTGTCAAACAGTCCGACGCGGCAAAAGCACGAAACCGTCACCGTATTTCGCGCCTCATTTCAATTTTAGTACGCAATCTTCGATTCCATTTTCAAAGGGATACTAAAATGTTGCCAGCAATAAAGCACGACAAGCCGAGCGTGGTGTTGTCAGCTCTCAAAACAAATTGGTTAATTGCCCCGCGTTATTTATAGCGGAGAGGATGTGAGAGACAACTTATTAGTGATTTGTTGACGGCGATCGTTTCTTTTCACGCGGCATCCGAGCATGACTAACGATATTGGTTCGGATAGGTTTATAAATATCTCAGTAAAGATTGACAGTAAAATACTCGTAGCTACATTTCAAGCAATTGGCAATGTGAAGTAGAGTCCATCGGTCTCACGTCCTAACAGGTCTCTTTGCCAAAATAATACCAACAACACTATAATTATTTTTAACAAAAAATTAAACCGACTTCCAAAGTAAAAATACACAAAAAAGTTTAAAATAAATCTTATTTTTAAAAAAATTCACCTTTTATATTCTGCTAAATTTCAACTATTTCTCTACTCAATCTTCTTAATTTTGAAAACGGTACCAGCCCAACAGTATCCTACAATATTTTAACTCACGTTCAAGTTTGCTGGTACCGACTTACGGTATACAGCCGAAAGTATAACCACCTCTTTTTTTTGAAAATCGGTTAAAAATATGTAATAAAATAACTCCCCACACCGATGTCGGTGACGGTGGCCGGTTTTCATTGAAACCAGGCCAGTTACGCAGGAGTATTTTTATAGTGCCCAAGTGTGTGCGCAGTACACAAGAGCACTCTCTCTTCCGTTACTCTCATAATCCAGTGGGACGGATAACCGACACAACTGATGAGAGATCAGGCGCAGGTTCGACTTTTTAGATGCCCATTCGACGCATGGATCATCTTTGTTGTCAGACAATCATTGTTTTGGTTTTGGACAAGTTTGGTTAAGGACTTGGAAACAACATTTTTTGTTGTTCCAATGCGGAAATCGAACCCGAATCCCTCCGAGTCGAAAGGCAATGCTTTAACCACTAGACAACAGAGGCTGTTACATATAATAATATGCCCTATGTCTAGGATCAAGAAAAGAGCAATTATTTCTACTACTATTATAAATATGAAATTTTGTGAGGTGGATGGATAGATGTTTGTTACTCTTTCACGCAAAAACTAGCGATTTAGAAATTTTCTGAAAAAGTACAGTGTTCCCGTGGGATACTGCATTCACGCAGGCGGAGCTGCGGGCAAAATCTAGTGTAATAACAATTGTTACAAATTGTACTTTGTAACTGTTTATGTAGGTATCGACAAATTTTGATGGTCCTCACTCCTCAATCCTCATAGATAAAGTATTTATTGGTACTCTATTGACGTCGCATATCAGGTACACTTGCCGTCGGATTACGAGCCTAAATTATTATTGCGTAACTATCTAGCCTACTTAGGGGTCGTCCATTAATCACGTGATGCCTAAAGGGGGAGAGGGGGGGGTCCGAAAAAAATTTACCAAGTATCACAAGGGGAGGAGGGAGTTAAAGGAGACAACGCGTGTATTAATTTTGAATCTAGTCTATGCATACCGAAATTCTTATCTTTTGTAGATTCGTAATGTTGTTTAAATACTTACAAAACAAATGACTCGTATAGTTTTTAATTACATAAATTATTCGACTAAATTGTTTTTTAAGTTAAAGTTTTTCTTCAAACATTACCTGCTTATTATGTACAAAAAAATACACGTGATCTTAGGTGGGGGGAGGGGGGTAGTATAAAACCTCACCACGTATCACCAGGGGAGGGGAGGGGTCTAAAAAGTTGTTAAAACATCACGTGATTAATGGACGGCCCCTTAATAGTAATACCTATGTAATAATGTAACAGCTGATTGTGCACAATAAAATATAAAATAAATTTTCATTTCATTTCAATATCATACTTTGGATAGATTGGATAGGTTTAAATCTGAAACTGTAAGGATGCTGAAAGCGAGCTCGATTTTAATAATAAGTACCTAACTAATTTATAAAGCCAAGACCGCATCATTTGATTTTTGATAAATCGATTTCCCCAGCCAGGAATCTACTTACAGAACATGCTATACGACGTATTTAATAAATTTTAGTAAATTGATTCATATTTTGAAGAAGTGTATGAAGTAAATAAACGAAGATATTTTCAACACAAGAACTTGAATGAAGTTTGCCACATGATATTACCTGATATTACTTTTCAGAATAGTTATTAGCAATACTATCGAATTGGAGTAATAATAGTAGTTGTGTATTTTTTGGCTAGGCTAATTTTTTCATTTATC
Source organism: Glaucopsyche alexis (assembly GCA_905404095.1). Classification (NCBI taxonomy): domain Eukaryota; kingdom Metazoa; phylum Arthropoda; class Insecta; order Lepidoptera; family Lycaenidae; genus Glaucopsyche; species Glaucopsyche alexis. The sequence goes on from FR990047.1 coordinate 29,690,280, forward strand.
TATCAACTCTTTAAACAATCATTTCGTATATAATATTAAATATTGTCCCAGAAGTCGACGTCGTCCCTTCGAAGGCTGATAGACCAGCTCATGACTCACAAGAATATCGCAATATGACCTTAGTAAAAAATCTTTAGTTTTCGAGATATTGGCACTTTTAATAATTTCTTAAAAATTACACCTCATGTCAGTTTTTAGACTGCCGCAACTACAATTTCCCGTATTGTGGGATACAAATTTGTATTGCAGAATCCTGACTAGTTCTGCTATTGACCACGGTTATAAACAAAGCTAATAGAGTTTGAACTTTGTAGAAAAAAAGAAAACTTTTCCCTAATCGTGATTTCAAAAACTTTTTCTCCTAACTTTCACTATCCATACTGAACAAAAAATACACCACACTAACCTGGGTTGTTACTTTAAAAAGTTGCTCATTTTATGTAGTTTTTAAAATAGTAAAATAGTTGCTATTAAGCTACGTCAAAAATTTTTTTTGCTATTTTAAGTGCACAGAGAACACATTTGAATTTATGAATGTTTTTCTATAGTTAGAATTTTGAACAAAAACACTCGTTACATTGAAATCAGCCAGATGTTTACTTAAAAATTGTACGTTGAAGTTAATTAATTAATTAATTAACTTAATTCATGCTTACTAAACTTAGAAACTAAACAGAATACAAGGTTTTTTTTAAACTGTAAGGAGAAATGCAAAGAAGGAGAACACATTAATTATATCATTTAATGAGTTAGACTCATTAGAGTGAGAGAATAGGTGACGCCACGCACGTCTTTTGTTTGTTCTATACATGAGTTTGTTTATTAGTTACTAGTACGTTACGCTATTGATGTGCACCGTTTTGTTATTTTCTTACTTTTAACGGATTTTGCATTGTAATCTGGACTTGAGTACCTTAACCTTTTGCGATACAAATTAGCTGCAGCAGCTAATTTGTATCCCACAATACGGGAAATTGTAGTTGCGGCAGTCTAAAAACTGACATGAGGTGTAATTTTTAAGAAATTATTAAAAGTGCCAATATCTCGAAAACTAAAGATTTTTTACTAAAGTCATATTTCGATATTCTGGTGAGTCATGAGCTGGTCTATCAGCCTTCGAAGGGACGACGTCGACCTCTGGGACATCCTGTATATATATATATATATATATATATATATATATATATATATATATATGTTACGGGCAATGTTATTAACTGGGCATTATTAATAAAGACCGGTCATTATTAATAATGCCCAAGAACGTCGGGCAAAGTGATTAATTTATCACTTTGACCGGCCATTATTAATAATGCCCGATAGCCCGTGGTCCATGTAATAAATCAGTGTTTCAGATAGCTTGAATTTATCACTTGGACCGGGCAGTATGAAAAAATCCCTACTTGTAGCCGGGCAATGTGATAAATTGGACCATGCGCGGCCGTGCCTTGCAACGCGCGCGCACGCAGCGACGTATTAGTTATAATTGTTATTACATATTATTATGATATGTATCGAAAAAATCTTCACACACTAGAAACTAAGCACGGTATTTTAAAACAGCTCTACTCCAGAACTGTTTGTAAAGAAAAGTTCATTTCGATCAAGAATGTTCCAAAAGTTGATATTAATCTTCGAGAATGTGCTCGAAGAGACTCTCATTTTGACGGACAAGGCTTCGAACATTGTAACTTGTTGACAGCAATTCAAAACGTTGTGAATGCAAGAAATCAAACATAATTTGCAATTCAAAATGTCCTAAAAGCTCAATAAATAATTATAAACTTAATAACTTTCTTGCACAGTCCTTAATTATTAGATAATAGCTGTTGCCCGCGGCTCTGCCCGCGTAAATACAGTATTCCTCGATAAAACTACTTTCTCGGAATAAAAAGTAGCCTATGTTTTAAACTTTTAATCCAGAGCCTAAACTACTACCATACCAATTTCATCAAAATTCGCTCAGTAGTTTTTGCGTGAAAGTGGAACAAACATTCATCCATACATCCTCAGAAACTTTCACATTTATAATATTAGTAAGATTTCTGTTGATTTTTCTTAGTTTACTAATTTTTAAAATATTGTAAAAAAATAATAATTAATAAAAAACGTTTATTATTTCTTAACTAAATAATATGTATAAATTAGGGTAAAACACAGAAGAATTGTACAATTTAACAAATTTAGGTATGTGTGCAACCCCTACACTAAGAGTTCTTGTGCTGTAGGGGTTAATTGTTCTTAAATAATATTTCTATCAAAATAAAAGTAACTACTGATGTTATTTCATTTTTAACTATTTATTTTTTAACTTCTATGTTCAATAGTTTATTTTTTGTTAACTTTTCATGAAAATTATGTACTTAAGTTTAATTTCAATCAATACACAAAAACACTACAGTTCACCTATTTTATTACTTTGCCCAAGATAGGGTGGACATTATTCATAATGGCCGGGAAAAGTGATTAATCATGCTGTTTTAATCACATTGCCCAATTGAGTCGGGCATTATGAATACAGACCGGCCATTATTAATAGTGCCCGGACTTATCAAATTGCCCGTAACATATATATTAGTTAATAATTAAAGTAGGTATTCATTATATCAATCAATGAAATCAATTTATTCAGACACACATAAAAATAGATACAAAACAAATATACATAATTAAATAGTATGTCGTCTGAGGCTCAATATTTTGGATCTATACCATTCAGACATAGGTAAATCGTGCAAATAGAATTATAGACTTACAATATCACTGTTTATTCGGAATCACAATTCTTACTTTATAAATTTACTACACTAAAATAACTGCACTTTATAATATCACTGCATTTTGTTAACACTGGCACTAAAACGAAACTTGGACAGTTCCGTGACGTGTTGACTAGTTGGTGGCTCAGCTTGAACTGGCCGCACCCAATGGCCGACTGGAACAGGAGGGGATGACTCCCACTCCAACACTCTTCTCTAACACGTCCCGACTCTGTCGAAGCGCGCCAAACAAGATGGCGCACTTGAAGTTCCGTTTCAGCTTTTTGACCGGATGCGACACGGCCATCCTGCGAGACGCACATCCTCGTGCGTTAAACTGAAACAATGTTAAGACAGCACAGTATTTGCTCGTCCAATCCTGACACGATCTGGTCTTATCATGATCTTTCATGTTCAGAAATAAAGCTTGACAATGCTTTATTCGCTTCGAAAATTGTTCGTTTTATTTTAAAATGATTTAGACTACTAACAACATCATTTAAACCAAAGAAAACATAAAATAGACAGCATTAATCCAAAATATCATTAGGATTTTATTAAGTAGGTTCATAGAAAAAGTATCTCATCTAAAAACTTTCACAAAATTAATGCTAGTTTAAATCAAACCTGGACCAAGTACCATTGACGTTCAAAAACAAAACATTGTACAACTTAATCACATTTTAAGCCTTGGGTCACTCATTCGTGGTCAAACAGAAATTGAGTCGCAGACGAACTCTATGGTCTTGGCTTCAAGGCTAGACCCGACCACAGCATCCAGAGCTACAGCACTACCGCGTACCCACGGACGATGCCGATTTAGGCTACGGCTACTGTACAATGGTATGGTCTCTGACACAGCGAATAGAGTACCCAAAGAAACAGAATCTCATTAAATATCATCACCTTCAACAACTTCAATAGGTACTTGGCCCTCAGGCATTTTTCGGACTCGATCATGAGCGTATTTATAGTCACCGGACGTTTAAATAACTGGTATGATCGAACACAGTGCGGTAGATAGAGATTTTACTCAACTTTTGATTACAACTCAAATTTGTTCATCATTAACCAACCAGAATTATCAAGTATGATCACTTATTAATCATTAAGAGTTAATTATGTAGCATAGCTATTTCGTAACATTACTATTCAATTTAGACTTCTATTTTGAATCATGTACCTTTTGAGAATCATCTTTAAATAAACAATCAAAAAAACAAAAATTATTAACAGCTTCAGGTTTTACATTCACAGTTCATAGGTTTGTATACCTTTAATCACGCTACACACAAGAGTAGCTCTCTTAAGGAGAGACCAAGTCAACCTTTAACTCAAAATATGATCTATGCTACGAGGCAAGATCCGACTGTACTACCCAGGACTACCTCCTATAGTATCCTGGTACAGTCTCCGAACTTGTGAATTGTGAACCTGCCCTGATATCGTACCTGATGTCCCTTCATTCTCTATCTCATTATACTCTACAATCTCAATAGGTACCTGACTCTCGAGTATCTTTCTAATGCGATCATAAAAAGACTATACCGAGTCTTAAAACTACACTCACGAGACAAACAATTACGCTCACCAAATAACTTTAGCTCAAAATCTGATACTTCAATGAAGTACAGAGTGCCGACACTTGGCCGCCGCGGCACCCCGTCGCACGGCCTACACCACTTGCCGCGCTCCGTCGTGTCGCGTCGTGTCGCGTCACGTCGCGTCTCGTCGCGTCTCGTCGCGTCGCTAGCCGCCGCTCGAATACTGAACCTCCATCTGTACACAAAATAACACAGCACAAAAATTGTTCAAACTATGTACAATTACTTTCTTCTTAAGGTTCCGTATCAAAGGGTTTTACCCTTACAGAGTAATTACAATACAGGAACATAAAAATCTAAGACTTTGCTGTATGTCTGCCTGTCACCAGGCTGTATCTCAAGAACTGCGTTATCTAGAAAACTGATTTCCTTCTTTTTTTTTGAGGAAAAATGTCAGATTTGATCATGCAATAAAGTTAATTTCATTTCCTTTCAAAAATCTAACTGATTAAATGAAAAAAGCTTTTAGAGTCTTACTATACCAGAAGACTTCCAAGTGCGTTTACAACCTTTTACATGATAACCAAGTTCACCGAAGTTCACTGGAGTCCACCGTAAGAGCTTTCTTATCCGCCTCAGTCACAGCAACTGAACCGTGGTGCGTGTGCTGCCGCGATCACCATCAACACCAGCCATAGGCACCTGCTTACCGCATACCGCAACTTCTGAAACTGTCAAATGATTTCTTTTAACCTCTTTTCTTTTTGTTGTCAATTAAACTATTATTTTCTATAATTTCCGTAACCTATAGTGATGCACGCTCATGGAACTAATATAATGACTCCCCACACCGATATCGGTGACGATAGCCGGTTTCATTGAAACCAAGCCAGTTACGCAGTAGTCATTTTATAGTGCTCAAGCGTGTGCGCAGTATACAAGAGCAGTCCTTTACTCTCGTAAAGAGTCTTCCTTTACTCTCGTTTACTTTACTTCCTTCCTCTACTCACAATGGGACGAATAACCGACACGACTGACGAGAGAATAGACGTAGGTCCGACTTTTTACATGTTCATCCGACGCATGGATCATCTTTCTTGTCAGACAATCAGGTGGTCAGCCTGCATTGTCCTAACCAAACTTGGAAACAACATTTTTCTTTGTCGTTCCAATGCAGGAATCGAACCCGCGACCTCCGAGTCGAGAGCTGATGCTCTAACCACTAGACCACGGAGGCTATTTCGCTCGCTCATGGACCTACCACACCAACAATATTATCATGTTTTTTCGCACTTTTAATCATTTCAATCCGCCTAGTAATTTAAACATGTAATAGTCTATAGACAAACATGTAATGTTTCAAATTTTAACAGCTTACAACAACAATATCATAAACTGGCAAAGTTTTCTCGCGAATTGCGAATGTCCTAGAACTTATGATCATGTTAACATCTAACAGTTTTTTTTTAAACACTTTCAGAATAAATAACAACATACCTGACGTTATTTAAAGTCACTTTTAAACTGACCAATTGTTAATTTCTCTTTCTACGTGTGCAGTAATGCCAAATAAGAAATAAGACTATTCACAAACTGTATGTTCTGTGATTAAAAACCAAGTACAAAGTTGAGTTTCAATATTTAATAGGTAGGTAGACGTAAAATTTAATTGAAGTCGTTTCAAACTAATACCGCCTAAACAACATTTGTAAAATACGCGTCAACTGATTTTGTTTAAATGCAATGCACTAGCTATTGTTTTTCAGGAATACCTGCAATTGAGGATTGTCTTTGTTTTCGCAAGAGTTGTTTACAACTTGCGCGTACTGGCGTGACTTGTCATTTTATTACAAAGTACAATTTGATATCACTAAATGGAATGTCGGTAATGATTTTTAATTACCAGAAATAATTTAGCTTTTTAGTAACTACTGCTATAATATTGAAGCGTATGCACAGTTTCGGTTAATCAAACAGTAATAATAATGAGTCTAAGACGTATGTCGTATGTACTGAGTATTCGTTTTTACTTTGCGTTTATTTCTGCTCATTTACTTTGTTTCTATTTCATAATACTTTGGTTATAAAACCAGAATAATTTAGAACCCTAAAATGAAATAAGTAAAGTTCGATACAACCAGTTCACATCATTGTGAAGCGAATAGACCAGCCCAAAAGAAGCGCAATTCACATCCATTTGGCACTGCCGCCATGGAGGTAGCCGCCACCCGCGCTGCCGCTGCTCGGCCACGCAGCGCCGCTTGTTGTCCCCTTGGCGCGGCTGTGCATCGCCCAGTCGAACGTCTGCACATAAAATAGAACAGCAAAACAACTGAACACTAAACTGTAAAGGTTATTTTGAGATATAAGCAAGCAATTTCATGAACACTTGAAACACGACATAAATCACTAGTTTATTGAAGGTCTTAAAAATTATTGCGAGAAATAAAAAGTTGGCTACCACCTTTTACCAAAACCACCGAATTCATAACCAAGGTCTGTCGTTGAGCCGCCATCCACCGCGCTCGTGTCACCACCATAGACGTCATGTCACTGTCGTCATCACGTCACCGCTGTTCTTACTTCAACTCCGTCTTAATCCAGTCTTCGTGTCGGGCACGAATAAAGGGTTATTGGTACAAGGTCACCTTGCAGCATTCAGTTCACTGTTGTCCCGTAGTTTGACAATTACGCCATATGCATGGCGTGCTGCCTTGTTGTACTCACTGCCAAACTCGATCCACATCATTCGCAATGATTATTATCACTTTTTGTAGCATTTGTGTGGGCTACATTACACATTTTGTAGGTCCACATCTGGCTGTTCCGGGTTGATTTCGGGTAAAACAATCACAGGCGTCGTCGTCAGCGATTTGATAGTGTTAATGAGCAGCATCATGTTCTTCTGCTGCATTTCAAACGGGGCGCGTCATTGGGTATCAGATCCCAATTCTGATGTCGTCTGAGGCTCAATATTTTGGATCTATACCATTCAGACATAGGTAAATCGTGCAAATAGAATTATAGACTTACAATATCACTGTTTATTCGGAATCACAATTCTTACTTTATAAATTTACTACACTAAAATAACTGCACTTTATAATATCACTGCATTTTGTTAACACTGGCACTAAAACGAAACTTGGACAGTTCCGTGACGTGTTGACTAGTTGGTGGCTCAGCTTGAACTGGCCGCACCCAATGGCCGACTGGAACAGGAGGGGATGACTCCCACTCCAACACTCTTCTCTAACACGTCCCGACTCTGTCGAAGCGCGCCAAACAAGATGGCGCACTTGAAGTTCCGTTTCAGCTTTTTGACCGGATGCGACAAGTATATATTATTATCACGTCAATCTGATCCCGTGCTAAGTTGAACTGATGATAATATGATAGTGAGGTATCGTCGAATAGGTCTTGTTCTTAAATAAAAGCGAGGCTTACACAGTATTACAGTTTACAGGAGTATTTTATGTACCTAAGTAGTGAGCAATTTGCGAGTAACCGGCCTCTAAAATGGTTTAAAAATAAAACTAAGTACATAGGAACTAGAAAATTTCCATGTTGATAGGGTATAAAATTATACTTATCAAGATCGGCCAATATTATCTTTTGAAGTACGGTCGCCGACAGATCACTTTCCGATCCTATTGCTGTGCCATATGGTCTAAAAGTGGTACACTGAATTGTCGGCGACAGTACCTAAGTTGAAATATTTTTTCTGTATTACTGCAGCTGAAAAGATATTACATAAGTACATTAGATATCTTCGATATATAGCCAGCTGACAATATTTTTTTTTTAGTTAAATTATTACAATTAAAATCCGACCAATCGAATTTGAATCACTGAATTTTATTTATTTATTCTGTGTTTAGTTCAAAACTTTACTCAGGACCTCCTCGAAATGCTAGCTCACCATTTTTTTACCGATACCAGCAAAACGAAATTTTCGATTTCCAGTAGATATTAAAAGCTTCAATTGCATAGCTCTTAGCTATTTATTAAATCTTGATATCTTTAAAACCCCTGATTTCGTCACTGACTAATGATCATCAATATCCATAGGATACCCCTTTAAATAATGTACTCTGTGCCATAGGGTACCTACTTCCGAATATCCTAGAAAGCTGGGTATGCAAGCTCGTATTAGGCCCCTACTTAAATGTCTAATAGTAAGGCTTATAAAATGTAACTAGATTTAGGACTCAGTGCCATTTTCATCAACTGCAAAAGTAATACAATGCGGCAAAATTTTCAAATTCGTATTCATTTAATTGTTTTAATTCAAAATTGTTTTCCCATTTTATAGGTTAAAATCTATTCAATCGTTAAACTTCATTGGTTTAAATGCTGAATTTCTAATAACAGGCAAATATTTAGGTTTTGGCTTCGAAACTTTTAGTTAACTCAATTACACTTAATATTCCATGGGCGTAGCCAGGTTTTAGTTTCGGGGGGGGGGGGGGGGTTCAAGAAAATAAAACGGCTACAAGTACAATAATAATGTCTTTACTTATTAGACGCCCTGGGCACATTAGAATATTTTTTATTTTTTTTTTTCGTTTTTACCTGTTTAAGCTTTAAACCCTGAGAGACTGTGTAATTCGAAAATATAGAAATAGGTATATATAGTCTAAAACTAAACGTCAGTACTAACTTTTATAATACGTTTTTTAAGCCAAAAACGAGCGAGCGAAGCGAGCGAGTACATTTTTTTTCCTATTTTATAGGTTCAAACGTTCAAATCTGTTCAAATGTTTAACTTAAATATTAACACTGAATAACGGTAAACTTCGGAAATATACCATAAAATCAACCGGCCCTATATGTTAATCGCGAGCGAGCGAAGCGAGCGAGCAAATTTTTTCCTATTTAATAGGTTAAATCTGTTCAAACTTTAAACCCTACAAGACTGTGGAAATAGTATTATTTTATAATATAATGTATATAATATATTGGGCGCGTAGAATAATGGGCGCCCAGTTTTTTTTTTTTTTTTTCGTTTTTACCTGTTTCAGGGTTTATTTTGAAAGACTGTGTAATTCGAAAAATCAAAAGCCTAAAACTGAACGTCGGTACTAAATTTTATATTTATATGTTCTGTATGCTAAACACGAGTGAGCGAAGCGAGCGAGCAAAATTGTTTTCCCATTTTATAGGTTAAAATCTATTCAATCGTTAAACTTAAACACTGAATAATGGTGAAATTCGAGAAAATATCATAAAATGAACTGGCTAAAACAGAACATCGCTACTAAATAATATAATATGTTCCTTATGTTAAAGGCGAGCGAGCGAAGCGAGCGAGCAAAATTTTTTTTTTAATAGGTTAAATCTGTTTTTACTTCAAATTTTAAACCCTAAAACCCTCACAGGGTTTTAGGGTTTAAAATTTGAAGTGAAAATAGGATAATTTTATAATTTTAATTAAAGTAAAATTAGTGTCATTTCTGATGTTGCAAAATAGATGACAAATAACATAGTAGGTATGTTAGGTTTGTCATATACCTAATACGTATTTTACACTTTTTTCGTAGTAGATAATTACAAAATTTTGTTATCAGTGACGTGCCTAAAATATTGTGTCGCATGCTATACGTTCGAGGATTCGATGGCACGCGTGCCATAGGTTCGCGGACCCTGTTTTAGGCTATTGATTTTATTGTTTTTTTAAAGTACAACATTCTTTCGGGGCTTTAAAAGTACCTATAAAAAGTATAAAAGATTTTATTTAACGGGTAAAAGCGTAAAGACATTCGCTCGCTTTCTCAGTTTGAACGCATTTAACATAAACACATACATATAGATAAAGTTAGCATTAAAGTTCTGTTTTAGGCTGTTGATTTTTTTTTCTAAAATAACTCTAAAAAAATTATCTTTCAGATAGAGTTATTGGGGCGGCAAAATATTTTAATTGGCCTCGGGCGCAATATTTCTAAATATGCCTCTGTATATGGGTTATCCACATGGACCAGCCGGTCTATTTCGGGGGGGGTTTGAACCCCCTAAACCCCCCCCCTGGCTACGCCCATGTAATATTCGTTGATGTATCCCGTTGGTTTATTGCTATTAGGTAAATCACAAACAAATCATGTGTATTGAGAAAATTTTGTTAGCTGGATTGAAATGCAAGAAATACATCTTTAATTATTCATTAAATTAAAAATATTGAAAATTATGGAACTCTACCAACTCTATTAGCGAGTTCTTGAAATTTTCTTTATGTTTCAGAACAAGTAGTGACATCTAGTGGTGAGTAGAAAAATTTATGAAAGATACAATCCAAGGTCACATGTGTTATTAAGATTCAAAGACAATATTACAAAGTACATGTGGAATTTATACAGGTTTTCGTAATATTATGTGTGAACGATGATCTTAATTTTATGTATGAGCTTTTAAATCAATAAAAAAATAATACATTTCTCAGCGATTTATTAAAAAAATTGCCCCAAAATTTTTTCATGTACACTGTCAAAGTGACAATGAAATTGTCAACTGCCAGCTGGAGATGACAACTGACAATTGACAGCATGACGTCAAAATTTATTGTCATGTCACGGTCTCAGTCACGGTATGTTGTTGTAATTTTTCCAGTAATTTTATCCCACGATCTACAGAAGTTTGGAAAAGTAACAAGGTGCAAAGTTTAGCAACCTGTAAAAGTATTCTTTCAACCAGTCATCATGCATTGGTTCGGAGGAACTATAGCTGAAGCGGTAACACTTTCAAAACAGAAAAATGCAATTTTCGTTGTTTTCGTGGAAGGTAAATTACTCTCTTTACTAAACAAAACCTAATTTAATATTCTCATAGTAACCCAATTCGTTGCTATACGCTTCATCTTGTATTATTTAAATGTATTATTTTCTTTGTTATAGTAGCCGTAAATTATGTCATGTTTGCTTTATCTTGCAAGCCCAACTTTTTTAAATGCTTTTATGTGTATTTATAACCTAAACATACAAAACAATGTTTTAGTAGACAGTAGACCAATAATAATAATAATAGCAATAGCTTCCCACACCGATTTCGGTGACGGTGGCCGGTTTCATTGAAACCAGGCCAGTGGCGCAGGAGTTATTTTATAGTTGCCCAAGTGTGTGCGCAGTACATAAGAACACTCTCTTTACTCTCATTACCCAGTGGGACCGCTACTAAGTTATCTTTCCTATATTATATCATGACTTGGTATACTGTAATAGAAATGAATAAGAAGCCACTGGTGATTCTTCTCTTATTTAGGAACTTAGTTTGCAATATTAAGGGCCTGTTCCATAAGCTACTGATACATCTTAGATAGCTTATTCTCATGTTTTGTGAAACTGATATAAACAGAAACAAAACTCCGAATAAGCTATCCAGCACTTAGACTGTAAAACAGGCCCGTAATATTGCAATAACCAATATGAACTGCAACCTTATTGTTTAAATTGTTTCTTTATAGTATGCACTTTATATGTAATTGTAAAGTTTGCTAGAATAAAAACATAGTTAAAATAAAGTTACACATATAATATGTCATTACTATGAGAAGTTTATAAACATTAACCCCCTTACTAATAAACGCTGTATATGCTTTGAATAGTTATACAGTGTTTTGTCCACGTCACACAAGTGACATTTTCGATTCGATAGAAGAAGACAAAACAAAAGCTTATGCAGTGTTTATTAGTAAGGGGGTAAGATTTTAGCTACGCAATCAATATTCAAAAAATTGATTATTTAATTATAAGCTGTTGCCCACAAAGCTAAAGGGACACTGAACTTTTTCGTGATAAAAAGTAGCTTATGTTTTAATCCAGGGCCTAAACTACCTACTACAATAAAATTTCAATGAAATCGGTTCAGTAGTTTTCCATGAAAGAGTAACAAACATCCATCCATCTATCCTCACAAACTTTCACATTTGTAATATTAGTAGGATCTATCGTAATAAAGAAAATCTTTTTATTGATTTTACAGATGATAATGATTTGTCAAAGGAATTAGCAGCCACTATTGACAATGAGTCGGTGTTGACTCGTCTGAACAACCCCGACAAGTTTCTGGCTATAAAGCTCAAGAGTGGGACGGACAACTACACCTATTTTGCACAAATATGTATCCTTTTAAAAGTATGGTTAATAGTTATGAATAACAATCATCATGATTATCATATAATAATATTCATCCCCTATATTTTTAATCTCAGTCAACAAGAAAGCAAAACAAAGTTCGGACTCAGTTAGTTGACAAATAAATAAAGACAAATGAAGTGAATAAAAATGTTCATATACAGAATGATCGGAACTGGGCATGGTAGACAAAGTCCATAATTATAAAGAATAGCTAAAAATGTGAAATGAAACTAGAAGGAACTTGATTTTGAAAGAAAAAAGTTAAAACTGCATCAGTAGATTTTTGATATTAAACTCCTAGCTTTTTTTAATTGAACCGAGTGAATTTGGATAACTATAAAGAAATTTAAAAAATGTAGTTTGTTTAACAAAAATTAAATGTACTATATTAATAAAATTTGTTGTTTTTGAAAACTGAATTGTCCTTAAGTATATAACTATCAGATCAGTTTGTGCCAGTACCATCATTGTTCTTCATTGGCCGGAATGGCACTCCACTAGAGGTAGTTTGTGCGGGTATTGAGGCACAAAACTTGGCATCTCGCATTGATCTTATCATAGAAGAACATTGTAAGTATCTATTTACTAAGTAGGCCCATATTAATGTCCAAAATTAGTATTTTTGGACTGTTAATTTGAAGTTCTTGAGGTAAATTGTTTTAGTATTTTAAAAGCATTCTTATCAGGTCAAAGTATTTAAAATAATTATAGCAAGTTCTTGCTATTAGACATTAAATAGCTTTTAATATTTCAAATAAATGACTTCAGCTGGAATTTAATTTGTAACTTTCTAATTGTGTTCTCACTTCAGGCAAAGAAGGCACACTACCACCAGTGAAGCCTTCAACGTCAGCACAAAGTGTGAAAGAACAAACACAGAGTCTCCTACAGTCGGAGGCTAACGTAAATGGACCGAAGCCAAGTGGCTCTGCTGCACCAGTTACTGAGAGTTTAAAGAAGCATAGTACAGAAGGTGCAGGTAGGTTATACAAGCATCAAACAAACATGCAACAGGCTGATAATTTTGAATAAGAACACAATAAGATTAGTAAGATGTTTAATCACGTCAATACTCTTATTATATACTAGCTGTTGCCCGCGGTTCCGTCCGCGTAAATACAGTATCTCACGGGAACACTACTTTTTCGGGATAAAAAGACGTATTCTCTGTTTTAATCCACAGAAACTATTCATCAAAATCCATTCAGTAGTTCTTGCATTAAAGAGTAAAAAATCCATCCATCTATCCATCCATTCTCACAAACTTTCACATTTATAATGGTAGTAGGCTGTAGCTCTTAGTAATTGTCATATTTTCTGTAAGTAATAACTACATTCCAAAAAATTGGGTTATCTATTTTCAACTACTAACTGAAATGGTGTCAAAGTAATGTAATGATTAATGAATGTTTTTTTTTTTTTTTTTTTATGAAATATGGGGCAAACGAGCAAACGGGTCACCTGATGGAAAGCAACTTCCGTCGCCCATGGACACTCGCAGCATCAGAAGAGCTGCAAGTGCGTTGCCGGCCTTTTAAGAGGGAATAGGGTAATAGGGGAGGGTAGGGAAGGGAATAGGGTAGGGGATTGGGCCTCTGGTAAACTCACTCACTCGGCGAAACACAGCGCAAACGCTGTTTCACGCCGGTTTTCTGTGAGCCCGTGGTATTTCTCCGGTCGAGCCGGCCCATTCGTGCCGAAGCATGGCTCTACCACGTAATGTATATTATTTATTCTAGTTGGACCCGCTGCAAAAGTGCAAAAGACTGACAAGCCACAGGAGTATGAAGTGGTCTGCGAAGGTGATGTGTGTGTCCGGCGACCCAAGGATGACCAGGCGGGCACCAGCCAGGACACTAACACACCTCAACCCTCGGTCAGTTGTATAAGACTCACCTAGTTTTATAAAAATAACTGCATACTGTAGAATTCTTGCAGAAATTCCAATATAAATATTATTATTCTTTTTATATAATTTACTAAATTATTAGATGTTTTCCACGACTTTGTACGCGCGAAAGAAAATCCCATGGGAACCATATATTTTCCCGAAAAAAAAAAAAGTTCCGTGTTGTGTACTGGAATTTTTAATAAAATTTGGCATATATGATGGTATGATGTGGTATCTATATGCCAAATTTTATAAATTACTATAGAAGTTTCCATACTGATCATTTTCTGAAAATATTCTATAGCCTATTTTTATCAGGGTTAATGTCGGATTCTAATGGTAAAATAATTTTTAAAATCGGCCCAGTAATTTCTGAGTGAAAGGATAACAAACTCATATTCACAAATAAATGTGTGTGACGTAGAATATTAGTGAGGATAGGTAAGTAAACTTTATCTATACTAATATAATAAAGAGGAAAAGTTTGTTTGTTTGTTTGTTTGCATTGAATAGGCTCCGAAACTACTGGACCGATTTTGATGAAATTTAGCACAGATGTAGATTAGACCACGGGGAAGGACATAGGCTACTTTTTATCGCGGCAAAATGTACGGTTTCTGCGTTTGTGCGCGACACGAAGTCGCGGGCGACATCTAGTCCTTGATAATTTTGCTAGAGTTTATGTTTTAGTGTACATATAATATTACAGCAAGAGGCGGCAACTGAATCTGCGGCCAGCATAGAAGCTAAGATGGATCGAGCTAAGGAGCTCATAGAGATAAAGAAGCGGGAAAAAGCAGAGAAAGAGAAGGAGGTATGTGTTAGAGTAAATTACTCACGTGTCAAAATCCGAAACTAAATAGCAAAATGTGCTCTAGGCAGCCTCATTTGGTTAAAAATATAACTGCGTCAGTTAGAATTTGAATCAAACCGTTTAGTAAATAAAAAACACGCTGTATTATCTACAGTGTAGGTAAGGTATACACCTATACCTATATATATATATATATATATATATATATATATATATATATATATATATATATATATATAATTATGTCGTCTGAAGGCTCATGATTTTGTATCTATTCCATTCAGACATAGGTACCGTGGGCGTACATGGGTGTATCGTGCAAAGAGAAGTAACAAACAATATCACTTGTTTATTCGGAATCACAATTCTTTATAAATTACACTTTATCACTACACTGCAGTTTTATAAACACTGGCACTAAAACGAAACTATGGACAGTTCCTAGACTGGTTGACCGCACCAGGACTGGCTGAGATGTGTATTGTGGTAGCTCATCAAGTCATCACTCCCACCACATCCCACTATGTCGCTTGTACGAACTTCAGACTAGACTCCGTCAAAGCGCGCCCTGATAGATGGTGCACTTGTAGTTCCGTTTCCGCTTTATGACCGGATGCGATGCGACATATATATATATATATATATATATATATATATATATATATATATATATATATATATATATATATATATATATATATATATATATATATATATATTTTAGAAATTAGGCCTAATAAGTAGTTCAATTCTCTAACGGATGGACGCGTGTGTTGCAGATGGAGAAACAGAAAGAGATGGAGCGGCGGTCGGTGGGGCAGGGCGTGGCCGAGCTGAAGCGCTGGCAGGCCGAGCAGGAGCTCAAGCAGATACAGGTGAGTGTTGTTAAATCACATTAAACTCGTAAATAACTTCAAAGAACTATTAACATGCATATGTTTTACGTGCATTTATGTATGCACATTTTAAGGTTAAGGTTGTAATAAACACATTTTAAGGTTAAATGGATATAGGGTAAAACAACCAATCGTTGGCACCGAACAGCCAATTGTTGGCCCCATACCCCAATTATTGACTACCCCTGTTCGCGCGTTAGCTCCAAACATATTATATTCCCATACGAGCGTGTTCGACGGCGCTCAATTAAAATAAACACATTTTAAGGTTAAATGGATATAGGGTAAAACTACCGATTGTTGGCACTGAACAGCCAATTGTTGGCCCCATACCCCACTTATTGACAACCCCTATTCGCGCGTTACCTCCAAACATATATACGAGCGTGTTCGACGGCGCTCCTGCGTCTCACTCACACGCACCAGAACGTTCGATACCCGACGCAAAACCACTACGTCTACAACCCTACTCGTGGACACTCACATTTTAATTTAACTTACTTTTCTGAGTGTTATTTTAACATTGTAAAACTACTATATGTTTAGTCTAAAGTATTCAGAATTTCATTAATGCTACGGCCGCACCTGCGTAGTGCTTCGTGCTTAAAACGATACCATTGGACGATCTGCGTGTATCGTCGTCTCTATCGTCTCATAGCACGAAGCTTCGTACGATAGACGCAGGTGCGGCCCCAGCATTACGAGTATATGTTAGGTACTATCGTACAACCCCCTTATCATAATACGGGTTACGTTTTCGTTTAGTTTATCTTTCTATACTCCTAGATATTTTATTATATTTTTTTTATTCATTTGTGTACAAATGAAGGGTGGCAACACAGTGTATGTACTTTAAATTTGGTGCCAATAATTGGGGGGATGCCAACATGTAATAGGTCGTCATCCTCTATTGGAACTAATTTGTCTGATATAAGATATAACTGTAACATTTTCCAGGAGGAGCGCAAGCGGGAGAAGCTCGAGAACGCGCTGGCCCGGCAGCGGATACTGGACCAGATCGCCCAGGACCGCGCCGAGAGACGCGCGCGCGAGGCCCGCGACGCGCCGCCGCCGTCGCAGCCGCAACCGCAACCGCAACCGCAGAGCGTGGACGCCGGTGCGTACCACAGGCGAGCCGTGCATACAAGCCGGCTTCCCTTACGAATATATAACTTATCTATTATAGTATACATTTACCCCCTTACTAATAAAAATATTTATCCAGTATAATATAAGCAATACAATGTTTTGTCCTTGTCTTATGCGTTGAAAATGACAGACAAGAACAAAACGTTGTATTGCTTATCTACTGGATAAATATTTTTATTACTATTTTTTTATCAGTATAGCGTATACTAAAGCAAAACAATAACTTGCGCCCAATACACCTAACACCTTACGAGGAAACAATTCCGTTCGACGCACGAGCACTCGCCGAGATTAATAAATAAACAGTCACCATGTATTTGCTTGCTTGTATGGATAAAAATGAAACTTCTATTGATAGAAATGAAAAAAAAAGAGAAATTACATAAACATTGGGTTTTTATTATTTCAAAGATTAATGTTCTATATTATAATAGAATGTAGATATTTTATTACACGGCTTACTACTCCGCGGATCTCACGCTTCGCCACTGTGTTTGAAGCTAGCGTGCATTCCTCTTAAAACAACCTACCTATATCTTTTTCAAAATTCTATACCTCTTCAATGTGTTATCGGTATAGTAATATGTATATAGTTAGGCTTTTTTAATGACATATTTATTATTTATATGATATGATGTAGCAGGTGGCGCTGGCGCAGGCGGCGCGGGCGCGGCGACGGCGCGCCTGCAGCTGAAGTTGCCGGACGGCGGCGCGCACACCGCACTGTTCCCCGCCGCCGCCACGCTCGCCGACGTGCGCCGGTACATCGCCGACAACCTGCAGGTACCTACTACCTCGCTGTACAAAGTAACCTTCAAAAATATGGCTTCTATCTCATTCTCTTCTACTTATATATTTAAATGCCGCTTTTTTGTTTCATCTTATTATAATCTAATATGTTATTATAACATATTTATGATATTCCCTCAGCTATCGGCGTCGCAGTTTTCCCTCTGGACGGCGTTTCCCCGGCGCGAGCTGACGGAGGAGGACGCGACGCTGGCCGCGCTGGGGCTGGCGCCGTCCGCCGCGCTGCTGCTGCTGCCGCGCGCCCGGCCGCTCGCGCGCCCCGCGCCCTCGCCGGCAAGTCTCATAGGTAGATTTATACTTTATTATTACAGGTATTGTCTTATCCGAATTATATATATTACCCGACTTAAGGCACAGTATGTCGTAATTACATTTAATGAAAATATTCCTGAAAAATCTCGCAACGGTATCACCGCGTGTCATATGAATCAACGTTTATTATTTTGTAGGATCAAAGTAAATCAATCAAGTAGTCAAAGTAGTTATTGTATAATGTATATTTTTATCGATTACTGATCATTTGCTCCTTGAATATTTAATTTTTGTTGACATCAGGCTGTATTTACTGGAGAAATTGTAGTTCTGTAGTCCCAACAATGATGACGATACAGCTGTTAGTACAGTTATCACGCTGCGATGTATAGAAATTTCAGACGATCATATTTATGGATATAATATAAATAAATATTATATAGATAAATATGTCATATTATACATAGTATATTTCATGAGTAAAACGTACGATGAATTTGTATCATGTATGATATGTGTGAGATAAAAATTAAATGTGATGGCATAGCGTAACATCGAAGGTGTTCGCATTATTCGCTTAATTATTTCTTGACTTTATAAAGCAGAGTTACCTTCTGGTATAAATTAGTGAATCGTTTCCAGCGTTCCTCACCCAACTGTTCACTACCATGATCCTGGACCCCACGTACCGCGTGTACAACTGGCTGCGGGACCGGATATTCCCGCGCGGTGGGGCGGGCGCCGGCGGAGAGGCGCGGGGGGGCGGCGCGCGTGGCGAGGGGGCGCAGCGGGGCGCGGGCGGCGTGCGGCGGCGCGGCAACGTGCACCGGCTGTCCGGCGACCACGATGATGATGATAATAACACGTGGAACGGCAACTCCACGCAGCAGATGTAGCGAGAGTTAGCGAGTGATTTGGTGAGTTGTATCAGCTGACATATACTTTGGCGGGTACGTGATTACGTGATAATTTCTATTCAATTCGCAGTTGGGTTTCAGTATACTGCGAATCTCATGGCGCGGAAGCTGCATCGCCAAGTATCAAACGGCCGTAACTATCTTTTCTCGAAGCATTTCGTGGCTTTTTCGGTTTATATTTAACAGAAATAATTACTTAACAATGCACATGGACACGTGACAGTTCATTGAAGCCCAATGGCTTTAGATCCAATAAGGGTTTTTAAATTCTATCAGCTTTTTGACACGACAAGGACCATCGTGCTACCGAGCGCCGCCTGGTGTCAGTAAAAGAATCGAAAATTCTTATTGACCGTTTTTGTTACCACTTACTCCACCAGATGACGTCTTTCAGTTTGGCGTCAAAAGACGTTCGTCAGTTGGGTCTGCCCCTTACGACAGAAAAAATATCAAAAACCCTCATTCAATATAAATGTAAACAAATAGATAATGTTACCACAAGCGAGTAGTCAGTCGGGACTAAGTTTTAGTTCTTCGTACATTTCTAAGTGGATTATTTTTTTCAGTGTTCCTGGAAAGCGAATGGAAGCAAGAGGTGTAAATTCAACTTACGCCTACACATATTCAAGGAGTCAAAACATTATTATGTCATTCCCAACTATAATATAAATCTTCACTATATGAAACGAGGTGATAAAATAATTGTCATTCGTTTCTTTCGATGTATATTTGTAAAGAATAACAAAATAATTCACCTTTTTGATTCTATAAAAGCTATATCTACGGTGTTAAGAGTTGTATATCTTATGTGACATATCGGTTGACAATGTTCTTCGCATAATGTTGCTTACACACGCACAGATTTGGTCCGGAGCTGGCCACTATGACAGCAGGACACTCGTTGTGTGTTGTGTGCCCTGTTGTATTAGAACAGAGTACCTATTATTTATAGTGCATTCCGATATTTTGTGCAGTGTTTCAACTTTAAAAAATACTCAACTTAAATAAACTCATGAATAAATAATTAAACAAAAATAATCTGTAATATTATTCTGTCCTTTTTATATTACAATATACATAATATAAAGTCAAGCTGTATAAAATATTTTTTGAAGTACATAACTTCAAAAAATATTTTGTACAGCTTGACTTTTTAAATCGCTTGTTGATAATTATAATTTATAACAGTTCAATAGCTTAATTTAATTAAAAACAAGAAAATACAAACCTCTCATAATAACCCAAAAAAATTTTAGCCCTCGAGGATTTGTCCCAAATTTAAGTACTCCTAAGTTGGCAACCAAATCCGTGTTCTGATCCGGACCAAATCTGTACGTGTGTTAATGCTATTATAAGTACATATTTGTGTTGTTTTAAAATTTAATCAAATTCCAATAAACATAAAGTTATACTTTAATTTAAATATAGATTTGATCGTACGACCTGTGAAAATGTTAATTCGACTTCAGTTGTCTAGTATTGTTACGAATTGGTATTATTTATTATCAATAAATATTTAAAAAATTACATTTGGTTTTATTTTTATTTAGAATAACCAATAATATTTATTTATTTAGATTTACATTACAAGTTACAATTATTATTATTTATAGTACAAAATTCCTGATTTTTTTTAATAAAACAAGTGGGCAAACGAGCAAACGGATCACCCGATGGAAAGCGATTACCGTCGCCCATGGACACCCGCAACATCAGAGAAGTTGCAAGTGCGTTGCCGGCCTTTTAGGAGGGAATACGCTCCCTTCTTGAAGGTTTGCAGGTCGTAGTGGTCCGGAAATACTGCTGGCGACAGTTCATTCCAGAGTTTTACAGTGCGCGGCAGAAAGCTTCGGGTAAAGCGCACGGTGGAGGACTGCCACTCATCAAGGTGATGAGGTTGATAAATATTTTGTCGCATGGAACGGTGGCGAAAAGTTGCAGCAGGTATAAGTCCGAACAATTCCTCGGAGCACTCCCCGTAATATAACCGATAGAGGATGCAGAGCGATGCTACATCTCTACGTAGCTCTAAGGAGTCAAGCCTGTTTGAAACACAATGGCAGTCGATAATTAGAGCGGCCCTACGTTGGATACGATCCAGAGGGAGAAGCTGGTACTTTGGCGGCCCTGCCCAGAGATGAGAACAGTATTCCATGTGAGGCCGAACCTGCGCCTTATAGAGTTGTAACTTGTAGGCGTTGGACCGGACTGAAATACTGCTTTGACCTGTTCAGAACACCAAGCTTCTTGGAGGCTAACTTGGCCTTGCCCTCCAGATGATATCGGAACTGGACCTCGCTCGATATGCTAACACCAAGTATTCCAATTTCCAATGTTGGAGGAGACAGTTATGGGTATGCTTTCAAAACGAGGACATACGACCATTGGTAACTTATTAGCGATGAACGCGCAAACTAGTGTCTTAGAGGTGTTGAATTGGACTAAGTTAAGTCTACCCCATTCAGAGATCATCTCCAATGAAATCTTAATTTGAGAGACAAGTTCGTTTCGACTCTCAATGACGTTTTGCCGAGAGATGTGCGGGCGACCTGTATAAAAGGCATCACCCGTATTGTTGTCATCACCAAAGAGAATCATCACATATTATCATTGATATGCAGTATGAACAGGGCAGGCGATAGCACACCAAAGCTGTCTACCAAGATGCCATAAAAGCAGGTGAGCCGAAAAAGATGCGTTAAGACAGGTGCCAACTCTGGAGCACACATTTTCAACACAATGGGACGGATTCCGTTAGGCCCACTCGACTTTTGGGTATCATGGGAACGGAGAGCAATTCGCACTGAGCGCTGATGGAACCGAATACTATATTATACCAAGTTATGAAGGTCCAAAAAATCGACGAATCGCTTCGAGAAAAGGTAGTCTGGTAGTGCCCTTGCTCTTCGCTCACTCGTCCTGGTGGGGCGGGAGCACTACCGTGCCCCCAAATGTACTACATACAACATGAAAACATTACAACTATAATTCTAAAATTCTACATTGACAATCACAAACGTTCGGTTTGTGACTGTAACTGTTATAAACTGTTGTAGAATTTTATAATGAAAAAAAGCTCGAAAAAAACCGAAAACCGGTTTTCAAAATATTGTTTTTGTTTATGGGTTTTGTTGTAGGCCCGAAAACCCGGGTTTTCGGTTTCGGGTAAAACCGGTCTCGATTCCCTAGTTGTATTAGAACAGAGTACTATTTACAGTGCATTCCGATTTTTTGTGCAGTGTTCCAACTTAAAAAAATATTACTCCCCAAACTTAAATAAACTCTAGAATAAATAATAATAATAAAAAAAAAGTTCTGTAATATTATTCTGTCCTTTTTACATTACAATATACATATTACATAATAATAATATTATGTACTTCCAAAGTATGTTTTGTACAGCTTCAGTTTTCAAATCTCTTGTTTGCTTCAAAGCTTACCTTAATTACAAACAAGAAAAAACAAACCTCTAATAATAAATTTTACCCCTCGAGGATTTTTTCCCTAATTTTAGTACTTAAGAGTTGCAACCAAATCCGTGTTCTGCTTCGGACCAAATCTGTACGTGTGTTAATGCTATTTGTGTTGTTTTAAAATTTAATCCAATTCCAATAAATTACTTAAAGATATCTTTAATTTTAATATTATAGATTTGATCGTACGACCTGTGAAAATTTTAATTCGACTGCAGTTGTCTAGTATTGTTACGAATTGGTATTATTTATTATCAATAAATATTTAAAAAATTACATTCGGTTTTATTTTTATTTAGAATAACCAATAATATTTATTTATTTAGATTTACATTACAAGTTACAATTATTATTATTAATAGTACAAAATTCCTGATACATGCACCCCAATGCACCCAGTGATTATAATACATCTATGCATGCACCTTTATAGGTGATACAACATTGACAAGAGTACAAGTAAATTATTGTATTATGTAAACTTATTAATTACGTAAGTAGTAATGAATAAACATAAACTACATGTCATTGGGATTAAATAATTGAAATTGAATCAATTATTATACATATTAATAACAGCGTCAATTATTAATAATATAAGTGAATGGATTAATAAAGATGGAATTAAATTGAACTTAAACTAATTATAAATACATAATATTAACTTACTATTTATATTTAGTACCGTAAAGTATGCAATTTCATTTTATTTATGTCTCATAAAACTTTTTACAGCTAAAATGAAACTGAAAATTTATTTTACAAATTGGCAAATAGAGTTTCAGAGAAATCGCTGTGCTTAGGTTTCGCGAGTTTATGTCTTTACTTTTCCTTTTACCACTAATTAGGAGATAACAAGACAGTTTACTATTGTAATATTTTTTATTAGTAGGTACATAAACATAATAATTACTTTGTCATTGCTGATGACTCATGAGTCATGACTCATAAGTTACACGACTTCACTTTATGTTTTGAGAAAACAGGAAACTAGGCTTCACATACCTGCAACGAGTCAGTGGATTGCCTGTAAGGCTTCACACCACGTGCATTTGGTCCAATGGTAAGTATGTTCTGTTGTTGTGATATTGTATGAAATTATCTGTGAAGAACGAAGACGTGTTAAGCAAAGGTGCTGTCGAACAAGTTGCCCCTCGACCAGGTATAATATTAAATCGTGCGCGCGCACACATACGTATAAATTCAACCACGTCTGAAGTCGATGCGGTCACTTTCCTTGTGTTTAAATATTTTGAGTAGTCCTAGTGCAAAGGAAAATATTTACAATTACTTTGTCGATATTGTATATTACAGATTACTTCTGCATTTAAACGGTTAAATTACAATAGGAATCCGGGTGGTCTCTACACATTCAGATTCAGGTGGTCAGAGTAACAATAGCTGTTGTGCACATTCTTTTGCTATGGTAATTTGATGTCAAGTAATGCTTACTGATTGTTAACGTTTAAGTTACCGGTTACTTAGCCGTTCGAAACTTTCTCGGTTTTCGTTTTTAAATCAGTTCTACTTCGTTTACAATAGTTTACGAGTTAGCTAAAAAAATCTTGAAACGGGACACGCATACGTGAAAAGCGAAAGTTTTTTGTGTAGCGCGTGTGTCTACCGCCTTAGTGAAAGATGAAATTGCTGGTCGAATCACAATGTAGAGTCAGTCAAGACTTGGCCTTTCCAACGGGATGTCGCTCTACTACTTTCTCGTTTTACGCTCACGTGTTTATTTGGATTCAAATTAAAAATGACCAATTTAAATATTAAATTGTCCACATGTGGTATTCGGTTTAGGAGATTCACACAAATGGATATACTTCTGTGTTTGTTTTTATTATTCTTTAGTCCAATTTTCGCGGCCAAATTGCCTAGTGATAAGACATTAGTGTACAGTGATAACAGCATTAGGAACGATGCCAAAAATTATACTTTTACACACAGGGAGAACTATTTACGAAATGACCAAAGTTATTTATTAAGTAGAAGTTTTAATACAGAAGATGCATCTGTAGGTAAGTAAACTGGGAGTTATGTATAACTTTACTCCACTATGTATCTTTTTATTTTACTTTACTCCACTGTCGGTGGGTGAAATTAAGGCTGTCAGGAAGGCAAGTTTCTGAAACACATTAACAGTCTGATGCACATTTAGTTAGTGCTATTTAATTAAGAAATTATCGTTTGTTTACATGACTATATATTTTCTAGAAGTATACTGTCGGAGTACTGTAACTACCTAATAGTTTTGGTTTAGGGAGGAACTATGTTTAAACAAAATCCTAAACATAAGTAAAAACAACAGCAGTACTTAATGTGTGTCTATTTCTTTTTGTACTAACTAGTCAGTCAGTGACAATTAATGATCTTAATGCATCAACAAAATGTATATAATTACCATATAAATTTAAAGCAATCTGACATAATTCTCTACTATTTTAGTTATCTACAAATTATTATTACTTAATATTAAAGTACATTGTACATACATACTTAGTGATTTACAATGCTTGATCTGATTATTACAGTCAAGTCGAGTATTAAAAATAAATTAATAAAGAGTTTGCTCCTGAACTCTACATAGTGCCGGGTGCATGATTAGATTTATATTACACTAAACATAATACTTACTTATCACTGTTTTTATAGCGGAAAGTTCATTCTTTTAATAAAAATATAACGGTATAGTACTTTCAGTTATTACTTAGAGCCATTTGCATATTAATAAGCAATTTAAGAAATTTTAAATTACTATGATTGTATATAGTGCTGTAGTAAAATAGATAACATGATACCTATAATATCAAATTAAAATACTATACCTAGGTACTGAAAGTTGAGTTAAAATTATTACATAGTTACTTTGGTAATTTTGTGGATAAAGTATACCTAAAGTAAGTAATGTACCATTCCAAATATCATCAAAATCCTTTCAGATACATCTATCCTCACAAACTTTGATATTTACAATGGTAGCTTATGATAAGTAATATTAAAACTTAACGATTTTACTCTCGCGTCATAATAAGTGGGTAATAGTCATAGTTAACTCGTAGGTCAAAGTTAAATGGCCCACTTTAAACCGGTACCGCTGTGGTTCAACTCAAATCCAGTTGTTGACTTGTGATTACTATATTATTATAAGCTTAATAATAATAACTCCCCACACCTATTTCGGCGACGATGGCTATTATATTAATAGTTTCATTGAAACCAGGCCAGTTACGCAGGAGTAATTTTATAGTGCCCAAGTGTGTGCGAAGTACACAAGAGCACTCTTCCTTTACTCTCATAATCCAGTGGGACGGATATCCGACACGACTGCCAAGTACAGGACCGACTTTTTATATGCCCATCCGAATGGATCATGTTTCTTGTCAGACAAACGGGTCATCAGCAGCATGCATTATCCTAAACAAACTAGGAAACTACATTTTTTGCTGTTCCAATGCGGGAATCGAACCCATGATCTCCGAGTCGAGACCCGAGCTCTAACCACTAGCACGGAGGCTGCGATTATAACATTTTAGGGTTCCGTAGCTCACGTCTCGGACCCTTATAGTTTCGTCATGTCCGCCTTCGGCGTACCGTCCAAACGGTAAGTGCTAGAAAGATGAAACTTAGCATGGATTATGTTTTTTTACGTACCTAAAGTGGGGATGTATTTTTCTCGCGTCTACCCCATTATGTGGGGAAAATAGGTTTATTAAAAACATTGAGAGGTTGCTAAGAAGATTTTTTTATTTAGGTCTAAATCAAAAAGCTAAACGTCTGGCTCGAAAAATTAAAAAAATTATGACGGGTACCGTCCACGTCCATGTCCATGTGACGAACTTTGAAAGAAAACTAAGTCGTTAGGCTTAGATGACTTTGAAAGTTAAGGAGTTAGAGGCCTACGGAACACTATTCTATGCGTGGCCTGAGTCCTGACACGCACTTGGCTAGTTTTTTGATAAGTAACTTGTACACAAGAAGACCATCTATGCACATTAAGCGTCTGGTGTAAATTGCTCGAGTTGAACGTGTGGGAATATGGTGGCAAGCCCCAAAGGGAGATCTCCGACCGAGCGAAGTGCTATGCTCGGTCAGGCCGAAGCCCACTGTAGTGTTTTCAGATGTCGTATATATGTCGCCGAGCTTAGAAATCTCCGATAGCGCGATTCAGGACTGTGCGCTGATTGGTCCGCCACAAACGCAAGAGGTTGCAGAAGGGTCGATCCTGGGGTGGCGCGGGCGTGCAGTGCACAGAAATGACATTTTTCTGGTTCACATCTAATGATAATATTTTAATAGCGCTTATTCAGTAAACTAATAATATACCTAATGTGATTTGCTAGTGAGAATCTCTTGTGAAGGAAAACAGCGTAAGTAAACTTGTGTGTCTAAACTCTAAAGGCAGCGCTTCCAGCACGTAAAATGTTTATGGGCGATTTTACAACTATACAAGAGCGAAAGTCTTGTTCATTGTAATTATTCAAATAATTAATTATCGTTTTTCTGGTACATGTTTTTCTGGTACAATGATCAAATCAGGAACAGGTTGAACAAACTGAGTAATGATCAGTAAAAAATTAATCATCGTCAGTGCGGCCGTCACGCCAACTCTCGCTTTCGTCTGCCGCGTGCTGACCACAGAATAATATAGACTCAGAAGACACGTTTCGTACATTCTATGCTCTATCACGCACACGGGACAACACGAACAGACCGACAATATAATAATAATAACTCCCCGCGCCGATTTCGGTGACGATGGCTGATTTCATTAAAGTTACACAGGAGTAATTTTATAGTGCCCAAGTGTGTGCGCAGTACACAAGAGCACTCTCTCTCTTTTTTTACTCTTATATAATCCAGTGAAATGGATAACCGACACGACTGACGAGAGATCGGGCGCAGGTCCGATTTTTTACATGCCCAACCGACGCATGGCCCATCTTTCTTGTCACACAATCAGGTGATAAGCCTGCATGGTCCTAACCAAACTTGGAAACAACATTTTTTGTTGTTCCAATGCGGAAATCGAACCCACGACCTCCGAGTCAAGAGCCAAGCTCTAACCACTAGACCACGGAGGCTGTTAAATATAATAATATTATTATCATGAGATCGTTCGCCGAGACGCGTTTGCGGTAGCCAGTCGCCAATCCCGTGCCGCCGTGCGTCGCGTGGGAACTTCGAAGTTGTAGTACCCCTATAGAGACGTTATAGCATTAATTTTGAGGAATGAGAACAAAACACCCTCAGACACCTATAAGTGTTATGAATTATGATACGTAAAGAACGACCACGATCTCAATGTATTTCGGCAATTGTCGTTTTTCATACATTGTTTGTCATTTCCATGGCAAAACAAAGTTAACAGAGAACCATTAGCAACGTGGTTTGACTGTAGGTGTATAGTAAGGTTGCCAAATCTTGATTGATTACGAACTATCTGCATTACATCATAATATTATTGTAGTTGTCAAATCATTTGAAATAATTCTTAACGTATCCACTACTTACCACGTAGTAGGTAGGTACTTCTGATTTTTGGAACGAAGTTCCTTATCGCGCGTTGCGAAAGAGGGCTAGACGGAAAAAATTAAGACCAAAAGTTGTAACGACACTTTTTGCTATAGTTGTAAGCCGTGCGGCGTGTTTTTGTGTCTGTCTGTCTCTCTCTCTCTCATCATCAATCAACCAAACCCAACAACCCTCCACCCCAAAAGCCACCCTCACCTCCTATACAAAGTCACCCCCCCTCCCCATCTAAAATTTTTGACCTCACCAATAGCCTTCCCACGAAAGCGATTACCATCGCCCATGGACATCCGCAACATCAAAGGAGTTGCAAGTGCCTTGCAGGCCTTTTAGAAGATAATACGATCCCTTCTTGAAGGTTTGCAGGTCATAATGGTCCAGAAATACTGCTGGCGACAGTTCATTCCAGAGTTTTACAGTGCGCGGCAGATTCTTTCGGGCTTCATTACTTACTCTTTACTTTATCGCATGCATCGCGTAGCTTAGCTCGTAGGTACGAATGTGTGGGTTATTTACAAACATGAGCTCGCCTTCTATATCTCTTTATTCTGTGCCGTTACCCTGTTACAATGCTGTTACATTGACGTTCGCTCGGTAACGCTCCGGCTAACGATGCGTAACATCGCTACGTGACATAACAAATACTCTAACGCGATATCCGTGTTAGATTTTGTGTCGTACAACAATTAATTAATTTCCAAAATAATTAGTGAAATCTTTGTTTCAGTTGTTCATTAGAAAGCTATCGTGAAGATGTTTAATTACAGTTTATCACAGAACAATCTGATAATTATAAACTGCGTTACTTTTCGCAAACGCAGAGAATATGGTAGAGTTGATAAAATCTATGTTCTGTAGCTCTATAAATTCACTTCCTTCTATAACGTGGATTAACCGCATAAAGGCAAGTAGTCTTAATGTGGTATGGTTCCCGTGGGATAGACAGATTTTAGTTGTAAGTGACTGAAGTAGCGAGCAAAAGCTTCTCCGTGTTAAGGACGCGCGTTTGCAATTTCGACATAAACTGGCTGTTATTATTAGTCGATTGAAATAAAATTAAAATGAAATCAAATTCTAAAAAAATAACAATTATCCCAAATATAGTTCTTCTGAATCTTTAAAATAGTTACAAATATTATAAAAAAATATGATTTTTAGTACTTATAGTAAAAACAATTTTCCAGAACCTCTTCAGTCTACACCCAAAATTTACAAAAAAGAGCTCGTGCTTAGGAACATTTTTCTACTCTTATGTTGCTTATTTAGTTGGTTTAAATATACCCAAAGATATCATATATTGATTATGGTACCTTAAAATGAAAAAAAAAAAAAATCATCATATTCATCTTCTCACAAATTTTTTTATTTATGTATAAATGTTAATTCGCGGTATTAAGGTTTATTTTATCTGGCCACTGGATTTTTGTACAAAACATTTCTAAAGAAATGCCAGTCCGTACTCAGCCGCTGTCAAACAATTCAGTTTGTATGACTCCTTAACTGACGATTAACGGCGATGTCGATTGTTCAAATGTTGGTCGCGCCACAGCCACAGCCACGTGTGATTCAGGTTAACGTTGAACCGGGCCATTGTCAGTGATGCTAGTAACTAAGGCGGTATACACATGACCGGATTGTTTACAAATAATAAAATATGTTTGTGATTCGATTCACGAACACTTTTTATTAATTAATTAAATATTGTAAAGTATAGACTATAGAGTATTCGCGTGTAATGTAGCGTTACACATCCGAACATTATATCAGTGTAGGAGGATTACCGAGCATTACAAGGCGCACCTTGTAATGATCCCGTCCGCTCGAAGTCGAATCTATAACCTCACTTACACGCGAATGCTCCAGGTGCACCTTAAATCTAATCGTTAATTGAAGAATTAAACATGTTTAAATTACATACGACCTACTTATGTAGGTGTATGATCCCAAAACTCGCAGAATGCTATTTCTTTGAAAAGGAGGACCCCTTTTGTTACCTAATTTCGTACCCAGGGTAAATCGATACCCTATAATTACTAAGACTCCGTTGTCTGTCCGTCACCAGGCTGTGATCTTTAGACGGTTAAAATTTTCACAGACGATGTATTTGGGTTGCTGCTATAACAACAAATACTAATAAAATAAATATTTAAGCCATGCAACAAACATGACTTTTTTAGCTATTTTATACGTACCTAACCTTTCGTGAGCGAGTCTTTCTCGGTCTTTACCGGTTTTTT
Organism: Glaucopsyche alexis; assembly: GCA_905404095.1. Lineage (NCBI taxonomy): Eukaryota > Metazoa > Arthropoda > Insecta > Lepidoptera > Lycaenidae > Glaucopsyche > Glaucopsyche alexis. The sequence continues at coordinate 29,720,680 of FR990047.1, forward strand.
ACCCCTAACCCACCATTTCGCAGGTCGCACATTCGGCCCACGCTTTAAGAAGATGCTGCAGGCGCTGGTGCCGCTGGCGTTCAACCTGGGCATGGCGTCCACGTGGGCGGTGGTGGCGGCGCTGGTCGGCATCAAGACGCTCGGTGTCACGCTGCTGATCCTGAAGCTGCTGCTGCTGGCCGGCGCTGCGAAGGTCAGTACGCTGAAGGGCTTTTATAGGCCTAGCAGGGGAGAAGTGGTCGATCAATGAGGTCATGCCAAAGAACGGATTCGATGGTTTACCAGGGGTTAAATGTTGTGGAAATAAATACACAGATTCTACAGAAATTGTTTATAAATAAGAACAAATTAGCATTATACAAAGAATAATTTGTTTTTGTTTATAAACAGTATTGTACGAGTAGAATAAGGCACCAGGAACACACATTGTGCGTGCCCCAAGCTTACCAAATTAGTACTATCGTAAGTACTACTTAGTTGGAAATATACTTTTATTTATCTATTTATCGAACGAGTTGCTGCTCGACCAGGCATTGGCTAGCCGCACACGTGCAATATTATTGACAGAATCAAAATTGTCAATACTAGTCAATACATACAAAAAAAACGGCAATATGGCCCGCACACAAGGAATATTATTGTCAATATGAGCATTATTGACAATAATATTGCACGTGTGCGGCCAGCCATTAGATAAAATTCGCTTAATAGCGCCGTTGAATCGTGGGCACATACACATATTCGATAGTTACTCACGTGTAAATACGTGGGTAGCTCAACCACGTCTGCCGTCGATGCGGTCACTTCGTAAGTGTTAAAACTGGTCCATCAGAAAATTTGTCGATATTGTACATAGTATAAAATAAAGACAGTAAATCTTTTTTATGACTCTTCAGTTTCTATCTAGGATAGGTATGTAGATTATGTTCTCTACGAGAAAGTTGCGGTAGATTTTGTTCGTTTTGGCTTTAATTAGAAAGGATAGGATGGTTCGAATTACAAGTGGTCAAGAAACAATACTTGATTGGTGAAAGGCTCGAAGATTGTAATTTGGCGGATTGTTTAATAATATTTTCTGCCTATCGTATAGCATTACGTAACTTAGTGCCAAAATAAAATAAGAAAGTTCAGACAAAACCTACAAAGTACAAACACACATGATAACATACCGCAAAAAGGAGATGACATAGTTCGTTCACACGCGATAAACACTGCGTACATCCTTTTTCTAATATAAGTACATTTTTTTTTAAACTATAACCTGTTTAAGTAAATTATATAGCCTATGTTATCCGGGCTAATATTACGAATCTATTGACATCTCATTTATTAAAATCGGACCAGTAGTTCAGGCGCTACGGTGGACAAACAATAAACACACAATAAACCTTCACTTTGGCTAAAAGCTTGAGATAAATTCATATAGCCTGACGCACCATTTAAAAAAATAATAATATGTTACGTAAAATGCAAGCAACAAAACATTGTTTAAGAGACTGAAAACAATATTGTAGATTGTATTTGACTATACTTACCATGTAAGTCGTAAGTTGTTATACAACTTTGATGGCTTTTGCTACGGTAAGTCTGTTATTGTGAACGCCATTAGCTATGGCTACCGCCGCTGGACCGGAGAGAATTTATTACAAATGTAACAAAAAAACTATTGTTTGCCCAGAGAAAGTTATTTGCTCTCGAAGGTCCGAGCGAGACGGGGGTAGTTTGGCAGTCAGTGCGAGCGAGACGCCCGACGTGACTCGGCGAACTGTCATCGAGGTCAAGGTCGCACTTTCTCGCCAAAATACATTAATGATAATTATATTGGTTGAGGAATTGTCCACAAGTAAGCAATTTGGGCGGGAAGGCCTTTAATTATTATTTTAGGCTCAAATATTTTCCGTATAATACTAATTAATATCATTCGCAATTTGTTATTAGGTAGGTAGGTACTGTTGTTACGTTATATTACAGGAGGAGGGGAACACTTGAGTTTTTTTTCCTTATTTCCTACATATAGGTAGGTACGATTTGACAAAACTCGGCACCGGAGTACCTACGTGGATATTATCTGGCTACAGGAATCTGCGACCATTAACCGAATATAATTTAAAATAATACTAATTTACTTACTAAAACTAAAGACAGGGAATTGTACCAAGTGTCCCCATTTAAGGGACATTTGATCCCTGATACGATAAGTAAGCTTAAAAAGTTACTAATATGTTGATGTAACCTTTATTTGCATATGAGATCACTAAAAGCTTAAATTACTGTTATTGTATGCGCTTGCAGTTTTTTAGCTTTACCCGACTTTTTTACCAATACATTTTATACCGCATTTTTATGGTTTGGTACATTTTTTTCTATCTTAGGGGATAAGACTATGGAAATATCCAATAATTAATCAATTATTAAAAATATTTTAACGAGCACTTGAATGGTGAGATTTTCCGTTTCCCCAAATGAAGTGTACCTACCATGTGCACCCATGCCCTTGTATGTGCATGGTAGTTTTATAAATGCTTTTTAAATAAATTCGACGATAGAGTCGATTTTGATTAATACTTTTTTAAAATAAAACGAAAGACAATAAGGATTTACATAATATGTAAATCCTTATTAATTTGTCTTTCGTTTTAAATCTTAAATATACTTTCTAAATAACTGTTAAATCAGAACAAAAACTTACAAAATTTAAACTTGATTGCAACGAAAATCACTATTCGTATCGTCCACCACAAAAAGTACCCTATCTGTCTTTTCTACTCATTTGTAAAAGTTTGCTTGTATCGTGTACCTTACCGACGTGACGCGACGTAGCCACTGTAAAAGATACAGGATCTGTAAAGTGAGTGTAGGTTTAAGGTTACGTATAGTAGCTTTTTATTAATCTGTGATGTAGGTACAATATTTTATTTGCAACGTACAAAATTGCTTGTCTGCCAACCTTCAGTTATTGGAGAGGCACTTGAAGAAAAAGATCGTACAAAATATGTATTGTACTTAAGTAACAGAAACAAAATTTTTGTTAGGTAGGTATGTACTTAAGTAGGTACAATCTTATAACATTTATTCCTAGGGTTTAGCTGTCGATATTAAAAGAAAAATTAACTAATACATTGTCTCCACAGATCGGTGCATTCTTCGCGTGGAAGGTGCACCCTGCGCCGGCGAAGTGGGAGCCGCAGAAGGAGATCCACCTTCACATACACAACGGCCATCATGATGAGGAGCAGATACCGGTGGCGCCGATAGGTGAGCATTAGGATAAGGTTTGACAGATGGAAATACTTTTTTTGGTAGGTCATACAATTTATTAAATAAGAAATGAATTTCGGCTACACAAACAAAATATTGCTAAAATTATTTATCAGGCATTCGATATAAAAACAAAATTCAAATGGTTATCATTTAGCTTATTTGTTTGTGCCATTTTGAATAACCGGTTAATATGATAAAATATGTGGCTTAGCTTCCACTTTCCAGATTTATATTTCAAGGTCAAAAATCAAGCAAACTCTCAAATTAAAATATTCTGCCATTTTACCTAATATTAAATTGATAGAGGTTTTTACCTCGTGAAAAATATTCAGATAAAATATTTTTCTTTTCGAGATTTGTGTAATCTTAGGTTTCTTTGTTATAAACCTTTTTCACTTTACAACAATTTATATTAAACCTTTTCATCGCATTATCGTGCTACAAACACTTATGGAATATTTTGCATTTAACAAAAATATTTAAAATGAAGCATTTTTCATCATTTTTCAGGTGCGTGGAGTCGGGAAGGACAAGTTGGAGACCAAAAACATATTGACGTGCCCTTCAACCCGTACCACGGGCCGCAGACCATCAGCACACCCTACGGGAACTACGTCAGGGTCGAGCCCGGACAGCCGCTGCCTGCCATGACACAGACCTTTCCACAGACTAACCACTAGCCAGAGAGGCCTTGTCACAGACGTAGCATTAGCCAGAGAGGCCTTGTCGCAGACTTAGCATTAGCCAGAGAGGCCTTGTCACAGACAAATTTAAAAAAAGAGAGTTAGGCCTCTACCTGCCATGCTTTTGCCCGCGGCTCCACCCGCATAAATACAGTATCGAACGGGAACACTGTACTTTTTCGAAATAAAATGTAGCCTATGTTTTAATCCAGAGCCTAAACTACTACCGTACCAAATTTCATTCAAATCCATTCTGTAGTTTTTGCGTTAAATAGTCACAAACATCTATTCATCCGTCCATCCATCTATCCATTCATCCATCCATTCTCATATGAACATTTATAAGAATCGTAAGATTTATGTGCGATGCCAAACACTATTACCCAGAAAGGGGCCTGCCACTAACCAGAGACTACTTTCTGAGTAGAGAGGTAGAAAAGCCTCTATGTACCAGGCCTGAGGCCACAGATCACCCAATAGCCAGAGATAACCCAGATACTACTTTATAGATAAAGAGATAGAGTTGCTCTGTCTGCCATGCTACAGACTACAGGCTGGTTTCAAACAGAGTGATAATTTTACAGCAGGCCGTGGCGCAATTATTCACTAACCAGAGATTCCTATAACTTCATTCCTATCGACTTCGCTTACCAATTATTACCTTTTGAAAACCTTCATCGAAATCCATACCCATTATAATACAGGCTAGGTCTTCCCTATGAAGGACACCAGCCTTCGCCACTGCTAATTACAGAGATCCAGTGTTTGTTAAATAGTCAAGTAAGGATGAGAATAGAGTCCAAACTATGTTCACTACTCCTCAGTCACATGCCGGATCCAGACACTCGTGTATGACGGCATAAAGTATGAGTAACGATTTAAAAAATATGTTGAAATATTATCAGCTATTATTCGCTTATTAATTTACCATCGATGATATCACATATTCTTTGTTCTTAAAATAAAGTGCCTTACACAAGAACTTACCTAACGTATGTCACATGACTATTACAAAGAATTTGATTGCTGATTTTTTTAAAGACATCTATACATCTTCTATACAGATAAATAAAATTGAAGTGTCTATTTGTAACTTCAAAGTACCAGCTTTTCACATAGTGAATCTGAAAGTATATTCGGTACTTATAATAAAATACCAATTTTTAAATTTTTGTCTGTCCGTCTGTCTGTCTGTCGGTCTGTCTGTCTGTTTGTTCCGGCTAATCTCTGAAACGGCTAGACCGATTTTCACGGGACTTTCACTAGCAGATAGCTGATGTTATAAGGTCTAATATAGGCTACTTTTATTGTAGATTTCTGTTTAAAAAAATAGGGTTCTGCTTCCGTTAGTTCTGCGCAAACGAAGTTGCGGGCATCGGCTAGTTTTAACTAAAAATGATTTGATTTTAGTTAAACTTTTGACAAAAAGTTTGATTTTCGACATTTTCTTACTGGTTGAGGCCGATCTTTTGGCATCAAATATAAAAGGTTTTTACCCTAGGTATTCTATATACCTTATACATTACATTTAATAGGCAGGCAGGCCCCCATAGTCTTGGCTATATTAGTTACTATAAAACTGAGACCGTTGCCTAAAATTTCTGCCCCTGGCACTGCCCCCTGCCGCGCCGCCCCTGCAGAATTCGGGGCAACGGCATAAGTGTGATTCAAGTATATGTAATGTGTATTATATTGTAATGTGCAATGTATATTATAAATAACAAATTGTATATTTTATTATTCGTTAAAAAAATATTAAAGTTATGTAATAACTAAGAATATTCGACTTTTAATTTTCCTTCCTCGGCCACAAAGTGTTGATAGTCAAGGACAACTGGATTTTAAATCGTTAAATCAAAATAGCTTCGATGTTAGACTTTTTGGAATTTTAAATGACGTGATCGAATCATTATCATAAATAATTTATTTATGAGTAGGTACTGGGTACCTACTCAAAGGCAAATCATCATTTTGATAGTTTTTAAAAGGTACATATCAATTCTATAATATATGCTCTTGGTCTATCCTACCAAAAGCTAATATGTAATTTGATAGTAATTTACAGATACCTACTACGGTAGTCGGTACCTACCAACAGTCATCAATACATTCATAGCCATTTGTTATAATTTTCAGAATTCAGACTGATGTATAAGTGTGCACACAGGTCCGATGTACCTATTTGTATATCATCATCATCATCAGCCTATCGCCGTCCACTGCTGAACGAGCGCCAACCATCCCGATCTTGGGCAGCCCTCATTCATCCGCTGCCAGCCACCTTCTTCAAATCGTCGTCGATCCATCGTACCGCAGGACGTCCTACACTAGGTTTGCCTAGTATTCTCCACTCTATGTCTATCTTCAATACTTGTCTGCTCCATCGATTGACACTGGTCATCAACCCGTTCGCCAAGCGTGGTGACTACGGCAATTCCCCCTATGCAGCATATTTGTATGTGACTACTATTTATTAATTAAACATAACTTACTTACTTACTACGATGGCTCAGCGACCCAAAGTGGATCTTGGCCTCCGACACAAGTTTACGCCATTTGTCCCGGTCTAGTGCCGTTTCTCGCCATTCTGTGGCTTGAAGTCAGACTCTACGACATCCCTCCAGCGGTACCGTGGACGGCCGATAGGTCGTCGCCCGATCATTATTAAACATAACACACTAATAAATTATATCGGTGACAACTGACAAGCTATGCCTACTGTTGACCTCACAAATCACAATACGATTCCCACCGGCTTCCCCTAATCAAAACGTGAGGCCACGAAAACATTTGGCATTAAAATACGACCTTCTAACACAAATCCCAAAACTAGATATTCCGAGGTAAAGTCGCTGTAATATTAGAAGTCATTTAAAAATCACGTCGCTCGTTGTTTGACTTTTAAATGTCGCCGTTTCAACATTTATCACGTTAGCCAAGGGCGACTAGGTTACGAGTTACGACTGACGCTTGATGCGCGACGGCGTTTGGTGCCCGTGGTCCTCTTTTCCCCAATTTGTGGTGATAAATAGGAATATTATATGTATTATAAAGAGGAGAATACTTTTTTTTGGGGTTTGAACCCCTAACCCCCCCCCCCCCCCTGGCTACGCCCATGTTTGTTTGCATTGAATAGACTCCGAAACTACTAGACCGATATTTATGAATTTTGGCACAGACGTAGATTAGACCATGGGGAAGGACAAAAACAAAATGACCCAGGAACATAGATTTTTTTTGTTCTCTCTGTGAGATTCGAACCAGCGAGCCCGGTTTGAGAGGCAACGCGCTAACCACTGAGCCACAAAGGTCATGGAGTCCTTTAACTCCGCCATTTTCCATCGTTTCTACAAACATTACATTTTAGTTACCTACTTAATTCTCTTAGTTAATGGTATATTTTACGGTAGCGAAATTCGTTCATAGATTCAGCTGAACGTTAATATATTGTTTTGTACGCGTATATTTATTATAATATTCTAAACACTGCAGCTGTACCAAATATTTATTTAGCCGCTTATTTGCATCGTGGTCAGGTTTAATAATTGCCCCCCCTCCCTCGTCTAACGCGGAATGACCTCCACGCAAGCACCGAAATGACTGAGGCAAAGTCACCGGTGCATTCTCGGTCGTGACGTCAGCGTGGTGCTCGCGGCGCCGGCGCAGGACTTTGCCTGCTGTTTTTTCTAGCGGACAAAATTTAAATACACCAGCGTTTAGCTTTAGATATTAATATGTTTTCTGATATAAAAACTAAAAAGGTTTTGTATGGCAATTTGTATGAGATTCCAGCTAATATACCTACGTCTTCGAACTGCATAGCGTTTCAGCAAATATGCTGATTTATTTCAGAAGAAACCAAAATAGGCTATGTGGTGGCCACGGCTGAACCAGAGGCCCGATTCTCTTAATTAACTTAGACTTTCAACTTACCATCAATTCATTATAAATTTATCATCCTGTTATCATAAACTGACCGAAAGTCGGTATTCTACTACACTATTTTCGTAAATTTAAAATCCCAACACAGTCATTTTGCAATGATATTGACTACAATCTACACTAATATTATAAAGAGGAAAACTTTGTTTGTATGTTTGTTTGTATGTTTGTTTGTTTGTTTGTTTGTAATGAATAGGCTCAAAAAGTACTGGACCGATTTCAAAAATTCTTTCACCATTCGAAAGCTACATTATCCACGACTAACATAGGCTAAATTTTATTTTGGAAAAAAATAGGGTTCCGTAAGATATTTGGGTTTTTCGGACACAAGGTGTAAAAAATCAACCAGAAAAGTTACTTATTTTGCGTACGCTGCCTAAACTATAAAAGATAGAACCATAAAATGTTCCAATTAATTGTAGATCTTATAAATATCTACAAAAAAGTCCGCGACACACTATACCTATCTATGTCGAGTGAGGCACAACAACCATTTTTTTATTTAGAAATCTTGAATTTTTTTTGGACTACATTTAAACGCGTTTATTTTACTCATGTTATTAATCCTTATCAAAATAAATTATTTCATCACTAAGTACAGTTTATGTAGATAATATTTGGTCTTTGAATGATTAAAATTGGACGTTTGGTTTTGAAGTTATGGCGAAATTAAAATATTACGATTTCTGCTGCACGGCCCGTTGCGAATAGGGCGTCACCAAGGCGGGGTGCGCGTGCGGGTTAATGTTTAGTTTAGTTTAGTTTAGTTAAATAGTTTAGTTATTTTATAAACATCAAATTGATAATATCTTTAAATATAATACATTATAACATCTATACATCTATACAGTTAAATACAATTTAAGTGTCTGTTTGTAACTTCAAATTAACAGCTTTTTACATAATGAATCTGAAAGTATATTCGGTACTTACAATAAAATACATTTTTTTTTAATTTTTGTCTGTCCGTCTGTCTGTCCGTCTGTCTGTCTGTCAGTCGGTCTGTCTGTCTGTTTGTTCCGACTAATCTCTGAAACGGCTGGACCGATTTTCACGGGACTTTCACTAGCAGATAGCTGATGTTATAGGGTCTAACATAAGCTACTTTTATTTTAGGGTTCCGTTTAAAAAAATAGGATTCCGCTTTCGTTAGTCATAAATAAAGTCGCGGGTAAATTTCAGCGATATCCCAAAGTATTGTTCCACGCGGACGAAGTCGCGGGCAAAAGCTAGTTTATAAATAAAGCGAGCACAAAACTTGTACAAAGACAGCTGTTGCTTGACGTTTGTATGATCCAGTGTTGCCAATTATTGTCGGTTAAGGCGCGTCTCCTGCTCGTGATTTTTTGAAACATTACACAAAATCATCGAATTTGGGGCATGGCTATGCAAAATTTACTGTCTTCTGAGACGGACGGAAAACATTTTTCGCGCTGTTAGAGAGGGGAAGGCCAAAAAATTGATTTTTGCGTAAAATAAATATTTTTATGTTATGGCATCCCCACATGTCAACGTGAAAAAAAAATCCGGTTGACGGATCAGTTCGAGTCAAATTGGAGTTAAGTTTATAAACATACGAGAATACCATTTTCTATGGATAAGTGGTTCGCTCATTCTACAATCAAGCTTCGATACAATGATAATCGCATCGCGGTGTAATTCGTCGTTTGACGTTTGTTTGAAGTTTAGTTGATTCATACCATTTTGCTGTTTGATAGGATTCGGACTGTATCGAACAAGTAACGAAGCTGCATTATTGTTGGATTAAAATAGCAGAATCGACCTTCAGAACAACACAATTTTCAGCCTCACATCACGTCACCCGCAAAATATAAAATTATTGTTATTTTATCGTACCAATAATAAAATCTGCCATTTATAATAAGTGCCTAATTGTGCCTTACAACCATTTTATCTAGAATTACAGAAGTTAGCAACAGCGGCGGGGCAAGGCCAAAATGTAATGTAATGTAGGCGACATACATTTAGCGAGGCGCCAGTGGCGGCTAACTACTTCTGCACACTGGGCATTAGTTAGCTGGACTGCATAGGTATGTAGTCAGTAGTTTATTAAATTTTTGCAGTCCTCTCACTCCGAAATTTGCCCTTTACTACTCAAAACAGAAGGTTTTTTTGTATCTCCTTTCAGCAATTTTTCTGAAAGAGATCTGGAGATACAAAAACTCCTTATAGTTTCGTATTTTCCCTTCAACGCCCGTATGCATATTTATCCTGTATACGAACTTCGTTATATTAAAATGTAACAAATAAATAAATAAAAACATATTTATTAAACACATCAGGGACATATTACACAGCCAAAAGGATATCAGACAGACAAAATGGAGATTTAAACACTTATTCACTACCTACAACATAATATATGACATAAAATGTTTAAAAAAAAGGTTTAAGTTTTAACTAAGTTTTAGTTAAAAAAAATTAGTTTTTAGCACAGCTGGTTATGGCTATGCAATGCCCACATTGAGTGTTTAAAGGGAAACCACTCAGGCTTCGACCGTGGCAGAGCCGTGGCGCCTGATCTTCCGTGGTCCCCTGTAAGCTTGCGGTCTCACAACGGCACACCTAACATAACTTATTCATACATGTTACCATAAACAAATAACGTCTCATAAAGTCATAAATAAATAATACAATAATTATTATGATAACACTTTTCTCACGAAACATACTGCGCGGTTATCGCGCACAATACTCGTACAATAGTCAGTCGACGCGGACGCGTTCATGTAGAATATTATGTTCTTGCTTGACCAGTTTCTAAATATTTTCCTTTGCATTTGGACGCCTCAGAATAATTACCCATAAATGAAGTGACCGCAATTACTGCAGCCGTGATTGAACTACGTATGTAACGTGAGTGTGTGTGCGAGCGTACAATTTAAAGGGGCTGTAAAGCGATTTTCATCTTATGCCTGGTCGAGTGACAACTTGTTCGATAGTACGTACATATTCTGTACTCGTAGGATACATATTTGCCTACCTCATAATCAGAACAATCACTCAGTAAGTACTGGACTCGCAACTTGACAAGAACTGGAGTACCTTGATTACGATAGTGATCAGTATTACCTGGGTCAACACCCGCGTCGTCATCATTACCATCAGCTGCTTTCCACACATTGACACAAATTTCAGTGAAACTATACAATCGAAATGTGTAGCACGTGGTGATGACAACGCTTGTAAATTGACTGTAGATTACCCGGAATAAAGTCAGTGTCAAAGAGTTTCTTACGCCAGCAGGCTTAGCATGCGCATAGAAGAAACACCGAAGAAAAGAAAATATGACAGATTGAAGAAACATTAATACCGTTCGGGGCAAAATAGGTCTTATTATAAGGTAGCAAGGTCGATGTATCGTCGTTATGAGAAATAACATTTCTTTTCTTCCCGAGCATGAGCTCACAAAATGGACTCTATTGACAGCTAAAGTAGAAACGTTTTCTTAATTTAATGTCAAAAAGTCCCACAATAATGTCAACCACTCCACATCATGGCGGTCCTAGACAAAAAGTTTCTTTACGTTGAGTCATATACTTGAATATTTGGTCGTTTTTGACAGAAGATTTCCCGGCAACCATTTTAAAAACATGGCTGTTTAGAAATGTTGTCTTCTATTGACGACCTTGTTATCACGGATTAAGAACTATTTTGCAACGAATTGTTTTGAATAGAATATTTCTTCATTAAATGTATTTCTATGGATCGCCATGCTAAGCCTGCAGTTCTTCTCGGCGGGTTAGGGTTGAACCGGTGGTAGCTTTTTCTGTTGACTTTCCGAAAATTGTTAAGTTTTATTTGGAAATATTTTTTTTTTATTTTCTTTTAGAGTCGTTATTGTCTTTGCAACCAGGTCAAGATATTGTTAAATCAAAAAGATCAGTGTAACCCTTGCTGAATGATGCAGTTTTATAATCAGTAAACCGCAATCCGTATTTAAGTTAGACCATGGAGACTATAGTAAAGGAGGAACCTTCTCTCTAAAGCAGAAAATTTAAAAGTCTTTGACAAAAGAAAGTAAATAATAGTTTCAACACTGGTCATAAATAATAATATGAAGTTGGCAATAAGAGATGTAGTCAAGTGAGTTAAATTTAGTTTAAACTAGCTGTCCCGACACACGTTGTCCTGTCTTAAATATCAACTGGAAGGATTAATTACTACACCTACAATGCAACTTATATCCTAGTCCTACACCTACACCTTTTCCAATATTTCTCACTATTTAAACCTTCCCTGAAATTTCACAATTATTTCAAGACCAAAATTAGCCAAATAGGTCCAGCAGTTCTCGAGTTTTGCCCTCCTATCCTATATATAAACAGTTTTTTGAAGTTTGAGCCAATCAAAACGCGTTTGATATAATATGAGAATACTATTTTGCTGTTTTAACATATCAAGACTGCATCCAAACTGTATTGTAAGATTTAGATAGCAGAATCGACCTACAGGTAGCAGGAACTCCAAAGCTTCCTGCAATCTCCAGCTAGCCCCGACGACGACCGCTAAATAATAAATAAATAAACTTTATTTCAGACTGCATAGGCCCATATTATAAATAACTTACAGACTATCAAACATGTTATATACTTAAAAACTACACATTATCACGTGTTGATAAATGATGGCGACGTCATGCGCGCTTCGTTCCGGAGTCTCCCCTGAAACCTCCGGTAAGCCACACCCATCGGCTAGAAATCCTCCACCTCGAAGGTCGATAGTAGATGCGTCGGTAATCTCATCACAAAGGAACTGAAGTTGATCTTGTGGCGAGACTCCAGACGCTCGACCCTTAAGGCGAGAGACGTCTTCTTACGGATGAAGTCTACGACGTCCTCGACCTCCATCGATCAGTGCAGGCGGGAGACGTACAGCGGCGTAGCCCTCCATATCTGCTCAGATTCCCTGCGATAGCGTTGCCGTCACATAGATTCACTCTGATTCGCTCGGGATTCCTCGAGGTGTACGCTGTATTATAATACAGCGTACACCTCGAGGAATTCCGAGCCATTTGTCTACATAGAAAGTGATCAATTGCCGCTGTATTACGTCCGCTATATGACGGCGACGCTATCCTAGGAAACCAGAGCTTGACAGACGTCACGGACGTAAATCGACTTTGTATAATAAATCGAATTGCTTATTGTTGAACATATGTTACAAAGCTTAATCAAGAATAATATAATTACATTCAAAACAGATTTAATGCAAGTGTTCGTGACGAGAGGATCGTGAGTTGTGTGACACTGTCCTCTACCTACTTTCGGTTGCTCGTTGTGTTAAAGCCAGCAGCTTCGCAACATCTCGAAGTATAAAATCAAATCAAATCAAATCAAAAACATTTATTCACATAGGTCACACAGTAACACTTATGAACGTCAAGATTATTAGAATTTAAAACAAAAAAAAATATTACATTATATCGATGCTACAAAAACAATTAAAAAAAATAGATTTTACAAAAACAAATATTACAAAATAATTTTACAGTTCAAATCATGACAATTTTTTTTCTTATTAAAATGCTATACATAGTAGTTGACTTACTTATTATACAATTTATTATCATACAGTAAACAATCAAAATTGTTAATTAAATTCAAAATAAATGTCAAATATATAATTTACAAAATGTTATTAATAATATTATTATTTCCATGGTTTGAATGTCATTAAAATAATCATTAATTTTGTAGTAGCCCTTTTTCATTAAATGATTTTTGACACATTCCTTAAATTTGTTAAAGGGTAAATTTAGGATATCAACAGGCAACCTATTATAAAAGCGTATACCGAGTCCCACAAATGTGTTTTGAACCTTATGAAGTCGTGAATAATTAGAAGCTAACTTGTTCTTATTCCTCGTATTAAAAGAGTGAGTATCAGCTTTTCGGTCATAATAGTGAATATTTTTCCTGATATACATGATATTGTCAAAAATAAACTGTGATGCTACTGTCAAAATATTTATTTCTTTAAATTTTTCTCTTAAAGAAGATCTGGGTCCTAACCTATATATAGCACGTACTGCTCGTTTCTGCAATAAAAATATTGTTTGAATATCAGCAGCACTTCCCCATAATAATAAGCCGTAGGATAGTATGCTATGGAAATAGCTAAAGTAAACTAGACGGGCTGTTTCATCGTTTGTCAATTGTCTTACTTTTCGAATTGCAAAGACTGCTGAACTAAGCTTCTTTGCTATATTAGAAATGTGCACACCCCATTGAAGCTTACAGTCAAGTGTGAGACCTAAAAACATTGTAGAATCAATAAAATGTATGTTCTCGTTACCAATTTTTAAATTTATTGTGCTTGTAGATTTAACATTGGGCATTGTGAATTTGACACACTTCGTCTTTTTGGCATTGAGTACAAGATTATTAGAAGTGAACCATTCCAATATTAGTGTAAGCGTTTTATTTATATTGTCAATATCTGGATTTTTACGGTTTATTCTAAACAAGAGGGATGTATCATCTGCAAATAACACAATCTCACAAAAGTATTCTATAAAAAAGGGTAAGTCATTTAAATAAACTAGAAACAGAAAAGGTCCCAAGATGGAGCCCTGAGGCACTCCCATTTTTATTGGTAATCCCGACGATTTATGACCACCAATGTCAACAAATTGTACTCTGTCCGTCAAATAATCTTTCATAAGATTGAGAGCAGTATCTTTAATGCCATAGTAATTGAGTTTTTGTAAAAGTGTACCATGATCAACGCAGTCGAATGCTTTGGAAAGATCACAAAATACACCAATAACATCGTAAGAATCTTCCCAAGCTTTAAAAATAAATCTAATTAAAGATACACCCGCGTCGGTAGTTGAGACACCCTTAGTGAAACCGTATTGACGATTGTGCAGTAATTTATTAATAATGAAGTGACTCTGTAACTGAATTAGTATCGCTTTTTCGAATATTTTACTGACTGCCGGCAAAATAGAAATAGGTCTAAAATTACTAGGGTCACTTTTTGAACCTTTTTTAAACAGGGGTATGATTCTAGACTGCTTCATGAGACGGGGAAATACGCCAGCATCTACACAGCGATTGAATATAGCAGCTAGATAGGGTGATAACTCTACAATAATATTTTTAAGTAGTTGAACAGAAATGCCCCATAGGTCTACAGATTTCTTAAAGTTTAGAGATTTGAATATCTTTAAAATGTCTTGAGGGTTTATGTGTCTAAAGTTAAATGATGCCTCACTTTCTTTCACATTTGTCCTTAGTAACACATCAGCTTTTAGTGAGGAAGAACCTAGGGAGCAAGTTGTCTCTAAAGGTATGTTTACAAAGAAGTTGTTAAAGAAGTGAGCTAATTCTAAATTATCAGAAATTGTCAGGCCATTAATATTAAGTTCAATTTGATTTTCGCTAATTTTATGTCGTCCGGTTTCATTATTAATTATGTTCCAAGTACTGCGAATCTTATTGTTTGAGTTCTTTATTTTATTACTTAAGTATAAAGCCTTAGCAGCTAGACATATTTTTTTAAATATTTTAGAATAATCCCTAACGTACTGAATAAATGAAGGTTGAAAATTGTATTTTTTTAAGTCATATAGGTCATATAATTTATTTCTACTAATATATATACCAGGCGTCGCCCAGTCACAGAATTTTATCTTCTTGTTTCTATTAAATATTTTAGTTTTAAAGATAATGTCATGTTCTGTTTTAATAATAGAATGTAAATTTTCATAAATAATGTGTGGATCTTTTTGGGTAATATCTATATTTAAAATTTTGTTTGCTATATTATCCTGAAAAATATTAATCTTAGCTGAAGTGATTGGTCTGCAAGTTATTTTTTTAATATTAGAATCCGTTTTAGCCGGAAAAACAGCAAGTTGGCCAAGATGATCAGATGTTAATTCACCAAATAAACACTTTTTTATACAGTGACAGTTACAAAAAATATTGTCTAAGCAGGTTGCGGAATGTGAAGTAATCCTAGTTGGCTCAAAAAATAGATACTTAAGGTCAAATGTTTGAAATAAGTTTACCAACCTGTCACATTTTGAAGACTTCTCTAGCAAGTTAACGTTTAAGTCACCGCATAGTATAATTTTTTTTTGTGTGAGTAAACGATTTAACACATTTTCCAATATTGAGTCAAATGAATCCAAATCACTCTGTGGGGGTCGGTACACACAAACTATAATGTACTGCTCAAGTTCAATACAGGATATCTCTGCTGTACATTCGGAGGAAAGTGTGACAATGTCTGTGCGTTCTTTATATTTGATGTCATTTTGTACGTAAATAAGTGACCCACCGCGTATGGCTCCCTTTCTTACGAATGCACTAGCAATGCTATAAAATTCATTATTAATAATAATCATTTGTTCATCCCTTAACCAGTGTTCCGTTATACAAAATATATGAATATTGCGGCTTTTTAAAAATAAGTCTAATTCAAGTTGTTTACCAAGTAGTCCCTGAATATTTTGATGTGCTAAAATAATAGTACTAGTTAAATTATTATTCAAGAAAAAATTGATTATCCTTTGGTAAATTGTCATCAGTTTTTATAATTGTGCTTTTTTTATTAAAATAGTAAGGAATTGTGCCTTTTTTTTTACTATCTACATATTTATTTTCTGAAGTATAGATTTTATTTTGATTTAACTTTTTTGATAAAAGAGAAAAATAATATGGTATAGTCCCCTTTATATTTTTATTTATATTAAGTTTTGTGACTGGTTTATTTACGTAGGTTTTTTTATAATTTATTATGTCAATTTCTAAATTACATTTAAAGCACAAATATTGATTCAATGGCTTGTATCGATAGTCAGAATAAAATTTTTGTTTTAGATCTATAAATGTACAGTTAGAAAAATTTCTAATAATTTGTTTAATGTTGTAGTTTAGTAGATTTGTGTTTAGAAACTGACTATGGCTGACTCCAACTATAAATACATTACAATTTTTTAAACATTCAAGTGTATGGCAAAGGTCCGAGTATAGTAAGTAGGGATTTTTTTCATTTGTCCCAACACTTATAATTACAATGTCGTCATTGCATATGTTTTTACTTATGTTACGACAGTTGCTAAGTATATGTGAGGCAGAAGCAAATGGTTTTATAAAACCATTTATACTATATACATCATTCCAGTTATTTAGTCTCGAACGGTACATTTTGACAGGTAGATTTATCAATTGTTGGTCACCCAGAATGAAGATGTTATTTTTTTTCAGACTACCCTCATTTTTTTGTTTTTGTTCTTCACTTGATGCTGTCATTTGTGACTTTTGACATAACTTTGTGTTTATTTTTCGATCACGCTTTGGACTTTTCAGATTTTTAATATTAATTGTTTCACAATTTTGCAAATTACAAACACCCTTGTGATTTTGTGGTACTGGTGAATTGCAATGTGTTAAAAGGATAGATTGTCGTAACTTCTTATTTCTTGGTGTGGAAAATGTTTTGATTGGCGTGCGCGGTATCTGTGTGGTGTCATCCGATAACTTTTTTAAAATAGAGATGGTCTTATTTTTGGACTCAACTTCTCGTTTTAATGATGTAACTTCGAGATTGAGAAGTTCTATTTCGTCGTGTGCGCTGGTAAGTTCTAATTGTAACTTTTTAATGTGTGACTTTAAGTAGGTTATTTCCGTAGGATCAATTTGTGTGTCAACGGGCTGGCTAGATGATGACATATTTAACATCGGAGAGTCAAATATCAGTGATTCGTCATCCGACATCACTGCAATATTCAGCTCTGAATTTGCTCTTAATCTGTTTCGGCGAAAAGTGATATTTTCCATTTCAGTGTAGGCTTAGTAGTTGTTTCTTTAAATTGCAACCAGATGTCGCTAGTTGTTATGGGAAACTTGACAGTATGAACTGTTAATATTAGGATTTTAATTTAAATTTGAAATTAAAAGTAGATGTTTATTCTTCTTTCTTCGCCTTAGTTTATGAATAATGTTATAAATTTACTTCTTTTGTAGTTTATTTATACAGAAAAATGGGTTTAGATTTTGTATTCACGAAATAATTCACTTTATATTGCAAATATATGTCTTATGGTCCACTCACAACTCTTCTTGATTTTTTTAATTAACTGCTTGATGTATCACTTCACAAATAATGTCACAGGTGTATCTAATGTATTACGATATAAATATAAACTTTTTACTTGAAATAGTTAATAAAATAAATTTATATAAAATTTTAATACGGAGCTCGATATTATTGAGTATCAGTTTATAAGTATCAGTCTCACACACAAGTATGGTCTATCACTTTGATGTCCGCAGTCCGTATCATATAAATCGTAGCCTCTTTAAATACTTATATTACCTATGTAAAGACAGGTCCTAAGGTCCGTTGAATGTCGAAGTAACTTGAATTGCACCTGGGTCAGCTGACACCGAAACGAGACGATACGAGACGTGGCGCTGCATATTTAAGATAGCGATCTAAAATTGAACTTTATTCATTACACATGAAGATACGTCTAATTAATAATAATGATAATAATTTATTTCATCAAAACTTTTACAATACAATATGTCAATGCAAGGGTTGACCTTTCCTATTAAGTGCAAGAAGCACCTGTGCCAGAAAAGGCCACTCTTCCTCAATACTCTCTTACATTAGGCAATGATAAAAATATATTACACAACTCATGCAAAGCTTACAACTAAGAAAGAAATTAATCAGCAGATGGACGATATTAATCAGCAGTGGGATATGTGTGTGTGTGTGTGTGTGTGTGTGCGTGTGCGCGTGCGCGTGTGTGTAGTGTAAGGTTGTGTGTGTGAGAGTATGTGATAATTGCAACAGTTCGAATGTCAAACTAGACCGCTCTGAAATGTGTATCTTATTATTATGTATTGAATAAATTTCAATTTTGAATCAGTATTTAAAAAATGCTGCACCGCGTCGCGTATTGTCACATTTTGGTGTGAGCTGACGCTTAGAGTTTGTGTCGTCGGTTACTTTAATGTGGCTATGTAAAGTCGGCGTGGTGTCCAGCTGTAACCGTCTACACAGATTGCTGAGTAATAAAAAACCTAACTAAGAGCATGTCAGGACATGTCTAAGGAGGGTTCCGTAACTATAAACGCGTAATATGCTTTTTTTTAAATTACTCCAAAAGTTACTGTCCGATTTGGTTCACAATAATTTTGTTAAAGAGTTTTTAGCATGATCTATTAGCATGAAAATTTGCAAGTTTCTATATCCTATAGTTTAAAAATGCTAGGGGGGGGGACCAACTTACAAACTACTTTGGAGGCCGATTACTCGAAAATAGTCAACTTTATAAAAAAGTAACGTATGAAACCTTGCCTTTATTTTAAAAGACCTATTCTACGATATCCTACACGATGGGGTAGAGTGAAAAAATATTTTTCATCCCCACTTCACATGTATGGAGAGCCACCTCTAAAATATAAAATTATTATTTTTTTATGATCCCGAAACCGTGATCTATATACAATATATAACTGCACCAAATTTTATCAATTTATTTTCATAATGACACTCGCCAAAGATAAAGAAATGTGGAAGGAGAAAGAGGAGGCCTTCACCCAAATGGGATCTACGTCACAAAATGAAAAACTAACAGGTACTAACACTTTTGATTAATTACAAAAATACTACTAACACTAATAACAAACATCTGAAATGTAAAATGACGTGGAAAAATAAAAGGCTTTATTATTTATTTATTTATAATTACAGGAGCTAGAGGTGCGGACAGACAGACAGACAGACAGACGGATGGATAGAGCGAAACTATAAGAGTTCCTTAAGTATTACGGAACCCTAAAAAGTGTTTCTGAAAACTATTACTTCAGATAACATCAAAATAGAATACGTACTTTATCTAGTAAGAACTAAGAATAAATCTGGTACATTTGACGACCTCTGTGTATTAGAGGTTGAGCGCATGGAACAAAAAAGAATTCTATGTTCCTGGGTCATGGATATGACTCATATTTAATAGAGTATAATATTATAAAAATCTGAAATATATACAGTTTTTAAATTAATAAATATATTTCCGCTGTCTGGAATCCGTAACACAAGTTCTTCGAGAATTTACCACGGGACCAGATTGACGTGGTGTGGTAGCGTCTATAGATATTATTACTATAGGTCCTTAAATAATTACAATGCAAAAAGGAGTAGCTTACTTTTTACCACAGCAAAATTAAGTCTCTAAATCTCGAAATATTGATTAGCTAGACTTAAACACTAAATATGTCACACTCGCTAAACTGTAGGTACCACCTACTCTGTAGCGCCTAGCAAAACGAGTTTCGTCGATGTTCGCCGCTGGCCTTGGCAACTAGAATCTTATTTTAACGTAAAATATACAATTTTAATCACAGATGATCGTGGAAAATTTAGAGGAAACATAACACAGAGACGACAGGTTAAAAAAAAACTTCACAGAAAATCTTCCGTTTCCTGGATGTATAAAATTGTTTTCTTCATTTATATTTTTTTCGTATTTCGTTTTATTACACTCAGAAAACTATTTCCTTGTTTCGCCGAAGTCGATGGTCTGCGGATATCTCGTAGATGTCCGGGACAAAACGTAACCTCTATCAGGCTATGTCTGAGACACCAACAAACAGACAAAGCCAAGAAGAGGCTAGGTCAACGTCCCCTGAGGCTTCCTTCTTCAATGTTTCTTCTTCAAGTCTTCCATACTTCTTCCATTAAGTTGTGTCTTTTAAAATTAGGTAATTTTTAAAATTTAAGCCATATAAACATATTTTTTTTTACAATTAAAGCTGTTTAATCACTGAACCAGTACGCTGTACAACATAAAAAATATTTATTCGATATTTTTATGACAGAATAAAAATACATACTACGAAAAAAAGGAAAAAAATAAAGTCCTTGTTACGCGTTGATGTCTTTTACAAAGCAAATGTAATAACCCGGGCTCGTAGCGGGCTACGACGGACGGGCTCCTATGTTTTAGCAAGGATAAGAGGTATAACGGTAAATGGTGAATATAAAATGTATCACTATTTTGAGTGGTTCTTCCTAAATCTATCCGGCTTAAATCTATTTATATAAAAATGAATGTTTGTATGTCCTTTATAGAATCGTAAACTATGCATTTGATCATGTGATGATCTTTAGCAAAGTTGTTGTGCATGAGCCAAATAAGGTTTCTGAGGTCTGATGGTCTGAGATTTACAATTGGTTGCGCTGGCGTTGCTATTAGTGAATCATACTTCATTCGTAGGTATACTTCAACACATTCACTTTAGTTTTTCTTTTTAATTTTTAAAAAATAAGTATTAATCGAACAATCTTTACGCCTTATCATTACCAAAAATATGACTCACTAGCTTTGGCCAGTAGCTCCGCTCACGTAAATACAGTACCCTAGTGGAACACTGTACTTTTTGATGATCACTTTTACGAAATGGATTAGGAAACGAGCCGATGGATCGCCTGATGGTAAGCGATCACCGCCGCCCATCGACACTCGACACTCGCCACACCAACGGAACTTGTAACTCCTTACACACTTGTGTTGCACACTTGCGCTTCTGGTCCTTAAAATCCCCAACCCCCCTCGGGACCGGTAGCCTCACTCACTCGGCGAAACACAACGCAAACGTTATTTCACGGTAGTTTTCTGCGTGGCCGTCGTATTTATCCGGTTTATCCGGCCCATTTATGCCGAAGCATGGCTCTTAAACGTTAATCACTAATTAATATTAGTAGTTCATTATTATCTACATCTATTGTATCACTTTTAAAGCAAATAAATGATTGATTGATTGATTGATATTTTCTATATTGATTGATATATATACATAAAAAGGAGATGTCACCACTGACTGACTGACTGACGTATAGACGCTCGCACAGCCGTATTACCGCTGATGGTATAAACGTGAAATTTAGACAGTAATTTTAATTTACAATGTAGACGCGCTCTAAGATTTTGAAAAAATACAAATAGTGATAAAATAGGAGTTAAATATTTGTATGGAACTTAACTTAAATGTGCTCCGATTTCGATGAAAATTGATATTCATTAAGTAGGTACGCGTTTCAGGGTTTGTTAGAATTCTCCTTTTGAGGGTGTTAAGTAAGGGTTAAAACTTTCTATGAAAAATACGTAGGTATATCATAGTATTTTTAATTCGTCCCGTTCGTTCGTTTTAAAGGGGTGAAATGGGGGTCCAAAGTTTGCATAGTGAAATATCAACCACTAGACGTATTGTTTTGAATGTCACGCAGATGGTTATTATGACGTAGACATCCGTTTAAAAATATTTTAGGAAATGTAACCCTCGCGGGGCTGAAATGGGGGTCTACGCGGACGGAGTTGCGCGCCAAAGCTTTGTATAAACGTACGTTGCTCGATCACCACGACTAGAACATTGTAGAATGTAGTTACATATTTTGTTGTAATTGCTATAAACTGGTAGTTCTAGTACCCGCTTGGCGGCCAACTCGATAATGTCAAATAATTATTACCTAATTATGCTAATGGTAATTATTACGAAACGGTGACAGGAAATACTAAACTTTATATTCGTCAATTCTCATATTAGATACATTTGCCACATTTGGCTTTGAAGGATCTTGATCGAAATTAAAATAAATTAGGACATAATGTTTGGTTTTGTCAAGGTTTAATGGAAACATTAGTAAGTTCATAAATATTATTTTATACAAACTATTCAAACAATTTTTATTTCCAAATTAAACTAAACAAGTTTTTTCAGAATATCCGTAGAAAAAGCTACCACTGGTTCAACCCTAACCTATGGTAATCTTAATCTTTGTATAGGTACCTACTTGACAAAAGTCAAAAGTACACGTCAAGTCTCTACATAGAGACAGCCTTGCATCTTATTCCCAAGGTGTCCAATAGTTAACAAAATAATTTACCTTATAATAATCTTTAGCACACAGGTGCATCTAAGCTATGCTTATTTCTAGTAGAATATCTAAATTTGCGAGCAGTGGAGTAGTGTGATGTATGTATAACCTGTATAAATAAGAGCGGGACCGAAACAAACGAAGTCTACATACAATCAGTTGGTATAAACAAAACGTTACACACAGTCACTTCTTTGTCGATAACATAGTCATATAGGAATTACAGAATTGGAAACAAAATAAATATTTTACCCTTTCATCAAAGAAAAGCAACAATTTACTTAATATTTATAAATAACTGAGCATAGAACTCGACGACTTCTATATCTCAGTAGTTCAGCGCATTTCTGTTAGCGCAGCGGGTTCGAATTCCGCCAAAGAATCAAAACGATTTTTTGTGTTCCTGGGTCATGGATGTGTATTAAATATGTGTATAATATAATAAAAATCTAAAATATATGTAGTATAAAAGTATTAAATATACTTCCCGTTGTCTGGTTCCTGTAACACAAGTTCTTCGGATACTTAGCACGGGACCAGATTGACGTGGTGTAAAGCATCCATATATATTACAAGTATTATTATTATAGTAGTAAAATATTTAAAATAATCAAAAACCATCTCGTGTAACATAGTACATATTAACATATTCAGCTCGCACACATTAATATTTCTCTCACGGCGAGAGGCCGCCACTAACCTCAAGGTTTTCAACTATGATAAGCCATTTTTGATTCCAGTTTTACTAGAATTATTAGATTTCGTATAACGAGCTAGTTCCGGGCAAATGTCAAGGCGAGATGTTCCAAATTTGAAAGGCTTTGAATATTTGACGGCTTTGACACTATGACTGCTAATTAGTTTTGCCTTAATTGAACTTGTCAATGGCAGCTATTTATGGACCAGTTAGTGGGTAGACGAAGTATTTTTCATTTAAGTTGTGTTATTTCTAGATAAAATATTTAAGAGTAACTCGGTTCGATCGGACCAAACCGTCTCGAGGGCTTGCAAATAACAATGGGAAATTTTCGTGCCTTATAAGGACAAGGAAAACATGGAAATAACTTCATTTCTAAGAAGCTATTGTTTATAATGAAGTACGAAAAAGAAGTGCAACAATCTTCGATGGTCTCTAATCCTCTTTAAGTGCAATTCCTACCTTTAGAATATTCTTGGCTATCCGTAGCCAACTTCAGGTTTCAGACAACAGCGCTACCAACATCACGTGCTTAGAACAAATCTAATATCTCGGATTTTTTAAACTACTGACTCACATCTGCTCTGCTCACGACTAGCGATTACGTTTCGTTCCACGTTACACGTATCACATGACTCAATCTATACATTTTTGTCAAAAATTCACATATAAGTATAACGTCTCAGTTGTTTTCAACAAAATAATTGCCATAATATACCGGACAATTTAAAATCCACATCATGCTATCATCAAATAATTTCACCGTCTATACGTTCTACTGGTATTTATTTGAAAAAATACCTTAGCTAGGTAATAAAACTAGTCGTTTAATAATCTTGCAACTTATCTATTTAGTTCATAATATCATAACTCAGAAGAGGTAATGAACATAATAATGGCTGGCTTAATAAACCTAAATGTCAGGGAAACTAAATTATTTAACTTACAAATATAAATTAGCATTCGTTTGTGACCTGTTGCATAATGTATGTTATGTAAATAACTGCAAATTAATTAAAGTAACTAATTAGTTATTTGCAAAAGAAATGCATACAAAGGGAAGAAAAGAATTTGAATTTTACAATTGTAATTCTGTATGGACGTCAGGATGATAAATAATGTTCAATCATTACAATAACAAATGTGAACTTATTATTAAGAAACTACTAGATGTTATCTTCGGATCGGATGCTAGCGACTTCGTTCGTACATAACCTATATCCTGCGGAATCTATATTTTTTTTCGTACATATTTAAATTAATACTCTGTTTCATCAAAATTCGTTAAGCAAGTTATACACGAAACATTCACGAAGATATCACGTGAAACCCTCCCTATATTTCACTTATTATTATTATATAAGAGATTTTAGTAAATTAAAAGACAGTTCCACTAAATAAAAAAATGTTATTTTGGTATCACCCTATACCAAAAAGCTAATGTTATAATGCATTATAAGGCGTTTCATAATTCTGTAGCTGTTGTAAAAAGTAATAAAATATATTTACGTAATTAAATAAGTAGCAACAAGGCTAAAGAACGTGTACAAATTACAATGAGAATATAAATACCGACTGTAACCGAGCGTGGATTTTCGAGTAACTTCAGAATTCATAATAATGCTGTGGCCTGTACGTCATTTGTAGCGCTACGTAGGCTTCGAGATATGGCCTCTGTCATAGATGTAATAATTATGAAAAAGAGGACCTCTGTAGTCTGATTTGAAAATCATCTTCATATTCAATCAATGAATTATGATGATGGTGGACGAACTGCTTAATTATTATTCTCAATATAATGATAATAGAGAATAGTAAATCTCTACATTTAATAAGAGACAAGAGACCAATGATTATTATATTTTTTTGACGACCTCTGTGGCTCAATGGTTGGCGCGTTGGCGCTCAAGTCGGAGGTCGCGGGTTCGATTCCCGCCACACAGGAGACAAAAAGTTTTCTGTGTTCCTGGGCCATGGATGTGTATCATATAGTAAAACTCTTAAATATATGTATTGTATAAAAGTATTAAATAACGGAAATCCGTTGTCTGGTAGGTACCCTAACACAAGTTCTTCGAGAACTTACCACGGGACCAGATTGACGTGGTGTAAAAGCGTCCATAAATATTATTATTATATTTCATTCTGAAACACAATATTATGTAGATGGATTTTAGGGTGTAACTTTGTATTTTAAATATTTTATTTTATCCAATCGCCATTTCCAGCCTACATTTTTAAATTTCAAAACCAGTGCAAAATTAACATTACAGAAACATGCAATATGTCAAATTAATGGATGTGGGTTCGAAATTCATGCATAATGCAGAGCCGCATGCCAGGATTTGTCTTGCGTGATGCATGCAAGATGCGGACGAAGGCATGCGGAGACGACCACGTCACATCACTCCGTGTCATGTGACGCTCTGTCAAAGTCACTTTATACGACTTTGACAATTTGTTTAGACCGCTTATAATTTAAATAAACCGGCAAACATAATATAGACAGAGGATATCAGTACCTACGCGCTAATGTTAATAAAAAAGGTGATTTTAATGGAGCTACGAAAACTAGAGATTTCTAAATATAACTCGAGTTTCGAATAAAAAATCATTTAAATTATTATATACGTAAAGCTAGAACAAGGATATCAGGATATATTTTACTTTGATATACTTCAAAATCTTAAAATTATGCAACGGCATTATACTTAGAAGCTATTTCTCACATAAAATATAAATAATGGTATACACATCAAGTACAAAAAAATTCAATACATTATACATAGCTACTAAAAATGTTAAAAATTTTACTAGATGCCTGAAATTAGCACAAATCTGTGCAAAAACAAATGTTACGTAAGCGACGTAGCACAGCACAGCACAGCACGGACTCACCTGGTGGCTGGTACGTGGCAGGAGGCAGCACACACAACACGACCCCGGCGCACTAACACAGAATCATAACTGAACAAGATCGGAATCTATAAGTCCTCGATATCACTGAATTGATTAAAATTATAAAACTGGTTGAATAAAATGTTAATTATTCGGCGGCGCTGATGCGACCGAGACGTTAGCCCAACGCCGGATTTCAAATATTAAAACAAAAAATGCGCGCCAGCTCATATGGGTCGGTTACGGATTTTGGCGCGCGGTTCGCAGAGTGGAGGTTCCGTATACGCGTTAACTGGCCGTAGGTTTTCCAAGTTTCTTCGACTGTTGACAGTCTTGAGGCAGTCACTAAAGTAGATTAACGGTAGATTGTCATGAAAGTAATAGACTACACGAAAGGAGGAAATTATATCGAGATTTTATAAATGGAATCAATGTAAAGATTTCAAGGCAACAAGCGATTAAAACAAAGTAAATAACTACTTGGCTCGCGGCTGGTAGTGTCGCCGGTGTTACATAACTCATACATAAGTCTAAATTCACCCATAATAATTTTGATTATTTCTAAGCAAAAGTTCTTTTACAAAAAATTAAAAAGTAATGTTGTGACGGTTTGACAAAAATTGTATCTATCAAACACACGGTAGTGTGTTAATAAAAATAAATCTAAGGTAGAGTTAACGTAGTGATTATATTCTCTTTGGACGACGTGTATAGTGTGTAACTATGTATTTTCTGGTGGTAGTAAAATAAACGATTCGTCTATCATTGTAACTACTACTCTAACCTTATAATAATAAGTAAGAAGTAATGCAGCTCAGGACTAAACAGTGAGTAAACAGAAATAACCGGCACACAAATGAACTAACTATACACCACAAACCAAACTTGGATCCGCGCCATGGCGCACCGCTATCCAACTACGTATATTAGTATGTAAGTTAGATATAAGCCTATATATTTTATTCTACACTTTACATAATTTGCCTTAAATTTTAGCAGCTAATGGATTTTAGTGTGGGACTACGGACCCCGACTCCCTTCTCCTAAATGTCATTGTTCAAGGTCGCCCACTCGCGCGACACAAATGTCAAATGCAAATACACACGCGCGCACACACACACACATATGCATACTAACATACACATACTCACAAATTCTCACACACACATACTGTAGAGACGTCTAATAAAAGTTATGTTTCCCTCCAAATCAACATTTTGATGATGCGGGCCCATAGCGTTAGGTACTATAAATCCGTATTAGGTGAATAATAAAATTCGACTATGTTTTGAGCATGTTTTAAAATTCGACTAATGAGCAATTCTAACTAATTTTTATCTTTTCAAAACAATCATGGCTTGCTCTAAGCCATTCGTAAAGGTCAGCTATTTTATGAAACTGCTGCGGTGGATTCCGATATCCGCATCTATTCCGTACAGTATAGCCAAAGAATATATATTACTAACGGTATAGCGTCGTCTCTATTTATGTCTTTATGTCCAAATTCACCGAAACTGGCGGTTAAACAGATAGAAAAATTACTAAGTAGGTGTAGATTAAACAGATTATTAATGAGACAACGACTAGACTCTATCAGCAAGAGAAACTTAATCTGAAGTGTTTTACTTATTATTTAGAACGTTATTGGCTTCAAGTTGTGTGTATTACCTACCTATATTGATAATAAATTGTAAAAAAAAATTTATATAAATCGTAATACAATTAAGAAGTTTACAATCACGGTAATGTTGGGTTACTATTTATTTAATATTTTAATGGGTACGTAATTCTCGTTTGTGACAAAAATTTCCTCTAAGTGGGATTCGAACCTCAGACCTCACGATAGGTTACGTAATTACTATTTAGTAATCTGTGCCTTTGCCAAAATAACAATATAATCACCAAGATGATGTCAGAATGAAGCGAAGTTAAAAGGGCGCCTAGACAGACAGACAGACGGACAGAGTGAAACTAATAAGGGTTCCTTGGCCTTTAGTCAAGATGCATTCGATAGGTAATTTCGATGGCGAAGTTAGAAAACAAAATGTATGTGATTTGACATAAGGCATCGCAAGCGACATGTCAATTAGCGATGCTTATGTCAAATCCCATACATTTTTGACTTCGAAGCTCGCCGTCGAAATTATCGAGTGCATATTGACTAAAGGCCCTTGTAAGCCCTTGTACTACGGAACAGTAAAAACGCGAGATTTGAAAGCAATAGAATTTAAGGCAACTTAGGACTTTTGACACATTCCGTCGCGAACTCGTGGTTCGTCCCACAGTTCTTTTCTAACTTCGGTATCGTTTCGTTATTGTTCTTTGTCTGAGCCCGTAGAAGTCAGGTTACTGTGACGAGGCTGTGGCAAGTAATTGACTCATTAATGACTAATTAGACAGCTAATTACGAGCTCCTTGAACCGTTTTTCTACTCTGTAACATGAATTATAGTAATCGACCCACGCGACGTCGCGTGGCTGTAATGGTGGTTCTCTATCGCTGACTGAACTTACATTTTAGTTGATTTTAGGATGCTATATTGACTATAACTAATAAAGTTCGTTAAGGACCATAAAGTATGGAGACAAGCCTAGATTACCTAGGGCAATCAAAGACCAGGATCAAAATCAAGAGGGGAAGGGTAATGGGAAAGTAGAAAGGAATCTGGAAAAATGGCACAGGAAAATACACGGTAAATAGACAGAAAATACACTGAAAAGAAAGGAAAGTGGAAGGAAAATACTATTATCAGTTAACTTCAAAAGGTAGTGAGAAAGAGTTTTTTCTTGTACTTCGCTCTAATCAGCTTTAAACGAGCAAATCTTGTAAATATCTGTAACCGGAATCTTGAAAACGGCTGCAAGTTTTTCCATAACATTTTATATGCAGAGAATTATGGGGGAGAAAAATCTATCTATACTTGAACTACAGCTAACTAACTGCTAAGATGACCAAACAACAGCTTTTTTTATTTTTCAGGGGGAAGGCTCTATGCCTCCCCCGGGCTACCCGACCCGGGGGAGGCATAGAGCCTAGCGTATGTGGGACTCTCAATACGGTTACCCACTAAAACCACCTGCGGATTGCCCTCAGCTACTATCTGTCTGTCTGTCTAACACAGGACACCTCCCACTGGCCGGTCTCCCTCTCAAAGGGACCGGACTTCCACCAAAATTAGGGGCCACTACGGCAAACTAGAGCGTCTCCCTCGGCGCCGGGACTAGCTAAGCCGGGGAGGTTCCCATTCTCTCCCGGAGCCCCGTTAGACAAGAGGTTGGAGGTTGTTAATAGAATCAGGCGTTACTTTGCGGAAATCCATAGCATAAAATTAATTTATATTATGATTTAAAGCAATATTCCACCAAATAATACCCATAACCTGCAAGAAAATAAGCATAAGCATGCGTAACGCACCTCCCTCCTCCCGCACTGCTTACCTTAGTACGTTACGCATGCTTTAAATCATAATATTAATTAAGGTAGAACCATGCCTCCGTACTCCTGTCCTACGTCGGCGGAGCGGAACAGAGGTTGGATAGTTCTCTCTCTCCCGTTCCGCGGCCTCCTTTGGCGAAATAAGAGGCAGCCGCCTGCCAGACACCTCATCTCATCTCGAGCATGCAGCGTACCACACTCGAGAGCGAGAGGTCTCGCCCAAGTACTGCCACGAGATCATGGTGCTGCGTGCACGGCCCATCGGTCGCACACCTCTAGGGTGTGCTGGACCATGTCCTCCTACAGATGAGATAACCTAACTACAGCTAACTTAGTGACTGCTAACCTAACATAACCTAATCCTCTTAATATTGAGGAATGTCACGATCGCCATTATTGAGTAAGCGAAGTTAGTGGTAATTTATTTTTAAAGGTCTTATAACTTTTTTTTTCCGGAGGTGAAAATGCATTACGCATACCACCCAGGTGCAGGGGGCACCCGAGTGGCGATGTGGGACTCCCGTATAGGCTAATGAGACCCACGGTATACCCACTAAAAACCACCCCCACCTTCCTCCACGCCGCCCTGTGACGGGGCCACGGGAACGATAAACACATCCGCGACCCCGCCGGCGGCAGCCAACAAGCGGCTCCGTCCTAGGCCCGAAGGCCCCAGGCGCACCAGATGGCCTCCCTCCTCGGCCTCCACCAGTACTGTAGCAGCCTCCCCCTGAGTCTGCCACTAGGAGGCCACGGATACCAGCCACCATAACCGGTACCCGGTGGCAGATCTGAGCTATGGTTCTGCCACCGACCACACCTCGGCCGCAGAGGATAGGGCAAGCGGCGCACCGTAATACCAACTTGCCTCTTCCTCTACGGCCCCACCAATGCCGTTAACCGTACGGAACGGCCCCGCCAGCTCGCAGGGGGATAAGGAGAGTGGCACAACACCACCACGCCTGCGATCCCTCCACGGCCGCAGAAGATAGGGAGAACGGCGCACCGTAATACCGGCACTCCTCTTCTTCTGCGGTCCCACCTCCTAGCGCGTCCGCAGCGGACTCCTCCAGCCCGCTGGGAGCGCCCTCCTCGGGCCAGCCGGCGGCAAACAAGCCGGCCCTGGTTGCCTCTTCGCTTCACCGTGGGTGGCCAATCCACGGTTACTAAGCCCCACCGCCACGACAAGCGTGCAACCATCGGGGGGAAAGGTCTTATAACCAGTGACGGATTAAGACTACTTGATGCCCTAAGCAATCCACGCCTGTGGGCCCCTCTATCCGTATGTCAACTAGAAACTGTCTTTAAGCCTTTACCGCCTAAAAACATTAGTTTTTTGTAAAATAAGATGATGAGATGTACCATAGAAGTGGAGTAATTGCGACAACAATAAAAACCAAAGCATAATTTCGTTTTTACCCATTTCAGCTTTAAACCCTGAAAGACTGTGTAATGCGAAAAAATACAAATATCAATAGCCTTAAGCTGAACGTCGGTACTGAATTTTATAGTATGTTCTTTAAGCCAAACACGAGCGAGCGAAGCGAGCGAGCAAATTTTTTTTCCCATTTTACAGGTTGAAATCTGTTCAAATGTTAAACTAAAACACTAAATAACGGTGAAATTCAGAAAAATACCTTACAATTAACCAGCTGAAACAGAAGGTACTAAATAATTTAATATGATTTTCATGTGAAACGCGAGCGAGCGAAGCGAGCAAGCAAATTTTTTTTCCTATTTAATAGATTAAATCTGTTTAAACTTTAAACCCTAAAAGACTAAAAATATGATGATTTTGTAATTTCAATTAAAGTAAAATTTGCGTAATTTTTGATGTTGTAAAGTAGATGACAAAATTATGTTAGGTTTGTTATATAATACTTATTTCACACTTTTTTCATCGTACATAATTACAAAATTTTGTGATCAGCGACGTGCCCAAAATATTGTGCCATACGTTCGAGGCACGAAGTATAGATATATACTTTGCGTTCGAGGTATCTATACTTCGTGGTTCGAGGATTCGATGGCACGCGTGCCATAGGTTCAAGATTCCTGTTTTAGGCTATTGATTTGATTGTTTTTTTTTTTAGTACAACAGTCTTTTAGGGTTTTAAGTTTTAAAAGATTTTAACAGGCAAAGGAGTAAAAAACATTTGCTCGCATTCTCAGTTTGAACGCATTTAACATAAACACATACTAGTACAAATTATTATCAAAGCTCTGTTTTTTTCTTCTAAAATAACTTCAAAAAATCATCTTTCAGATAGGGTTAATGGGGCGACAAAATATGTTAATAAGGACAATTAACATATTTTGCCGCCCCATTCTATGGGCGCAAAATTTCTAAATACGCCTCTGTATATGGGTCAGATCTCTGTATATATACCAGCCGGCCCATTTTGAAGGGTTTTTTTTGGTGTGGTTTTTGGTGACGTGAGAGTAAGACGTGATGCCCTAAGGACGGGGTTTTTTGTGCTTATTCTGGTGCCCCCCCCCCCCCCCCCAGACGTGATGCCCTAGGCAATTGCTTAATTTGATTAAGGGTTAATCCGTCACTGCTTATAACTATTGAGACCATGCTGATGATGATTATTGCGCAACTAATGACCTTTATATCCTCTAGTCTAGACCAGACAGATTTTATTTAAGACCTTGAATAATGTCTTAGTAATATATTTCAATTTTAAATGCGCCAGTGTGCTCATGCAAGCTTAGTTTGCAACCAATTTAATAATATTATATCTAATAATATAATAATAACTATGAGTACCGATGCTTTCACACCACGTCAATCTAGTCCCGTGGTAAGTTCTCGAAGAACTTGTGTTACGGGTACCAAACAACGGAAATATATTTAGTACTTTTATACTACACTTATATTTAAGATTTTTATTATATAAAATACATTTTAATACACATCTATGTCCCAGGAACACTGACGTTTCCCGGCGGGATTCGAACCCGCCAACTGCCAGCTCAAATGCCACGCCACAAATATTTGACGACCTCTATGGCTCTAGCATGGCTACTAGCCATTCTAGAGACATAGAGGTCGTCAAATATTTTTTGGAATTATTAACTTTTTTGTTGTTTCAGCACATTCAACGCGGACTAAGAATGATGTAAGAATTAAAAGAAAATTTTTCGAGACTACAATAAGATAGGTATTCACATTGGAAGGCACAAGTTCTGTTACAGCTAGGTGAGCTAGTGCCGACTTTTCAGTTATGCGAAGATGATGTTCAGATTTAGAAGATCAGGCCCCGTCCTGGATTAGCCCATAAGATATTCGAACAATTGCTCAGTGAATTCCATCTAGAGGCCACCAGAGACAACCGAGAAAAAAATTGTACACGAGCGTTATAGCAATTAAATTAAAAAAAAAAGACACATACACAAGTTAATTTTAAAAGTAATTCTACTACTATATCCTACTTTAATCCTACTAATATAAAGTAATGACCAAAAATTCAATTTCGACGTCTGCCGTGAGAAGGTTTTTTAGTATAGCTTCAAAAGTTTAAGACGATGCATCCCGGTGATATATATGTATGAAAAAAGTGCAACATTTCGCGCGTGGAGTGCAGACGATTTATGTAACTCCCGGCCGGATGAGGCGAGATTCCTGGCCGGTTACATCTTGCATTTCATTAGCGCCCAATTCCCAAACCAATTAACATTCGTGCCAAATTCTGCCATTTGTAGTTTGTACTTAGTTTCCAACGAGTCGAGAACATAATCTTTAAGTCCACAACTTACAGAGATTCGGGCGAGTGCAATGTGCAATATATCTGTCAGCGTCTATATATTTATCACAGCTTTCAAAATATACTCAGTACATATAAGTACGTAATAATGAGTTCCGGGCACTGATGGGGCTGCCACGTTTCTGCAGCGCGGCAGGTATGTTCGCGGATGCCGGAGTGGATGGCTTTGCAGCCATACTGCGCAAAAGATCTGCGTCCCTGATGCAGCGAATACGCGGCAGCTCCAACAGTTATCTACAACTAATTACGAGTAGAATGGACACCGACTGCCCATTCATGAGGAAACTTTGTTAAACTGTCTGAAATAAACGATATTATTATTATATATACTAGCTTTTGCCCCCGCCTCCGCCCGTATAAAAACAGTATCCTACGGGAACACTGTACTTTTTCGGGATAAAAAGTAGCGTGTTAGGCTGGCCTCACACAGCCGGAATGTCTCTCTGATTTCGTAATCGGAAATTCATAATCTAAATTTCGGCACCTTGCCTCACACATATCTTAAAAATTCAGATTGATCAGTAGTCTCGTGATTCCCGGCACATATAAACGTCTTTATGGAAAAAGAATTAATACTAATCGCATTGCTTTTGGCTCTATACAATAAAAAAAAAGAAATGCAAACGCAAATACTGGGTTATCCTTTAAATGTGAACAGAATAAAGGAATACGTGCGTTATAAAATCATTATCTTAAATATTCCAATCCCGAATTCAGAACGCTCGTCAGTATCATTCTTACAGATCGATCTGAGAAATTCATAATCTGAAAAAATTTGAATGTGTGTGGAGCATACTGATATTGTATGGTATTCCGGCCTTTCTGAATTAATAATATGAATTCTGATTATGAATTCAGAGTAACATTCCGGCTGTGTGAGGCCAGCCTTAATCTAAAGCTTAAACTACTATCATACGGAATTTCATCGAAATACGTTCAGTAGTTTTACGTTTAATATATATATATATATATAATAATAATAGCCACCCCGACTACACACATAACGTTGTATGAGCTATAAAATGTAAGTGACCGATGCTACTGAAACTTACGAAGTTATTAGCAGTCTGTGCTGAAACACCCCTTTTACCTGTTTATTTATTCACCACACACTAACACCTTGTAAACAACATACTTAGGTATCTATACTTATGTATGTATGTTAAGATCGATGTGCAGTTTCTTCCCAGAGTGACTATTTTCACCTAGTTTTGACCACAGTCTTCGTGCAAACCCCGAAATAAATTCCAATTTCGGCCTTTGACTAAAGTGTTTTATGTCAAACCTACCTACCTTTTTAGCCCGAAAGTAAAATATATCTTTTTCAGGCTTTGCCTAGTCGATCAGAGAAGCGACTGGTGGACTCGAGTCGAAAACTTCAATTATTTGGTTGAATACCAAAAAATTGAAGTTTAAGACGTCAAGTCAGACCTTTTTTATTCCGGGGGGGAAAATGCTTTACGCATACCACCCAGGCGCAGGGGGCACCCGAGTGGTGATGTGGGACTCATGGTATACCCACTAAAAACCCCCCCCATCTTCCTCCTCGCCGCCCTCTGACGGGACCACGGGAACGATACACACATCCGCAACCCCGCCGGCGGCAGCCGCCTACAAGTGTCTCCATCATCAAAGCCCGAAGGCCCTCCACGATGGGCGCACCAGATGGTATTAGGTGCGCCTCCCTCCTCGGCTTCCACCAGTACTGTAGCAGACTCCCCCTGAGTCTGCTACTAGGAGGCCATGGGTACCAGATAAACTGGTACCTAGTGGCAGATCAGGTCTGTGGTTCTGCCACCGACTACACTTCGGTCGCAGAGGATAGGGCAAGCGGCGCACCGCAAAACCGACATGCCTCTTCCTCTGCGGCCCCACCAACGCCGTTTCGACGGAACGGCCCCGCCAGCTCGCAGGGGGTAGGGAGAGTGGCGTACCGTAATACCATCACGCCTCTCCCCCTGCGATCCCTCCACGGCCGCAGAAGATAGGGAGAACGGCGCACCGCAATACCGGCACTCCTCTTCTTCTGCGGTCCCACCTCCACGCGCGTCCTCTGCGGTCATGTTCAGCCCGCTGGGAGCGCCCTCCTCGGGCCAGCCGGCGGCAAACAGGCCGGCCCCGGTTGCCTCTTAGCTTCACCGTGGGTGACCAGTCCACGGTTACTAAGCCCCACCGCCACGACAAGGCGTGCAACCATCGGGGGGGCTAACGTCAAGTCAGACCTGAGTATAATTGACTAGTCAAACCTAGGAGCGCCGGAGCTTCAGGGTTTGACTATAACTTAAATGTTTAAATATACCTTCCTAATTCTTATAAACATCGTAATACAATGTACGCTACGCTGAAAATAATGGTATTACAATCTAATGATTAACATAAAAAGGTATCACGATAAATGAAGTTTTTGTGGCCCGTGTGAAGATTGTAATTAATACACCAAATGTTAGGTAAAGAGGTAGCTACAACGTGTTGCTAAAATATGAGATAATCATCAGTATCGCGCTGACGTCACCTCTACAAAATTCTTCTTCACTATAATTTTTTTAGGGTCCCGTTCTCATCTATCATTTATGATCAACAATTCAATTTCCACTTTTGCCTCGAGAAGGTACATTTTTTTGGGTTCCGTACCCAAAGACTAAAAACGAGTTACGCGACCCTATTACTGAGACTTCGATGTGTCACCAGGCTGTATCTCGTGAAAATGTCAGTTGAAATTTTCACGGATGATGTATTTTGCCACTACTTATTTTTTACAAAACAATTTGTATCGGTAGTGATAGTTGTATAGATAATTGAAAATAACCCTTGGTGCGCGAGTTCGTCTGGCACTAGGCCGGTTTTTTTAATTAAAAAAAGTCTGATTACTTATGTATGTAGAAGACATGAGATAAACATGCTTCAAATATCGCACTATATTAAAGTACTGGCTCTCAAATTAACACTGTGGGCTTATCGTGGGTAATGTTGGTTACAAAATGAAAAGAGGAGAAACAGCATTACTTCACCATTATTCTCAATAGTACTAAAGCTAAACACTTCACACTGTTTTAGTTACTTTTCACTGTCTATTAAAATAATAACGACTGCACTCATTTCATTACTTAGCACTTATATTCACTATCATTAACAAGATCACCGATAGTCCCCGAACCTGCCGCCACGACGGTTGGTAGCATAATAATCTATGATCATTCCTTGGAGGGAAAACGTGATCACAACTCCCACCACACCGAGCGCGCAAACTGGTCGACCGGATTCTATCAACACCAAACAACTTGGCGCTAGTGTTCCCGTCGATTATACTTCCGTACTATTGACTTGCTTGTCAATTCAGCAACAGAATATTAACCTCTTCGACACGGCCATCCTGCGTGACTCACGTCCTCGTGAGTAAATCCTGTAACCAAACCTAAAACCAGGGTATTAGCTTTACCCTAGCTCGGCCAACCTGACCATTTTTATCACATCACGTGATATGACATTCTATAACCCTCGATTCAAACTGAACGCTATCTTAATTCATAAAGCTGACTCTACTTTGTTTGATTTAGACAATCTATTATCAGATTATCTCCCGCACATAATGGCTAGACCCAGGTACAACATTACGGTAACCGAATGAGAGATCAATTGCTCACTCATTTGCTGTTGCTTAAATCCACTTAAATCCATTATTTCATATACACCTAAGGACAATGTTTCCTATCCAGTTATAGCACCCATCGCATATCTTTTATGCCGTAGACCAACCGCATTAAAAACATTCGAATTTAGGATGTTAACGTAATTCTTTGACGCAACGCAAAACACGTGACCGTTACTATATCCTCATCATTAGGTACGTGTCATTTAAAACTTGTCACTAAGTGACAATAGAAACCCAAAAATAATACCATTTCTCATCATGACCTTGTATCAAACAGCAAGTAATAGCGTTGTACCGTCAATAGCAACATCATCACTATGTAGTAACGACAAACATTCCTTCATGCCATCGTCACTACACAGCAATAGGATACCAATATGAACCGCATAATACTATGCCTTTGTCACTACTCAATGTGTATTAATAAGTAGTGACAGGATACCACCATCAACATCATTATGCCTTTGCCACTACTCAATGTGTATAAGTAGCGACAGGATACCACCATCAACAACATCATTAGTGTGTAGTAATGACGTACAGACTTGACATCATTCTTACACAGCAACGGAATTCCATCATCAACAACTCATTACTATGTAGTAATGGGATACCATCAACAACAACATCACAACTATGCTGTAATGGGATACTGTAAATACTGTGTACTCGTATAACGCATAGGGCAAATTACGTTTAAAACGGGCGTCACCCCACCATATATTCCCACCATTGTAACTCTTGTAACTGTTGTAACTCCAGGATCAAATAAAACTCATTGATGTGATCTCAAGGGTGCCCTAGAGGCATGCTAAAGCTGTTTTGAGATCCTCGATGAAACTAGAAGAAAATTATAGGAGGAGTAGGTACGCACCACGTTGCAATGGCCAAAAGCCAAAGAACAAAAGAGTAGGTAAAGCACCAAGAGAATGAAGATAATTGCTGTTTATTAAGCTGCTACCGGGAAATCAAAATGCTAATTCGATTAAACTGCTTTAAATCACGACTGCTTTTCTTTGAACCCCTTTTTTGCTGTCGATTAAACTCAAACTCAAAATTTTTTATTTCCATGTAGGTTATAATATAACGCTTATAGAATTGTCCTACATGGAGCCTACCACCGGTTCGGAAACTAGTTCGGCGAGAAGAACCGGCGTAAGAAACTCGCACGGAGCCACCTTTTAGCAAAAAGATGGGAAAATTGTTCTTCTGTCT
Organism: Glaucopsyche alexis; assembly: GCA_905404095.1. Lineage (NCBI taxonomy): Eukaryota > Metazoa > Arthropoda > Insecta > Lepidoptera > Lycaenidae > Glaucopsyche > Glaucopsyche alexis. The sequence continues at coordinate 29,759,155 of FR990047.1, forward strand.
TGTTTCAATTAAGCTTTGATGTCCGATAGTTAATGTAACCCATCGTGTGTACTCATGGACGTACCATACAAACTATTGTAATGTTATGATCATTGAAATCAGCATTGTCAAAAGTAGGTATTTAAGATTCCAAATTTACAGTTTCAACAAGTTTTAGCTTTTCTTTAAATTACAAGCAGACACACTGTGTTTTAACAGTATGTCATACGGTAGACCGTAGCGAGAGTGGCTACCATAAACGGTAAAGTGACAAAGTTCCTTAACACTCTTGGAAAAAGTTCTTACATACACGATGTTCTTTAAAGTCCGCTTTTGAAATTGATAATCAATTATTATTTTGTGTTACTACATGTGTAGTACCCCAATAAAGAATTAAAACTATGTCTATGCTTCAAAAGTAAACAGCAAGTTTCAGCTTCATTAAAGTAACTGCAGGCGCCAGTGGCAGATTATCCTAAAGGCAAACTAGGCATGTGCCTAGAGGCGCGAGGGTACAAAGGGGCGCTCCGACCAAGTGAGGTGGTATACCCGGTCAGGCCGAAGCCCTGGGCGATCACTCCCCGCCCCCATGTTTGCCTATGGCGCTCTCAACGTTTGATCCGCCTCTGGCAGGCGCCTAACAATTGCAACAAACAACCGCAACATGTATCATACCGTTAAAAATCAAACGTTAAATTCTTATTTGTCACTCTACCGATTCCGCCTGATATAAAAAGATTAAAGTATGTCCAATAAATAGGTTGTAGTTTGTATAGGTACCAACTTAATAATCACTGCAGTCTGCTAAGTCAGTATCGAGTCGACAGTGTTATTCACTTTCTTATAAGACCCGTATGAATGTATTACACACCCAAAACAAATTAAAAGCATTGGTAATTTCATTATGAGAAATTGTAAACTGAAAACTATAGTCGTCTCATTTATCACCTTTATTTGATACCACGAAATGAAATCTCGATAATGACATGTAATTACCAAAAGATAAAGTAATTAAACTTTAGTACTGCATTTTCCGGTGTTACCTTCAGCGGTCATTCAAACAATAATAATAATAGGCTTTAAGATGTATGTACTGTGTACTCGTTTTTACTTTACGTTCCTTTTTACTCATTTACTTGAACTTCTAAAAACCTTTGCTTATAAATCCAGCATAATTTAGCACCACTAATTATGATACAAAAACAACTTCACCAAGTATCTCCCATCATTGTGAAGCGACTAGACCAGTCCACTAGAGATGTGCACTTGGCGCTGTCGCCCAAGCTGCTCGGTCGCACAGCGCTGCTCGCTGCATACCTTGGAGCGCCCATCGGTACTCGGTTGCCGTTACCGCTCGAACGTCGAACTTCCATCTGCACATAAAAATAACGGCACAACAATAATTTTCTACTAAAGAACTTCTTTAACGTTAACGGGAAAATGTAGAAATCATTATTCAATAAATTGAATTTCAATTTAACGATCTAAGATTTTCTAAAGAAAATGTAAGTAATACCGAGGCCCTCATAATGCCAAAGGAGAATACAAGTGCATTTACAATCTTTTACAAAGTAACGAAGTTCACCGGAGTCCAATGCTGAGCTTTCCGACCCGCCGCAGTCACGGCCACTGGACCGTCCAGAGCGCGTGACACCGCCGTCGTCACGTATTCATTCCATCACCACCAGCCACGGTTTATACCACTATCCCTCGATTGTAATAAATACAAAGCAGATACACCTGCACATATTAAAAAACAATAAGTTAGGGGCCCCGCGGCCCATCTTTGAGCTTACCGAGCTATTGCCACTACTACATCGCAGTCTGCCACTGCCACGGCACTGCAGCACAGTCATTGTAGAACTCCCGGCACGATCCACTCTTCAGAGAATTCGGCCCGCTGTTGCGGGCCGAATTCTCTGACTGACTCTCTCTTTCCGCAATTACGCCATACATTTAGCGTGCTGCCTTGGTTGCACACTACCAAACCTCACAAGATTAAGTACACATTTTTTTCAACTACCGTCACTTTTTTTTAAACTTGAACAAAGGATTGAAATTCTCATCTTGAACCAACATGAATCCCACTTTCTGATGTAGAAGACATGGGATAAACATGCTTCAAATATCGCACTATATTAAAGTACTGGCTCTCAAATTAACACTGTGGGCTTATCGTGGGTAATGTTGGTTACAAAATGAAAAGAGGAGAAACAGCATTACTTCACCATTATTCTCAATAGTACTAAAGCTAAACACTTCACACTGTTTTAATTACTTTTCACTGTCTATTAAAATAATAACGACTGCACTCATTTCATTACTTAGCACTTATATTCACTATCATTAACAAGAACACCGATAGTCCCCGAACCTGCCGCCACGACGGTTGGTAGCATAATAATCTATGATCATTCCTTGGAGGGAAAACGTGATCACAACTCCCACCACACCGAGCGCGCAAACTGGTCGACCGGATTCTATCAACACCAAACAACTTGGCGCTAGTGTTCCCGTCGATTATACTTCCGTACTATTGACTTGCTTGTCAATTCAGCAACAGAATACCTTCGACATGTATATACCTTTAAAGAAAGAATCGTAGGTAGGTATTACTTATTAGGCATATAGTCAGACTTTTTCTAATCTAACGTGTTGTTCATCTTATTTGTCAGTGACAATAAGTACAAAGGTTGTTTCATGTTGTGGACATATGCAACGCCAGAGGCTTTACAAGTGCGTCACACACCCAAACTGTCTGTCTCTCACTAGAAGGCATCTATGTACATTAGCAGCTACCTACCTAATGAGTGGTTAGCTGGTGGTGGCCGTTTGGTGAAGTTTAAAGTAGGTACTAAAAAAATTGTGTCACTAGGTAAATTAAGCGAAAAATAATCCCTGTACTTGTCATGTGATCTTACATCCCTCATCATCATCAAGCATCAGCAGTCCAAAATTGTAAAGTGCATATTGAAAAAAAATATACACAGCCGAACGTATAACCGCCTCCTTTTTTTGGAAATCGGTTAAAATGCTAACGTGGCTCAATTAAACGAATGAGTAGGTATGCTCTTTTGTTGAAGGTCATCAAGTAGAATCATTTCTGAAATCACTCGTGAAACTGGTTGGACATATCACACAAGATTTAAATGAAAACCGAAAGTTGAAATTGTATTTTCGTCTTGGTTTCTTAGTTCTTACATAATTATTTGAAAAGCTTACAGTAACTATACCCCTTATAAATTTATATTAAAGGGAGGTATAAAATCTATTTACCTACCTAGCGTAGGTACCTTAGATATTAGGCACTGCATATTCTATAATCAATTTAAATCTCATGCGAGCGTGGTGAGAGATGCGTCGCCATGCTCACTAAGCTGCATTTCATGTGTTGAATACTTACGAGTTACAAGTTACAACATAATTTCGGTATTCAAATCTTTCAGGCGACCCGCAAGTCGCTACGCTTGTTTTGATTTACATACTAGATGTCCCAACATACGTTGTTCTGTCTTAAATATGGACTGGAATGAATGCAACCTACATCCTAGTCCTAAACCTACATAATATTATACTCCTACAACCTACACCTTTTTCAAAATTTCTCACTGTTTAAACCTTCCCTGAACTTCCCACAATTATTTCAAGATCAAAATTTGCCAAATCCGTCTAGCCGTTCCCGAGTTTTAGCAAGATATTGGAATTGCAATTATTTTTATATACACTATAATACCACGTTTTACGAGTATGTCACGTCCCTCGGGAATGGTGTAAAAATCTTATGTCCATCTCCTGATTCTAATCTACTTCCCCTCCAATTTTCAGCCAAATCAGCCGTTCTTGAGTTATAAATACTGTAACTAACACGACTTTCTTTTATATATAGATTCTTACTGGGGAGTGGTTTATCTATGTCACCGTAAAATTGTAAAAACCGTTAGATTGTAAAATAACTAACGAGATTATAAAAATATGTCGAAAAATTAAGAACTATATATTTATAATCTAACGAAAAATAATAATGTGTTAAATTATAGGCAGCATATTCGCGTCGGAACTCTTTCAACATTTTACAATTTCACTTGTTACAATCTAACGGTTTTTACAATTTTACGGTGACATTTACAAGAGTCAACAGTTAGAACGTTAGAAGGAATCTTTCAGGCATATTTTGCTCTATATTGTTTATTCTTACTTTTTCACAAAAATATAAAAATGGTTTGTAATTCTGAAGTCTCGCTAAAACTCAAGAACGGCTGGACTGGCTTGTCCTAGAACATTGCGAGAAAAATATATATAACGACGATTGAATTTTCCCATACCAACTGTTCACTGTGTTTAATTTGTTAATTGACTGTCAAATATACACATAGGTGGCACTTTACTGGTTTGGTATTATATTGGGCTTGGGAGGTGTAGGTGTAGAAGTAAGTGGTGCAGCCTGCAGGTGTAGGTTGTAGGTGTATGTGTCGTTATTTATTTAATACAGTGCATGGTTAAGAAAGTACAACGTCTGTCGGGACAACTAGTAGAGGATACCTATTATAGTCACTCGTCTCTAGTTTCGTGACAATAATCGCTAACGTCCTAGAAACTGGAAGCCGTCAGCTGACTGCTCATACATAATTCAGAGCCTCGCGACCCGGATGTGGGTAGGCGAGGAGCCAGAGACAGTCTACAAAGCTATAAAAATAAAAAGTAATTTTAATATTGTTGTTATTAATGCTTCATATTTGTATGTAATGTGTGCCTAGATTGGCTATTGATGGTGTATATTTCAAACGATACCTAGAATACTACAATTTATTTCATAATAGCATATAATTAAATAGCTATTAATAAACTTCCTATTTGGTATTACCGTTGCCTCGGTATTCTAGAGCTGACAGACATCTGTGTTCTTTTATCTTCTCTCTGTAATACATAAAAAAATATTGGGAATATGTTTCTACTCTCGTAACTATGTAGCCTACTAAAAGTCGTAAGATAAAAGTTGGTGTCTACAACATGTATATGTGACCGTAAAATTTTTAAAACCGTTAAATTGTTATATAACTAGTGAAATTGTAAAATGTTGATAGACTTCGTATGCGAATATTCTGCCTATAATTTAACATATAATTTTTCGTTAGATTATAAAAATATATTAGTAATGAATCTTTCGACATATTTTCACAATCTCATTAGTAATTTTACAATCTAATAGTTTTTACAATTTTACGGTGACATATACATGTTACGTTGTGTGCTGTCTATGAATTACTACATTAAACTACCTACGCATTACCTACGTGACGTGGCATGATTAATTATTGACAGTTCACAACGTAACATATATAGATGAAATAGACGTCAACTGTGATCTAACGGCCTATAACATTGTAACTGGCAATCATTTATGTCGCGAGCTCTTCACCTATAGCTCTACAATAGCTATAACCAGTGCCTGTAACCGCGGTGATGTCAGCACAACTTCTAACGGCTTTGTGCGGAGGCGACCAGATTTTACTACCTATTGCAAATCTGCAACCGACTGTAAAGCTTTTTGGAGATGTCCATTCTAGGCCTAGTCTGAAAATAGAAAATAATTTGGAGTTCGTGAAGACTTTCAAATTTCGTCCCAAAGTTGTTGAACAGATTTGCATGAAAATGATTGTAACTCGTGAATCAATAATAATAATCATTAATTCTGCTACATCAGCAATGTTCAACGTAAACGAAGTCGCAGGCAACAGCTTGTTTATTTTAAAAGTACATAATATATCCATCCATTTCAGCTCAGCTGTCAGTCGAAACGAAAGGAGTGTGTTGTAGACGTCCACGAATTATTATTAGTTTCTTCCGGAAATCTCAGTTATTTTGTGCAAAGACCATATCAGGAATACGGAATAACATACGCGGCATTGAAATCACAATAAATAAAGAGGAATTTGTGGTGAAAAATTAAGAAAACGTGACAAAAAGTGGTGTGAAAAACATAAATACATATAGTTATAGCTAGCACAAGTCAGTGAGTGTCAAATGTCAAGTCATTTCATCTGACAGACCAACTTCCGACAGATGACAATTAATATTGTGTGACAAACACAAAAACTGGGTTGCCAACAATAAATTATAACCATAGATAAAAAAAAAGAAAAAAAATGGATAAACAAACAGAAATACTGCTATCAAAAATGAACGAACAGATAAACAAAAAAATGGATGAACTGGCAAATGAGTTCAAAAAACAAATGACTACATTGGCTGAGAGCTTTAACAAAAACGTAGCATCCACAATTGAAGGTAAACTGCATCCATTAGTAGAAGAAAACACTCAACTAAAGAAAGAAATAAAGAACTTAAAAGAAAAAAATTATCACCTAGAAAAAGAAGTAAGGAAAAATAACTTAATACTACATGGGGTGCGAGAGACCGAAAATACCAGCAAGGAACTTATGGAAATAGTCTTAAACACATTAAATGAAGCCGGAAAAACTGGCACACTAGAAAACTACGATAGATGGGAAGTTAGCGACGTATATAGATTGGGAAAGAAGTCGGAAGAAAGAAGTAGACCAATACTAGTAAAATTTACTCTGTCGTGGAGAAAAACTGAAACCCTAAAGAATATTAAAAACTTCCCTAAAGGGATCTACGCAACTGAAGACTTCCCGAAGGAAGTTATTGAAATCAGGAAACAACTGATATCAAAGAAACAAGCAGAGATCGCAAAAGGGAATCATGCTATCATAGATACGACAAATTAGTTATAAAAGGAAAAAACACACAAGACAAAAACGACAAAAGGAAAAGGTCACCAACTACTTCCCCGGCGCAACAAGAAGGCAAGAACAACGGAGATTCAGGACTAAGGGCCCTAAGCAAAATGAATAAGATAGATAAAGTAAATGCGTTTGAATATATGAACCGCTTCAAACAAACTGCAAATGACAAAACAAACAACACACAATAACAATTAAAAATCACTAACAGACGTAATATCCCCAATCCGGCCGGTCACCGTGGGGATGCTGGACCACCACCCCCTAGGAACACATCCTCAAACAAGAAAACGAATAATAAAATATACTATGTCGCCACACTAAATGTCAGAACATTAAAGACTGATGAGAGACTAATAGAACTAGAAGAAGCTATAAAACTAATAAATTGGGATATTATAGGTCTCTCTGAAGTGACAAGAATAGGAGAAGAGATAAGAGAGCACGATGAATACATTTTTTATTTCTATGGGGAAAAACAAGGCATTTATGGAGTGGTATTTCTAATAAAAAGGTATTTAATAGATAAAATAATTAGTTTTCAAGGTATATCCGACAGAATTGCAATACTGAATATAATGCTTGACTTTAAGCAACCTGTGTCAATTATACAAGTCCATGCACCAACGGAACATGATACTAAAGCAGCAAAGGATAAATTCTACAAAGAATTAACAGAACTAGTACAAAATACATATAAGCAAACTATATTGATCGGAGACTTCAATGCTAAGATAGGAAAATAATCAAACATAGACGAATTCATATTAGGAGACTACAGTTATGGACAGAGAAATGACAACGGAGGCAGACTCATAGATTTCTCTTTTTCAAATGATTTTAAAATAATGAATAGCTTTTTTAAGAAATCAATGTCAAGAAAATGGACGTGGATGTCTCCTAATGGCAAAGACAGAAACGAGATTGATTTTATACTTGCAAGAAATAAACAGATATTCAGTAATGTTGATGTGGTGAATAAATTAAACTTTATGTCAGATGATATAGATACATACAGATAGAATGGTAAGAGGAGCTATAATATGCAAAAATGCTAATTCAAGAAAACATATTGTCACTTCAAATATAAATAGGACAATGACAACAAAATTACAGCAGAGTGCCCTACGTGAACTAGACACCACACTTAACGGAATCGACGAGTACATGACAATACAAAAAAAATATGATTTCCTAGAAAAATAACTTTTAAATCTTAACAAATCAAGGCTTGTCAAAAAGGAAAAGGAAAATAAATTAGGCGAAGAAGCAATAAAGTTGATGAAAGAGAGGAATTTATTGCTACAAAAAAGAAAAGATAATCGTCAAAAAATAGCAAGCATCAGCAAGAAAATCCAAGAATCGATAAGGAAGCATAGGAAAAGCGAAAGATTAAACATATTAACAACAAATAGAGAAAACAGGAGGAATAAAAAGAGGTTTAAAACAACTAAGAGAATTTACACAATGGATACCAGGAATAAGAATTAATAATAGAAATAATAAACTGACTTCAAGAAGAATATCAATAGTAAAAGAGGCTACGGAATTCTATAAAAAACTATACACAAGGACTGACAGAGAAGAAGCAACAAATAAAAAGAGAGAAGCTGATTACGAGGGAGTGCCTTGCATATTAGAAACCGAAGTCGTGAAAGCAATAAAATCACAAAAAAGTGGCAAGGCACCTGGAGCCGATAGAATTTCAAACGAATTATTAAAAGAAGCAATCAATGTAATAACTAAACACCTTACACGCCTATTTAACGAAATATTAACAACCAAAAAAATACCAACTCAATGGACAAGAAGTACTATTGTGCTCTTACATAAAAAAGGGAGTAAAAACGATATAAATAATTACAGGCCATTAAGTTTAATGTCCAGTATATACAAAGTATTCTCTAAAATAATGCTCGACAGAATAACAAAACGCATAGAGGAGAATCAACCCAGAGAACAAGCGGGTTTTCGCTCCGATTACTCCACGATAGACCACATTCATGTCGTTAAACAAATAATTGAAAAGTACAACGAATATGGGCAGAGTTATTACATAGCATTTGTCGACTATAACAAGGCCTTTGACTCGCTAAGCCACAATTATATATGGAAAGCACTTGAAAATCAGGGCGTAGAAAGTAAATATATAAAAATGATTGCCGAAATCTATAAACATTCTAGAGCAACGGTTAAACTTGAACAACAAGGAGAAGAATTTAGCATTCAACGTGGCGTTAGACAAGGGGATCCACTTTCTCCTAAACTTTTCATAGCTGTGTTGGAAGACATAATATTTAGATGCTTAGACTGGGAGGAAAAAGGAATAAATATCAACGGAACTAATCTTAATCATCTAAGATTTGCGGACGATATTGTGATATTTGCTAGAAATCCAAATATGTTACAAACTATGCTACAAGAATTAGACATCGAAAGCAGAAAAGCGGGTCTAACAATGAATGCAACTAAAACAAAAGTAATGACAAATGCAGTAAAAATAAATATAGAAATAAGTCAAAACGCTCTGGAATATGTAGATGAATATATATATTTAGGACAATTGATATCGATAAAAGACCAACATTCAAAAGAAATTGAAAGGAGAATAAGCAATACGTGGAAACGGTACTGGTCATTGAAAGAAATTGTTAAAAATAAGGAAGTACCAATGCCAGTAAAAAGCAAACTCTACAATACATGCATTTTAACCATGTCTTACTTATGGTTGCCAAAGTTGGCCAGTCACGAGCAAAATTAATCAAAAGTTAAGTGTTTGCCAGCGTAACATGGAAAGAAGCATGCTGAACATTAGATTAAAGAATAAGTGGAGAACTACAAAAATAAGAAAAGCAACAAAGGTCATCGATGTTCTGCAAACAATCAGGAAACTAAAATGGAAATGGACTGGTCATATTATGAGGTCCCAGAAACTGAAATGGACCAGAGACGTCATGGAATGGTATCCCAGAAATGGAAAAAGAAAGAAAGGTCGCCAGATCAAACGATGGGAGGATGATTTACCTAAAGAATGGAGAAGGATAGCTCGGAACAGAGAAGAGTGGAAGAAACTAGGGGAGGCCTATGTCAAGGGACAACCTGACCAATAAAATAGTTAGTGATGTGATTGTGTTATTAAGTTTAGAAGTTAAGCAAAATAAAACTGTTTATATTAGAAGTAATAATGTTAAAATATGTGGTCAGTGAATAAAGGCTTTAGAGACTTTAGAGATAGATGGTTTACTGTTAATGGACCGTGATACTTAACCTCGAGTTCCGGCACTAGTCAACTGTCCACCTGTAAATGCGTACACAGGGAAAGAAAAGATCTATGTCTCTATACTGACTGTATTCACTGACTGGATTACAATTCGTGTTCACGTGTTCCCTACTGCCCTGCAAGTACGCAACTGGCGAGCCGTGGCCCGACACCACGTCGCCTCAACAAGACTACAAAGTCAGCATTCTATGAACTAGGTAAGTACACGTAAGTATGTCCCAACAATATTCCCCCCTTTTTTAAAAAAAAAAAAAATACAAAATGTATCCTAGAAAAATAAAACATGGTCACTCTATCATTACATTGTATAAAAACATTACCAGTTACTCGCTACAAGTAATACAATACACTGCTATCGCTACAAGAATGCGCTGACGTCGAATATTGGGCAAGCAGAGAACACCATCATACAATGTTGACTTACATTAATAAACAATGACTTACATTACATATGCATTGAAACAAAACATTAGATAACATTACATTTACATTACATATTACATTACATACTTTTTAATTTTGACAACCAATTGACAATATTAATATTACGGAACCAAATAAGTAAAATGTGCAAGTTGTTGCACCCTAGGCCTACGACATAGTCTTGGCGTCGGTAGATAGTAGAAACCTACTACCTACCACTAGTGTGAACACGTGGAGCGCATTATCAGTTAGCACACGATTAGGGTTCAATAAATAACAGATGTTCCTGTCACTGGGTTCTGCGGATTGACTTGTTCTTTAACACTAGAGCGTCCTTGCTCAACTTTATCTATGATACCGTTAATAACTTTTCCTTTTACATGTTTACTGCACTTTTTAATACACAAAAATAAACAAACACTGAACAATATGGCCGTAATTACAAAGATAAGTATGCCATATATTTCAATTTTCTTTTCCAGCGCGGCTCTAGCAGAATTTTCAGAACCGGACTGCGCAATAACAACTTGCTCGTTTTTAGCCTGGTAATTTCCCATGTTGACAAAAATAGCCATATACTACGTGCAAAACTCAATTTGAAAATGGTATAGAATTCTAATGTTATTATTTTATAACTAAATTACATGTATCTACAACAGAAAACGCACAGGTGGCTTTACGTGCCTACCACTGCGTGTGGTACGAGTTACAAGCTTACCGCAACTATGAGAGTCTAACTGTTCGTCAAAGTTTTCCGCATTATTATTTTCATTAGTACTGCTGTGGGGAATGTCTACATTAATTCTATCGGGTTCTACTAAAACGTATCCCGGCTTAAGCCGATCTATGGATATATCTATTTGTCTGTTATTTAATTGGACTTTAAAAACTTTATCTGACCTACTTATAACGCGGTAGGGGCCATCATAAGTGGGCGTTAAGGGCTTCTTCACAGCATCATTCCTAATAAACACGTGGGAACATGTAGGAAATTTAAAAACGCGGGGTCACCACTTTAGAGACTTAAGAGATAGATGGTTTACTGTTAATGGACCGTGATACTTAACCTCGAGTTCCGGCACTAGTCAACTGTCCACCTGTAAATGCGTACACAGGGAAAGAAAAGATCTATGTCTCTATACTGACTGTATTCACTGACTGGATTACAATTCGTGTTCACGTGTTCCCTACTGCCCTGCAAGTACGCAACTGGCGAGCCGTGGCCCGACACCACGTCGCCTCAACAAGACTACAAAGTCAGCATTCTATGAACTAGGTAAGTACACGTAAGTATGTCCCAACAAGGCTTTTATTATTATTATTATTATATCCATTATCCACGGTGATCAAGTACCGACTACCTAGTTGGTACCGACGTCATCAAGCCTCAGTTCACACCGAGACGCGACGCGGCGTGTAATTTGTAATATAGCCAATTAAAATTTAACTTTATTCACTACACAATAAGATAGAACTTAGATTCATTGCAAGAATTTGATCTACAGCACGGCGTCGCTCCTGCAATGAAACTTGTATCTTTTTGTTTAGGGAATAAAGTTCAATTATGATTGGCTATATAAAAATGTCACGCCTGACCCTTAAAGTGAATCTGAATATTTAGGAATTCCACCAAAAACATCTTCATCTCAAGTGATTCCAAGACGATAACCATATGACCATATCGCCCTGTCAAAAAGCTATCAGAGGGGCAATTCTGCTAAATAAAACCGGCATTAATGTTACAATCAAGTCCCGATACGCTAAAACTGTCAAACGGTGTTTTTATAAACGTTAAACCAACGTCATAAAATCTGTTCATGGTAACATGTCGCTTCACTTTCAATCCAATCAAAGTAAAATGAAAGTCTACTTTAAATACGAGAATTGAGTTTCTGATCTCATGTAAAAGATTCTGATTCTACCAAACTTCTAACTCTACAAGCCTAATTTCATAAACTCTACTCGTTGGTCAAAATATGTGGCCTGGCTATTTTAGCTACATTCGCTTGGGCGTATGGTGAATTTACGGGCTGTTTTTCTGTCTATTCTCGTAAGAACAAAACGGCCGAGCCACATAACTTGACTAAGGTGTAGAGTTTGTAAATTTAGACTTAAAGGAGTTAAGGTGTGTAGAGTTAGAAGTTTGATTTTTTGCGTAAAAGACTAACAAACATCCATCCATCCATCTTCACAAACTTTCATATATTTTGTAATACATAGTAGGTAGTCGTCAGTCACCATCATCACGCTTCATCTCAGGTGATGATGATGATGTCTAAGCGTTATAACTTTAACCTTTGAATACTAAGCAAGGCTTGTTTTTTGTTATGACCTCTGTCCGCGAGACGAGCGGGGGCGGCGCGGCCGGTGACGTCATCACTACCTGAGTCTGTTCTCAGACTAGGTAGGTATGTGATGTTATATTATTGTGGAATATTCTATATACCTTTGTTCTTGATTTAGAAAAACACAACAGGTATAATTATAGTTAGACCGATCACCGAATGATATCGGATTATCGGATGGGTGAGTTTAGAATAGCTCTCAGTCAGCTTAATAATAACAAAGCACCGGGAGATGACGGAATACCCACAGAGCTGCTAAATGCAGGAGGAACGGGGACTGAACATAAACGGCCAGTACATCTCACACTTGAGATTCGTAGATGACATAGTCATTATGTCAGACTCTCCGCAGGACCTGGAAGAGATGCTGAACAGCCTAAGCAATTCTTCAGACGGGTGGGTCTCGGTATGAACCTGAACAAAACTAAAATCATGTATAATAAACACGTTCTCCCAATACCCGTCGACGTAAAAGGCGCTAGTCTCGAAGTTGTGCATGAATACATATATCTTGGCCAAAACATTCAACTCGAACAAACGAAACATTCAAAACAACTTTGAGAAGGAGGCGAGTAGAAGAATACGCTTGTGCTGGGCAGCATTCGGGAAGCTCCGGGATATCTTTGAATCGCCGATCCCACAATCCCTTAAGACCAGGGTCTTTGATCAATGCGTTCTACCGGTAATGACATACGGATCCGAAACGTGGACACTCACCGTAGGCTTGGTTCATAAGTTTAAGGTTGCTCAGCGTGCGATGGAAAGAGCAATGTTAAGGGTGTCTCTGGTGGATAAAATACCTAACGACGTTATTCGCCAGAGAACTAAAGTCACCGACATTGCTCAACGAATTAGCACGCTGAAGTGGAAGTGGGCCGGCCATGTCTGCAGACGGACAGACAATTGATGGAGCAGACAAGTATTAGAGTGGAGACCACGCTTAGGCAAACGTAGTGTAGAACGTCCTGCGGCACGATGGACCGACGATTTGAAGAAGGTGGCAGGCAGCAGAAGGATGAGGGCTGCCCAAGATCGGGATGGTTGGCGCTCATTGGGGAAGGCCTACATTCAGTTTGGGAGCTCACGGCAAGGGAAGGACCCTTGCCGTGAGGACCCGACAGACCCGAGACGAACCTCCTCGTGTCAGAGGGGAGGTCACGTGGCGAGGTCCCCTCGTGGGAGGAGCTAGGGCGGTTCCAAAGGCTGGGAGAGCAGTGGTTGCTGAGGAGGTGGGGTGAGGTTCTGGAGCAGTCGCCGTACGGCCAACATACGGCCGCGGCAGTTTTAGTGGGTAAACCGGCGAGTCGCGTCGGGAGTCCCACATACCCCATGCGAGATCAAGCTTTTTTGCCTGATTTCTAGACGATTTTTGCAAGATTAAAATTTTGTCAGATTTGAGTTAAGTATAGCATAATTTTTTTTTTGCCGCTCACAGTTCAGTTTAATTATTATTTATTTTTAAACCTGATCTATAGCTATCCTACAGTACGTAAGTATTCTTTGCCTACAGTACATGCTAGAGCATAATGCAATTCCTACCTAGAAATTTCCAATCACACGAACGTTCAAAAGCAATGCTATTATGCTATTAATGTTATTATACACAGACTACTCAGAAGAACTAACGATATGTTAAATCTTCCTTAGCATTAAAATTACTTTTTGCTATACAATTATTTTAGTGCCATCTTGTATCAAGCAGAAAAACTAAAACGATACGACTTACCTACTTACAAAATTTTTAAGCGCCCTCTATAAATTCAAAACAAAAATTGTCTAATGACAGCTGATATAGATGTCGCCACAGTTTTTGCAATGGACGGTATACGCATGTCAAAATTACATGTCATTTCGTTTTCACATCATTCTATTTTGTGCGATATTACGTTGAGTTGAATTTGTTGGAATACATGAAACAGTGAGCTTTGGCAATGTGCTCCTTTCTGCCACGGACCATTACGTTCAGTAATTAGTTGTGTGTTCAATATAAAATTATGACAATAGACTATTCGTATAAAAAATAATAATTAAAAAAGGTTTTCCACAATTTTCCATCCTCCTGTGTTCAAAACTAAAACTATGTGTTGTGTACGATATATTACAATGAGCCTAAAGTGATAAATAACATACCTAGTGCTTAGTGTTAGTTTTCTATTTTGGACAGCAATTTGGGCTAAATTTATATTGGGATGCTAGTAAGATGAATTACTCCCGAAGGAAGGCATAGAAATTGCGTAAGTATATACTTCATACTTTTTTAGCTAAAAATAATTAAATGTTGCTCGTATTGGAGCAGTCTTTGCAGTTTGCTAGATGAGTTTAAAAAATTCTGAGGGTAATCTATTAACAAATCAAAAACCCTCCATAAGCCTACTTATTTTGATTAACCAAATGCATGAATGATTTAAAATGTGACATACTTAATATAATATGCATCAAAAAAATGTAATCGAAATAAGATTACATATTGTGGTGTGCACAAGTACATCAGTAGGTAAGCAGTGAATTTTAAGGTGCCAACTCTTCAAGAAATCATTAAAGTATCTAAGATACTTTTTATTGCAGTTATGTTTTGGGTGTTTACCAATAATATCTTATACTTACTTACCAGTCATATCTAAGCTTTCTTGTATAAATTAAAAACATTTGTTTTATATAGTAATAACTATATATATTAAGTAGATAGGTGCAGAATATTAGAAAATGTGTGTTACTTATGAAACATTAATTGTCTCTGACTTGCTCTTCACTATACTTTAGTTTTCGCTATTTATAGCTAAGGTAGAATCGTTTTCCACTTAAGTAATTGGATAATCAGGGACAACAATTGATGAGTGCAGCACACAAAAATACTAAGTATATTAAGTATAACCAGGCCTGTCCCACTCCCCGTGTAGGTATCAAAAATATAAGTACGTGCGGCGGCCTCCCTAAACGGGCCAATTAAAAGGGACTCGCGCGCGAGCAGTGAGCGACGTATGCGTGAGATTTGTTCGTCGCAATGTTTTATGGATTGGATTTAATACCTTAGAATCTGTGCACATAATATTATTACAATACTGTGTTTAAGTTAGGTAAAAATCACCCGGCCAGCTATAACTATAATACCATAACGAAATATTTAATAATATAGTTTGAACTACTGCAATTACCTACTTGTTAACCAATATTTAGTGTTTAGGTGTTGGCTCCGCCTGAACTATATTCTGTTCGCGTCTTATGTTATTCCGATGTGATACGATTTGAAGAGTTATTTGTTGACAAAAGTACCTAGAAATAGTAAGGTGGCGTGATTCAACTTCTTTGAGTAATATCGCCGTGAAGGTATCGAAAACGGTTACGTTTACGCATAAGTATGTACTTATATACTTATAGGTATGCGC
The DNA here is from genome assembly GCA_905404095.1 of Glaucopsyche alexis. Classification (NCBI taxonomy): domain Eukaryota; kingdom Metazoa; phylum Arthropoda; class Insecta; order Lepidoptera; family Lycaenidae; genus Glaucopsyche; species Glaucopsyche alexis. The sequence goes on from FR990047.1 coordinate 29,775,329, forward strand.
GAATTTATTACAATTATTAAAGTACTATTAACACCTACCTTAGGTTTATTTGGAAAACAATTTGTTCAGTAAAGTACAGTAGGTAGGTACTAAAAAGTAGGTAAAAAAATGTTGTAATTAAATATTAAGAAAAAATATATATATACATACGTATAACCGCCTCCTTTTTTGGAAGTCGGTTAATTATTTTCTAAAATGAGTCAACCCTAATATTATTAGAATGAATAAGAATTACGCGATAGAAAGAGACGCAACTTCTAGGTAAATATAATCGTAGGTAATCAAGCGCTGCGTTAGCTGAATTGAACCTTATCGTATCGCAGTAAGAATTCCTATTTCTTCAAACCATTTGTCGGAGTGGTTCTTCTGTACCTCTAGGTACTATTATTTATTCTGTGGTATAACAATTAATCTTAAACTTGTACTACGGGAGGTAGCGCTATAGTTGACCAAGTCATTTTATACCGGCTGAAAATCATAAGAATAATAGTTTTCCCCTAACACATAATAGCTCTGAACGTCAGCTGCACCGATAGCGGTGGAGCTAAAGGAGACAGCATGGCAAAGTCATTGGAAAAAATCTGCTCCGAGGAATTTTATACCAAGCGAAAGTTGTATTAAATTATTGTTTTAATCATATTTTTTACAAAAATTAGCTGTAAAGACGAGGGGGGGTTCAATGTCAGTCACGTGCATAAACCTCATTTAAAATTTAAAAAATAAAGTTATTTTATACCTTATGAAATTTATATACTTATCTCAATTTTCATACTTTTTAAATAATAAAAAAAATAGTCAGCTGTACGTTTGACGGGGGTAACACCGTCAGTCAGCGTGTTAAACATGTCGCGCGCTCAACGCATTCGAGCGTTTTTGGAACATAAACTGACAACCTTTACACCCACAAACAATCAGCTGACGACGATTTTTAGTTTCTTTAACATACATACATATAATCACGCCTCTTTCCCGTAGGGTTAGGCAGAGACCGCCTCTTTCCCGTAGGGGTAGACAGAGACCACTTCTTTCCACTTGCTACGATCCTTACATACTTATTTCGCATATTTCCATTCCTCCTCTTACATTCAACGTAGCGAAGCGGCTCTCCATGGGCCACTTTTCGCCTCCGCGAGAACGAGACGTGATGGGTGGCGAACCACATCGCCGCCATTTTGGATAATTAAATTATTTTTATAATTATCCATCGCGTTCCCACGGATTTGCGGAGAGGATAGGAATAGGAAAAGGGAAGGATAGGTGGTGTGGAAAGGGAGATTGATAAGTTAGAGTGGGAAATAGGAAATGTAGGATATTACCGCCCAGGAGGGCAAGGGATAGGACAGTAATAGCTAGGGAAGCCGGGGTCGCGTACCCGTATACTATACCACAACTACCGGACAGGTAAGTTGGGATGAGTATCCCATGACATTGGATAATTGACATTTCTTTAACATCTAAATTATCTTATACTTAAAAGTCAATAAATATTTAATATAACATCAATTTCATTTAAATAACACCACAGTAGGTAGGTATATTTATTAATTTTGTGTTGGTTCCAAATTATATTAATATGTACTGTAGCATCAAGGAATTTCAAGCTGTAAAAGTCTCACTACTTCAACGTACCTTTCCTAAAAATATTATTCTGGCCCCACTAGAATAACCTTTGGTAGGTAGTAAGTATACCCTATTCTCCTGGGTGTCGCGCGTAAACTCGCGTAAACTGTCTAAACAAGTCTCGTGTCGAGCCATCGCGAGCTAACACGGGCGCGTTTCCCGCCCTTTTATTTTTCAAGATTATATTGATAAATTGTTAATATAACTTATGCATGTGACATGTATTTAAAAACAAGAATAAATTCCCTATATGACTACGTAACTGGAATTTTAAAAATATTAAATGAATACGAGCAACCTTGATGTGTACTGAAAAAACTGTCGCACGCCAGTATACGGTAGAAGGCATCCGCGTTTGTTTTTTCGATTTTCAATGATGAATGATGTTATATATTACTGGAAACTAGAATAAAAATTCTATACATTTTATTTAAAAAAATTACGAAATATAACGTTTAACATGCAAAATATCAAAAATGATTTCACTTGCAGGGGTACCTGTCAATGCTATGGTACACCGCGCGATATTCAAGAGGCTAATACAGTGAGACAAACTTATATGAATAAAAGAGAACTAACTACCCTCTGCTGCAGAGATTTCGACTAGTTCATTCAGTTCTTTCTGTGCTGTCCTGTCGAAGGTTATAGTCTCCAAAATTTCTGCGAAAACAAAACCAGTTTGTATATTTTGTTTAAAAATAAAATGAACCGCTTAATTTGTTCACTCCAAGTTTTTTAGAAAAGTGTAAAACTATTCTAGATAGGTATACGAAAAAATAATAATATATATTGTGATATTATTGAAACATCAGAAAATATGGAAGACGATGCAGAAGAATTCGAAGAAGAGCGGAATCGTATCATCGACAGCTCCGATGATAGTTGTGAGGAATGTGATGGAAACGAGACAAACACAGCAGAAGATGCATATGAAGAAGTAGAATAATATTTTACGTATTAATAGAAATAAAGTTTTTTTGTCTTATTTATGTTCATTAAAAAAAGATTTTTCAAGTAATTAGCATTTTGCTTCTAATAAATAAAGATTTTTGTAACTTGGAACCTACACGAAATAAATAAATATACTGTGGTGTTATTTATATGAAATTGATGTTATACTTATTGAATTTTAAGTAGGTATAAGATAATTTAAATGTAAAGGCGTGACTCCTGTTCGAAACATTACACAGAAAACATGAAACAAAAACATTTGTTTTCATACACAAGCTGTCTCCAGCTACAGAAAATGTTTTTGGTCGAAACAAAACATTTTGTCCAGACACGATGTAAGTTCCGACGAGGAAGACGTATTAGCGCTCGCAGTTTAAGTGATTGTAGGTGTAGAATCTAGGAGAAAAGAGGGGTTCTGAAAAGGCCACTTTAGGTGTTTCATAAAAGTATTTTTTTAACTCATAAATATGTGCGCCATTTTACGCATTTCTATTGAAAACTGACAAAATTGGTGTTTTTTAATTAATTCAGCCATATATTATGAGCGATCACAAAAACGAACACAAAAAACACAACAAGCAAAACTATAACCCTAAAAAACCTGTACCTAGGTGTCATGTGAACGATGTGAACACTAGGTAAGAAATGAAACATTTCTTCCCCTCTCTACCCACGCGGGAATGTTTTCCGTCCGTCTCCGAAAACAAAAACATTGTCTATTCCTAGACAAATGTGTATAGCCACGCCCCAATGTTCATGTTTTCTGTGTAATGTTTCGAACAGGAGTCACGCCTTTAAAGAAACAAAAAATCGTCGTCGTCGTCAATGAGACTATGCAACGCTCGAATGCGTTGAGCGCTAGAGGTGAGTTAAATACGATACCAGTTATACCTGTTACAGTTATACATAACTACCTGTTTTGGATTCGTGTTAAAAAATAACAGTCCAATGTTAGTAGTTATTAGTATGGTTACTATGGAGGTAATAGCCTCCGTGATGCAGTGGTTTGCGCGCGGTGGATAACAAATTACACGTGTTTTTATCCACAGTTCATTGGAATCGAGAGGACGAGCCCTACATTTTGACTCTAATAGATTCCCCAAATTCCTGTCCGTTTCAGCCTGGTGACGTCCACTGCAGGACATAGGCCTCCCCCATAGATTTCCAGTGCGACCGGTCGCTCGCGGCCTGTATCCACCGACTTCCTGCGACTTTTCTCAGGTCATCTGTCCACCTGGTGGAAGGCCGTCCTACGCTTCGGCGTCCAGTTCGTGGTCTCCACTCAAGAACCTTTCGGCCCCAGCGGGCATCGGTTCTACGGGCTATATGTCCAGCCCATTGCCACTTTAACTTGCTAATGCGCTGGGCTATGTCGGTAACTTTAGTTCTGCTACGGATTTCCTCATTTCTGATTCTATCACGTAGAGAGACTCCAAGCATAGCCCTCTCCATAGCTCTTTGAGCGACACGAAGCTTTTGAATAAGTCCCGTTGTGAATGACCACGTTTCGGCTCCATATATCATCACCGGTAACACACACTGCTCGAAAACTTTTGTCTTCAGGCACTGATGAATTTTTTTTTGACGAGAAGATGTTTCTGAGTTTCCCGAACGCTGCCCAGCCGAGCTGGATTCGACGGTTGACCTCTTTTTCGAAGTTGGACCTACCTAACTGGACTTTGTGCCCTAGGTATATATAGTCGTCAACAACTTCGAGCGTAGAATTTCCAACGGTCACTTGGGTGGGTACAACATGGGCATTAAACATAATTTTCGTCTTATCCATGTTCATACTAAGTCCCACCTGTTGTGAAACTCTACGGAGGTCTTCTAGCATAGTGTTAAGGTCTTCCAGAGTTTCTGCCATAACCACGATGTCATCGGCAAATCGAAGGTGAGTGATGTAGTCACCATTTATATTGATCCCAAGTCCTTGCCAGTCCAGGAGTTTGAATGCATCCTCCAATGCAGCGGAAAACAGTTTCGGAGAGATGACGTCTCCCTGTCTGACGCCGCGCTGCAATGGAATCGCCTTTGTGCTATGCTTCTGTACTCGCACGGACATGGTGGCTTTACTATATAAACACTTCAACACTTCGATGTACCGGTAGTCGATCCGGCATCTCTGAAGAGACTGTAACACCGCCCAGGTCTCAATCGAATCAAAGGCTTTCTCATAGTCCACAAACGCCAAGCTTAGTGGCAGATTATACTCCTCGGTTTTCTGTATAACCTGCCGTAGCGTATGTATGTGGTCTATGGTACTAAAGCCTCTTCGGAAACCGGCTTGTTCGGGAGGCTGGAAGTCATCAAGCTTCCGTTCGAGACGATTCGAAATTCCTGTCGGGATCTGGTATATACCACAAGGACCCCGAGAGACGCTCCCTTCCATGCAAAATTTTTAAGGCTCCACCAAACGTACTTTTCATTCCAGCAAATAATAGATGCTTGTAAGTGTAAGAAAGACATACAGAGTATTTAAATACTAAGTGCATTTCGTTTTTGCTTATGGAGTCGTTGTATGTGTATTGTGTAACAGAGAGACAAGATCGGACTATAGTATATCGGTAACACGTACCTACGCTGTCCTTCTCCATCAGTCGTGCTCCTTCCACCACCTTCCATGGTCTTTATCTTTACGATATTTCTCCACTTTTCCCTGTCCTCGGCCACTCGAAGTGCACGTACGCTGTACGCAGGTAGTTATTTTTTACTTGTAACGCAATACGCCTATAGTGACGTATTCTGTTATGTTATTTAATAACTGGATATCGACTGTTATGTGTTATTTCCAAATACCTTATTAGTTATTTTTTAACTGTTACGTTAAATACGTCCCACCTCTATTGAGCGCGCGACATGTTTAACACGCTGACTGACGGTGTTACCCCCGTCAAACGTACAGCTGACTATTTTTTTTATTATTTTAAAAGTATGAAAATTGAGATATATAAATTTCAGGTATAAAATAACTTTATTTTTTTAATTTTAAATGAGGTTTATGCACGTGACTGACATTGAACCCCCCCTCGTCTTTACAGATGACGATAATTTTTGTAAAAAATATGATTGAAACAATAATCTAATACAACTTTCGCTTGGTATAAAATTTCTCGGAGCAGATTTTTTTCCAATGACTTTGTCATGCTGTCTCCTTTAGCTCCACCGCTGGTGCGACAACTGACGCTCACTTTACTAGTTTCCGAACATTAAACAACTGTTTGAAGTAAAATTCATTCGGTATAAAATTACTAAAAAAAATGCAGCGCTACCTCCCGTACTATTGATAGGTATATTTTGTAACCACTCTTTATTTTGTCTCACCGTATTTTAATATTGCTCTCATCTCTACTTTTTAACAATTTCTATTATAATTGTACTGTCCATCAGTTCAATTATATAATTATTATATCTTGACTGACTCGGTATCCCGTAATTAACTAACAATCTCCATGGTCCAATGATTTAGAGCTTGGCTCGGAGGTTGGGGGTTCAATTCTCTTGTTGGAACAACAAAAAATGTTGTTTCCAAGTTTGGTTAGGACAATGCAGGCTGATCACTTGATTGTCTGACAAGAAAGTTGATCCATGCGTCGGATGGGCATGTAAAAAGTCAGTCCTGCGCCTGATCTCTGATGAGAGATCAGGCGCAGGACTGTCTGATGAGACATGTTGATCATCCGTCCCCCTAGGTTTCCAGAGAAAAGGAGGAGTGAGTACTCTTGTGGCCTGGATGTAATGAAACCAGCAACTGTCACCGAAATTGGTATGGGGAGCTATTATTCAGTAATCAATTTTTAAATATTATAGTATAGTATACTCAGTTCAGATCCAATGTAATCTAAATATAAACAAAATATTAAATTCGAGTATTGAAATAAATAAAATAACTACTTAAGTAATAAGCCTTTATTCAGAAACATATAGACATTTTTTTTCTTTTTGGGGAGGCCTTTGCCAAAGAGCAATCAGATGTAAATAAGTTAAGAAAAATAATCTAAAAAGAATTTGACAATTAATTGAAATTTGAATGGACATGATGTATTCTATTGTTTATGTTAAGATTAATTTTTATATGAATGGTGTATAGGGCTTCTACAATGTGAAACACAGCATAGTTTTTTTTAATTGCCTTTTCGAAAAGTACATTTTAGTAAATAAGCCATGAAACAGTGTCTTTGCAATGACATATTCTATGATCAACTGTTGCCGAAATATTTTCAAAACAATAGTGAGATTATTGAAGAGCATTAAGAACACTTAATAAATACAAAAAATTATGCACGAGTGATGACATCACAGCAGTTGAAAATGTATGAAAATAAATACAAAATTAACAACAAATGTACAAACACAAATAACAAAAGATTTGTACAGTAATTTTCGTTTTTAAATCATAGCAAAAAAATAGTTGTTTTTAGTCCTGTAACTTTTTAATTTAGCAACAGATTGAGTACTGTACTTTTTGCATTTTTAGTCCATATTATGTTCTATGTATTTATAATTTATAAGTCTAGAACATCTAATGACTATCTCAGTAATTCCTGGGGTTTAGATTAGTGATATAAATACAGCCATACAATAACATTCTCATGGTACGGGACACCATTCAACTGGCCATAAAAATCACCATTCCTGGTTTATTTACCTTATTACAGCTAATCAACAAAGGCATAATATGCAAGGTTTATGATGTTTCATTATTAATTAAAATAATAAAATATTATAGTATATAAATAATTGTCCTGCTAAGTGAATATAATTAATGTACAAAAAAAGTCCTTGCACAGGTATTGTATGCAAATTGTATGTGGTATTTTTAAATTTTCAAATTAAATTAACCATTATTATAATATATTTTTGTTTTGAAATCTATATTTATATAAAAATGAATGTTTGTATGTCCTTTATATAATCGTAAACTATGCATTTGATCACGTGATGATATTTAGCAATGTTGTTGTGCATGAGCCAAAGAAGGTTTCTGAGGTCTTATATTTACAATTGGACCCGGTAGGTGGCGCTGCTGGCAGTGCATCAACAAATTTAATTCTAACTTCTAAAGGTGCTCCCCTCATTCGCGTGTAATGGTATTATGTAACGTAATAGATTCGACTTTGAACATTACATTACAATACTACCTCCCTGACTGACAAACATTCGCGTGTAATGTAACGTTTTTAAGCGCCGCGCCGATTGGACAGGATCATTACAAGGCGCGCATTACAATGCTCTCAATTCTCCTTCACCTATGTAATGTTCGGATATGTTACGTTACATTACACGCGAATGTTCCAGCACCTTAAGGCGGTACGAAGTTTGCTGGGACAGCTAGTAAATTATAATTTATCATTTGAAATAAATTACAAGACAACGGGTGTGTAGTAATTTTACAATTATTTAATTATGTTTTCTGCCATGATACTTGGACATAATAATTTTATAATTAACAATTTCTTTGTCTTTTATTCAATCTCAAGAGCTCTAGTGTTCCATGCTGTTACCTGGCCTAGTGTGCTAGCTGCTACTAAACCGTTAAATTTCGAATAAACCGCGATAAAATCTGACCCATTTGATGAAAGAACAAACGCGAGGATTTGTCGACGCATACATACATAATTAAGGCAGTATGATTGACTTGAGTTACATAAAGATAGTGATCTACGGACGACCTTTCATGGTGTTACGTGGTGTAAAGGTGAAGGCCGGCTGAGTCAGCCCTGATTCATGCCCCCCTACCCCAGCTGTCAGGGGGCGCGGTCGGGGCCCGGGGGTCGATCCGCGCTAGATAGGGTGACCCCGTGGATAGCACCATCAGTGATGAACTTACAAAGGAATAAAGATAAGTGTTACTTAAATAATGTTCATGCCTATTTAGCTAACATGCTGGGCTGCGATTAAAATCTTGCAACTTTATGCACGGTAGGCCCCCACCTAGGGTTACCATATCTCAGGATTTGTCCTTAGATTTCAGGATTTTTCGACTCTTCTCAGGATTCCGGCCGGATTTAGCAAATCTAGTGATAGCTCAGGATTTTCAATAAAACACAGGTTACATTTTGAAGATCTCTCTTATTAAACTACTAAAAATAATTTTCTTTTAGTAACAATTGCAGTTAAAATTAATACTTATTTATCAAAGTGAAACAAACTAAAAATAATCTTCTTTTGGTAACAATTGAATCGGTCATTTCAAAAACCACTTAAGTCACATTTTTTCCAACATGCTTTTTTTTTGCTGAAAATGGTTCCTCAAAGGGAGATGCGTATTCGGTGAAAACAACTTAAGTCAATACATTCCTTCCTCTTTTAACTAAAAAAAATTAGTCGATTTAAAACAAGTTCAAGATAGCATTCTGGAAGAGCATCATATGCCATTTTATAACAACATTTTTAGCTGGTCAACTACAAATGTTGAAGATAATCCAGATGAGAATAATGGAGAATATGACTATGTACCATAAAGATATTAAAACATGACAAATTAATACATGTAAAATGTTAATAAGATTATTTTAAAGTGTAATTCTTAATTATAAGCAATAAAAAATATGATTCCTACGATTGTTTTGGTTAAATTATATACCACTAACCCTATTTCTCGCTAAAACAACATAAGTCAAGAACTGTTTTTCAGGTTTTTTTCATTATTTCTATTAATAAACTGTAAAGGTTATACGCTATTTTAATTTTTTACTACTCAAATACTAAATTAAACATAAAAAAGTCCTTTAAAACTCATTTGTTTGTGTATGATACAGTTTTTATTGATTTCTGAAAAATTATAATTTTGTGACTTAAGTGGTTTTTGAAATGACCGATTCAATTGCAGTTAAAATAAAAAAAGTCGCGTAAAACAAGCGTGCGCAAGATAATACGTTTTTGAGAGAAAATTCTCAAGCTGTAGAAAATCTCAGAACTTTTCCAACGAAATCAGGCCTTTTCTCCGGACTTTTGATTTTTTCATCTGGTAACCCTACCCCCACCCCCCGCTAGACAGTTGTCATACTTTTCGAAGAGTCGCCGCTACATCTACAGATCGCGCGCGGTAGCGTGGTGTAGCCAATTGCAGCAGAACAAAATGTATGAAAACTATGTAGTCGCTATACTAGTGACCAATCGCGGTTTCTTATAGGCAATATAATAAAGGGAGATATAATAATATAATAAGATATAATAAGCTACATGTAAACTATTAATCAATCAATTATGTACTATTAATAGTTACATAACACCCATTATTAATAATTACCTATTGTAATAACGAAATCGTCGTTAATACGCGAAGATTACGATAAAATGTAATTAGTTTATTGTACACAGCGATAGCTAAGTTCATTCGTTTTAGCTTGGTGACGTCCACTGCAGGACGTAGGCCTCCCCCATAGATTTCCAGTCCGACCGGTCGCTTCACGCTTGCGGGCTGTCTCCACCGACTCTGCGACTTTTCTCAGGTCCACTGGTGGGAGGCTGTCCTACGCTACGAGTAATAAGTTACGACGTTCAGTTCGTGGTCTCCTCTCGAGAACCTTTTGGCCCCAGCGGCCATCGGTTCTACGGGCTTATTATGTCCAGCCCATTGCCACTTTAGCTTGCTAATGCGCTGGGCTATGTCAGTAACTTTGGTTCCGCTACGGATTTCCTCATTTTGGATTCTATCACGTAGAAAGACTCAGAGCATACCTCTAACGGCTAACCACTAGACCACGGAGAATGTTGCCTGCCAATAGTGGTAAACCGTAGGTGCCACTGTACATAATATGTAGGTAATAAGTATTTACTTTCGAGTTCGTCAGATGTATAGATGCCAGGCTACTCCAGTAAGTCAAACTCTAAGTTCTCGCTAAAAGCCCACGTTTTCTCGTAATATGGGAGCTTAGATATGAAATAACGAATAGGTTCCAAATGAAGTCCCATCGGTGTCGTTTATAAAACCGACGTATCTTATACTGCGATCAACATTCCTGAGTGCCAGGACTGCTAGGGAACTTCTCTACTTTGTTGCTTAGTGAGTACTCATTTGTTCTGTAATGATGTTCTGAAATGTTTCTCATTTGTTCTGTAATGACTCTATAAAACCTTGCAGAAAAAAACGCTTTAATTTTAATAAGTGTGATTACGCTAAGACTCGATCAGAATTGAGCAAAGTTGATTGGGACAATTTGCCTTCCTCAGAGGACATCGATAATTGTGTCGATACGTTTTATAAACTGCTGTATCAAATAATCTCGGACAATACGCCTTATGTCAGAAACACCTTTAATAATTTTCCTACATGGTACAGTCAGGGTCTCATTAAATGTATCAAAGAGAAAAACAAATACCACAAGCGTTTTAAGAAGTTTGGAAATCCCCGAGATTACGACTCCTTCTCGCTATTACGTACTAGATGTAAGTCTCTCATCACTGAATGCTACAAAAATTACTTGTCTACGGTTGAAGACTCATTAGAGAATAACCCGAAAATGTTTTGGCGCTATGTCAATGGTCGTAAGGGCAGTGTATCGATTCCGCACACAATGTCTTTTGGTGACAGAGCTTCTTCTGACGGTCAAGGAATTTGTGAACTTTTTTCAGAGTACTTTAGCTCTGTCTACGACACTTCATCAACGTCACACCTAGATCTAAGTAATAATATGCCGGAGGTCCTGCCGTGCACTTTAAACAATATTAGAATTACTCGCGAAGACGTACTACGTAAGCTGAAGTTGCTGGACATACAGAAAGGAGCTGGTCCTGATGATATAGCATCAAAATTCCTCAAGGAATGTGCTGAAGAGCTGTCGCAACATCTCACAATTTTATTTAATAAATCAATTTCAAGTGGCATGTTTCCTTCTTTATGGAAGGTAGCTCACGTAATTCCGGTATATAAGTCAGGTCTTAGATCACAATGTTCGAACTATCGCCCCATAAGTATACTGTCCGGTATTGCAAAACTTTTTGAATCGGTGGTCTATGTTCATATTTATAATCACTTTCGTAATAACATCTCAACTAAGCAACACGGCTTTGTAAAAAATAGATCCACTCTCAACTAACTTAATTGAATACAAGAATTATCTCTGTCAGGTGTTTGCCTCTGGTGGACAGGTTGATTCCATCTACTTGGACTTTAGTAAAGCCTTCGACAAAGTGGATCACTCCCTACTTATTTCCAAGCTTTCACATTATGGCATTCACGGTAGCTTATTGAGGTGGATAGCTTCATACCTCCGCAATCGCAGTCAGCTTGTTACTGTGAAGGGTTTCTCTTCTCTCCCCGTTTCGGTTCCCTCCGGGGTCCCCCAGGGATCTCACCTTGGTCCTTTGCTTTTTGTCATATTTATTAATGACCTAATTCGTCGACTAACTTGTCCTTCACTTTTGTACGCAGATGATCTAAAAATCTTTTCTGAGGTAAAAAACAAAGATCAGTTTGCTGCGTTACAAAATGATCTCAATGCCATCTCGGACTGGTGCGTATCTAACAACATGAAGCTTAATGTTGAAAAGTGTTGTGTGATATCTTTCACTCGTAAGAAGTTTATGCACAAAAATTCTTATAATGTGCAAGGGAAAGTCTTGTCAAGACAACAGACAGTAAAGTATCTTGGTGTTATTTTTGATGAGCAGTTATCTTTTCGCCCGCACTATGAGCATATATTAAAAAAAAGTAATAAAATGTTAGGGTTTGTCATACGCTCCACAAAAGAATTCAGAAAACCGAATAGTGTGCTAGCATTATTTTTCAGCTTAGTCAGAAGCGTGGTGGAGTATTGCTGTCCAGTTTGGTCCCCCTTTTACAAAATACACATCGATAGCATTGAGAGGGTACAGAAAATGTGTTTGAGATATCTTACACGAAAACTTAATCTCGGTCGTGTGGTAAAAGACTATACTACTCAGTTGTCCAAATTCAGCGTGTTACCATTAAGTGCTCGTCGTGAGAGATATGATCTTCTTTACCTGCATAAAATACTCCATTCCTCTATTGATGCTCCTAATCTTCTTTCACAAATAACTATTAACACTCGCTATAGATCGCGTAAACCGAAAATGTTCGCTATACAGGCATTCAAAAATAATACGTCCTATTACAATCCGCTAGTTAGAATGTGTCATACTTATAATGACCTAATAGTGGGTAGTTGGAGCGTAGACATTTTTCGTCAATTTGCACATTATAAGAAAACGATCAACAATATTATGAAAGCCAAGTATTTGCCATCTCTTGTTTCCGACTTTGACATACTATGATAACTCGGATACCTAGTAATCATTTTTTAGATCCTTTTCTTTTTTTTTTTTAATCGACACAATATTGTTTATTTTGTTTTTGTTAGATTAATATAAGTTAAGCTAAGTAGATATTATTATAGTCACTCATTGTAATTTACTCAATGTTTCGCAGTGGGTATTATCAGTTTTCTTGTATTACTTTATTCTTAGTAACAACCTAATAATAATGATGTTATGTATACTATTTTTGGGTTGCTGTCTAGCCTAGAACTTAAGATTATGTTTGTACAACCATGCCATGACTGTAACCTGTTTGTATACTAAGTAAATATAAATAAATAAATAAATACTCGGGTCCGGGTACAGTAACTAGGTAAGATTTTATAGGTTCCTTTATTCTTAATTCCTCTTATTTTTAACCTCCTATGAAAAAAGAGGGGTGTTATAAGATTGACGTGTGTGTCTGTCCGTTGGTATCGTAGCTCACAAACATGCGCGAGAGTGTGCTCGATAATTCAGGGGTTACTTAAATGTTTTAATTTTGTTTATAGGTATTTGTGTAGCTGTAGATAATGCAGGAAGTACCTTCCTACGTTAACTTCTGAAGTATTTAATCCTAAATAAATTTATGGTTCAGCCAAAAAATAATACTACGTTACTCATATCACCCCACCCAACAATTAATTATTACCTGACTCTCACTCAAGATGTGGATCTCTGGAAGTTCAGCTATCTTGTTCGCTTGTTTTTCATCATTGAGGATTTAATAGTAATTTGATCCAAGCTTATGCTCTCTAACAGAAATAATTTGTCTCCGAATAGCAGCCCTGGATCTAGGGGAGGGCTAGCCGTGGCCCATGCTCCGGGCGGCAAGTTCAGGGGACGGCAAATTTACACTTTACAGACGAATATTTCGTGGGATAATTAAAAAATAAATGATTCAAATTTGAAATTTATTATTATTTCAAATTTAGATAACACACTAAATTACATAACTAAATTTCAAAATTTGGAGAAAAATATTAGAAAAATTTCGGCTCGCTCGCATTGTTTGATTTATACTAAAACATGTTTAACTTTTTGTTACTTGCTTTTAAATTAAATGCGAATGATTATTTTTATAGCATAGTGTGACGTAAACCCGCTCTTTACGCACGTAGCGTGCGTAAAGTGCGGGTTTACGTATATAATAGGCTGCGGCGGATTATTGATATTCAAGTGTTTGTTATGAGTTATTTGTTTATTTTTCCTCATGATAGGTAGTTTAATATGGTGTACAATGCACGCAGTAGTCAGTAGTCAGTACCGATAACACGGGGAAAACCCATACCGTGGTAGTTTTGCGGTCTAATAATATCTGCGTATAGGTTCCGTAGAACTAATATCAGAATTCAGCAGTCAAATGATGAGCTTACACAAACGTAACATACAGGATATATAAAAACAGTACTATGTTTCTGTATATCCTGTATGTTACATTTAATATGCCCTTTTAATTTCATTAGGTAATATTATGTAATTATAATGTAGGTACTTAGAAAGTTCCTAACTAAGGCATGGCATTATTATAAGGGCGAGGATGGCTGAGGTATGGTTTGAGTGGCTGAGTGCGCGTTGGGCGCAGGATGGTGTTGTCATGTCTTCGTGAAGAGTTGGTTCTGCAAATAGTTTGCTCCTTCACTGCCCTTCACATAGCATGTAAGACGGGACAATAGAGGTTTGTCCATCCTACGTTAGTTTCCACTTCTCGAGAAGTCAGGATGTCCGAAACAAAAAAAAAATTGTTCAAAAGCAGAGATCGCGAAACATATTCAAAATTGTTATCAGAATCGAATAATCATAAAAGTGTAATGTTACGTTGTACGTACCTACTGTGTTTATGTAGGTATTTATATATTAGGTTGGGGAAAAAGTTTCTTCGCATTTTATATAAAAATTCAAAAGGTTTTTTTATAAAGTTTATTTACAAGTGACTAAAGTATATAGGTGTATTTTGTTCGATAACTTTTTGCCATCTTGTTGGTAGGTACATGATCCCATTGCTATAAAATTTTTTGGGCTTCTGATGAAAAAACTGCGACAAGTGGTTTTGGCAGTCCTCTTGTGATGTCAACCTGACACTGCCTAAGGAATTCTGCAGCGACCGAAACAGGTGGAAATCTGAAGGTGCAAGGTCAGGACTATACGGCGGATGCATTAACACCTCCCAGCCAAACTCCCGTAATTTTTTCTGAGTGGCTAAAGATGTGTGAGGTCTAGCGTTATCATGGTGAAAAACCACACCCCTTCTGTTGATTAATTCCGGCCGCTTTCTCTCAACTTCTTGCTTTAATCTCATCAGTTGTTCGCAGTACAGTTCAGAATTGATGGTCCTGCCTGGCGGTAACAGCTCATAATGAATAATGCCCTTCCAATCCCACCACACACACAGCATCACCTTGTTGCGAGTTAACCCGGGTTTCGCCACAGTCTGTGAAGCCTGACCGGCCTTTGACCACGATCTTTTTCGCACGTTCTTGTCGTACGTGATCCACTTTTCATCACCAGTTATCAGCTTCTTCAAAAATGGTTCGGTTTCATTACGTCGTAATAAAGAATCACAAATGAGGTTCATTAGGTTTCTTTCAGTGAGCTCATGGCCTCATGAGCTCACTGAAAGCACCCAAAAGGCACCCAAATATCGAGCTTTTTTGTGTACCCAGCTTTTTTCAAATGCGCCAAAACCGTTTTGTGGTCAATCCCCAGTTCTTCAGCTACATCGTAACTACTAATATGCCGATCTTGCTCGACTTTTTCAAAAATGGCAACAGTTTTGTCCGTAACAGGGCGACCAGAGCGACGTGCATCTTTGATATCAAAATTTCCGGATTGAAAACGCTTAAACCAAATTTGCGCTACTCTCACAGATACTGCATTAGGTCCATAAACATCACAAATTTTTTTCGCGGCTTGTGTTGCATTTTTACCTTTTTTGTAATAAAATTTTAAAATGTATCGAAATTCTTCATAAGAATCACTCATTTTAATAATAAGAAAAACAAATGAAAATCTCAAATTTACCTAATTTGAATTTGGAATTGTCTTCTGTAAAATTAAAACTTTTTAATGATACCAAAATCAGCCAGATACAATTGGTATAGCCCAAGATATTTTATGACAAGTTCATACATACTATAATGCGAAAAGACTTTTTCCCCAACCTATTATGTAGGTTTATATAAAATATAGTATGTATCAGATTTTTTTTTATCCCACCTTCTTTGTCGTCCATTATGGAGATCCAAAGTTGTTCTCGTTGTTAGCGTGCAAGGCGTGAACCGGATACAGGGGAATGTATTTCGCGTTATAATTACTTGGCAGATGGATGGCCATGTCAAGCACATCACTGGATATATTAATAATGCTGTGCGTCACGCCGATGTTACATCACTACCGCGGTCAAGGTCTAGGGATGGGACTTGTCGATGAAATTTCGCCAGAAGCCTCTGCTGTCCAAGTCACGTCGAGAAATAAAATTATCCAGAGTTTCAGCGCTTACAATGCCTATTGGCTTAAGTCACCATTGAATAAGAAGAAAGAAAAAGACGCGCTTTGATATGTTAATTCTGTTGTATTATCAACATTTAATGTAACACTTTGAAAACACAGGCGTGGGTATTTGTAGAGGCGCATTTATTCATATAAGTAATGTACTCCACTATGAGTCGTTATAAATGTAAAATGTTGAACCTTTCTGCGGGGATATTCAGTATTCACACAATCGTGAATACTGAATACTGGTCTTTTTCCTCAGCGCATCATCGGGTAACTTTCCTCAAGATACTCTATAAATTATCAACTAGCAAAATACGGCTGCAATAAGGTATTTGAGTGTGGTTTGGCGCTGACGGATCACCATGTCAAACATTAGGATATTAATAGTTGTTCGTTACAGTGAAATATGTGCATGGTACTTGCGTCATTATGAGTAGGGATGGGAACTCTATCGACAATCGACATCGTCTATAAAAAATTCACTGCTTCATTCCAGTAAAAAAAACGATTTTATTTGTTGCTCTTGGTAGCATGTTCGGAATTTGTTACCTGAATTCTTCTGTACACTTGCGTAAATAAGCGTATATGATTAAAGTATTTATTTCATTGCAATACCTACAGCAGTATAAAAATCATATTACAAAGTTTAAAACTCACCTGTATGACGCGATTTAAGATTTTGTTTCATCATTACATATCCAGCGGTACTGAGTACTAACAATTTTATGGCATATCAAGTCGTGCAACATAATTATTATATAGTATCAAGTAAATGTTGTTTCAAGTTTGGTTAGGACAACGCAGGCTGACCTCCTAATTGTCTGACAAGAAAGATGCGTCGGATGGACATGTAAAAAGTCGGACCTGCGCTTGATCTCTCGCCAGTCGTGTCGGTTATCTGTCCTACTGGGTTATGAGAGTAAAGGAAGAGGAGTGCTCTTGTGTACTGCGCACACACTTGGGCTGCGTAACTGGCCCGGTTTCAATGAAACCGGCCACCGTCACCGAAATCGGTGTGGAAGTTATTATACTCGTAGTATCAAGTAGGTATGTAGGTATGTGCTTAGTTATAAATAACTGAGTAATGTTGCAATTTTCAGGACCTTTCGGGTTACGACTGTTGAGTTTAGCGCAAGCTTTCCCTGATATTCTGCTTCTCACCTATATTAAGTTTTGTCTTTTGTCTTGAGGATATCGATAAAACCCACCACTAGATGTTTTCACTGCGGAAACTAATAAAGCAGTCCATCGACAGATGTTGCGCGTGGGCGGTGGGCGGGCGGCGCGGGCGGCTCATGTAAGACCGACTGCTACAAACGCCGAAAATTATTTTCACTGCCCATTAAACCTGTTCAAATGTACGTTGTTTTTTGTACTAATTGGCCAGTACCAGCTAAACTTTACGCTAGTCAGGTGCTGTCAAACTTTATCTCAATCCAGTGATTGTCAACGTTCTAAAATGTCCAACATTTCCAAAGTCTGTTTTAGCACCATTATTCCTGTAGTGTAAACTATGGTCGATGTTTGTTATTGGTTTAAAATTTTACTTTTTTCTTTCGTTTTAACCAGTTTTAAACCCGAACAAATTTAAATGGGTTTACTGTTTTCGATTAAAAAACTGTGAGATTAAATTTTGGCGACATATTGACACAAGTTGATCGTTTACTAGGCACTCTCATTGTGAACTAGCAGTTGCCCACGGCTCTGCCCGCATAAATATAGTATCCCTCGGGAACACTGTAACTTTTTCGGGATAAGAAGTAGCCATGTTTTAATCCAGGGCCTAAACTACTACCATACCAAATTTCATCGAAATCAGTTCAGTAGTTTTTGCGTGAAAGGTCAACAAACATATACATCCATACGTCCATCCATCCATCCATTCTCACAAACTTTCACATTTATAATATTAGTAGGGTTGAAGTCGGATGAGCAATAATTTTAACCATCGATGGCAAATGCCACGCACCTCCAACATGTCTTTAAATACCTAAAAGGGGCCACCATAGTCCATAACTCCATACACGTGATTTGTCAACCCTTCTGCTCATTCAGTGTTTTTTTTTTTAGTTACACAAACGCCAGTCTAACCCCTCGTTTTTCCAAAGCATCCCTTCGAGTTGAGTGAGGCGTGCGGATGTTTTATAATGTCAGATATAAATATAGCCGACTAAGGTATATTATCTGCTACTTATTCATAAAATCGTTAAGAATGATCGTCAACCTGACGACGCGGTCGTACCATCTTATCGAACGATTAACCATGAAAAATCTTTGCGCTACCGTCATTGAATGTTTCTCTTATCAGACGACAAGTCTCTAAAATATTTTGTCCTCCTAAAGGCACTGGTTTGCGATACTGTTAAACGGGCAGGTCATCTTAAGCCACGTGATGTCTTGTGCCCAAGGTCCACCGAAATACAAGGCAGCTCGTAGGTCCCTAACAAACTTTAAAATAAGTCTGTAGTCTGTCCGGTTTTAAAGTTATTGTAGCCGAACAATATGGACCCTAGGAATTAGGACCACAGGGTCCCGGGGCCGGTCCCATAAATAGCCGGTGGCCGGTCGGTGGTGGTGCAGCGGGCTGCTTACGCATGCGTTCGAGGGGTGACGTCACGCGTATAAATAGCGCCCTGTCTGACGCCCTGCGCCTTTGTAATGCTCGATTCTTAGGATCATCATCACCCTACAGTACACCCCGCAGATGTTGATTAGAAGGAGAGAAAGTTCTGACAGTTTATGGAGAACGTGTCTCATTTCAACTTTAAAGAGATCACTGGGTTCTTGAATATATCGTCTCCTTGGATTAATAGTAATTTGGTAAAATTAGCAGATAGTAATGTTTCTGACTCAGATTGGGATTTTGAATGGCCAACGCGACGATGTCGTTCAAAATGCGCTGCAAATACATTAATATGCGAAACGGTGACGCGTGCGCATCGGGTGGTGTGTGAAAATAAATATAATATACAAACGTTTAAATATATTGTTGGTGACGTGTGAATGGCGATACACGAGGCATGTGTAGTATGTACGTGACGTTCTTGAACTAGATGCTCGTATCTAAATGCGCGCCGCATCTATCCGTGGCGCTTCCTGGATTAGTGGCGGGATGGACGGCGGATTTTAAACGAAACGATCAAGTCGTCTCTAGATTTAGTTGCTCGAACTACTATCGGTAACTATTCCAGTATATGTGTTGTTGTTCCTGTCCGAACGAGAAACATTTTGCTAGTTGCTACGCGGCTCTGGTCCATCACACATTACTATTAATGTTAAGTCAGGATCGACGACGGTAACCTATATTATATTGTCTATATTAGGGTTGTCCAAGCAACAAGTTTAAGAAGTCTTTGATTCAGCAATGAAAGAGAAAAGAGTTGTAGAAAGTATTTTCAGATGCCTTTTTACCCGACTACGGCGAAGCCAAAAGGAAGGGTGATTTTGGCAGTCTATGTATGTATGTGTGATTTTTCTATCGTAGCGCCTAAACTACTGATCCGATTTTAATAAATGAGGTGCCAATAGATTCGTTCGGCCCGGGATCAGCCAGGTGACGTCCACTGGCCTCACCCATAAATTTCCAGTGCGACCGGTTGCTCGCGGCCTGTATCTACCGACTCTCTACGACTTTTCTCAGGTTATCTGTCCACCTGATGGGAGGCCGTCCTACGTCCGTAGTCCAGTTCGTGGTCTCCACTGAAGAACCTTTCGGCCCCAGCGGGCATCGGTTCTACGGGCTATATGTCCAGCCCATTGCCACTTTATCTTGCTAATGCGCTAGGCTATGTCGGTAACTTTAGTTCTGCTACGGGTTTCCACATTTCTGATTCTATCACGTAGCTCTGAGCCCTCTCCATAGCTCTTTGAGCGACACGTGTGCTTTTGAATAAGTCCCGTTGTTAATAACCACGTTTCGGCTCCATATGTCATCACCGGTAACATACACTGCTCGAAAACTTGTCTTCAGGCACTGGGGGATTTTTGATGAGAAAATGTTTCTGAGTTTCCCGAACGCTGCCCAGCCGAGCTGGATTCGACGATTGACCTCTTTTTCGAAGTTGGACCTACCTAACTGGACTTTGTGCCCCAGGTATTATTATAGTCGTCAACAACTTCGAGCGTAGAATTTCCAACGTAGAAGTTCCAACTTGGGTGGGTACAACATGGGTATTGAACATAATTTTTGTCTTATCCATGTTCATACTAAGTCCCACCTATTGTGAAACTCTACACTCAGAGGTCTTCTAGCATAGTTTTAAGGTCTTCCAGAGTTTCTGCCATAACCACGATGTCATCGGCAAATCGAAGGTGAGTGATGTAGTCGCCATTTATATTGCTCCCAAGTCCCAGGAGTTTGAACGCATCCTCCAATGCCCGCTGCATTGGAAGGATGCGTTCAAACTCTTGGACTCGAAAACAACGTCTGACGCCGCGCTGCAGTGAGATCGCCTTTGTGCTATGCTCCTGTACCTACTCGCACCGACATGGTGGCTTTACTGTATAAACACTTCAACACTTCGATGTACCGATAGTCGATCCGGCATCTCTGAAGAGACTATAATACCGCCCAGGTCTCAATCGAATCAAAGGCTTTCTCATAGTCGACCAACGCCAAGCACAGTGGCAGATTATACTCCTCCGGGTTGTATATCGCATGTTATATCGCACTAAAGAAGAAATCTCTCTTCTATAGTAGGTACGATTTAACATGTTAATAGAGGGTATTGAGTACAGAATATTCAAATAAAGATACTTCTGACGATGCGACGTCGTTTAATGCAACAAGCCATTTCACACTGTATAACTAATTAAACCATACACTAATTGCTCCAAATCCATTCAGCTGAAATCGAATCCAACAAAGGGAAATCTGTGGTCCTGCACGTAGTCCTTACTCGGACGGTGTATGACCTATTTTCGTGTGTCACCGGCTCCCTATACGGGGTGTCGATAGGTCCCTGTCACCTGGGAATAAAGGCGGGTTTCCCGTGTCGGTGCCTGGTGCGGTGCGCGTGTGCGGTGGCCCATTGACCTGCTAACCGGATGGGATGCGTTCCCGACGATCCCCGACGGCTCCCGACGACGCTCGATCGGGATGCTGCGATCGCTCATTATGTAATCTGTAATGGTTTTAACTTTTGAACAAAAATTAGAGAAATAGTCCAAGGCCACGGGGCCGCATTGAGTCATTCCCCTGATGAATAAACTTAGCGAAGTACAAAGTATTGAATAGTAAGTAGTAAGTCCCATCTGTACAGGTTGATAATAGAACATTACATAATATGAAAATTGACTACAATGTATTTTATGTCATTACATAATTCATTGCATCTTTTGAAGATCCATAAAATATCGTTCTAAAGATTTAAGAAAGATGGGTCAATGTTATGTGCATCAAACCAGAGGGACAATTCTGCTAAATAAAACCAGCATAAATACAATTACAATCAAGTCCCGATACGCTTAAAATGTCAAACGGTGTTTTTATAAACGTTAAATGGCAAATGGCAACATGTCGTTTCACTTTCAATCCAATCAAAGCAAAATGAAAGTCTACTTTAAATACGAGAATTGAGGTTCAGATTTGCTATAGAGTACGATATTCTAGTGTTAGCTGTGCACGACCAGACACACTACAAAAAGAAACCAAAATAGGCCTATTATAAAGATGGGCCTTACCTTACCCTCTAGGTAACTAGGCCTTCCTAACTACGCGACCGCGACCGGTAAACCAGCGAATCAGGATTCAGGTTCTCTGACCACGCTCACCGGTCGCGCGACGACTATTATAAATATAAAAGGTTGTGAGGATGGACGAATTGATGTTTGTTACTCTTTTTTCGTCAAATGGTGGTAGTTTACGTTCTTTGTAAACCACATTTCGTGAATAAATGATTATGATGATGATGATGATGATCACGCAAAACTACTGATCAGATTTTGATGAAATTTTGCATGTTAGTAGTTTATGCTCTGGATTAACACATAAGATACTTTTTATCCCGAGTAAACACAGGATTTCAGTTGGATACTGTATTTACGCGAGCGGAGCCGCGTGCAAAATATAGTGCTCCATATAAATTCATACTAAGCGAATAGGGTTACCAGGGGTTACCATACCTGTGTGCACCATGTAGAAAATTGTGATAACATAATCAATACCAATAGAGCTCTGTTTGTTCATGACTCGTGTGAGTCACTGTTTCGCGGTCGGAGTCAAACCTTGAACCTCGAGGAGGTAGACGGTGGACCCAATTGATACGTAATTTGAATTATCGCTCTACCCGTCTACCCCGACTGTGTCAAGGGTACCGAACTACCGCTGTATGATTACCAGAAACTCTTCGAAATTGAATTTCTTTTGAAAATGAATAATATTTTTACCTAGGTTATATATTTATTATATCTAAGTATACTGCTATAGTTAAGCCCTTCAGTATCTACTACTAGGGATTTGCTAGGGATAATATGATACGTAGGTGCTAGATATACTTTTTAGGGGTCTCGTACCCAAAGGATGAAAACGGGATCCAATTACTGACACTGCTGTCTGTCTGTCCGTCCGTCTGTCACCAGATACAGCCTGGTGACAGACAAAAAGGGATATCCTTAACCGTGACAGTTAGACTGTTGAAAATTTCACAAATTATGTATTTCTGTTGCCTCTAAAAACAGAATAAAATATTTAAGGGGGCTTTTATACAACAAGCGTGATTTTTTACCATTTTGTATGGCACCCTTCGTGCGAGAATTTTTTGTTTGTTTCGCTGTTAGTAGATCATCATTTATTACTTATTAGTAACAACCAACTGTGTCTTCGGTTCAACATAAATTATTCGGAGGCTGGTCAATGTCTCTGAACCTGGACGTGAATCTAGGTGCGCCTAGGGCAGCTAGGGTTCAGTAGGTCAACGCGTCCTGGTCCTGGGCGCGGTAACTGGGTCACGCTGCACGGATCGAACGCTGAGCTGATAGTTGATGCGAGTGTGATGCATCTGTTTAATTTACTGAGGGTAGTTGATAACAACTAGATAGAAAGTAGAGGTTTGGAAATTTTGCGACTGATTACTCAAACGGTCTTAGTCTTAAACTATAGCAGATCAGCTCGATTATCTCTTGAAATAGAGGGTTACTTTCAATGGGGGTTGATTTTCACCTTGCAGCTAGTCGCTTCACAAATTGCTTCAATATTTTTGATGACAAAATTATTTTGCGAGTTGCGACCTAGCCGAATGGTAGACGGTCGATTTTCCGTGCGGCTTTAAACTGACCCGTGTGAAATTACGCATAATGGGGGATTTACATAAGACAATTCGACAACGCTCAAGAACTCTCTACGGTCGCAACTCTCAAGATAATTTTGCCAACAGAAATGACAAGGCGATTTGTCAAGCGACTCGAGTCCTCGCCGCACTATGAACATCGGCACATGTAAAGTGTAAACCCGCATTAGGAGTAACCCTCTAATTTTCACCTAATGTTGATTGAGAGCAAGTCACTTTGAGAATTCAGTGTTGGAGTCAGAAATTGATTTTCAAAGTTTAAACATAATAACTAAGAAGCGTTAATATGCATAATTGATGAAAAAAGCTAGTAAAGTGCCCACGCAAAAGTTGAAAAGCTTTTTAAGGCCACGTGGACCCAATTTTACATGACTTTGAATCGATAATAAACAAACAAATAGTAACTTTAAAAAGCCAAAAAAAAAAAACACATTATTGTTTACTTAATGTTCTTTAACAATTTGTGGTTCGAAACATAATATTGAAAACTTCACTCGATCAAAAATAATTCCGAAGAGGAGGCTAAATTTGAATATTTTTCTTTTTGTTCATGAAGTTCATGTTAGTTTTACTTTCAAAAATCATATCTACGAAAAGCTAATAACTTAAAAAAGAATAATTTCTGGTTACATTTTGCATGTTGGTTTAATTTTTTTAACAATAAATTAATATTGAAATGCAGCGTGCATAAGCCGCTAGAGTCGCCCCACAGTCGCCCGCTAGGCGTTGACGAGGACAGACCTATGTCAGTTTTGCTAGCGCACGGCTTACCCGCGTATTTATCGAACAATTCTTTCGTTTCTAACGCAGTGTAGGAAAGTCAGTTTGTTTTGTTTCTTTTTATTTTTGAACATATCATACACAATAACATGTTATATTTTATCGTCGCCGCGTCATTGCTTTTGCCAGATGAGACGACCTCTGTGGCTCAGTGATTGAGCGTGTTGGTGCTCAAGCCGGGGGTCGCGGGTTTGAATCCCGCCGAAGGAACAAAAAGTTTCCTGTGTTCCCGGGTCATGGATATGTATAATACAATAAAAATCTAAAGGAAAGTCAGTTTCTTTGTATTTTTTTATGTTTCTTTTTATTTTTGAACTAAATCTATACATCTATACATATATATATACAGATAAATATAATTGAAGTGTATGTTTGTAATGTCAAATTAACAGCTTATCACTTGATGCATATGAAAGTATATTCGATACTAACAATAAAATATCAATTTTTAAAATTTTTGTCTGTCCGTCTGTCTGTCTGTCTGTCTGTTTGTTCCGTCTAATCTCTGAAACGGCTGGACCGATTTTCACGGGACTTTCACTGGCAGATAGCTGATGTTATAAGGTCTAACATAGGCTACTTTTATTTTAGGGTTCCGTATAAAAAATAGGGATCCGTTTTCGTTAGTTGCGGGTAACGAAGTTATGCAAACGAAGTTGCGGGCATCAGCTAGTTATACATATAACCATACACAATAACATGTTACATTTTATTGTCGCCGCGTCGTTGCTTTTGCCAGATGAGACGACCTCTGTGGCTCAGTGATTGAGCATGTTAGTGCTCAAGCCGGGGGTCGCGGGTTTGAATCCCGCCGAAGGAACAAAAAGTTTCCTGTGTTCCCGGGTCTTGGACATATAATACAATAAAAATCTATAGGAAAGTTTGCTTTGTATTTTTTTATGCTTCTTTTTATTTTTGAACTAAATCTATAGGTACAGATAAATAAAAATGAAGTGTCTGTTTGTAACCTCAAATTAACAGCTTTTCACATAATGCATCTGAAAGTATATTCGGTACTTACAATAAAATACCAATTTTTTAAAATGTCTGTCCGTCTGTCTGTCTGTCTGTCGGTCTGTCTGTCTGTTTGTTCCGGCTAATCTCTGAAACGGCTGGACCGATTTTCGCGGGACTTTCACTGGCAGATAGCTGATGTCATAAGGTCTAACATAGGCTACTTTTATTTTAGGGTTCCGTTTAAAAAATAGGGTTCCGCTTCCGTCAGTTAGGCGCAAACGAAGTTGCGGGCATCGGCTAGTTATACATATTATAACCATACACAATAACATTATCGTCGCCACGTCGTTGCTTTTGCCAGATGAGACGACCTCTGTGGCTCAGTGGTTGAGTGTGTTGGTGCTCAAGCCGGGGGTCGCGGGTTTGAATGCTGAAGGAACAAACATTTTTTCTGTGTTCCTGGGTCATGAATGTGTATTAAATATACTAAATATACTAAAAATCTTAAATATGTGTATAATATCAAAATTATTAAATATATTTCTGTTGTCTGGTACCCGTAACACAAGTTCTTCGAGAACTTACCACGGGACCAGATTGACTTGGTGTGAAGCGTCCATACATATATTATTGTGTTGTGTATTATGAGAAAAAAGTAGCTGATGCGTGGAGTAGCCTTAGTACATTATTGAATAAGCCAGTAAACGGTTTTTATGAATTTGTAACATCTACCATCTTCTTTGCCGTACTTTTCGTTTCTTTTTATTTCGATTTCTGTTTTTACAATAATAATAATAAATAACTCCCCACGCGACATCCGAGTCGAGAGCCAAGCTCTAACCACTAGACCACAGAGGCTGTTCTATTTACAATAAAATATAAGGATACGAGCTCAACATCTGTCATGCTTGCCTTTGCAGAACACACCAAGTCACTCGCAAGTAGGGGTTGCAATCCGGATACTTCGAAATTCGAAAAATTCGAAAAATCCGGATTTTTCGATTTTTTCAATCTTGGTTACTACTATGAAAATTACATATTTTAATTGTAATTAGTATGTACTCTAGACGTACAATATTTGAATAAGGGATATAATTAATCGAGTGAACAAAAAATAAGTTGGTGACTGCACGTGAGCATACTGTATTGCTGAATTTGGCAGCGAATTAATATGCTGGCGACTAAATTACTTCAATCAATCTTGGTTACTACTATGAAAATTACATATTTTAATTGTAATTAGTATGTACTCTAGACGTACAATATTTGAATAAGGGATATAATTAATCGAGTGAACAAAAAATACGTTGGTGACTGCACGTGAGCATACTGTATTGCTGAATTTGGCAGCGAATTAATATGTTGGCGACTAAATTACCAAACTGGTGAAATCACTCAAGTGACAAAAAATACAAAAATCGGCAGATAAAAAGTAGCGAAATTTAATCCAATTAGCACCGATAAGTTGGTGACCATTATACCATGTAAGTAGCTTATAAAGATTTGATTGATAAATTAATAGCTGCTAAAAATTCAATTTGCAAGCTACGGAAAATCCCAGTTTTGGATACTATTGGAGGTTTTTTTTCTTTGGTATGGGTATCGTTTTCAAGGTTTTTGGGGGTGCAGAATAATATGAAAATAAAATCCGTTTTAAAATTCCAAAATGGCGTATATTTTTTTTTTTTATTAAAAATGGATGTCTTTTTCCATGTTTCATATGCTGATTATAAAATTGTCTTCCAATTTCATTTTCCAAAATGGAGACTATCCAATCTTCGTAAAATTAACATGTAGTTTGTAGAGGTACCAGCTATGTAAGGTATAGAAACTTTTCGAAATTCAGGATTTTCAAATTTCTTTTTTTGGCATTCATGAAAAAAATATGCGATTTCCGGGTTAAGGGGGAGGAAATTTTTATTATTTTTCCAGTAATAGTATTATTTTTCCGTTTCTAAAATAGAAGCGATTTTAGAAAAAAAATATGGCAATGTTCTACTTTGACACGAACAGTGTATAAAGCTATAGAAATTTTGGAAAATTCAGGATTTTCAAATTTCTTTTTCTTCCATCGTGAAGAAACTATGGTGTTGCGGGGTTCTTAAGGGGAGGAAATTTTCATTATTTTTTCAATAGGATGCACCGTTTCCGAGATAGAATCAATTTTATAAAAAAAAATTAAATGCTCTACATTGAGATACGAGGGATATATAAAGCTATAGAAATGTTGGAAAATTCAGGATTTTCGAATTTTTTTTTCTCTCATATTGAAGAAAATATATGGTTACGGAGTTATTAAGGGAGAGGTAATTTTCATTATTTTTCAAGTAGGATGCACCGTTTCTGAGATAGAAGCCATTATAGAAAAAAAAATACGATAATGCTCTACTTTGAGACACGAACGGTGTAAAACGCTATAGAAAATTTGGAAAATTTAGGATTTCCAGATTTTTTTTCTTCCATCATGAAGAAAATATGATGTTGCGGAGTTTCTAAGGGGGAGGAAATTTTCATTATTTTTCATTAGGATGCACCGTTTCCGAGATAGAATCTATTTTATAAAAAAAATATATATATATGCTCTACATTGAGATACCGGGGCCGGGATGCATAAAGCTATAGAAATGTTGGAATATTCAGGATTTTCGAATTTCTTTTTCTCCCATCATGAAGAAAATTTGAGGTTGCGGGGTTACTAAGGAAATTTAAAATGGATGACTTTTTTGTAATCAGCACCCCCAGAAACCAACAAAGGGACAACCATATTATTTTTATAAAATTAAGTATGTCCGCCATATTGGAATTTCAAAATGAATGTCATTTTCGTATCCAGCACCCCCAAAAACTTGGTAACGACACCTATGTTAATTTTGCGAAAAATGAATAACCGTTATTTTTAAATTTCAAAATGAATCTACCCAATATCTACACCAAGTCGAGGAAAATTAAAAATTGGGAATTTTGTACGCTCCTTTGTTTTTTTTATGTGCGCTGGTTTTGCTGCTTGTATGTTTTTTGAGTTACCTACATTACGGAAAATATATGTACCTATTCTTAAATTAAATGTGTACTCACAAATTGTCGCCAAGATGGTTATTTGTTCGCTAATATAATATCAGTCTGCCAGTTTGGAATATTCAGTGGTATTATTTAGTCACCAGATTTGTAATTTTTTATTCCTTACATTCTTTAGCCAACATGGTAATTTAGTATTCAATATTCGGTATTTTCACATCCAAAATTTAATTGTTTTGTCGTGATTGTTTTAAACAGTTACGGATTTTGTCACGGTTTACGTTTTACGGTTACGTTTACGTAACGCGACAAAATCCGTAAGTGTTTAAAACAATGAACAATATTCGCGTAAACATAAGAAATAAATATGTTTTGTCGTGAGTTTAAATACATGCCTTTGGATAATTTGATATTATTTGTTGTCCTGTTGAAATTGTTGACACATTTTTCCATTTATTCAAGTTATTTGGTAGAACATAGTCAATCCATTAAATGGAAATGCGAGGGATGAAGATCTGTTAAAATATTATGGCCGCTATATATGTATATGTATGGACTGTTTCTAAGATACTTACACTTTTATATTTTTTCAGTAGTAGTACAGTTCATTAATAGGTGATCCAATTTATAAAAACACTGAATATGGTTTCAGTTTCAATTGCACAAGTAGTAAGAAGTATAATAAGCAAATCCAAACCCAATTAAAGCTTTGTATTTTTATATTTATTGAATTCTTACTAACGAAAGTCGAAACATATTATTGCAATTTTAATTTCTACAATCATAGAATGCCAAATTAATATGATAGCTTAAAAAGAAATGTAGTGGTTTAACTATATTTAATTATCTTCTAAATAATGAATATCTAAGTCCAAAAACCTAAATATTATCTCTATGATATCAGGAAGAAGTTTTGGAGTCGATAATACCTGACTGGTTGGTTTAAGATTAGAGAGAGTTTTGCCGAACGAGTCAGTAGCAAAACTAAATGAAAATCAACGCTCCTGTTTTTGCGTAGAAATAATTATTTTTAGATAATATTTTAAAGATAAGATATAGGTGTCAAAAATAGCACCAACGATTTGTGTAAACCACTGTTATTTTTTTAAGTAATGTAGTTTTCATCTTATAGCGGAAACTTCAAAGTGCAATGAAGAGTAAGATGTTACTGTTTATTTGTAAGTAAAATGTTAAAATAAAGATCTTACAACAGTTATAGGTTTTAAATTGTGCTTAGAATTGCTTATTGTACTTCTGTTAGTTACCGAGGGAATTAAAAACACCATTTACGTGTTCAATTATTACCTAAACAGGTGGGTGTTTTTACTTTCAATAACTCAAAAGTGGTCCAATTTCGTCCATACAAAATTATTTGTTCAGCCCCATGCTTCAAATGATTTGTCTTCACTCCCCGGATCTCGATTAAAGGGATTTTCAGTTTCCTACGTTTTATTAAACTGTATTAATTTTCCTACGTTAGTACTTTCACATAGAAATGGAACTTTACGAAAACGGTAGTGGTGAATATGTAAAAAAAGCGTTAAAAAGATCACAGGCTATTCCAATTTTTTATAATTCTTTCTGCTGGAACATTTAGTAAATAACAATATATACATACCTTATTTAAAATAAAATACTAACTATAAAACTGAACATTGTAGGATTTGAAACGTAATCAAAAATATTTCTAAAAATAAAAAAAAAATAATATAATTAAGTATATAATTTTGATATAATCTCATTATGTTTTTATTTATTCAGATTGTAATTTTAATACTTACAACTTAAAATCAGAATTTATTTAAATTAAATTATAAAAAAGTAACTCTTTTTTTTACTAATGAGTGTAAGTTTTGCTACAACATAGTAGTAAAATAAACATTAAAGTTTTATAAAATATGCAACAAATTTAAAAAAAATGAAAAAATCTGAATTATCCGGATAATCCGGATTTTGCGGCAAGTGGCAAACGTGCGGACTCGGCAGTAGGAATACATTTTTTGCAAGTGCCTGCCTAAGTAGTTACCACCAAATCGTCAGCACCTACCTGATACAGTATTATTATCTCACGAAACGACACGTACTTTAGTGACCACACGAGCTTACGATAGGTACTCGTTTCCATGCACACATCGAACACAGCGTGTTTTTATACTTGTAACAGAACACACTGCATAGAAACTGTCAAAACAATTGAATATAATTTAATCATTTTTTACTTAGGTAGGTACCTATAATATCTATTCAAATTATGTGTGCTATGTGTTGCATTAAAACAGTTATCTATGGATTTTATTATCTTTTTCAATACAAATAATAAAATAAGATGACCTACTGCCGACACGTCTACACTGTAACACTTTGGGTTCATGTAAGTTCACGCCGGCGACGTAGGCGCGCGGCTCGCTTTGCGGCAATTGCGGGCAACTCTTGGAAGCGTTAAATGCCTATTTCGCTTGGTCTACGTGGCCTTAAAGCGGAGATAATTTTTTATTTCTGAATTTTAACAGGTTCAATTAATTTTACTAGAAGTTGCCCTTGGTCGAAATTTGCCCATAATTATGTGTCGGTAAAGTGTGTAATAATCTGAGGTAGTGTGTGTTGTTGTTATTTTTATCATATATTATACATATAATTTTAAATGTACATTTCAAAACATTATTTTAAAAATGTTTGATTTCCGCATATATTTCCACATAAAATTTAGTTTACTAGCCAAATATCATACTTCTCCGCTTGTACAATTCTCGTAAAACTGTACTGAAAGTTTTTGCTTCATTTATTAATAATATGCAAATATAAATGCTCTTATTGCATGTCGCTATCAACTGACGGTCAAGTTTATTAGCTTAACCCCTCCCTAACCTACTAAATACTAATCTCGCGGCCCACCATAACAAATTCGCAAAGTCACGGTCATGTTAAACCTCTCTTCAGCTTGCAGCGTTTACTCGTGCCAGACAACTTGCTCGACATAATATTTGCATAGGTAATGAAATATCGTATGAATACTAATAAATATGCAGCACAGAGCACTGCATAATTTCACCAATAACTTTTTATGATTATTGAAGTATGATCTCACGATAAGAATAATTAAATTGAGGTAATCAAGAGTTTTGAAAGTTTGAAACTGTCTTAGTTAAAAAAAAACTGGGGTTATTACCCTCGTTAATTTTCAGTACACTCAGTAATTGTTAATTTTGATAGAACTAAGTACGTAAGTATTGCAAAGGGCCTATAAACCTTACCATTACGGCACTCCGCATCACTCTACTTACCGTTATTACTCACCAGGAATGAGTCATGTTGAGACCATGGTTTTACCAGTAAGTTTGCTTCGGCAAGCAGCTCGCTTTTCCAGTAAATCCTTTGCCCGTAGTTCGCTATTGACTTGAAACTCGTTTTTGCAAATATCTCGCTAATGCAAGATAGCGCTTTCGCCAGTATTCGCTCCTCCAACAGCTTTTCCAGTAGCTGGCATGACTTAGCTGTCGAAATGAATCAGCGGCGTGTGGATTGATGTAACATACCTGCGATAGTATCGCGCTGATGGGGTAGGACTAGGTAGGACTAGGTAGCTGAACTTGCTGGGTCAAGGCTGCGCCAGGCTTCCAACCGTCAACGATGTGACACAACACTAGAGCCGCAGTCAGATAATAATTGAAACTTAAATAGCGGTTTATGTAATCCGAACAAACGCAGTAATAAAAATGAAAAGGTCCGTGAGTATGAGATATATGGATAGATGGATGGATTTTCGCACAAAAAAAAAAACTATATGCGCTGAACAAATTGGACTCAAATTTGCCGGACGATATCATACAGGCAGGCAACATTAACATATTATAATGTATTAATTGGTTGAAGGTTATCTTTTATCCTAATTCCTGATAATATTATGTAGAATGTCCTATGGGACGAATAGACAGAAGGAACGAAAACGTATACCTGTCAATAATCAATCTAGTAATTGTATGAACCTAAGCATTTTGATTTCTGTCTATATTTCTCCGAGCCTGGGTCTGGGCTGTAATCATGCTATGGTTTGAAAACGCCTTGACGATTAATGATGCCGCGGGCTTCGCGGGGCGACCTCCTGAAGCTAATGCGCTTTGTTTAGTGTAGATCTACACGATAATTCGCTGAACATTACTCAAGAAATAAGAAATGAAGCAAGCATGGAAATTATATTAACTTTAATTATGTATTTATCTACTATATTTTGCCCGTGAATTCGTTTGCACTTTGCATAGAAAAAATCTACGTACCCCTTGAAAGGTTATTTGGTATTGGGATATTTTATTGCCAAATGTCAGTATATATGCCATCCGGTAGGGATGGGCGTTGAATGAACGAACTGTTTTATTAAACTGTTTATTTGTCATGAACGGGTAAACTAGTTTAACGCCTACTGATAAACTAGTCTATGCGTGAACGGTTGCCATATGCCGGAACGGTGCGCGCGACAGAGACCGTTTCTTCGCGACGCACAGTGTATTTTTTGTCCAAAAAATTGGCCATGCCGTTTTTATTACTTAATTTTATAGGATTTGTGATTATAAATGCAGGACGAGAACACCCGACTGCCCATTTCATATAGAAGAATGCAAATTAGTACTTGAAAAAATTTTCTATGGTTTCCAGAAAAAACATAGAAACAGTTATAGTTCAAAAGTTTGATATTCTTTCAAGATTTTATTAATTGGTCTAAATAATGTCTTAAAAGCCCTACGATAGCGAAAAACATCCAGGCTTTATTTGTTCAAGATAACGTATTTATGACTGATTTTGTAAATTTATGTTTTAATTTTTTTAACGCCATGCCGTTTCATATTTGGATTTGAAACTAAGACTGAAATATTCTTTTTATTGATACTTATAACCCAAAAAAAAATGGGATCCAAATGAGGCGGGGCATCGGAGTTATTCAATTTTATATTATTTTGGATAGGGTTGTCACCGCATAGATGAATATTTGAAGTAGGTTTTTATATGCTCATTTTTCTAATGAAGTTCGTAACTTCAACAAAACAATTAATAGTAATAGTCTTTTTTACTTACTAGCTGCTGCCCGCGACTCCGCCCGCGTGGAAATTCATTATGTTATCCATAGTTTACATTTTCTTCGCGTTATACCTTTGCTCCCTTTTGCTTCACTGCTGTTGCACTCTTATATTGAAGTCAGTGAGATACTGAGAAGTTCAGTCACTATTTGGTTTGAACCTTTCTGTTTTTGGTTATTTATGTTTATTATACTGCATATTATATGATGTACCTCCGCCGTGTTCCATATTTGTAAGAAGTATCGATCTAAATATTTAAGTGTTAAGATTTATTTCAGCATAAAAAATCTAACATGCCTTGAATATACATAAATAATATAAATAAGTAAAAAATATATTGTCTTGTTCGCATGTACTAGTCGAAACACTGTGTGTTTGGTAGAGTAATATTTCAGGAATTTCAAGTGAAAACAAAGTTTTATTCAATTACCTAGCAGTTGCGCGCGGCTTCGCTCGCGTGACATTCAATTTCTCTGCACCTTCTTAATTTGATCGTTTTGGTATCAGAAACAGACACTTATTTTTTTAGGCATGTATTTACTTGCGAAAAAACAATTAAATTTTGGATGTGAAAATACCGAATATTGAATACTAAATTACCAAGTTGGCGAAAGAATGTAAGGAACAAAAAAATTACAAATCTGGTGACTAAATAATACCACTGAATTTTGGCGACAATTTGTGAGTGCACATTTAATTTAAAAATAGGCACATATATTTTCCCTGATGTAGGTAACTCAAAAAACATACAAGCAGCAAAACGAGGATACATAAAAAAAACATAAAGGAGCATACAAAATATCCAATTTTTAATTTTTCTCGGTTTTAGGGGGATGTAGATATTGTGTAGATTAATTTTGAAATTTAAAAATGGCTGATATTTATTTTTCGTAAAATTGATATGGGTGTCTCTTATAAGGTTTTTGGGAGTGCCGGATTACGAAAATGACATTCGTTTTGAAATTCCAATATGGCGGACATACTTAATTTTATAAAAATAATATGGGTGTCCTTTTATTGGTTTCTGGGGGTGCTGATAACAAAAAAGTCATCCATTTTAAATTTCCTTAGTAACCCCGCAACCTCATATTTTCTTTATGATGGGAGAAAAAGAAATTTGAAAATATGGAATTTTCCAACATTTCTATAGCTTTATACATTCCTAATATCTCAATGTGCAGCATTTACATTTTTTTTTATAAAATTGATTCTATCACGGAAACGGTGCATCCTATTGAAAAAATAATGAAAATGTCGTCCCCCTTAGGAACCCCGCAACATCATATTTCCCTCATGATGGGAGAAAAAAAAATTCGAAAATCCGGAATTTTCCAACATTTCTATATAGATTTATACATCTCTCGTATCTCAATGTACAGCATTTACGTTTTTTATAAAATTGATTCTATCTCGGAAACGGTGCATCCTATTGAAAAAATAATGAAAATTTCGTCCCCCTTAGAAACCCCGCAACATCATATTTCCCTCATGATGGAAGAAAAAAAATTTCGAAAATCCGGAATTTTCCAACATTTCTATAGATTTATACATCTCTCGTATCTCAAATGTACAGCATTTACATTTTTTTTTATAAAATTGATTCTATCTCGGAAACGGTGCATCCTATTGAAAAAATAATGAAAATTTCGTCCCCCTTAGGAACCCCGCAACATCATATTTCCCTCATGATGGGAGAAAAAAATTTCGAAAATCCGAAATTTTCCAACATTTCTATATAGATTTATACATCTCTCGTATCTCAATGTACAGCATTTACGTTTTTTTTATAAAATTGATTCTATCTCGGGAACGGTGCATCCTATTGAAAAAATAATGAAAATTTCGTCCCCCTTAGGAACCCCGCAACATCATATCTCCCTCATCATGGGAGAAAAAAAAATTCGAAAATCAGGAATTTTCCAACATTTCTATATAGATTTATACATCTCTCGTATCTCAATGTACAGCATTTACGTTTTTTTATAAAATTGATTCTATCTCGGAAACGGTGCATCCTATTGAAAAAATAATGAAAATTTCGTCCCCTTAGAAATTCCGTAACATCATATTTTCTTTATGATGGGAGAAAAAAAAATCGAAAATCCTGATTTTTCCAACATTTTTATAGATTTATACATCCCTCGTATCTCAGTACAGCATTGCCATTTTTTTCTATAATCGCTTCTATCTCAGAAACGGTGCATCCTACTGGAAAAATAATGAAAATTTCCTCCCCCTAATAAACCTGGAAATTGCATATTTTGTTCATGAATAGCAGAAAAATTCATGAATCCTGAATTTTGAAAAATTTCCATACATAGCTGGTACCTTGAACTACATAACATACTGTAATAATAATCATCAATCCTAATCAGCATCCCCAAGATCTTTTAATTTAGTATTTATATTCATTTTACGAAGATTGAATATTCTGCATTTTGGAAAATGAAATTGGAAGACAATTTTGTAATCGGAACCTTATTAATTTTAATAACAAAAATGTACGCCATTGTGGAATTACAAAACAGATTTTATTTTCATATTATTCTGCACCCCCAGACACCTAGAAAATGACACCCATGCAAAGAAAAAACATACTCCAACAGTATCCAAAAATAGGATTTTCCGTAGCCTGCAAATTGGATTTTTAGCAGCCATTAATTTATCGACCAAATCTGGTTTTATAGCTGCTTATATGGTATAATGGTCACCAACTCGGAAATTAAGTCACTAACTTATAAATGTCGGTGCTAATTTGGATTAAATTTCGCCTCTTTTTATCTTCCGACTTTTGAATTTTTTGTCACCTGAGTGATTTCGCCAGTTTAGTAATTTAGTCGCCAACATATTAATTTGCTCACGTGCAGCCGCCAACTTATTTTTTGTTCGCTCGATTAATTATATCCCTTTTTTTTAATACTAAAGATTTATTTTAAATTCAATGTAAGTCTGATAATTTTTAATATTTTGTATACAAATAATTATCCGGCGTTGTAAATACCTAATATTTTTACAACAAATATGCTGATAATTCGGTCTGCCAGTGAAAGTCACGGTTAAAAATACATGCAACCATTTCAAAATTTAGTCAAAAGCAAAACAAACAGACGGACGGGCTCTCTATTTAAAATCCAATGAAAGGTAATATGTGGTGCAGGGAAGGGTTTCGTTAGGTTACAGCTAAAACCAGGTAATAAAATCCGAAACCGGACCCGGTCTGCACCGGCTACCTATTAAACAATAGATTTCCGGTTATAATTAAACCTATATGAGACTATTTTATACCGGAAATATATAAAAGATTTTAAATGTGTCACCATGTGTACATTAGAAAAGTATTAATTTGTTAAAAAAATTCCAAGTCAGTATTGTAGGATTGACATGTCAAATTAATATGAAAACTGCAATAAAAAGTAATCGTTTTTTTGTTTCTGCTCAAAAATATTTCACGGCATTAATAAAATATTTTCTCGATTTATCGAGTCACTTTAGTGACTCAATGCAGTTTCTCTAACCTTCTGTTTAAGTATTAGTCAGGAATAAAAAAAAACAAAGTTCAAATGAATAAAAAAATTTGGTATAGAAATATTGACAACCCTAAACCCATAGTTACCATAGAAAACTTTAGAAGCCTCTAACTTCAGTGCCCTTTATTATTTGGACCTAATTTTTTTTACACAAATTCTAGTACATTTAAGTAACAATTCTGTATAAAAATAAAATCCAAATATTTAGAAATACGTTCATAAAAAATTAAAGAAAAAAAAACATAAATCGTAAATAAATCTTTAAAAACTTATTTAAGAAATATGTAAATCAGGTTAAATTGTGTGTTTTTTGATTATTGTCGATCAGAATAATCAAGAAGACAATTAAGTAAATATTTAAAAAGTTATGGCAATTTTTAATTTTATTGAAAAAAAAATAAAAAGTGTTTTTTTATTGTTCATAATAAGATATTAACGCATGTAAATACTAATAAATTATTTACATAACATTTCTGTACGAGATTTCCAAAAAAAAAGGCATGGCCAATTTTTTGGACAAAAAATACACAGTGCGACGTGCTCTAGTCTATGTAATAATTACATTCATATTTCATTGAGTGGGCGGTGTTTTAATATAAAAACCCCCCGACACAAAAAATTAACTCTCAAAAATAATAAATAATATTTTAAAACTATTATAATTATATTATCACATAATATTATGTAAGTTGAAATAATTTTAGCTTATATACATACTTCCAACATCATTGAAGTAACATGATACCAAATTTCGAATCGATAGCACATGTGGACGATAGTCAGATCCCCTCATCAATTAATAAAGAAAAGATGATTTTCAAACGGCTAATCATCAACTAATAAGGAAAAGATGATTTTCAAACGGCTAATCAGGTCATGGTTACCTCACCATGTTCTTTAAATATCGTTGAAGTAACACGGTACCAAATTTCGAATCGATTGGACATAAGAAAGTTAGTAAGATCCCCTCATCAAGTAGAAAAGAGCTGATCATCTTCAAACGGTTGATCAGGTCATGGTTACCTTACCATGTTCTTTGAATATCGTTGATGTAACACGGTACCAAATTTTGAATAGATCGGACATTGGAAAGTTAGTCAGATCCCCTCATCAACTAGAAAAGAACTGATCATCTTCAAACGGCTATCTTCCCACCACCAGTTTTCTCATCGAATGAAGCTACGAACACTTTCGATTAAGTCATTAATATTCTCTTTCAGTGCGCTTTCATTTGACACCCCACTCGAGTTTATTTGCACATTCGGTTATACTTCCCCGCTTTCACCCCCAACAACTTTTAAACGGCTCAACCGATTTTCATGAAACATGTCTAAGAATACTCGCATGTAAGTCACCTTTAATACAAAAAAAAACTAAATCGAAATCGCGTCATCCGTTCGGGAGCTATGATGCCACAGACAGACAGACAGACACACACACAGACAGACAGACACGTCAAACTTATAACACCCCTCTTTTTGCGTCGGGGGTTAAAAATGAACTTTAAAGTAAGCTAACAATTTCCACCGCTCACAGATTAAACCGTCTCGTCGTTCGTCGTCATCACTAGTCGCGTCGATCAGCAAGCGACAACAAGTTTGTCAAAACAGTTAATGCTGAAAGTCGTTCATTCAACAAAACTACTTTGTTTGTCATAGTTTATTGCTCAGTTCAGTATTCGTCGAACACGTAAACTAGTCGAAAAAAAAAACTGTTTTTTCAACTAGTTTACGATGAACGATAAACGGTCTCGTTTCGTTGATCGAAAAAGCGTCGACGACCCACCACTACCATCCGGGATCAAACCTACACTTCTCTCGTTTAACTTCAAATTTAAGCGTTATACCCTTTTAAGTTATATAATACTTATACCCTTTACTACACCACTAAATACTAATAATAATAACTTTTCACACCCATTTCGGTGACGGTGGCTAGTTTCATGGAAAACAGACCAGCTACGCAGGAGTTATTTAATAGTGCCCAAGTGTGTTCGCAGTATACAAGGCAACTTATAATTCCTTTAGTCTCGTAACCCAGTGGGACGGATAACCTATACGACTGACGAAAGATCAGACGCAGGACAGACTTTTCACATATCTATTCGACGCATGGATCATCTTTCTTACCAGCGCTCAGCCGGACTTTTAAACATTTTTTTTTTTGTTGCTCCAAGGCGGGGACTGACCCACGACCTCCGGAGTCTAGAGCTAAACTATAAGCCACTGTACCATGGAGGCGTCAACTGTCAAGCAGGCCCTTGAGGCCGCTGCCTTGAATTTCGCTTGTCAGAAATGAACGCCGCCTTGAAATTCAAGGAACCGTAAGAGACCCCCCACACTAGCGTTTTTCGAGCGTCGTCGTCGTGCCAGCGTCCGCACAGCATCGACGCCGCGGTGACGCGACGCCGGCGCTGGTCGGCTACTGAACGCATTGCTGGCGCTGCGTGCCCTGGGCGTTCGGCAGGCAGCCAGCGCTTAGGGTTACCATATCTCAGGATTTGTCCTGAGATTTCAGGATTTTTCGACTCTTCTCAGGATTCCGGTCGGATTTAGCAAATCTAGTGATAGCTCAGGATTTTCAATAAAACACAGGTTACATTTTAAAGATCTCTCTTATTAAACTACTAAAAATAATTTTCTTTTAGTAACAATTGCAGTTAAAATCAATACTTATTTATCAAAGTGAAACAAACTAAAAATAATATTCTTTTGGTAACAATTGCAGTTAAAATCAAAAAAGTCGCGTAAAACGCGTGCGCAAGATAATACGTTTTTGAGAAAAAATTCTCAAGCTGTAGAAAATCTCAGGACTTTTCCATGGAAATCAGGCCTTTTCTCCGGACTTTTGATTTTTTCATCTGGTAACCCTACCAGCGCTGGCGTCGCGTCGACGTCGCGTCGACGCAGCGCAGACGACGACGCTCGAAAGACGCTATGTAGGATTTGCCTTACAGCCGCGCGCCATGTTTAAAATCCTCTTTATTATATACCTATTAACTCTTTCGTGTAACTAAATAGTTCTGTATTGTTTCAGATAAATGGGGTGCACAATAGTGAAGAAGCACAGGATAAAGCCCCCCGCGGCCTGCGCGCGTGTCCGCTGACGCACGGCGCAGTAGCCACGCCGCCCGGCTCACCGCGGGTTGCCAGCTTTAACGTACTTTGCCTTCTGCAGTCTACTTGCTCTACTTGGTCCAATTTCTAGTAATCGATGTTCTAATTATTTATTATAAGGTTAGTATATGTGGGTTATCTGTTTGAAACGTACATTAAGTTGCGTGAACTTGGTCATTATCTTGCATGTTTTTCTTGAATTAATAAAACGTGTATTTATATTGTTTCACTAGCTACTATCCTTTGTCATGAGTACAAGCCATGGCTGTCGTATATTTTTACTGACTTTTAATGTGAATTTTAGGCAAATTGTATTCATTAATTATTATTTATTACGTACGTTTTATGTTATGTATGTCCGCAGGTAGTAACGATGGAGCAGCCCGAGCTGGAGAAGAGCTGCCCCGGCTCCGACGATGGCGGGCTCGCCAGGAGCAGAGTCAGTATATTATGTTCAGCTGTTATGTAACCGAACTCTTACGAACAAAATCTCCCCGCCTAGCACAATCACGCTCTGACAAAATCTCAGCGCGATATGTTTAGAGAAAACTCGCTACGATCCTTACATACTTGTTTCGCTTCGTCCACTTTCATTATTCCCTTCATACATGCTCTTCGGTTTAGGGTACTCTTGACCTGGCCTTTTTTCAAGACGTCCCTGATTTGGTCTCGAAACGTCCGCCTAGGTCTACCCCTTCCAACACTTTCATTCACACTCACCTTATACACTTTTTCGTCCATCGTTCTTCATTCATTCTCTCGACATGGCCAAACCATCTCAGCATAGTTTTCTCAATTTTTGTCACTACATTTTCTTTTAAACCACAACGTTTCCTTGTCTCACTATTTCTTATCATGTCACTCAGCTTAACTCCTATCATACTTCTTAACGCTCTCATCTCAACTGCATTTATTCTGCTTTTATGTTTCTTCTGCCATACCCAACTTTCACTTCCGTACATAAGTGTCGGAACCAACACCCCCTCATGCACAGCCAAACGAACCTTGTTAGACACCTTCTGACTGTTCATAAAGGAGTGCTCCATTCACTATGTTTCTTTCAATATCACTCTCACACTTTCCATCTCTTGTAAACTTTGAACCCAGATACACAAACTCATTCACCTGTTCAATTTGTTCATCTCCAATCACGATATTGCAGTCTGTCACTGCCTCATCTCTTTCAAGCACCATCACTTTCGTCTTCTTTACATTCATGTTCATTCCCTTTCTACAAAAGCTCCACTCATAGCAGTTACCATCTCCTGCAACTCCTCGGCCGAAGACGCAAGTAATACATGGTCATCAGCATAGAGAAACCCTTTGACAAGTAACTCATTCATTATCAACCCACTTTCATTCTCTTTTAAATCTGTCAAGCGATTGTTCATGAACAGATTAAAACATAATTATGATATCTACAATTTGCGCTTTCGGGTTAAGTATATTAACTTTTGATTTGTCAAACAGAACTTAGATCGCCTATTAGCGCGACCAATCTCTGTCTACGCGTAATTGTGTTACACGATACGGGGGCAGTTAATTATATGAAAACAGAACTATATAATAACATTTTTTGTTTACTTTGAAAATATTAAATAAAGCTTCCATTTCCAATTCCAGAGCTTTAAGTCTAAACAGCTGGTGCGCAGCGCGGCCATTCGCGAGGCCGCGTCCCCGCCCCGCACCGCGTCCCCGCCGCCGCCGCCCCCCGCACCCGCGCCTAACGGCGACCGGACCGACGACGACGCGTCTAGTCATAGTGATAAGTGCAGTGTGATCAGTAGCGATAGGAAATGTGAGGATAGGAAGAAACAGGTGGAAATACAGGTGCGTGACGTGTGGAACCCAACCCAACCCTAGGGGTGTTATTATTTGTTGAGCAATATTGGGCATCATGGTAAAGATCGGTACCTACTTCGCTACATCAATGTTGTCTGTTTGACAATGATGCTATAATAATTGATGCTCGACAAAAAGTAACATCGTTTACTCTTACTTTCCGATCACGTAATTAAAAATGTTTAATAAATTACCGTATTCGTATCTTAGCTCATGCCGTCGCACTCGCACACGCACTATTTGATGACTGTCACGTGTAATAACATGACACACTAGAGCGAGATCGCATTAGGAACATTTTTTATTACGTGAACCGGCTCCCAGTTCGCAGCAGTGATTACATACTATACGTGTTCCCAGATAACGTGCGGCGCGTGGGAGGAGGGCGCGAGCGGGCAGCGGCTGCGCGCGCGGCGCTGGCTCGGCCACCGCCACCACTCGGACTCCTCGCGCGACCTGCTGTCGCACGCGCCGCGCCGCACCTGCGTCTGCGGCGCCTGCGCATGCCCGCACTGCAGGTACCGCCTGTCCACATTGATGACCGAAACGGGAAACTCTTCTACAGCGGTGACATAAACGTCACTACAGCTGTGACATAAACGTCACTTAAGCTGGGACAAAGGTCACTACAGCTATGACATAAACGTCACTACAGCTGTGACATAAACGTCACTACAGCTATGACATAAAAGTTACTACAGCTGTGTCATAAGAGTCATTACAGCTGTGACATAAGTGTCACTACGAGGGCGGCACTGAAAATTTCGGGAATCAAGGAAGTGACACAACATTACTATTTAAAAATGTATTTATTGCTTTTCGAAGTATTCTCCGCGAAATTTGACACATTTGTCCATACGATTGAAACAAATCATTGAAGCAACCACTCCATTCGGAAGTTGGGGTCTCCAAAATGGCCGTTTTGTAGGCGTCCACAGCTTCTTCAGGTAATGAAAATCTCTGACCACGCAATTTATTCTTTATTTTAGGGAAAGTATAGAAATCATTAGGGCTTAGGTCGGGGCTGCACGGCGGATGGTCTCATAATTCTATGATTTCTTGCTCTAAAAACTCTTTTGTTCTGTGCGCGGTGTGAGAACTCGCATTGTCGTAATGGAGGATGATGCGGCGGTTGCAGTTCTCTTTACGGAGTTCAGAAACGACCTGTGGCAAACAAATGTTAGCATACCATTCTGCATTAACTGTTCTTTGTCCCTCAAGAGGAATAGTCGCAACATGGCCGGTTTTGGAGACAAACGTGGCCACCATTTTTTTTGCAACACTCCGTGAACGAACAATTTTTGTTGGCTTTAACTCGTTTTCGAACAACCAAACTCGTGACTGGTTTTTTGTTTCGGTTTCGTACGCGTATATCCAGGATTCGTCACCTGATACGATGTTGTATACAGCATTTGAGGATCCTGCGTGGAATCTTTCGAGAGTTCTGACGCACCAAGTAACGCGAGCCGCTTTTTGCTCTTCACAGAGCAAATGCGGTATCCACCGGGAAAACAACTTTTTTACACCTAATTGTTCATGCAAGATTATTTGTATTTTACTCATGCCAATGTCTAAAGTTGTCGAATTTCGCGGTATGTCACATGTCGATCTTCCTCAATCAGCTTACGCACAGCATCAACGTTTTCTTGGGTGACTGCAGTTTTTGGACGACCTTGACGGGGATCATCACTGAGCTTGACACGTCAACGTTGAAATTCAGCAAATCAGCGATAAATTGTGGTTTTGGATGGGGCTTCATCACCAAATGCAGAAATCAGCCGGTCAACACACTGTTTTTGTGTTAAACCACTTCGAAATAAATCATCGCTCTAGAATTTTCTCGAGTCAATTCCATTTTCTAAACGACTAAACAAGTTTGACAAGGCCGAGAATCTTTTTTTTAATAAATAAACGGTATTCGATTTTTAAAACCAAGGAGTTTTAAATTAAAAGATTTTAATATGACAGGAACAGTGGAAATATTTCATTCCCGATACTTTTAGTGCAGCCTATGTACAGCAGTGACATAA
The DNA here is from genome assembly GCA_905404095.1 of Glaucopsyche alexis. NCBI lineage: Eukaryota > Metazoa > Arthropoda > Insecta > Lepidoptera > Lycaenidae > Glaucopsyche > Glaucopsyche alexis. The sequence goes on from FR990047.1 coordinate 29,819,274, forward strand.
ACGTCACTACAGCTGTGACATAAAAGTCACTACAGCTGTGTCATAAGCGTCATTACAGCTGTGACATAAGTGTCACTACAGCAGTGACATAAACGTCACTACAGTTGTGACATAAACGTCACTACAGCTATGACATAAACGTCACTACAGCAGTGACATAAACGTCACTAAAGCTGGGACAAAGGTCACTACAGCAGTGACATAAACGTCACTTCAGATGTGATATAAACGTCACTATAGCTGTGATATAAACGTCACTACAGCTGTGAGATAAACATCACTTCAGATGTGAGATAAACGACACTGCCGAGCGCTAGAAATATGTATTTTAACGTATCGTCGTTGAGATATCCGCTAGAGCAGCTAGACAAGTCCCATCTATTGGCTTCACTCACTACAGCCTTAGTTAGCGTTGTCGCCTTTATTTATAATCAAACTAAAACTGGGTTTATATTTTCCAGGGGCCGGCGCAGCAAGCAGCCGTGCCCGACGAAGCAGGACTCCGGCATCGTGTGCTCGGAGGACTGCCCCGACTGCAGCGACACCTGCGCCGACCACAACGGTCAGTACCCCTTTTTTTTTTCGCCGAGAAATGCCGTTCCGCATTCCGCGAGGAATTGGGGATTCCATTACGCGGATATGTGGGACTCGCTGCGGTCGTAAAGATGGAATTTACCACAGCCCTACCCACTAAAACTCGGCGGTACTCCGACAGTACCGCCCTTACCGGAGCCACGGGAACTACAAAACAACCGCGACTCCGAAACGGTCAGTACCTCTACCCTGCCTCACTTTGTACACTGTACTATTGGGGTATCTAATCCTTTAGCAGAGCTTTAATTCTTTAGGTAGAACATTCTTCTATTTTTTGCATTATAATGACTACATGCAATCACAATAACATGTCAAAGTTTAATGTTATTATAATACAAAAAAAATAAGACATCGGCCAACCTGCTAAAGGATAAAGATACCCTTACAGTACGACAGTGGCGTGGGGTTCCTATAATTCCATTTCTATCGGCTTCCCTTACCACTTACCAATTACCTTTTGAAGACCATCTTTCAAACCCCTACCTATTATATAGGCTAGGGCTTCCCTATGAAGGATAACAGGCCATCGCCACTGCACTACGAATTGTTTGTAGAGCCATGCTTCGGCACGAATGGGCCGGCTCGACCGGAGAAATACCACGGGCTCACAGAAAACCGGCGTGAAACAGCGTTTGCGCTGTGTTTCGCCGAGTGAGTGGGTTTACCGGAGGCCCAATCCCCTACCCTATTCCCTTCCCTCCCCTCCCCTATTACCCTATTCCCCCTTAAAAGGCCGGCAACGCACTTGCAGCTCTTCTGATGCTGCGAGTGTCCATGGGCGACGGAAGTTGCTTTCCATCAGGTGACCCGTTTGCTCGTTTGCCCCCATATTTCATAAAAAAAAAAAAAATAGTGCTGATCAAAAAATTTGTGTACTTGTTGCATTCTGGAACGAAATGAAACGGCGGTTGGAGGCAAACTAATTTATTCCTTTTCATAGACTACATGACATAGATAAACTATACGTCTGTTACCACAGATCATAATTATACATAGCTAATAAACCTTCCATTTTTCCCCTCTTTAAATGAATAGTACTTTATTTAATTGGAAGTAAATCGTACCTATGGTTTACAAAACATACTACAATTTACAATAGTGCTAACTAAGATCCTTAAATAGTAAATACTATAATAATATCATAGGTTAAAGTAATTAACCTTTACTAATTCAGATATACTAACTATTAAGTTTACAATATTTTTTTAGCACGATTATAGGCTCGTACGGCTCGATCCGACGCACCGGCAGGAGGAGGTGTCGGGGAGCGGGCGTGTGTGGCGGGTGTGCTCGCACCCGGACTGTCCGCTCTCCCGGCACCGACCTCTGCTCCCACGCACTCCTCCTCCCCTGCCACGTCTGAACACGTACCGTCAGCATCGCGACCTATCCGGTTGTCATTGTTAACAGTGGAGGCTTCAAAATTCGGGCGGGATAAAGAGAATCTGCTCTTACGATTTTCCCTACCATTTAATGTAATTAATTGGTCTTGGTGCCTTCGCCATTCAGTCCCGTCCCCAACTTTAACTTTATATGAAACCGGACCCGTCTTGTCTATCACATTGCCCGCGACCCACTTCGGTGACCGACTGGAGTAACTCCGGACGAGCACCGACTCTCCGTGCTCGATGTGCCTATCCCGGCCCCCTTTGTTTGTGATCTGCCGCTGCTGCGCCCCACGCACTTCCGCGGCCACGTCTGGTCGCAGCGCGTCCAAACGGCCGCGCAGGCGGCGCCCCAGTAGTGCCACAGCCGGAGCCACTCCAGTCGTGGCATGTTCGACATTACGATATTGAAATAAAAACTTCGACAACGCTCGAGACACGTTCTCGCCTTCGTAAATGGCTCTTTTAATTGCCTTTTTTACTGTCTTTACCGCGTTTTCCGCGGCCCCGTTTCCTTGCGGTCTATACGGTGCCGACGTCACGTGTTGGATACAATTCCTTTTACAATAGTTTTGAAAATCTAGTGATAGGAAAGGAGGGCCGTTATCCGTCACCAATTGTGCCGGTAATCCAAATCTAGCAAACAACGACCTCAACGTCGCCACGGTGGATTCGGCGTCCGTACGAGTCATGGCGATTACTTCAATCCATTTTGAATATGCGTCTACTACAATTAAATATTTGACACCACCACAATCAGCAAAATCAGCATGAATTCTGTGCCAGGGTCTCGAAGGGAACTCCCACGGATGTAAGGCGGCCCGGGGAGGCGCGTCGAGCACCACCCGGCAAGCCTCACAAGCTCGACCCAATTTTTCGATATCACCATCCACGTTAGGCCAATACACGTAGTTACGAGCTAAATTTTTCATTTTATTTACACCTAAATGGCCCTGGTGAATTTCCTCCAAAACCCTAGCACGCAGCGATGGGGGCACTATAAGCCTATATTTAAACAGTAAACATCCCAAATCATGTACAATTTCATCTTTACGCGCGAAATAAGCTTTTTCCTCCTCACTAACACAACTAGCCGGCCAACCAAATAATACATAACCTTTAATTTTACACAGTAATTTATCCTTATATGTTTCGGCCGCAATTTCTTTATAACTCACGGGAATCGAATCTTTAACAATCTCGACATAGCTACACGCCTCTGTCACGTTCCGCTCATACGGAAGAGGAAGCCGAGACAGTGCATCTGCCGGACCGTTCTCACATGATCGAACGAATTCGACTGTAAAATCATAAGCGGCTAACCGGACGGCCCACCTTTGCAATCGGCTTGCTGCTGTCTGTGGTATCCCTCCCCTTTTTCCGAAAATATGATATAAAGGTTGGTGATCGGTACGCAATATAAACGACCGCCCATAGAGATATTGATGGTGTTTCGTAATACCAAAATAAATCGCGAGCGCCTCTTTGTCTAACTGGCTATAATTTTTTTCCGCTGAATTAAGGGTCCTAGAAACGCAACTAACTGGCCGCTCACTTTTATCTACATACCGATGCGCTAGTACCGCGCCTACCCCGTACGCGCTACTGTCCACCGACACGATGAGATCGCGCCCTTCCTCATAGTGTGCCAACACCTTATCACACGTCAGTGCTCGTTTTGCTGCCGAAAAAGCCTCCCGACACTCTGACTCCCATTTCCAGTCCGCGCCCTTTTTAAGGAGAGAATGTAACGGGTGCAGTATTATGCTCAGATTAGGAATAAATTTTCCATAATAATTCAACATACCTAAAAAACTTTTTAACTGTGTAACATTCTGTGGCGTAGGAGCCTCTGTTATAGCGGCAAGTTTGTTTGGGTCGGGTCGTAATCCAGTTTTATCAATAATAAAACCTAGGTATTTTACGCTTTTCTTTAAGAAACTACACTTGTCTATTTTTACTGTGAAGCCCATCCGGCGTAAGCGTTCTAATACTGAACGTAAATTGTTTAAGTGGTCTGCCCTGTTCCCCCCGGTCACACAAACGTCATCTAAAAACACAACCGTGTTTGGAACACCCCGAAGCGTTTCCTCCATAATTTTTTGGAATTTTTCGGGAATACATGATAAACCGAACGGAGTACGACGATATACGAAAGTACCTACATGAGTAGTTATGGCTGTATATCGACGAGACTCTTCCGATAACATACACTGTTGATAACTGTTTTTTAAATCAATCTTTGAATACTCCTCCCCGCCACTTAGAGTGGCAAACAACTCTTCGATCCGGGGGAGAGGATATTGATCACGCTTAAGAACCGGATTAATTGTTATTTTATAATCTCCACATATTCTTATATCGCCGCACTCCTTAATCACCGGGACTATCGGTGTACCATATTCCGAGGACTCGACCCGGTAAATAATACCTTCTCGTTCTAAACGCGCCAACTCCAACTCAACGCGCCCGCGCAATGCTAGCGGCACGGGCCGCGCCCGCACATACACAGGCCTCTCCTCCTCAACCTGAAGCGTAATTTCCTTCGTACACGTTCCTAACTTATCTGTAAACACTTCCGGAAATTCAGCCATTAGCCGATTCACAAATGGTTCGCTCACCGACTTATCCGTCATTTCATGTAAATCGATCGTAATATTTTTAATTCCTAGAGCGCGCACCCACTCTCGGCCTAATAATGGGCGTCCCCCATTCTTAATTACATATAATTTACAATTTAACACTGAAGTGTTATCGAGATTTAAATTCACATTTAAAAATCCTAACGCATCCATTTTTGAACCCACGTAACTACGTATATTTAAATCATTTGACATTAACGATTTATAACTAAAATTACGTCTATAAAAGTCCTCACTTATGGTCGAAATGCGACTCCCAGTGTCAACTTCGAAGTCCATCGGACGGCCGTCCACTTTAACCATAATAATATAAGGTTGGTCACCTGTACCGTCCACTTGGATATTGAAGAATTCCTCGCTGTCCTCGCACTCGTCACTTACGTAATTTTGGCGGGCATTCACACGACCTTTGTTGCTCCGAGATTTGCACATCACTTTTAAATGGCCCCGCACACCACACACATCACAGTTATAATTAGCGAACCGACACTTATCCGCCCGATGAGGCCGACCGCATCTCCAACAGCGCCCGGCGCCGCCGCTCGTGCCCGCGCCTCCCGAGCCCGCGCCAATGCCGCCCTGTTGCGTCGCACGCTCGCTTGATGTAGGCCTTCGCACGCCGCCTACACGCCGTCGCACGCTCGCTTGATGTAGGCCTTCGCCCGCCGCCGACACACCGCCGCCCGCGCCTACCGCGCTCGGGCCTGCGCTCACCTCCGCATGCCTTTCCGCCGCTTCCAAAGCCAGAGCTAACTCCACGGCCTGTTTGTAGTTTATGTCCTTCTCGGCGAAAATCCGTGACCGCATTGCCTCACTTGCTAATCCAGATACGAACTGATCGCGTAGATTTTCTTCTAAATTCTGTCCAAAATTACACGTAGTCGCCAAGTGTTTTAAATTATGTAAATACTCGGTCAACCGTTCGCCGACATGCTGTCGGCGCAAACGAAAAACATGGCGCTCGGCGATTTCTGAGCGCTTCGGTTCCAAATGTTGAGTCACTAAGTTCACCAGTTCCTCAAATGTTTTTGCTTCCGGATGCACCGGTGAACACAAATCACACATTAATGCATACGTCACATCACCTACTACCGTGATTAACAACGGCACTTGTAATTCCGATTTGATTTCGTTTAGAACAATGTATTGTTTGACGCGTCGAATGTACGCCGGCCATTGTTTAGAATTTACGTCAAACGGTTCTAATTTACCGATAGGCATTTTACCACGAATTACTTTTTATAACACGCAAAGCTATTTAAACACACTTTTTAAACACTCTAAAATACTTTTAATTATAAAGTACGCGTAAAATTCGCAATTCTCGTCGCCAATGGAACGAAATGAAACGGCGGTTGGAGGCAAACTAATTTATTCCTTTTCATAGACTACATGACATAGATAAACTATACGTCTGTTACCACAGATCATAATTATACATAGCTAATAAACCTTCCACATTCAAGTATTGGATAAATAAAATATACAATAAGTTTATATTGTAATACGTTTTGTAATATTTCCAGGTCAAAATGGCGACGGAACGAAAAGATCCGGAAGCTTCGAAGCCGAAGAACAAGGCTTCTATTGCAGGTTATTTTATGTCTTCTTTTGAACACTAATTTATATATTATTTTGACAAAATGCAAATTGAAACATAATTACGTAAAAGTTTTGAATAATAATTTTATGTATTTTTCAACCATTTTAGATGTCCTGACCGAAAAGAAAAACCAAAGAGCTTCTCATTACAACGGGCAGATTCAGGTAAACATACTTTAGAATATTATTTTATTATTAATATTATCTATTTTCTATACCTAGCATTTGTACTAGGTCACTAATTGAAAAATGTTCATGTATATTATACATTTATACAGTAAGTCGATTCGATACAGTCCCGATGTGTTAAGACAGCAAAATGGTACTCTCATAAATGTCAAAGCAACATTTAACGCGTTTTTATTGGTCCGAACTCCAAAAATCAGCTTGTGATATCGAGATGATTCATTTATAATTTATTGAAAGTCTAAGTTAAATAATTGAGGCTCTAAACTAATACTCCAATGTCCATTCCATAGCAGAGGACAAGATGGAGCCGACCGGCCCCGAGCTGGTGAACTTCATCAAGGAGACCCTCAACAAGAACCCGCGCGACCGCATGACGCTGCTGCGGATAGAGAAGGACCTGCACGCGCTCATCAACGACAGCAGGTGAGCGAGCGAGACGGCATAACTATAGTTGGAGCCGACCGGCCCCGAGCTGGTGAACTTCACCAAGGAGACCCTCAACAAGAACCCGCGCGACCGCATGACGCTGCTGCGGATAGAGAAGGACCTGCACGCGCTCATCAACGACAGCAGGTGAGCGAGCGAGACGGCATAACTATGGATGGAGTATATGGAGCCGACCGGCCCCGAGCTGGTGAACTTCACCAAGGAGACCCTCAACAAGAACCCGCGCGACCGCATGACGCTGCTGCGGATAGAGAAGGACCTGCACGCGCTCATCAACGACAGCAGGTGAGCGAGCGAGACGGCATAACTATAGTTGGAGCCGACCGGCCCCGAGCTGGTGAACTTCACCAAGGAGACCCTCAACAAGAACCCGCGCGACCGCATGACGCTGCTGCGGATAGAGAAGGACCTGCACGCGCTCATCAACGACAGCAGGTGAGCGAGCGAGACGGCATAACTATGGATGGAGTATAGATGGAGCCGACCGGCCCCGAGCTGGTTAACTTCATCGAGGAGACCTTCAACAAGAACCCGCGCGACCGCATGATGCAAATTAAACAATTTCATTTGTTCGGATTATGATCTAGCGTCTGACTAATTATATTATGTAAACAAGTGGTTCAGCGCCATTTTCATATAAAATTTGACAGATGCAAAGTGACGAAATTGTTTTTCAATTAAATACAATCGTTGCAAACCCCTGAATGTTTTTAACATTATTTATTTGTTTTTTTGGTATTGACTATAGACAAACACAAACGTAGCGTTTTATCATAGAGATTAAATGGTGCAAAACGAGTTGCTCATATTTATCGATCGTCTGTATGCTCATCTTCGCAAGTTATCGTTCGTCGTTGTCATACATACAATAGACAAACCTGCACAATTTTGTTTGCACAGTTTAATCGCTATGATAAACTAATTGCTAACCGACTACATTAATTATCACGCGTGTGTATTCGCAGCCGCTGCATAGTGCGGTTCCCGGTGATGACGTCGTACGGGCGCATGCTGGTGCACCGCTGCGCCGCGCTGTTCGGCCTCGCGCACCATCTCGACCACGCCCACAAGAACGCCGTGCTCGTGTCCAAGAGCGGTGAGCATACTGCATCATTTGTAGCAGGAAAGGAAAAAAAAATACGTCAGACCGCAAGGTGGAGGGGGATCATATCGGGGAATCATACTAAACGTGTCATTACATGTTAAATACAGGTACAGGGATACTGAAAAAGCGTTACATAAGGTGGGTGGCCCTAATGATAGTTACGAATACATGTTTTCAGATCGTCGTTACTAAAACATCTAAACATGACGTAAACCCTGAAGCTAAATTCTCATAACTATTTTCGATATAATCTTGGTTTACGCGCGAGCGGGAGCTGAAATCAAAAGGAGATTTAACCGGTAATAATTACGAGAGTTTCCCTGATGTTTAATCTCAGTCGGTAAATTGATAACCGAAACACAACTCTGACTGACGGATGAGAGAGATGAAAATATGAATAAAATATCATTTAACTGACTGAAAATACAAATCGTACCATGTAAGTGATATCTGAAAAGCTAAAGTAGCTAAGCCTCTTTACTGACTACGCCAAAGACAAAAGGAAGGTTTGGCGGTCTATGTATGTGTGTAAGTTTGTTCCACTTTAACTTTTATTAACTGCTGATCCGATTTCAATAAATTAGGTGTACATACAAATCTTTATAGTTTTCTTTTGTAGTTTGTAGGGCGTTATTAATACGTGATTCGTGGTAACAGGCACGAGCGGCGGGCGCATTCCATGCACGAATTTCCGGCAGTGGTGCACCACGGTGTTTCCCAAGTCGCCGCCGCGCCGCCACGACGACACGCTCGCCAAGTTAGTATAATGTGTGCCGTGTGCTGCGTTCCAGTTTTGTCACGGCTCGCCGTGAAGAGGTTAACTACAGTATGTATGGCATGTATGGAGGGTAGAGATAAGGAGAACCATCTCTTATGGGAGAAAAGTTGAAAAAGTGTCCAGCTGTATCTATAAATAACAGTTCAAAAATCTTCCAAATGGCGCTGATGCACAAGAAGAGTATGGTATGAAGTTAGGAATAAGAGATGGAGTGAAGTGAGTTGAGTTTAGTTATTTAAAATTTTTGATGACTTAAGTAAACTAAAAGTAGTTAATTCAGTAAATCATGAATATTCTACTTACTCGCGTAGTCGAATATATTTTTATAAACATAGCCGAAGAAGATGCTACGATTTAGTTATCTGTTTAAATTTTGCCGCTTTACACCCCGTTAAGTCTTCAGCGCCCCCTATTGAACGCTATTTACGGACACTTTTCATGTATGAACATGGTACTCCTTATCTCTACCCTCCATAATAGCATGAAAACAGCGCCCCTAGTGGCAAACAATAGTAACTAACTCGATACCATACAAATTGTAGTTTTCTTCACGGCAAGTAGTGACGACAATTTGCACTCAGCACACTAAACACTTCTGTTTCTAGGGACTGTTGGAATAATTACTACGCTTTTGCATTCCTGGAGAGAGCTTTGCTGCTCCGTGATCTACTCACGGTGGGCTAACGTAGTGTGTGAGGGTAGGCCCAGATATATTATGATACACTCGACTAGTTAAGGACTGACTTTATTAAACGAAGTTTACTTAATAATATGATATTACTTACTATTATTACATTATACTACATTAGTAAACCGGTAGATTTTTTTTTATTCGACGGGAAAAAAATTAATTTGTAGTTTCCGAAATAATTTTTATTTAATTTTTACCCGACTGCGCCAGTAAAACCATATTTAACATTTCTTTGGAACGCTCTAGAACCGCTATCCCCAACCCGCGGCCCGCGGGCCGCATGCGGCCCGCCGGGCCTTTATCTGCGGCCCGCGTGAAATCTGTAACCGTTAGATAAAGTTGTGAAAAAACGTTCACAATTCCAAAAATCTCACTGAGTGAACATAATTATTATAATACATATTTGTTATTTTATTTTAGTTTGTGTCGTTAGCTCATCTTAAATGTTTAGTTTCACTCTTTTAACTACCTTGTGTTATTCTATTATTAAATCGTTAAAAGAGATGTTCTAGAAATGTATGAGGCGTGGGCCAGCCCTATGTACACTATATGTAAATATAGCTACATAATATAGTAACTGTTTCCTATCCTTTATTTTATTTTATTTCACTTCGTTTCAATGCACATTTAAAATAAATTCGTCAAGGAGAGCAACACAACGTAAAATAAAACATTGCGGATTAGATCAGAATTAACCAAAGAATATCATTTTGACAATGACATGACTTTTCACAGAGAAAGACGTATGACACTCAAGAAGATGTCTCTTCCTAAAACTATCAACTACGTCAAAAGTCAAGTCAAAACAACTGTCAATGCCGCCCTTAAATAGGGTTCTCGCATTAAAAAACTCTTCAAATAATCATTTTTGTACGCACGTACCCTTCTTCAAATTACTTTTTTTGTATTTTTATGAAATTCGCTTATATTTTTTCTATTTACCTATGTGATGTACATAGAGCTGGCCCAAAATCAAACATCTCTTTTAAACAACATATTTTTTTGTCCCTAAAAATTTTGGTTGCGGCCCGCGACACCAGGAGTACAACGGGTTTGTGGCCCGCGTAAAAAAAGGTTGGGGACCATTGCTCTAGAACCTAAACGGCTTGACGCATTTGAGCTTTAGAGGTGTCATTAGATACGTCTTAGACTGAAGAGTGACACTGGGTACATCAAAATTATTAACGCGGTCGTATTTTTGTTTTTTTTTTTTAACAGACAGTATAATTATTATTGTATGTTTCGTTTCTCTCGGCAGATCCATTCTCAAGCGCGAGGGCGGCGGCGCGCTGGGCGGGCCGGCGGGCGCGGCGCCGCGCAGCAAGTCGCTGGAGCAGCGCGAGCGCGACTACGAGCGCGTGCGCCGCCGGATATTCAGCTCGGTACGTGTCACTTGTGACGTCACTACGCGGGTGATGTTCCTGCGACACTGAGCCTACGTTCCCGCGATAGTTCATTTTTGGTGGCGATATGGAATTTAAATATATGAAAGTTGTCAATTTTGACATCTCTATACTTGTTTGTCCGATTTTCAGCATAAAGCTCTGGGCTTAATACAATAGATATTATTAGTCCAGAGTTCTATTTACAGTGCTGTTTTTCTATCGCCACCACAAAAAACCCTCGTGGGAACGAGGGCCAACGCCCGAAACTCTCAAACGATTTTTAAATTATAAGGCTCTCACGTCGCACGCTGCTCTCGTCATTCTGTCACTTGCTGTGATTTAAGTTCACTAATCGTTTGACAATTCGACCGCAATATTTCGATGAGTAATTACGTAATATCGAACATTTGTCGTGATTAATTTATTTGTGTAACAGGATAATTGCACACAGGACGAGAACCAGTGGCCGTGGCTCAACTCCGGGCCCGTCAAACTGCTGACGCCGGAAACTGGGAGAAACAAACTGTTGAAGGTAAAATAATTAATAAATTACGTTGGTGTAACATGAAAATGTTTATCACCCCTGCACGTATAACACATTTTATCTATTCTTCCGCAGAAATGGGTTCGTTATATGGAATAATAGACAAAAATATGCAGACCGATAAAGATGTCATTTTATCTATGCGATTTGTCTATATCTGCCTTAGTATCAGTCTATCTTTGTCTAGACAACGCGCATTCATAACTACGCTACGTGTGCCAAATTAAATTGACGTCACATCAATAAATAATTAAAAAAAAGGGGGAATTAAAAATTGTTGTTCTCCCTGATTACCGCGTGATCGTTGAGTACACCTGAGGTGACGTCACAGGTGCAGTCGCTGGAGGCGGGCGGCGGTGGCGCGCGCGGGCCCGTCGCCAAGAGCCACAGCTTCGGCGGCTACTCCGACCCGCCGCAGCGCCTGCTCAGCCGACAGGGTCAGTATGTGGGGCAGACGAGCTGGCGGATGGTCCGTTCAAAATATATAGTATGTCTAGAGAAGTCTCAGGAATAATGATAGACAATAATTAAAAGATATACATTTCATTAGGCCCACTTGCGCAGATCTGGGTCAAAGTTAACCGTGGATTAAAATATCACGCCTTCTCTTTCATAAATACGAAGAACGAAAGAGGTAACATTTCTTTCAAGAGGTTCATTTCTTAAAGGTTTTTATACCTTTTATTTATTTACACGATTATTGCATCTAGTGAATACATAACTTATTATCAATACGAATGTTTAAAATAGCGAGTGGTGGATTGTATAATAATGAAGCTAAAATGAGGAAATCTACTATTAACTATTTACCACAAATTAAAGAAAAAAGCAATCCCACCAAAAACATTCTGTAAAAAACTAGCCAAGTCTCGATGGAGCTGCTTGTTTATCTCTAAAAAGTAATGAAATCTAGACAAAATCGTGCCAAGTCTAAGGTTCCTTACTGCGGTTTCTTTATTATTATAGTTAATGTTGAGTGACTTGGCCGTTGAACATTCTTTATACTTTAGTGGGTACAAGTCAATTTTGTTTACATTTGTAACTACCTATGTTTGTTAAGCGAGATAATAGCCCATACTGGTATTGGTAATTGACGCTAGTGTCTCATTTTAGGCTGTTGTTGATTGTACAACACACGTATTGGAGCAATGGTGTCATGGAGCCCCTTTTGTACCCTTGTGTGCCCTTCAACGGCCAAGTCACACAACATTAACTATAATAATAAAGAAACCGCAGTAAGGAACCTTAGACTTGGCACGATTTTGTCTAGATTTCATTACTTTTTAGAGATAAACAAGCAGCTCCATCGAGACTTGGCTAGTTTTTTACAGAATGTTTTTGGTGGGATTTCACTTCTTTTTGTAGAAACGTGGGCATATTGATTTATTTCCCTAGATTTTAGTGTAATTTGTTTATTTAATTTGTGTAATGTTCGAGTAGAATAAAGTTCGAGTAGAATAAAGGGGCCTGAAAATGCGGCAAAATGATTCTAGTAAAGAATGGTACGGCAGTGTTTGCTTCGCGCTCGACTTGGCGGGGGCACTGCCGTGCCCCCAGATCGACGTTCTGGTCTTATCTAGAGGTTCTCAAATAGGGGCCTGAAAATGCGGCGAAATGGTTCAGTAAAGAATGGTACGGCAGTGTTTACTTCGCGCTCGACTTAGCGGGGGCACTGCCGTGCCCCCAGATCGACGTTCTGGTCTTATCTAGAGGTTCTCAAATAGGGGCCTGAAAATGCGGCGAAATGGTTCCAGTAAAGAATGGTACGGCAGTGTTTGCTTCGCGCTCGACTTGGCAGGGGCACTGCCGTGCCCCCAGATCGATTATCCTAGTTTTTATAGTTTTCCCTTTATGTGGCCATTAAACCCCAACTCTGTACCAAATTTCAGCTCTCTAAGTTTATGGGAAGTACTAGTTCTATTTTGATGATCATGAGTGAGTGAGTGAGTGAGTGTCGAAAATGCGAAACTTTGCTTTCGCTTAACTTCGGAACTAAATGACCTACAGACTTGAAATTTTGGATTTTAAGTACGTGATTATAGCTTATTGGATGACGAAAATTTCTGCGTTCTGGTCTTATCCAGAGGTTCTCAAATAGGGGCCTGAAAATGCGGCGAAATGGTTCCAGTAAAGGATGGTACGGCAGTGTTTGCTTCGCGCTCGACTTGGAGGGGGCACTGCCGTGCCCCCAGATATACGGCAACTGTATTGTATTCGGAGCAAATAAAAAAGCAAACTATAGGGAAACTTATCAAAAACGATGTCAAAATATAAATATAAAAAATAGAGTGTGTGCTTAAGACCGCACGGCAGAAGTGAAAGCTTCATATCAGCCTCATTCGCAGCCGAAGAAATGTGTGTGCGGTGCCTTCTCGCTCGGGTACACTCGGCGGTCCCGAGTTCGCCCGATCGAGCCTTTCACCTCAGAGCGTGACGGATAAGCCTCACTTACAGTCCACACGAAAAAATGTATGTGCAGTGCGCCAAAAGAAGTTTTCACTTCAATTGTAAAAAAAGCAAACGTATAAAAACTTATGGCCCTCCAGATAGCCGCCAACACCTATTGTGATGTATCGACCGGTCGTTCCAGGTGACCTGGCGTCAAGCAGCTGGCGCCTGTCTCCGTCCAGCTCCGGCTACAAGACGCTCAGCCTGCGCAGCACCGACTCCGTCACGCCCTCTCCCACCGGTAACCTCACCTACTCGGCCGCGATACAAACAGATACGCAAATATATCAGATATTGTAACATGAATGTAGATATTGCTTTTGTTAAAAAATCGATAGTTACAAGTTAGAAACTGTTTTATCTTCCTTAACTTACACCAGTGTATAAAAAGATATTTATTATTTATGGAATATTAAAGTGAAGACCTGAAGACAGATTGTCTACAATAACAAAACATTTTGTTTCCGTACCGCACAAAATTTATATTGAAGTCCCACTCGGGTAGTGAATTTGACCGCCGTCATCATTATATTGCAATAAATAAGGCTGATGTTATAAACCTAAAATTCAATGCACGCATTTCTTTTTTTAGCGTCCTGAATTTAGGATGATGATAATGTAACACTCACTTCTGACGGCAGGCGGCGCGAGCCCGGAGCCGACGTCGGAGGCGGGCGCGGGGGCCGGCGCGGGGGGCGGGGCGCTGGTGTGGGCGGTCACTGACCTCTCTGCCGTGCCCGTGGGCGCCGTGGTCATACACCCACAGGTATGAGGTCTCCCTTCCTTCTAAATTTTCGTTTTTCCCCTCCCCCAAAGGGCGATTCTACGTTCGATAGGAGAGGTATCATACTTTGCTTTTGAGTTCTAAGTTATTCCAGAAATGTAACAATGAAAAACTTACTATGTTTTGTGTACCGTACCGACCAGTGGCGTGGGGTTCCTACGTCTCCATTCTAGTCAGCTTCACTTAGCGCTTACTTTTTTAAGACATCCATCCAAATCCCTAACTATTATACAGGCTAGGGCTTCCGTATGAAGATGAACCAGCCTTCGCCACTGACACCAACAGCCCTACCTTATGTAGTTCAAAAATATTGTAGCTTCAACATAGTTTGCCCGAGATGATTATTCGTGTGTGTTACAGACGGGGCGCGCTCTGACCAACCCAGACGGCACCCTGTACCACTTCCACCCCGACAACCCGCCGTCGCTGTACGACGCCGTGGCTCCCGCAGCACACGAGGACAAGGTATGTTTGGTATTGTTAAAGTGAGGTCTCCAAAAGTAAATAAATGTTACTTACTAAAACTTGTTTCATTTCAGGCGGAGACGAACGGCGACAAGAAAAGAGGCAAATTAGAGAAACAGCACTCCTTCATAGACCACGGCAAGTACATAAAAGAGTAGTTCCTAACAACAAAAATACGTTTCTTTTCACGTACTTCGAAACCCTAAAAACTAAGTACGTTCCTAGGTTTGTAGGGTAGGGAACAAGTGGGGATGAAAAGTATTTTTTTTCATTCTACCCCATTGTCTGGGGTATCGTGGAATATGTCTTTTGAAATAAAGGCAAGGTTTCATACATGACTTTCTACAAAGTCAACCATTTTCGAGTAATCCGCCTCCAAAGTGGCTTACATTATATAAGAAATAGAAATTTTTTACTTTCCATACTTTCCATGCTCTTTAGGAAAATTATTTAGAGCGATCTGGGACACCGACATTTGAAGTAATTTAACGAAAACCTCTTCGGCGGATCATCGCGTTACGGAACCTGTCTTATGTCCCGTTTCAATAATCTATCTACCAATGGCTGTGTTCGGCGGAAGTTAAAGCTGTTGTGTCCTTTACAGAGTGTGAGTGCGCGGGGGAGAAGCACAGGAACAAGTGTTGCTGCGACTGCCGCCGTCGCGAGCCCGGCCGCGACCACGCCGAAAAGGTAGTTCTTCGAAGTAAACAGATAAATCAAGTAGCCTTACAAATATCACTAAACTATGCGTTGATTCCATAAACAAGTACCCTTTCTATGATTTCAATAATATTGAAATCATTGCATTTGGGTTTTTCGCCTACGTGACATAAAATTAATATAAATAGTTTTCATATTATAATATGTCCCGATTTTTACAGACCACGTCTAAAGAGATCCAAACTGGCTCGATCCCGAACAGTCCCGCCAAGGGCCGCTACGCAAAACCTCCGACGCCGGACACGAAGACCGAAAAGCCCTACGAACCGAACCAAAGGGCAAACAACCAGCAGGTCTACGACTCACCCAGCCGGTCTTTCGACGGCGCGCAGTACGAATCACCCAAACGAGTAGAGCAGAGATACGAAGTTCAAAACTCTAACTCGCCGAAAACTTTCGAGCCGGCCAATCGGAGGATGACATACGAGGCGACCAATCAGCGCTCGTTCGAAACGACCAATCAGCGGCCGAGTTTCGAAAACCAGCGGTCCTACGATGCGACGCGTCAATTCGCGCCAAAAGAGTGCGACGTGCAGCAATGCTACGTCCAGCCCATGAGAAGCGAAGAGTCGCCTATGGGGGTGCAGAACTATGTGCAAGAGGAGACGAAAACCACACCAGTGCCGCTCGTCGATCACACCATACGTGAGTGTAACCGGTTTATATTATAGATAGAAAAAAACGCCCTTGATTAAATAAATGATCGCTCGATAGTTAGCTATTACCGCCGCTCAAGGCTGTCGCCTTCAATATTGACACGAAAAGAGCTATGACGTCAGTATTTTCGACAATGTGAAAAGGTCACTCAGCCAAGCACAACACGATAAAATTTTATAAATATACTAACTGTCCCGGCCTACTTCGTACCGCCTTAGGATAAAATTTTATGTTGAACTGACAGCAGCGACACCTACCGGGTCCAATTGCAAATCTAAACCATCCTCAAATTCACATGAACACACAAAAAAATTCATTCAAATTGGTTCAGCTGTTTAAGAGGACTTATAACTATATGTGCTGATACATAATTGATTTTTTAATGCTGTACTCTAGGTCCAATGTCGCTGAGCAACATGTCATATCCGATGCTGCAGCAACCGACCTACCCCTACGTCAATCCCTGCAGGATCGTGAGTATAGTTAAACTTAAAAATTAAACACACGAAGAACAATAGAAACATTAGATAAAGATGTCTGTAAATGTTTTAATGGTATTAACATAATACCATTTTTTGTGTAAATGAGAATAAGAGACAAAAACTGTAACTAATAATATAGCAGTTTGAACTCAATAATGACATCCACCTACAACGACAGGAGCCGCAGATGCAGGCGCCGATGTATCAACTGCAACCGGAGGAACCGAAGATGGCGCACGACAACACCTTCCGAATAGGTCAGTCAGTCAATAGATTCAGTATTAATAGATCGCAATGCCATTATCGATAAAAACAAATGAGTCATCGAAGGCGGTATACAAAGGGTGGTGCGACATCGTTATGTTTTTTCATTTGTTATTCATTATTACCCCCGCCTAATAACTGCAAATTAGTGCAATGCTAATTTAGTACATATATCTAAGAGAAATGTGTTTTTGCGCTTTCTCTCTCTGAATTTCTTTAGTGACACAATGGCTACTAAATACACGATCAACAAGAATAATGCGCATCACTATGCTCGCCCATAAGGCTCGCCCCGTATTTCGCTCTCTCTCACTCACAGGTGAGAGAGAGCGAAATACTCGCTTCACCGCTCCGATAATTTATGACCCAAACTGCACGGACAAAATAACTATAAGTAGGCAGGACAAAATATGTTTCAAATTTATACATTTTTGTATAATCCTTACTTTAATAATAATAATAGTAAACGAACCTAGGGTATGATACAATAAGTTGTTGTGTTCTCGCAGACCCGAGCTACCCGTACGCCGCGGACTTCAGCGCGTGCGGCGCCTGCGAGCCGCAGCCGAGACCGTGAGTACCGTTTATTACCTCGTCTTAATGAAAAACATACATTTTATTAAGAAAAAAGTATATTTGTCACATTACAATTAACTGTAGCAACAGTACTGTATTAGGGTCAGTTAATAGTGGTTTTTTTAAAGATACATACATATAATCACGCTTCTTTCCCGTAGGGGTAGACAGAGACCACTTCTTTCCACTTGCTACGATCCTTACACACTTGTTTCGCTTCGTTCACTTTTATTCCTACCATCCATTCCTCCTTTTACATTCAACGTAGCGAAGCGGCTCTCCATGGGCCACTTTTCGCCTCCGCGAGAACGACACGTGATGTGTGGCAAACCACATCGCCGCCATTTTAGATAATTAAATTATTTTTATGATTATCCAATCCACGGATTGGCGGAGAGGGTAGGAATAGGGAAAGGGAAGGATAGGTGGTGTGGAAAGGAAGATTGGTAAGTTAGTGGGAATTAGGAAATGTAGGATATTACCGCCCAGGAGGACAAGGGATAGGACAGTAATAGCTAGGGTTTCATTCACTACACAAAAACATGCACGTTTCATATGACATCAGTCATACACTGCACTTCGTAACTGAAATATACTAACTCTAACAACGACAGGTGTAACTTGTTGTGTAATGTATAAAGATCAATTAGCTACCTTAAAAGTGCAGTACCATTTATACAATTTTACGTGGTAGAGCCATGCTTCGGCACGAATGGGCCGGCTCGACCGGAGAAATACCACGGGCTCACAGAAAACCGGCGTGAAACAGCGTTTGCGCTGTGTTTCGCCGAGTGTGTGAGTTTACCGGAGGCCCAATCCCCTACCCTATTCCCTTCCCTACCCTCCCCTATTACCCTAATCCCTCTAAAAAGGCCGGCAACGCTCTTGCAGCTCTTCTGATGCTGCGAGTGTCCATGGGCGACGGAAGTTGCTTTCCATCAGGTGACCCGTTTGCTCGTTTGCCCCCATATTTCATTAAAAAAAACCATGTCGTGTATAGTTTCGTTTCATTGAGAATTGACACTTCCACAACGTATTTAGGGTGCAAGAGCATAGTTCGGTATCATAAAACTCTATATACTTATTGCTCTTACTTACAGGTACACGGTGCCGTACGGCGTGGAGATGGGCGCGCAGTACCTGCCCAACGTGCTGCTGCCGCCCGCGCCGCCCGCGCAGCCGCAGCACTACCCGGTCAGTCTTTGTACTACTGTTATTTGGAGGTCAATGAGAATCGGTTTTCGAGGCCGTAGTGCTCGATGAAACCCACACACCATGAAGCCCACATAATATAAAGTGTTATAAATATTACTGTATAAATAAAAATTGAGTTTTTTTCAGCAATACCAAGAGGCGCTGCAATGGGGCGGGCTGCAGCCGCCGCTGCCGATCAGCCCGGCCGCGCCCAAGCTGATGCTGCACGACGTGTACCCGCTCGTGTACCCCCCGCTCTACCACAACCAGCCCTACGGCGTCGTCTACCCCGCCGCGCCCCTGCAGCAGGTGAGACGGAGACACGAGACATCTGCCATCTCACTTTCACGCACAATGCGTCAGACATGAACAGATACAATTTCATACCTTCAAATCTATTGCCACGTGAGCTCCGTATTGTAATCTCGTCGCGTCGTGGTCTATTGATACATTACTAGCAATGAAAAATGAATATACCCTCAACATATCTATGGTTGTGGGTATCTCTGGTGGATAAAATTCGTAATGATGTCATTCGCCAGAGAACTTCACCGATGTTGCTCAACGAATTGCTAGTGGCGTGTCAACATACAACATTATGTCTTTATCGACTGTATTTTACTAACCTAGCGCCCAATCTGTGCGTTTCAGATGATCCCGCAGCCGTACCCGCTGTGCCAGCCCGTGTACCCGGTGGCGGAGAAGCCGGCGGAGCGGCGGCCCAGCTACCCCAAGCGCGGCTCCCTGCCCGGCTCGCAGCGCGCCACGCCGCAGGCCGACGAGCGCGCCGAGCCCGATATAGCGGTCTCTGATTGTTTACTGACTTTCCTGTTATTCGTTGCGTAGTTTAAAATATCCCAGAGTACATACACGGGAAGTAGTTTTTTTACAAAAAAGGTGATATAATAATTAATTTGTACTCTCGTTGACTTATCTGTTAAAGTGTTATAATGTCTTCAAAGTGCCAACGACACTCGTTATCTACTGTGGAACATACCGAATCAAAGTAGTGTCAATTTAGTTGCATGAACAAGATTTATGCGAAATGTACCAGAAGGCTCGTCCTTACTTTAAAATTATTGTGTACAGGTTAAGATACAGCAGATCAAAGAACAGATGGCGCAAGTGAGCACGCGCGATCGGCAATGGGAGCGGCCGCGGCGCCGCAACAGCGGCAGCGGGCTGCTCGGCAGCTACCCCGCGCCCGTCGCCGCCCGCCAGCTCGGGTCAGTAGCTACGTGTATATCGGGAGCCCAATTCGCACGCGCCACCGGCAGTGGGAGCGGCCCGCCAGCTCGGGTCAGTAGCTACGTGTATATCGGGAGCCCAATTCGCACGCGCCACCGGCAGTGGGAGCGGCCCGCCAGCTCGGGTCAGTAGCTACGTGTATATCGGGAGCCCAATTCGCACGCGCCACCGGCAGTGGGAGCGGCCCGCCAGCTCGGGTCAGTAGCTACGTGTATATCGGGAGCCCAATTCGCACGCGCCACCGGCAGTGGGAGCGGCCCGCCAGCTCGGGTCAGTAGCTACGTGTATATCGGGAGCCCAGTTCACACGCGCGACCGGCAGTGGTCCTGCATTAGTTGCGAAGCCTATTTGATGCAGACAAACAAAATATATGTCTTATTTATAATATTAGTGTAGAAGTGCAGATTTGCTACACTGTGTTCGAAGCTAGTAACAAACGAACTGAAGCTCAATTTTGGTAACAATTTGTGATCATAATCCTGTTTCGTTTCGTGCGCTGTCACATTGACGCGTCTATCGCGAGCGAGCGTGACAGCGCGCATACAGAAGCAGGATTGTGACTGTTCCTGCGGGATTCGTCGATCATTCTGCGCGTGCGATGTCGTGGGAAACATCTCGTGGTAACTAAATAAATAATTTCTACTACTGAATATAATCAAATAAGTTGTTTACTATTTCCAGACGCAGCCCGAGCGAGGAGGCGCAGCTGAGCTCGGCGGCGCGCGCCATCGTCAACTCCATCCGCAACATGCAGGCCAAGAGCAACACCTGTCAGTATCTATTCTATATAAACTTCTCTGTCGGTTGCCTATTACTTTAGTAAATAGCTCTAAAACATCCTGCTGTTATTTGGTGTCACTGGAAAACTTAATTTTGAATTAATTTACTGACACACAGTGGTGAAGTCTGGTTCTCTTTCATAGGGAAGCCCTAGCCTGTATAATAGGTAGGGATTTAGATGAGGGTCTTCAAAAGGTAAGTGGTGAGTGAATCCGATAGGAAAGTTATAGGAACCCCTCGCCACTGCTAACACATACGTAATGTTCACACAGCAGCAACAGCCTCCGTGATTTTGTGATAAGAGCTTGGCTCTCGCCTCGGAGGTCGTGGGTTCGATTCCCGCATTGGAACAACAAAAAATGTTGTTTTCAAGTTTGGTTAGGACAATGCAGGCTGATCCAGGTGATCAGCCTTGTGTAAAAAGTCGGTCCTGCGCCTGATCTCTCGCCAGTCGTGTCGGTCATCCTTCCCACTGGGTTACGAGAGTAAAGGAAAAGGGTGCTCTTGTGTACTGCGCACACACTTGGGCACTATAAAATTACTCTTGCGTAACTGGCCTGGTTTCAATGAAACCGGTCACTGAAATCGGTGTGGGGAGTTATTATTATTGTTAATAATGTTCACAGATCCAGACCGTCGTGGCCCGGAGCCGCGCGAGCAGTACCGGCGGCCGCGCGCGCCCGCTCCCGCCCCCGCCCCCGCGCCCGCGCCCGCTACCGCGCCGCCCGTAGACCGCCCGCGCCGTGCCTACAACCCGCTCGTCACCTACCGCCCGCCCTACCTACTGCGCCAGGTACACACCGCGCGAAATGACTCCTCCTCCTCCGTCCTCACTCGACGTAATGAAATCTTTCATCTATGATCTAATACATAGTACACGTCTTACAGGTTCATTCATCATTTAAAATACAATTTTCATCACTTCACAAAACGAATTGAAAAATATAAAATGTACACCTAGCGCCGTCTGCGTATTAAACCGTACTTTATAATGTTGAGTTGTTATATGTATGAGTAGTTTCCCATATATGGCGTCTCGATGTCCTAAATATGACGCGTCCTGCGTAACGTGACCTTAATATTTAACTTTGAACGCGCCTAAAGAAGTATCACTTCAAAATGAAATGAATAAGTGTGTGTTGTTCCAGATGTCCCCGGGCACGTGGTGTCGCCGGTCGCCGGGCGCCGTCACACCCGGTATGTACTCACTAAACAAGATACCTCTCTTCATAATAATGTCAGACAGGGGACTGTGCTTAAGTCTTTTGCCTGTTTTGTCATAGACGTATATATGTTACAGCCAAAGTAATAAATCCGGATATTATATATACTATCCAGCCATTATTTATAATGTCTACTCAATTTAGACAAAGTGATAAATGACACAGAATTAATCACATTGACTGGCAATTTTATATAATATCTTCGAAGAATTGGATAAAGTAATAAAAAAGTAGGTACAGGTAAAGATTATAAAATTGTATTTCAATCTGCCTTTATATAATAATAATTATAATGTTTATTATAATTATTATAATAACATTGTCATAGATACAATTTTATTGTGATCTATATAAAGTAATTTAACTTTATGAAATTATTTTTTTTATAATAATTTTACCCTTTTTAGGGTTCCGTAATACTTAAGTAACCCTTATAGTTTCGCTCTGTCCGTCTGTCTGTCCGCGCCTCTAGCTCCTGTAATTATGAAATAAATTGATGAAATTTTGTGCAGTTATAGATTGTGTATAGATCACAGTTTCGGGATCATAAAAAAATAATAATTTCATATTTTAGGGGTGGCTCTCCATATATGTGAAGTGGGGATGAAAAATATTTTTTCACTCAACCCCATCGTGTGGAGTATCGTAGAATAGGTCTTTTAAAATAAAGGCAAGGTTTCATACGTTACTTTTTTATAAAGTTGACCATTTTCGAGTAATCGGCCTCCAAACTAGTTTGTAAGTTGGTCCCCCCCCCTAGCATTTTTAAACTCTAGGAGATAGAAACTTGCAAATTTTCATGCTGATAGATCATACTAAAAACTCTTTAGGAAAATTATTGTGATCGAAATCGGATAGTAACTTTTGGAGTAATTAAAAAAAAAGCATATTACGCATTTATAGTTACGGAACTCTCCTTACACATGTCCTGACATGCTCTTGGTAAGGTTTTAGTGATATATGTAAAATTATTAACTAACGTTTTAAATAAACAATCGAATATATAATTATTGAATACGCGCCAAGCTTCCATTAGGTATTGTATAGTTGTAAAAATAAGATGACGATGATGATTACTGTAAGTTACATAGTGGCATATTATGCTTGCAGTTCTTTGAACTCAGTTCTTAAGTTTGAATTTGAATGCCGAAATTTTCAAACGCGTATATTTAAAGACTGAGGAGTTCTGATCAAAGCTTATGTGATCATCAGGTCACCACTTTAGTGAAAACGGGAGTTTTCCCGAAACGAAAGTGAAAAGACATGCAGAACTTCCGCGGAAGCGGAAGCAGATGCAGAGTTCTGTTGCATCACTAAGTTGAATCGTGTTTATTACTTTAGCTAACTTTGGCCCGCTATTATGAATAATATCCGGACAAAGTGATTAATTTATCACATTATCTAGACAATATAGTTATTATATATAATGACCAGTCATTATGTATAATAGCTATTTAATCACATTGACTGTAACATATATATTATAGACGAGGTATGTTGTGTTTAAGTAGCCCATGGAGAGCCGCTTCGCTACGTTGAATGTAAGAGGAGGAATGGATGGTATAAATGAAAGTGGACGAAACGAAACAATTATGTAAGGATCGTAGCAAGTGGAAAGAAGTGGTCTCTGCCTACCCCTACGGGAAAGAGGCGTGATTATATGTATGTATGTAGGTATGTTGTTGAGACAAAAACTTTCCCCACTTAAATGGCCCCACTTTTAGCATTGTTTGGGCAGGTCAGGTCATTTTGACATTTAACGTATGGTGAAAACGAGATGGCGTAACTTTTTCTTGTATGAAGATTTGTTCTGTCAAATGTACGTCATAATCATAACCTATCTTTAGTTTGAAATCTTTGTGTTTTATAATCTGAGCGAAGATGAAATATGTATTTAAATAATAATAAAAAACACAGTAGTTTGCCTATTTATCTGTATAATACAATAACTATACTAATTTCAGTTATGAACCACCACCAGCCCCGGCGCCCGCATCCCGACTCGCGTAATGGCCGCCGCTAAACACACACACAAACATATCCAAATGGGTACTTATAATATGTTCGTTACCACTCGCTTTAAGTTTATGTGTTGTAGTTTATTAACGTTAAGCGGACCGACCGGCGTGGCGGACAGGTGCAATAAATACAGACCACAGTAGATTACATACTTGAGTGTTGAAATATTTTGAAATTTAAATATTATATTAGTCGTAAAATATATATTTTAATGCAATTTCCTATTTAAAGATTACTGATACTTTAAGTATATTATATTTATTTCACTCAAATGTTTTCAATCGCTACGCTTGTCGCTCCGCTCGCAAAATATGCCATATTATACTGATTAAATACTTCAATACTTTTTAAATTGTTTTCATGGACTTTTGTTTTACTAAAATGTATTTTTTATTTATCTTAGTAGGCCGTATTTGGTTACTTACACTATTCTGAGGGTCAACGTGACTTAACCCTGAACATATTTTTTTGAACTTAACGCTCGATAAATTGTATTTATACGGGCGCGCCGTTTCAGTATAGTTTCAAGTTGATTATGTTAACTTGAAATTCTATTATGGTGGATTTTTTTTCAAACTTGCACTATTCAGGCAAGCCTTCATAAACTTTACAAGCTATACTTCACAATTCAACCCCCCCAAAATATTACATTTTCAAAATCATATCACTACAAGAATAATTTAAAAGTAACATAAAAACAACTGTAGATATTTCTCTCGACTATTTTTGATCGAAAATAGATGAGAGTATAATTTATCAAGTCGAACTATTAAAGACCATTAAGTTCATTAAAACAATTGCCATGATTCAATTTCAACCGGAGTCGCACAATTTACGCCCGAAATTAATAACGTATCTAAAATCTTAGATTGATTTCAATTTTAGACTCTCAAACAAAAAATTACGAAAAATTTACGTGAAGTTAATCCTAGCATCGTTTGAAATGTATTGAAATCTTGATCTCAGATAGCTAAAATGAGATTAATTTCATGGGGTAGGAGGAACACACTTAATTTTCCTCCGTGGTTAAGAGGATGTACTCGCTTTACCCTCATCCCATCTGATCATTAATAGTGATTTTAAACAAAAAAATATATATACCAAACGCATTAAAAACCAATAAATGAGTTTCAAACGCTCAAAACAGATTCACACTTGTACCGAAGCTACCGATATAAGATCTCATGAGAACAGAGCTAGTCATTTGGTATAACACCCCGTATTTAGTTAATTGTTATAGAGTTACCGAAAGTCAGCCAAGAGCAAGATTTATTTTACAATAAGTGTCGAGGTGAGGAAGCTAAGGACAATCACAAAATGTAACTTGGTTACTTAATTATTATTTAAGTTATTATTTTCCCCCTGTATGCGATTTGAGTTTTAGCAAGTAAGAATATTCTTAGTTACCAAAACAATAAGTAATATTCTGTAACGACGCACAAAAATATATTATGTGGTAATATAATATATTACGACATGGGGGAAAACAAATACATATTTTATTAAATGTGTCAAGAAAGTTGTAATAGAGCCAATAAGATGCAACATACCATGTAAAAAGAGAAATTTTTGCCCTGATTAAAAATAATCAAGAAAGTTGTTTAATCATAGTATTTGTAAAACATTATTTCTAATGATCAAAAAACATCTCCCCATTTATTCTTCACTACTGGCAAAGATAACAAATTGACAAAAATATGAAAATACCGCGCATGCCTACTACGGATTAATGGAAAATGTGAAACCCGGCAAAATCCTTACATATTATTATTAACTACTAATAGTTACACTATGAATTGTAAACCTAAACAAAGTTTGTTTAAAATTTGTGTAATTTTATTGACAGGTAGATAAATGTGAAGTTAAGTAATTTATTTTATGTTATTTATTAAAAAGTTTTAAACTGAGAATATTTTGTCTAATCGTACAACTAACACGCGGAAGATTTCTTTAATATTTAAAACGTACTGTTAATAAAGTATTGGCTGTATAAACCTACGCTTGCAGTAACGGTAGTGTCTGTCCCTAATCGACTACTTTTGTTGATGATGTTGTTTACTCGTGATTGGATCAATAGTTGTCGTACCTAGTTCCTGCGAGTGCCGGTCCTGTCCGATAGGGCGGACGGACACGCGAGTTTTTAGACGTTTTAGTTGTTTAATTGGCTTCCAAGGTTTGCACTTCACAAAAACACACTACGTTATGCTTTGTTGCGTTAGTTTTATCCTTCTTAAGATACTGTTTCACCGGCGGAGCGGCGCAGACACACGCCACAAACGAAACACACTGTTACTAACGACTATGTACCGTAGAGGTGACGTCATAATTTATCTTGTACAGAGCTGTTACATTTAAAGATGCTTTCTAACGGTTTATTATTTTTGTATATTCTTTGTGTTTTATTGAGAGTGTTATATGTTAAAAGTAAAATATATTTTATACTGCAATAAAGAAATATATAGGTGTTATACATTACATAGATGCTGATTTAATTTGTTTTCCGTCCACGAGGTAGGCGATGTGTCTGCGCAGCTCGAGCCTTTCTTGGACGAACCCAAAATGTCGAAATGATAGATCCGTCTGTCAACATATTATGGCAATGTCCTGTAGATTAAATAATTTGTATGGAGGTTTATTGTAACATGTAGAGTATATCATTGTTAATATTAAAGATTTTAGCGTACACCGTGTTTTATTTACTACCGCCTTGACTAGCAGCGAAATATTTGCTGCTATGTATTGTATGTATTTTCAATATGCTCTTAGATAAAAATCTACAACCTTTACTGATGGTGATTTCTAAGGTTTTTTAAATAACTAATTAAATACTAAATACTAATTATATAAATTAAAAACAGAGGAACTATAACTATAGCAGGTTATATAACTATAGCTATAGCAGGCATATTATAGCAAACTTTTATGCTATAATATTTTTAGCTTAAAAGTTAAAAAAGCATCCATAAAATTAATTTTAGTTGCCATTTTATTTACTTTTCGCTGCTTCAAAGTGTTGTTTACGTTAGTAATTTAATATTATATTCTTTGATAGTGTCGTTTACAAATTAATCTGAAGCTTGAAGCTATTTCAAAGCGCCATCTGTAGTAGTGATGTAACGAATATTCGCATTCGCGAATATTCGCACATTTTTGTATATTCGCATTCGCAAAATTTTTGCGAATGTTTTGCGAATATGAATATTAGAAAACAAAAGCAAATGTGCGAGTTTCTTACGCCGGTTCTTCTTGCCGGGCTAGTTTCCGAACCGGTGGTAGGCATCATTTAGGACAATTATATTATATAATATATCATAACCTACATGGAAATAAAATTTTTAGTTAAGTTTGAGTGAGAGGAGCGGAATGAATGACGCTTTATTTAGATCATAGATGAGTTCGTATGAACTCGGCAATACTCGGAAGATACGAACGTAACGAACCCATAACGAATCTTGTCCGAACGCGACTGCCGCCAAGTCATATTCAAATTGGCGCCAAATATGAACAAAAACTAAATATTCGCATTCGCATTCGCGAATGTCGGTAGCAGATATTCGCATTCGCATTCGCGAATGCTAAAAAAGAGACATTCGTTACATCACTAATCTGTAGGCATTTAATAGGATAACACGAAATAAGTTTATGCTTTTTAGTACTAGATGTTGCTAATATATCCAAAAGTATTATCCATTGGCGTAAAGAGCAATACACAAAATAAGTTTATATTACTTAGCACTAGATGTCATTAATACGGTAACTTTAACATAAAATCACGTAAAATCGTCAATTTTTTCTTTGACTTAGCAGTACGAGTAATTAATTTATAATACTCAACACTAGAGAAAATAAAAGTACCATCGTCTGCTTCGAAACACATTTTTATTTACACTACTCAACATTAAATGTCACACTAGAGTATTAAAAAAAGTTTATATGTTTTATATCTTTTTTTTATAAATCAGTAATAGGTTAACTCAGGATTTAAGTTATGATTAAGTTTTATTGTAAGTTATTGCTTTTGACTTTCCACTTTGCTTATTTAATTAGTTATTTATTAGTGAAAACTTGTTATTGGCTCTTTGTTTTCTATTATTAAAGTTATTGTTATTATTTGTTAGCTGTAATTTGTCCAAATAAAATAAAAAATTTAAGTTGCTTTTTTTAATATTTAATACCTATGTATAACTATTTTGCACAAAATTTTCAAACAATAGTCAATAGATGTTACCTTTTGATTTGAATAACTAAAAAAATAATGCACTAAGCACTTTACTATGGTTTTTACTGTGCCATATTCTTTGCAAATAAATGAATTTGAATTTAATTATTTATTTAATTTTTTTTTTTTAAATCCACCTCGTGAAATTTTGTTTAATTCAATACCTTCATAAGATGGAATAATATGACAGCATTGTACGACGTACGTGCCCCTTTTAAGATTATTATATAATAATGTGAAACATCGAATTCATCCGTACCGTACGTGCCGCATCTTTTCAGCACGTACAGTGCAAGGTTTGATACAATTGCATGTAGGTAGTTAGGTACAACGACTTCCAAAAATTTACATTACGAAATTACGCAACAACCGTACATTTTGCCGTGATAAAAAGAAGCCTGTACATAAATCATAAAGCCTATAAGTGGTTTACCACTAAGTACCATACCAATTTTCATTTTCACATCCAATTCAATTGTTCCAAAGGCTTTGGGTGTGAACATACCCACATAAATACTTTTTCGCGATAGAAAGTGGCATATTAGTTAATCCAGAACCTTATCTATTAATTATATCAAATTTTATCAAAATCCATTCTGTAGTTTTTGCGTGATAACAAAATAACGAACATTTTTTTCATTTTTAGTGTTCCATCATACTCAAGGAACCCTTACAGTTTCGCTCTGTTCGTCTGTCTGTCTGCTCTCCTAGCTTCTGTAATTAGGAATATAAATAAATGGAATTTTGTATAGTTACATAATGTGTAGGTATAGATCTCAGTTTAAGCGTAATAAAATAGTAATAATTTTATGTGGTTCGCCACCCATCACGTCTCGTTTCTCGCGGAGGCGAAAAGCGGACCATGGAGAGACGCTTGGCTACGTTGAATGTAAGAGGAGGAATGGATGGTAAGAATGAAAGTGGACGAAGCGAAAGATGTATGTAAGGATCGTAACAAGTGGAAAGAAGTGGTCTCTGCCTACCCCTACGGGAAAGAGGCGGTCCTGCCTACCCCTACGGGAAAAAGGCGTGATTATATGTATGTATGTATGTAATTTTATATTTTAGGGGTAGCTCTCCGTAGCGAGCTACACTCAGATCATAGAGATGATAGATGCTGCTGATGCTGAATGCTGTATGCTGATACTGTTCTGATAGGTTGATGCAGATATAGGGAATAAATGATAAACCCCGTTTGGTGCGTAATAACGAACTGTAGGTATTTACTGTCAATGGTACTGATAAAATTAATATGTTACAAATATGCTTATCTAAGATGTACGCGCGGATATACGCGAGGCGCACGAGTGCAATCACACATTGACCCGTACACATACATGTAAAGTGGGGACGAAAAATATTTTTTCAGTCTACCCCATCGTATGGGGTGTCGTTGATTTGGTATTTTAAAATAAAAGCAACGTTTACTATAGGTAGTAAGAGTTAGAAACTTGTAATTTTCCATGCTGATAGATCATGCTGAATACTCTTTAGGAAAATTAGAATTATTTAGAACGGAATTGGTCAGTAGCTTTTAAAGTAATTTGAAAAAAAACGAAACCCTCCTTAGTAGACGGGTCTGGATAAGTTTTGAGGGTGCAAAAATTCTAAAGTCTTTTATTTTTTGCATATAGTTTCCGGACCTTCTTCTTAGTCTAAAACTTGATTTTGTGCCATTTTGGATTGCTGCGTTTGTAGCAATTTAGGTTTTTGTGTCTTTCATGGATATTGGCCCGAAAGTCAATTAAAGCTAAAAATTTTACTTTCACGATATTAAGGAAAGAGTAACCGATGCACATATGCAGTTTGAGTCGTATCCAACCAGGGGTTTCCTGGTATTCGGCTACTATATAAAACATGGTCCCACCAGGCCCACAACTATTCTAATGTCTGACAAATCTTAAAAAACTGTTCAGAGTGTTAATATTATCTGAGTCTGTAAGAAAGATGTGCCACATTCGGCAATTTCGTATAAAGATATTCCATTTTTTTTCCTCAAACTCGCTATAAAAACTACTAATGAAACTTTCAGTTAGTAGAGTTTATATCTATATGATGATTAAGGTGTTACAAAACACTTTATATAAGTTTAACCATGATTATCCGCGAGAATTTTTTATTAGAATGTAAAAAACCAACTTTTCTCATGTATCAATGGCGAATACGGGGTGCGGGCCTCTCGCCACGCGGGGAGGGGCCCAAGTTTCGTATTAATACGACAAAATGAAATGACAATTTATGTGACAACTTGACAAGTAATAATATTCTAATTATGCGAAATTTATAATTTCAATTTTAAATTTATTTCATGTTTAATGATGCCAAGACGAGACCATAATATTATGACTCGCCAATAAAAAATGTCTTCAGATCTCGTCTAGAACCTTCTGACTCCACTCTACGTTCTCTAACTCTATAAAGCTTGAATTTATAAACTCGTAAAGTAGAAAATAGGCTTAAGATAAAAAATATTTTAGTCACTGTTCATAGCTTTTCTGTTAGAGAACACAATGTTCTGGCACAACGACGACGCTCGAATATTGCTAATGTGGGGTGTGCCTTATACAAAAGCTCATGAAGTAATGAAACGGCCAAGCTATGCATTTTGACTCATTAGACGGATCGCGCTAGCTGTGTTTTAGTGGGAAGTGGAAAAATTCTAATGTTGCTGAATTTTTTCTGTACCTATATGTAGTTGATAGAGTAGTCCCTAGGGAATTAATAATTAAGTCTTGTACCATGTCTGCCTATTGCCTTTTCAGCAATTCGATTATTTGTGGTTAATTTTTTCGTGGCTGCGTAACGTGAGACTTTAAAAAAATAAAAAGTCAAGGAGTGTTCCCAAAAAGGCAAGCAAAGTTTAAAATTGATGTAAATCAAAGGTCAGTTATACAAAAAACAAAATAACTTAAAGATAAAAAAAATCATAGATTCTAATACTACTTACTGTACCTACGCGGGCGGAGCTGCGGGAATCAGCTAGTTTTAACATAAAATTAACAAGCAATAATAAATAAATATAAATTCAAAAATAAAAAACCTTTTATTTCCAGTTTCACTAATTAATGCTTTTTATAATACTAATTAAAAATTATAATAAAATTACAAATTAAATTAAGACTAACGTTAGGTATTATGAATCAATTATTTTATAAGACTAACATTATTATAAATTAATGCTAAACATAGTAAACATATATCGAAAAGCAGTACCTTGGATCGGTCCACATTCGCATAGTGCTCTGATGTTTCACTAGGCTCGACTTGGCGGGGCCCTGCCGTGCCCCTAGATACCTATAAAATTGACAACGGGATGAATAACAATATAATATACAAATATTATTTTGTTGGTTTGTAAAATGTATTTAATTATATAAATTATTACAATCAATTAATAACCTAATAAATAAGCCCTTAACCACGAGTATTAGAAATATGTATTCAGCAACCTACGTATAAAATTCATTCGTTGAAATAATTTATTTATTTTTTATTAAATAATACTATATTATATACAATAAATATGATGTAGCTGAAGAGACTATTCGGTTAAACGACTAATTTCAAGAACTAAAATTAGGTATTTGAAATTGTAATTTTTTTGGTGTTAGATAACCGAAGTTTCATGTGGAAGCCTATTGCATATCAAATTTTATTGTGCATTTATGTATTGTATAAAATCAGGCGACAATTACATTCAGCATCGTCATTCGTGCTACGCAAACAAAGTTGCGAGCAAAAGCAAGTTTAAAATTTGTAATCGCTGTAAAATGCAAAATATATAAAAATTTTGAAATACATAGTCGATCGAATGACATTTTATCACACACATTTACGTATATGTGTAATGTGTATGTTGTAGTGCGAATATTCCACAATACTTCGACCGCATATTATAATAATATTATTTTTGCATTTTATTATTTAAACGCTCTATGAAAAGGGCACAAACTTGAAATATAGATTCTTTATCAGAGGCGAAGGGTTCCTATAACTCCATTCCTATCGGCTTCCCTTGTCACTTACCTTTTGCAAACCTTCATAGAAATCCCTACCTATTATACAGGCTCCGGCTTCCCTATTAAGGAGAAGCAGCCTTCGCCACTGTTCTTTATGACTTACTATTTATTGAATATGTGAACTTTATTTAACGATTATGTGTTTTTGGAGCGCTTTTAGCTTAGGGAAACTAAAAAACTTAATTTCTCGAATCGCAGTCGCTTAATGTGGCACAAAATTTGGAATTAGGCCTATTAGTTGTTTATCACACTAGAATTTTTGCCGGTACTATTTTCAAAAAATGACCCTAAGTCATTTTTTACTGGACGAAAACGACGCAAATTAAGTCTCCATACTCTGGAAGCTGTCCCAGTTAAGATACCATTAATATTTTAAACTTTAAATCAATATTGCCACTTTTATAGCCATATAAAAAAATCAACCACAAATAATGGAATTGCTGAAAACGCAGTGGGCAGAAATGGCACAAAACTTAATGATAAGCTCCCCAGGGACTACTTTATCAACACACAAAAATTCAGCGACTTTAGGATTTTTTCCACTTACCACCTCGAATACGCCTAGCGCGACCCGTCTATTAGATAATATGTCCTGACATACTCTTTGTTAGGTTTTTTTATGTCAAACCATTATTGTGCACATGTCGGAGTCCGGCCCTGACACTCACACCAAACAACAGTCACTTGATTAACACTCGTGCCGTCCCGCTCCAACCCGCGCGCACGCCGCGACTGTCCCGCTCGCACGCCGCCGCAAAACAACGCTGAAATAGTCTTAAATTAATATCATTACGCTCCGGTTTTTATTTAAGTGACTGTTTATTTGTGCTGATTAAACTGCGAATACTCAATTACCAGTTTAATCAGAGGGACAATTCTGCTAAATAAAACCTGCCTTAATACAATTACAATCGATACGCTAAAACGCTCAAACGGTGTTTTTATGAACGTTAAACCAACGTGAATCGCGCTATGATTGGTCGAAACGTCATAAAATCCGTTCATTGTAACATGTTGCTTCACTTACAATCCAATCAAAGTAAAATGAAAGTCTACTAAGTACGAGAATTGAGGTTCAGGGCTTTAATGCGTATCATTTCGAGAATATTTTTTATAAAAACTATAATCCGACTACGCAAATGAGATAGCCTATGTTACCTGGACTATTATTGCAAATCTATTGATACCTAATTTATTAAAATCGGTTCAGTAGTTTAGGCGCTACTTTAGTACAAATATACTTACATAGACCGCCAAAATCATTACCGTTCCTTTTTCACCGCAGTCAATTAAAAACTGCCATCATTATAAAGTGCTTCATCGAAATAACGATATGGAAATTAATTACAGCAATAGATATTGTACGCTCTACGCAGTATTTGTATTCGCTTGTGAAAACCGGACAAGAGCGAGTCGGAATCGCCCACCGAAGGGTTCCGTCAAAGAAATAACATTATAAATACTTCAGGAATCTCGTGGGTACTAAATTTGTACGAAATAAACTTTAAAAATAACTAAAAAAAAATTTGACACTTTTTATTTTATATAAGAAATTATGCTTCGTAAAAAATAAAAATGTGTTCGGATTTCTAAAATGCGCACATCCAGCCCTTTCATATGATACCCATTACCCATTTGACCCAGTAGCTTTTCAGTTCAAAGTTCATAAACCATAAAAATATGTTTGGTTTGAAAACAGTTGAAAATATAACTTAAGTACTTCCTTTTTTTAAGGTTCGTAGACTGCTACGCGATTCTCGTAGCGGTCTACGGTTCTTTTTAAAGACTTCCTTTTTATTAGTTTAAACTAATTAAACTAAGCGAAGTGTGTTTTTAGTTTAACCATATAATAATTTCACTATACGAAGACCCCACATTGACAAGGCACCAGTAAATCCAATCTAACATCGGAACTGATATTTATTATAGCTCAAGTTAAATTATAAAAGCAAGTAAACATCCTCAAAATAATAATTGAAATAAGCAAATCGTATAGGGGATAATGTTAATAATATGTTCTCGTATATGAGAGCAGTTAGTCGACGTAACTGGCAGTTAGCGACGTCAGCTCCTAGTCGGAGAGCCGACACAATCAGAACAAATGCCGCGCACGTTACGGCCCTTAATCTCGACCCCGCCACGTGTAGTCCAGGAGTCTGCTGATATTTCATATACAGCCCGTTTTTTTTTTTTTTTTTTAATAAATAAAAACTTGTTTCACAACGCACAAAATGTCTAAATACTACTAAACCAAATTTCATCATAAGTAGTTACTGCGTGAAAGAGTAACAAATAATAGTAATAAGATTTATTTACAGTGTAGAAAGTCAATTACAATATAATACCATATTGACGACCTCTGTGTCAGTGTTCAGCGCGTGGGTGCTCAAGCCGGCGGTTGCGGGTTCGTATCCCGCCGAAGGAACAAAAAGTTTTTCTGTGTTCCTGGGTCATGGATGTGTATTAATATTAAATATGTATATAATATAGTAAAAATCTTAAATACATTTAATACTTTTATACTATACATATTATGTATAGTATAAAAGTATTAAATGTACTTCCCGTTTAACACAAGTTCTTCGGATACTTAGGACGGGGCCAGATTGACGTGGTGTGAAGCGTCCATAGATATTATTATTATTATTCGCGAGCGGAACCGTAGTAAAAAGCTAGTAATTAAATAAAACTCAAGAACTTTTTAAAGAAAACATTATTGCAGGGCCCGATATACCCGAGTCCCGACGTGAGAGCGATCAAAATATGACGTGAGAACTAGAACGGTAGTCTCCTGAACTACGCCAGCTCGGAGGGCGGGCGGCTAATTGCGCGGGGCGGGCGGCCGCGGCTGCTGGTGCTCAGCGCTACTCGGCGCCTAATTAGAACATTACCGTGAGCCTAGCGCGCACACCCGGCTTACTCCGACTTTGCAAAAAATAGTTTCCTTCGTTTATTATAATAGTAAATAGAATCAGGCGTTACTTTGCGGAAATCCATAGCATACAATTTAAATAATATTATATCTAGCAATATCCCGCGAAAACATACCCACAACCTGCAAGCAAAAAACATAAAATGTTTATTTGTTACAGACATTCCTGAATCATTACACACTATATTACGAGTAGGTATAAGGTTTGGTAAAATCAACTACGGATATTTTGGGCAATAGGGAATATGCACGTAATTTTTTTATTTTTTTATATAGATCTATCTTGTTTGGTAAATCGTATGGTAAAATCAGTTTTTTGATACCATTAAAAATAACTAAGATATGAACGTTTAAAGAAGTCTATTAGACAGAGAGATCGGACGTCACATAACACGACTTTCATAGAGAGTTCATACTAAATTTCGTTTTGCTAGAATGAGATAGATTACAAACTTTGACCGCTCATATCTTGCTCATTTATCAACAGATATTAAAATTTTTTTCGCCTTTTCCTTTATTTTTCAGTCTAGTATCATATTATTATGTTTTGAGCTATTTTTAAATTTTATGTATATTCCCAATTGATTGGGCTCGTTGTACTGGAAAAAAAATTCTTCCTTTATATGGCGAGTTTGCGTTGAGCGGAGATTCTCCCATTACATTATGAGATATTTTTTTTACTTCGAGTATGACAATAATTTTTTTGCCAAAAAGTATTTATATGAGCAGTAGATCATATGCCTAAAATATCCGGAGTTGCTTTTACCAAACTTTATATTATAGTAAACAGGTTGACTGTTGTTATGTTTTGTTGGTATGTTATTAATATGATATCAAATTGACATTTGCATTGTGAATGCCGTCATTATATACTAATAATTTATGAGAAGACTACTTGTTTATGAATTAGATTCCCTGATAGTACAAAAAACAACTTTTGAGTTTATACTTTCAGCTAAAGTAACGTGTATTGTAATTTGTTTCTAAGATGTACTATATTTTTTACATTTTAGCAATAATTAATATTTGTTTGAATAACTATTTGACATAATCTCATATAATAATAATCGGCAAACGAAAACTTTCTCAGCGAGCAATTATTATTATTTACTAGCTTTTGCCCGTGTTAATACACCCGTATCCCACGGGAACACTGTACTTTTTCCGTTTAAAATGAAGCTTATGTTTTATTATTCCAGAGCCTAAACTACAACCATTTCAAATTTTATCATATTCCGTTCAGTAGTTTTTGCGTGAAAATGTAACAAACATCCATCCATCCATTCTCACAAACTTTCGCATTTATAAAAGTAGTAAGATTTTTGATAAGACTTACTAGTAATTTAGTTGAATGACAACATTAAACTATTGCGATATTACGCTCAAACATCACAGAAACATAAAAATGTATTTTGTTTCTGGGAGTCCGGGCCTGCGGCCCATCCAATTAGCGATGAGATTAAAGATATGCCCGGGGAGCCATTACCGTACAAATTACAGCTCCGCCGCCCGCTCCGCCCAACGCGGCGCGGGCGGCAGGCGGCAGCGGGAGCGAGGGCAGACGCGACAGCGACGACCAACAGATTGAGTGCGAACAAAGCCAGCATAAGCACTGAGGTTGGCTACTAATACTACTTCTATTTTACACTCGTAATACCTACGAGCTTGCCTATCTACTTTGCTTATGAGGGTACCTATTGGTTGGCTTAGGTACTAGATATAGGTGTAGTTTTTGGGGTTAAACTTGTAGATATACTCGTAAACTTTCAATGTACGGGTGTACAATTTGTTGTGGAAGTTACGTAATTGCGAAGGCGGAAACGCAGCGTCATTTCAACTCTATTCTATTACACCTATCATCTACAACAGCAACCTAACTACACACTGATACAGTTCCTACACTAATACATCTACATCGCCACCTACTAGGATTTTGCATTTTATTCTTGCTTATAACTTCTATACATATTTCAGAGTTGCCCCTTTGGGGACATCAAATTGCCCCATTGTCAAACATTTTATTGCGGTCTGGACTGGTTTTTTATGGATTTTAGACCATGTCCTTTTGTGACACTAATCTTTGTTCGTTCATTCCTCGCATCGCGTTTAGACTCGTTTTCATACACAATAGTCATATATAAAACATTATTCTCGCTTCCACCAGTGACTTGTTCCATGCGCCGCTCGTTTCATCCCGTTAATTGTTTTAATTGCGCCTACTTACCGTCTATGTATTGTAGCGGGCTATGTGCCCCGGTCGGGACTGTTTGTATCGACTGTGATATGACAGTTACTAATCCGTGGTACTTTATGCGTTTGCTACTGTTTGCTCAGCTAGTAGCGACTATTTACTTGGTTATATTATTAAGACGCCTTCTATTTCTCAAGATAAAGGATATATTGTCAAGAAACAAAGGCATAATTCGCCTTTGCCTACCAATGATTCTCTATTGTATTTTTTTAATGTGTTTATATAACACTAGCGCAGCTCCACGTAAATACAGTATCCCACGGGAACACTGTACTTATTTAGGATAAAAAGTATCATATGTTTTAATTCAGAGCTGAAACTACTACCATAACAAACATCGAAATCCGTTTAGTAGTTTTTGCTTAAAAGTTTAACAAACTTCCATCCATCCATCCTCATAAACTTTCACATTTATATTAGAAAGTAGGATTAAAAACTTAGAACAATTGATAATATAACATCCGTCACACAGTCACAGAGGCAGAGGTCATAAACCGTTTTGAAGTCGGCACGGTGTAGTGTCATTTCGACGCTCCATGGGCAAATTAAGTAAATTTAGATTTACTGAGAGTATAAGGCCTAAGAGTATAAGTTTTTCAGTCATGCGGTGTGTTCGAGGCTTGTACTATTGAGTAGCGAGTTTCCTATTTGTTTGTAACAATAAAACTCATAAATGAACCATAAATAAGTAAACCCGCGGTCCACAGCCAGCGTATAATACGGTGGTGGACAAATATTATCAACTGCGGCTTTCAGTGCGGGCGACGGCGGGCGACGGGCGGCGGCGGGCGGCTGACGACGGCGGGCGGCGGCGGGCGAGGGGCGGCGATAACGCGTGTTTGCGCTCGCTTTATTGCCTAAATAACCACTTACTGTCCACTAATGCACGAGTAGTACATCCAGGATTCGTCTGTGATTAATATGCTACAAAAACATAAAACATTTACCCCCCATTTACCCTGCAAACCGACGACCTTCTTCAGTTTACGTTCAAATAAAATTTTAAAAAATTATCGCCGATGGGGCGACGAGCAGAATGATCGCTTAATGTTGAGCAATTACCAACACTTTGAAACTTTTAGCCGTTAAAATAAGTGCGCTCTTTTCTTGAAGATTTATTTGTGGCATCAGTAAGAAAAGTTTTCAGACGACGATTTTAGTTTTGCCAGACAGGGTTGTGCGTTGTAGACTTTGTGGAATTTTGATGGTAGAGTATATTTGACTTCATCAAGTGAATCATACTATGAAACATCAACTTTTGAAGAGGTTTGTCTCACAGTAACTTCTAATACTTCTCTTAATTAACAATCAAGCAATTTTATTATGTGTACCATTTTACGCATTTCTATTGAATACTGTCAAAATTGTTAGAAGTTCCTGTAAGAGCAACTTCTTCAAAAGTTGATGTTTCATAGTACGATTCACTAAATGTGGCCATGTTAATGCCATGCAAATCGTATTTCATATTAAATTTATGGTGTTCCAATAACAGTACATTGACAGACAAACGGTCACAACATACGATACACTGTTATTTAATTTCCCTCCGTATTAGATTGCGGTCAGCGCGCGACCACTTAGTGTCAATTAGCCGATAGCCGATATCGATGGTGGTCGGTATCGGCTATCGGCTATCGGCTACCGTGCATTAAATACTTTCAATAAACACCACTCGCCAAATACACTCTCCGTTAATAATGATAACGGATTATTGGTTAGCTGCTGCTGTTCAAATGTTTGATAATACTCCTATATGAACTGAACTAGAGTGCATTTATATTATACTGGATATTGCCCGCGACTTCGTGTGCGCAGAAGTTAATTTCGCAGAAACCGTACATTTTTCCGCGACAAAAAGTAGCCTATGTCCTTCCCTGTAGTCTACTCTACATCTGTGCCAAATTTCATCAAAATCGGTTCAGTAGTTTCGGAGCCTATTCGATGCAAACAAACAAACAAACTTTTCCTCTTTATTATATTATATAGTATAGATTGGTAGATTAGCTGGTTTGTTGACTTCGTTTACGTAGAAGTAACGGAAACGGAACACTATTATTTTAAACGGAACCCTAAAATAAAAGTAGCTTAAGTTACTCCTTATAATATCAGCGTGTGTGTCTCGTGAAAATCGATCCAGTCATTTCAGAGATTAGCCGGATTGTTTTTTATTGTATGAACCGTAAAAAGTATATTATACTATAATTGTATGTATTTAGTATAAAGCTATTAATTTGAAATTACAAACAGACACTTCAATTTTAATTATTTATATATATAAGCAAACTGGACACAAAGAAATTTTCCATATTATATGATAGTCGATTTTTTTAGATATTGGCATATATTAGCTGTATGTACCTATTTACTATGTGGCAGTGGCGAAGGCTGGTTTCCTTCATAGCGAAGCCCTAGCCTGTATAATAGGTAGAGATTTGGATGAGGGTCTTAAAAAGGTAAGTGGTAAGTGAAGCCGATAGGAAGTAGGTACCCCACGCCACTACATGTGGTATGTGGTGAAACTGCCTAATAAGAAGAGATTTCGTTAAAGCCGGTGTGCATCTTTAGTCTCATGTTTTTTTTTTTGTTTTGTTTTGTAGTAACTTCTACCTAACAGATTTCATTTAAAATTAAAAAAAAATATCCTATGTGTTAATCCAGAGCTTATACTACTACTATACCAAACTTCGTCATAATCCATTCAGTAGTTTTGTCTACTATCCTACTACTAGCTCCGTAGTCTAGTGGGTAGAGCGTTGACTCGAGAGAGTGCAGGTTCGAATCCCAGGTTGTGGCGTGTACCAATGAGACTTTTTCAGATTCCAAGTACATTATACGGACGCTCTAACGGTGAAGGAAAACATCGTGAGGAAACCCGCACATATTTGGCTCCAGACCAAACGTCCCCAGACGTATTGACCAGTCATTCCTCTGGACTAGGCTGACTATGTTGTGAGAATGCCGTATGTAATGCGCTTGGACAACCATACGACATTTAAAAATCAACTGTCCCAGGCACTACATTATTTCAAGAGTCGTTAATTCGCTCGGAGAATACTGTATAAATCATCCATTAACAGATGAAAAGGCCTGTTTTTCTACTACTATTATAAATGTGAACGTTTGTGAGGATGGATGTATGGATAAATGAATGGATGTTTGTTACTCTTTAAAAACTTCAAAATGGATTTCAAATGAAATTTGGTATGGTAGTGATTTAGGTTCTGGATTAAATCTTAGGCTAATTAATCTTTTTATCCCGAAAAACGACGAGGGCAGAGCCGCGGGAAAAAGCAAGTACTAACTTATAATGAATTTATAATTGTAGTAGGTATTCTACCTTTGATTTTATAACAAAATATTAAGTTTAGATAACAGTTGATCAATAGCTCTACATTCGATATAATTAAGAACAAAGTAAGTAAAATGTTAACGATAAACGTTTTTAATAACTATTATTGTGAACTAAATAAGTACTTAAAACTATTTATTCCGTGTTATTTTAATAAAAAAATTACCCCCAAAATATATTCGAATAATCAAAAAAGTACACACAAAAAGCACTGCACAAGTCCAACTTGATACAACTGGAGATTTATTTCAAATTAAATAACCTAACCAAGAGCATGTCAGGACATGTCTAAGGAGGGTTCCGTAACTATAAACGCGTAATATGCCTTTTTTTTAATTACTCCAAAAGTTACTGTCCGATTTGGTTCAAAATAGTTTTCCTAAAGAGTTTTTAGCGTGATCTATCAGCATGGAAATTTTCAAGTTTCTATCTCCTATAGTTTAAAAATGCTAGGGGGGGGACCAACTTACAAAGTACTTTGGAGGCCGATTACTCGAAAATGGTCAACTTTATAAAAAAGTAACATATGAAACCTTGCCTTTATTTTAAAAGACCTATTCTACGATATCCCACACGATGGGATAGAGTGAAAAAATATTTTTCATCCCCACTTCACATGTATGGAGAGCCACCCTTAAAATATAAAATTATTATTTTTTTATGATCCCGAAACCGTGATCTATACACAATCTATAACTGAACCAAATTTCATCAATTTATATTCATAATTACAGGAGCTAGAAGCGCGGACAGACAGACAGACAGACAGACAGACAGACGGACAGAGCGAAACTATAAGGGTTCCTTAAGTATTACGGAACCCTAAAAAGAGGCGTTCGTCAGGGAGACGAAGAAACTACACGACGTGTGCATTATGCCATGTCTATTATACGGATGCCAAACCTGGGCGCTAATGGAACAAATGGCAAACAAAATAAAAGTCTGCCAAAACGGAAAAGAGAGAAGTATATTAGGAGTAAAAAGACGAGTTAGAGTAAAATACAGGAAATTAAGAGAAAAACTAAATAAAAAATGCACAATCGATATACAGACAGTTCAAATTTTTTTTCAAAATTTTTTTTTATTAAACACACATAATAATTTAAACGGAACCCTGAAATAAAAGTAGCTTAAGTTACTCCTTATAACATCAGCGTGTGTGTCTCGTGAAAATCGGTCCAGTCGTTTCAGAGATTAGCCGGATTGTTTTTTATTGTATGAACCGTAAAAAGTATATTATACTATAATTGTATGTATTTAGTATAAAGCTATTAATTTGAAATTACAAACAGACACTTCAATTTTAATTATTTATATATATAAGCAAACTGGACACAAAGAAATTTTCCATATTATATGATGCTCGATTTTTTTAGATATTGGCATATATTAGCTGTATGTACCTATTTACTATGTGGCAGTGGCGAAGGCTGGTTTCCTTCATAGCGAAGCCCTAGCCTGTATAATAGGTAGAGATTTGGATGAGGGTCTTAAAAAGGTAAGTGGTAAGTGAAGCCGATAGGAATAGAGTAGGTACCCCACGCCACTACATGTGGTATGTGGTGAAACTGCCTAATAAGAAGAGATTTCGTTAAAGCCGGTGTGCATCTTTAGTCTCATGTTTTTTTTGTTTGTTTTGTTTTGTAGTAACTTCTACCTAACATATTGCATTTAAAATTAAAAAAAAATATCCTATGTGTTAATCCAGAGCTTATACTACTACTATACCAAACTTCGTCATAATCCGTTCAGTAGTTTTGTCTACTATCCTACTACTAGCTCCGTAGTCTAGTGGGTAGAGCGTTGACTCGAGAGAGTGCAGGTTCGAATCCCAGGTTGTGGCGTGTACCAATGAGACTTTTTCAGATCTCAAGTACATTATACGGACGGAATTTTTTTTTTATTAAACACACATAATAACATACAATAGAATAAACAAGTAATATACATCACATCAATCTAATCCCATGCTAAGTTAAGACTTGTGTTATGGCAATCAGACAGTGGATACACATTTAACAATTTTATACTATGGTATATTATGAGTTATTACACACACTCACACAGACACACACTATACAAACACACTAAAATAGTTTATCACGTAATTATTGTCTTTTTCGGCGACGTGATGCGCGCTTCGTTGGGGAGTCTCCCCCGGAATCTTCGGTAAACTACACCCGACGGCCAGAACGCCTCCACCTCCAGGGTAGCCAAAAGTGTAGTCGGCACTCTTACCACAAAGGAACTGAAGTTCACTTTGTGGCGAGACTGCAGACGCTCAACCCTTAAGGTGTAGGTGGTCTTCTCACGGATGTAGCTGACAACGTCTTCCACCTCCTTGGACCAGTGCAGGCGGGACACGTACAGCTGCGTTGCGGGTACCTCACACCGTAAGCGCAGCTCGGGTACGTAGGGTGCGGTGCGGGTGCCGCGATGGTTGCGGACGGCAGGCTTCCTCTTCTTTCTTCTCTCCACCAGAGTGAAGCCCTCCTCATCGCTTCTCCTGCTCTTGTCCTCGGCCGGTTGAAGAGATTCAGCCTTGCGGCTCTCCTTGGCCTTGGGGCTCTTCTCAGCCTTGGGGCTCTCCATCTCCCCCTTTGATTTCTGTGGGGGTGCGGGGTAAGCAGCTACACTGGCATACTTTTTCTGCTGAGTCGATGGATTCTTCAGCTTCGGCTCGATCGCTAGCGACGAGGCATCGGCGGTTGTTGACCCGTCCAATTCCGCTGACATGGCCAACGACGAGTCAATCTGCGCCCCGCGACGCGTGTTTGCGTAGGCAAACGGATGATCGGGTGACCTACTTAGAGAATTATTACATTTTATTTGCAATAATTCACTTCGCAAATCACAGATGGTATTTTCGGATGCATCCAGTCTACCTCGCATCTCGTCCAGCTCTGCCTTCATGGTGTTAAACTTTCTCAGCAGGCTGGAGACGTCGACGTGATCCAAGGTAACCACCGGCAGCTTGTGGAGATTCTTAGCCACAAAGGCCGGTACGGCCACGGGATCCGTCTGCTTCAACAGGGTGATGATGTCCTGTAAGCTGCGTTCGCCCCCATCTCTTCTTCTTGATGGTAACATCTGCGCGGTCTTGCCAAGCGCTTCATACAGCATCAGCTTGG
Organism: Glaucopsyche alexis; assembly: GCA_905404095.1. Classification (NCBI taxonomy): domain Eukaryota; kingdom Metazoa; phylum Arthropoda; class Insecta; order Lepidoptera; family Lycaenidae; genus Glaucopsyche; species Glaucopsyche alexis. The sequence continues at coordinate 29,863,397 of FR990047.1, forward strand.
CCTTGCAAATCTCCTCGTTGGTATAGGTGGACTTGCAGAGCTGCACGATGCCGTCCTCGTCCATGGTGTTGATGACGTGTTGGATAAACGCCAGCAACTCATTCGCAATGAGCGCCATGGTGACGTAGCGGCGGTGAGCCGCTACTCACGAAATATTAAATATTATTTAATATTTGCAACATGTGCCGATTCGCGGAGCGCGACCGCTTGCTAGCGCTCTACGCACGACGGAATTAAAATGGCGATGGACGGGAATGGGCTTAGAGAAAGTAAAGAAGTGGACAAGTGGACAAAAATCATAACAGAATGGCCGAGAGGAAGCAGGAGGAGGTAGAGGAATACAAACTAAAAGATGGGAAGATGACTTTAAGAAAATAGCCAGTACACTTTGGATGCGAGTGGCTCAAGACTTTTATATATGCTTGGAATTCTTTAGAGGAGGTCTTTGTCGAGGGACAAGCTGTTGAGAACATACAACCATTTGCCGACAGATAGTTAAACATTTATATTGTATAGAATTTATATCTTAGTATTTAGGCAAGAAATCATACTTACATGCTGCATTTGTAAAAACAGCAATAAAGGCTATTTTATTTTTTATTTATTATTTGCAGCAAGGATGTTAAAATCGTGCTGTTTAAGGCATGCTGTTTGAGCATGTACACGTGCCATCTGTGGATATCATTCAGGCAGAAGTCTATGTGTCGTCGCGGAGATGCAGTGCGTCGGGAATTTTCGCGGAGGCGGGGGTTCCTGACTTCTTTGAAATTATGAGATCTCGAGTTACTGTATTCTGGCATAGGCTGCGCCGTTCCAGCAATGAGATACTCGCGGCTGTTTCGGGTGACTAGGTACTACAATAGTCCAATGAACAAGGAGTGGATCTCTGTCCACATGGACCAGAATGAGAAATGACCCAATGTGATGATGACTGGGCACCCCCTAGTATACAGTGTCGACAGTTGATGTTAATATTATTACCAAATTTATTATTTTATTATATTATTACTATAGGTATATGCCTAAAATACAGACTTTTTATTTTCTTATTACTTACTAGCGTACCGCCCCGGCTTCGCACGGGTACAATACTGATTAGATACTACAGAATGTCGCCCAACGCAACGGGCCGTGCAGCAGAAATCGTAATATTTTAATTTCGCCATAACTTCAAAACCAAACGTCCAATTTTAATCATTCAAAGACCAAATATTATCTACATAAACTGTACTTAGTGATGAAATAATTTATTTTGATAAGGATTAATAGCATGAGCAAAATAAACGCGTTTAAATGTAGTCCAAAAAATTTCAAGATTTCTAAATTAAAAAAATGGTTGTTGTGCCTCACTCGACATAGATAGGTATAGTGTGCCGCGGACATTTTTGTAGATATTTATAAGATCTACAATTAATTAGAACATTATATGGTTCTATCTTTTACAGTTTAGGCAGCGTACGCAAAATAAGTAACTGTTATGGTTGATTTTTTACACTTTGTGTCCGAAAAACCCAAATATCTTACGGAACCCTATTTTTTTCTAAAATAAAATTTAGCCTATGTTACTCGTGGATAATGTAGCTTTCGAATGGTGAAAGAATTTTTGAAATCGGTCCAGTACTTTTTGAGCCTATTCATTACAAACAAACAAACAAACAAAGTTTTCCTCTTTATAATATTAGTGTAGATTATTTACATTATTTTATTAAAAGTAATTTAAAAATAATTAAAAATAATTTGCAACTAAAATGGCGAATCGAATGATTAAAATATTACGGCTGAAAAATTTAATGGTTAGACGACACTCGAGAGAAAAACTATGAGAAAATAATTTAGTTTTTGTGTGCTAGTCAAATATTGATATCCTCTCCGGGCACTCGAGTCCGGCTCCGAAATCTTTGCGTTGCGATAACAGCGCGACGGTTTATCTAAATATGTCGAAATATTAATGCGACGCAAACATGATAAATGTGTATTAAAAACCAAATAATTCACACTTAACTGACACTATCTGACAGGTGTCAAACGTCTGACAGCTGTCAAATGATCGGGAAATTACGGAGTGATTCGAGCGCGTCGCCGTAGAGAGGCTACGGGCCGCGATCTACATGCGTAGCGAAACGCGGTATTGGCTTAAGACGGGTTTCGTTCTAAGATGAGGTCTAGGAAACGGATAAGGCAGAGTCTGTACTCAAACTCAAAGTATTTATTTTTATATCCATAAAGGTTATTAAATAACACTTATAAAATTGTCCTCCATGATGCCTACCACCGGTATGGAAACTAGCCCGTCGAGTAGAACCGGCGTTAGAAACTCGCACGGGGCCACCTTTTAGTAAAAAGATTAGAAAATTGTTCTTGTACTTTTGTGTCGTAGGATTTTATATCACATTCATTCCTTACATCTTTTCATAACTACACTGAAAAATCATAATAGACACCTTTGTTATTTAGTATTATACTTTCATAACCTTAATACCAACAATGTTTATTTCGGTATCGTTTTCTCTAAAAAGGTATTTCTAAATACTATAAACTATACTCTATTTAACTTGAAAACAAATTAAATAAAATTATTTTTACACCTTTATATCATAAAAAATGGGAGTAAGCATTATAAAACTTTTTTTTATATTAGTAGGTATTAACGGAACACAGAATTACAAGCCAGTTTTGCGGGCGTTTTCACTCGCCTGTGGATCAGCGCAGAGGTCTTGCGACACTGTTTAACTTGTTGCTCTGCAAAGGAAATAGTTCGAGATATTTTTTTGTGGAATTTTATCTGATCTTAGATATTGAAAAATCCCCGAATATGTTTTTTTTTATTTATTCAAACGAGCTACTGTCGATTAGTCAATACAGTCGGGACATGGGACGTACGTCCCGGTCCGGGGCAAAAGGTCACATCCTCAAATAATTTCTTCAAGATATTGAACTGAAATACATTTGAATGACAGTAACACAAAGTAAACTTATAGATTAATATTTTTTTGCTTTAATTACAATAATTTTGTAAGTTTACACATCATCTCTTAAAAACACGTTACTTGCGCTAACGTTCTTTTACCGAGGGTCAAGAATAAGATTAATAAAATATATTCTACACAAAAATGATTAGATTACATGTTTACATACTCAATCGAACCAAATATAAACAGTAGAAAATAAATAATTAATACATTTATAAACGTAACCCTTTAGTGCAGCTCCCAGCATGTCCTAGACGTGAGAACTGAGAGCTGAATAATTATCCGGGTTTCCCACACGCGTTATCAGCTAATGTGTGTGCTCTGTGTGTTTGTTTGTGTTGGCGAAATGCGATAACTGGGCCCGTTCACACCGAGGTGCCCAGCTTTGCGCACTTACCTAAGACTATCCGAAGATCTCGGCTAAGGTGCGGCTGTAGTTTGCGACGGTCATTTTGGTTTCACGAGTCATTATAAATTATAATAAAGATCAAAATAAATGTTTTATTAATTTAATTATGGTCAAAAAGAGTATGTTTTTGTTAAATATAGATGTAATAGGTATAGAGAAGCATGTGGACTGCAGGAAACACGGACTCCAAATTTTCATCAGCAAGCCCGAATGGCTGTGTGAAAATATTGTCAATGAACATATGAATTATTATTAACAATGTATTGAAGAATATTTTTAACAACACCAGTTATAGCTGTAATTCAATCTTCATAATTTATTCTGTGAACTAACATGTTTTTAGTCACGAACTCTGTCGTATTTAACCATCATTATTTAAAAATTAGTTGGCGAATCCATGTAGTTTTTTCTTTTAATTTAAATATCAAGATTTTGAATTTATAATATTGTCCTGTGAATTGCCAACGGCTGGTCACCCTGGTGAGAGCAAACGTATAGATTAAACTGACGGTAACAGGTTGTTATTAAACAATACGAATTTAATCATACAGTACAAGTACCTACACCCTTACACGTCACCGTGGATTACTAAATAATATAATTTTTGCACGCTGAAATGTACTGTTTGACAGCTAGGTATTTGTATGGAGTGAAAGAGCTTTTGTGCAATAAATCAAACGAGATAGAGACGGGAAATCAAATAAAGTAATCATTATTGTCACGAATTCTGCCTCATGCATAATATCAAAACACGTGAAAACTTGAGGAGATTTTTTATTTATGGTCTTTCCAAACTCTATTTTCAATATTGTTGGATTACTCAGATTATTTTTAATCAATTTAAAGCGATTATATACGTTTTCTTTTGGCAGTTTTAAACAAACAAAATAAGCTACATGATAAGAGCAGAAAAATTATCTTAAAGAAAATTTTGCTTATCCAAAAATCATATTTTAACCAATTTTTAGATAAAGAAGCACTCTATTTGTGTTATTTGTTAGTTTTGTAGGATATGGTTTTATTTGGTTGCAGTATATATACCGAAAACCATTCAATTTATGGCAAATTTGTAAACACCATTAAAGGAAAACATGCCACTATATTTTCTCCTATAATGCAAAAATAATATGTAGTACCATAGGTATTACCATAGGTAATACCATAGGTTATGCGCGAGTTTCTTACGCAGGTTCTTCTCGCCGGGTTAGTTCCCGAACCGGTGGTAGGCATCATGTATACCGACGTTTAAAAAGAGTATGATAATACTTACTTTGAATAAATAAAATTGTTTTTGATTTTGATTAGTTATAGTGCCTTCATAAATATGCATTTAAATGGCATTATTGAAGTCCCTATGGCCAACATAACTAGCTCTTGTATTGATCTAAGTCCTAAAATGTACGTACCTATCTACCTACCCTTGTAATTGTTTAATCCTAAATTCAAAGATTTATATAATCTAGATACTGAATTGATTAAAATTAAGAGTACCGCCCGCCTGCAGCTCCGCCCGCGTAAATAATGTATCCCACGGGAACACTAATAAAAAGTTCCCAGAGCCAAAACGACTACCATACCAAATCATTGTAGGTTTTTAAGTGATAGAGTCAGAAACATGAATCCATTCATAGTTTATCCACGCAAATTTTCATATTTATTTACTATGATTTGATGTTTAAAGGAAACAAAGTTGTCATACCTACCTTGTACTAAGATTAATGATTATATTTGAATGTAATAAAGGTTGTGCCGCAACAGTGTTTGGTGGAACGAAAATCCAACCCACGAGAACCGTACATCTGACCAGAATACGAAGTAGTATTATATATCTACCTGCTCTATATTCAAATATGCAAAAGTAAACATTTAATATTTTCGACTCTGGGTTTTCTTGTTTGGTTGTCCATACCATTTGGATACCGTGTCCCTTTATTAGATAAAATATGTGTTTTATGGAATCGATCGGAAAACGATAAGCGATTTCGATTAAGTAGTAGCCACTCGCAACACTAGAGGTGTTACAAGTTGCGTTACCGGTCTTAAAAACCCGCAATCTCTTGTGCCTCTAGTAACCACAGTGAGCGTTATTTCACGCCGGTTTTCTGTGAGGCCGTGACTCGTGGTATATCCCTCATAACAGAAAACAATGCTCTCCAAGTAAATAACATTAAAGTAAGACCATATTTTATGCGTCTATAAATTAAATGGAAGACAAATAACACAAAACGATAGAAACGAAAATCACTTAAATTACCAGCATTATAAACCAGTAAGTAATCCGTTTCATTTGCTCGGCTTAACTTTATTCCTGCCGAGTATCGTCTATAAATATGTCAAAAGAAACAAGTCTTCCCTCCTGCTCAGCCCCGAACGAACAGTCCACCCGTCCCGCTCGCCCGCCGGCGGGATTGGTGTAAAAACTTGTGCCCCTCCCCGTCATTATAAGACAATGTGGAAAAAAGAAAAGTATATTGTCATCTCTCTTGTTCGTTCGGAAACGTGTCCAAACGTTATTTTGAGTAGACATTTCTTGGTTTAATTAAATTATTTTATTCCGTCGTTATTTGATTAAAATCGTAGAGTGGATTTAACTGACTACGAACACATTTTAATTTACTTTGCGTTATCGAGTTAGGCAAGAGTTAGGCAGAAATAGTCCGCCATTAGGTGAAAGTAGGTAAGGGTCCAAAGGGTGACTCTTTGTATAGTTTTAAATACGTGGCCTAATAACGCAATAACTGAATCACAAAACGTGTAAAAATGTAAAAAGTTACATTTTTACCTATTACTTAAGTGGGAGAATGGACAATAGACATAACATTGAAGAATCTATTTATAAGTATAATAGTGGTATAGATAGAATGAAGCATAATAACAGTCCTAAATGGTCATACAACGTATTACTATCGTATAAAAACATTATTAAATAGTCAATAAAAAGTAGTCATTTTTATGATTAAGTCCCATTAGCTTACTATCTAATGGGACCTTAATCAGTAATGCCAAGTGGTAGATCACATTACTGATACAATAATTTATGATAGGTAAATAAAATAAATAATTAGGTACTCTATCGGATACTCTTTGCATATAAATCGCAGAGGATAGGTACCGAAATTTCAAACGAAGCACATTTAAATGTACTAAGTTACCCATTGTTTAAATAGCACATCCAGCGCGGCGGTTAAACACTCAAAAGACACTCATGCGTGAATTTATCTGTATCGTTGGAGCGAGACAGCGCCACGTGGAGCGAGAGGGAGCGAAGTAGGAGGAGCCGTAACGACCATTTTTAAACGACCTCTCAAAGTTAACAAAGTTCTGTTTAAGTGGGTATTGTGATGGATCTAATAGTATCGGTCGAGCACCGCCCCGCGCCGTGTCACACACGCGGCGATATGGGACGATAATGGGTGATACGGCGATAATAAAATAATTCAGTTGTTAGCTCCCACTCGCCCGCGCCGGGACGAGTTTCCGAACGCACTCGCCCGCGCGCCTTCCGAAAGTGATTTCAGTTTCAGTGCGAAGTGTTTTTCAATGTTTTTATAATTTAGGTAAGGTTTTACTACTTTTTGTGTTGATCATAAAAAATAAATTAATTTTAAAAACTATTTTAATTCTTAGGTACTTTCTAATACCAATAAAATATACCTAAAGTAAAATTTCACCCGGGCTCGGTTTAAAAGCTTTTCTTCCTCTAAAACTTATTAAATTTTAACATTCTCTACTTGTTTGAGTATTCTGTACCGTTGATGTACGTAGATCGGTGTACAGATAAGTTAATAAAACTAAATAATAAAGTTATAGGTTACCTGGTTTGTGGTTAATTGCGAGTTTTAAAATGGAGATTGTAGGTACCAAACCAAAATAGGCAATGTTTGGTAGAGTCGGATGTCTCTATTCCATACATTCCACTGAATACTTAGTTACCTATACAATATTTTATTTCTTTATGATAGCTTCTAATATATCAAAGCCTAGATGTTGCCCGCTACTTAGTGCGCGCAAAAGGAAAACGTAAATTTTTCCGCGATAAAATGTATCATATTATGTCCTTTCAATTGTCTAGGTAGGTACTCTGTATCCGTGCCAAATTTCATCAATCTCGGCCCAGTATCCTATGCAAACAAACAAGCAATAAAATCTTTCCTCCTCATAATATTAATAGAATAATAATAAAAACGTAGATTAGGTAGACGTGTAGATTTAGGTAGATATAAATAAAGAAGGTGCAGGAAAATGTCGTCGGAAAACTCCAGCAATTTTGTAATTCACCTGGCAGAGATCTTAAGTCTTGACAGTTGACTGTACCTAAATGTATTGTAGCTTCAGTGATGATTCGCTACTATTATGTAGTTTTATCTAATATAGGTAGGTACTTAATTTGAGTAGAATTTTGAATATTTGATAGTGGTTTAAGCCACTGAAGATTTGTTTATTTGGGCCTTTAGTCTACATGCATTTGATGATTTCGACGGCAAAGTTTAAAATCAAAAATGTATGTACGATTTGACTTCACTACATGTCGCTTGCGATGCCTTTAGTCAAATCCCATACATTTTGTTTTCGAACTTCGTCGTTAAACTTATCAGATGCATCTTGACTAAAGGCCATGTATAATTATTGTAATTTGTAACGAATACCTTACATACTACATTTTATTTATTATTCCAAAAACCGTGCCTACTTACCTAAGTTTCCGGAGGATAAATTATAAGTACCTACTTAATGTAAGTATAGTTTTTATTTTTACCGTGAACACGAAGACAGCAAACATTTAGTTATGAATTTAGTATTTTAGTGAATACAAACCTTTAGCTAAGATGCCATCGCTAATTAGTAATTACAATGACGAAGTTAGTAATCAGAAAATATCTATGGTATTGACGTAAGACGTCACCTAGCGAACGTTATGCCAATCCTATATATTTTCAATTTCGAAGATCGTCATTGTAATTAACGATGGCATGTTGGCTATTAGCCCTCTGTTTCGTGAGCAAGCGATATATTCACAATTGAATGCAATTGCCATCGAATTTCGAGTTTCGTGAATTTATGGAGCTATAAATTGTTCCATCGCCGGCGTCCACGGACTTGGGTAATAATTAACAACTTGCTAGAGCGTAGAGCACTCTTTCCCAAGGTGGACGATAACGCCCCCCTGTGGGCGCTGGAAACCTAGAAGGGGGCGTTAAAGGGCTCAGAAAATATTGGGGGGCGCTGATGTGAGCAGTATTATTATTGCACAATGTTGTATATTGGTTAAGTTTGAATAGACAAAAGATATCCAGGCGAGAATGATATTATGTTATTGAGGTTTTCGAGGTAAAAAATGGGGGGAGGGGGGGGGGGTGCTACAAAATAACTGATTTTCAAAGTGGGCGTTAGACGAAATATGTTTGGGAACCTCTGGCGTAGAGTATAGAATGGTATAGATATAGACTATACGTAGATTATTATATTCTGTTTGTTCTTTAGAATAAATAGAATAGAATAAATAGCAGATAACTAGAGTGTAGATAACTGCACTGTGTCATTGGGGTTTCGCCAAAATTATTTGTTATTAATTAGCTGTTAATATCACGGATACTTCACATTAAGATTAAAGTGTATTACATAGTACTAATTGTATAAAATTTTCTTCCGTGTTGATTGGTACCTAATAATCATTTGATATGGCCTATGGGGTTTCATTCAATAAGTATGAATAAAGAGAAGTTGTGTATTTGGTTACACAACTTCTCTTTATCCCATCATGCCATGGCATGGCTATCATTTAATAATGGCTGTTTCGCGGAAAATAGCGCTAACAAAAAACGTAAGCAAAATGGCGACCGCGAGCATTAAAGGAGCAAAATGGCGGATTATGTTAGCGGTATTGTACCTAGTTAGCAAACGTGTCCTGGCCGATAATCTGTTATTTTTTTACCACCGCCGCCAATCCGCTAATTAATAGTTAATTTACATTCAATATAATATTATTAATTACGTGACCGCTATTTTCAGCGTGTATAATATCATGGACCAATAAAACTAGTTTTATTGGTCCATGATATTATTAAACAAATGAAAATACCAGCAATAATTAAATTTGGTGAGTCCATAAACACAATATTGATAACCGATGAGTCAGATCACTCCAGCAGAGATAATAATGCATTATTAATAAAACGATAATCTCTACTTTATTAAAATCTGATTCAGGTGCTCGAGTAATTTCATTATTTTTCTATTAACTTTTATTGTGTAAGCTGATAAAATAACAGTGTAACTTTTGTATGATGATAGACTTAACTAAAAACGAAATTTACAACGTATATAAGTAGGGTAGCCTGTTATACCTTAGCCAGTTTTCAGTTTCTACTTACGCGATATTTATTCCAATTCGACTAACTGTACTTATGCCATGTTTGCATATTTTCGTAGGTGGACTATTTGGGTATATCTCACTCAGATATGAGAAATGTACATAAGACGCTTACATGGATTTACGACGTTTAAAAAAGTTCTAAAAGTAGTTAAGTAGCTAAGGTACAACATAACCGATGTACAACCGCCCGCGCTAGTACCTATATGTACTAAAGAAAACTATGAATTTTAATATTTTAACTATGTCTAGTGACATATTATTTAACAAAGAAATTATAGCATTAGTATAAATATTTAACAAGATTGACAGAACGCATAATACACAAACATTTGAACTTATACTTAAACATAAAATACTACCACTTTTTTCATTCATACATTTGCTAGAGGCCAAGGAAGGTACAATCGATCGACACAGGTAAAAGGTACCTACAACCCTATGTCATCATGAACAAACAGTGGAAAAATTTTATGCATTGAATTTATATGATTATAATAACACGTTTACAGCTATCAAACTTTTAATAGTAGTAAAAATAAAACATTTGTCATGTTCAAAAGTCGAGAAAATCAAGGACTGGTCTGAACGGCCTCTACACAGCGTGTCCCGACACCTATATCGGAGCCTTTAGTGGTAAAAAATATGGAATTTTTATCGACAAATTGCCCCTCAAATTTTATTTTTCTCTCACGTTTGTAAAATGGCAGCCATTTTATTTTTTTTGTAACCAAGACCCGGGCTCCCGTACTAATTCGACCACCACTACTCATGTAAATGTCCTAGGAACATAAAAAATGTCTCATTTGATAGCTAAATATGTGGACAATAATTCACAATTAAAATTTTTTAATTTTCTTTATACAGAAAAACAAAAAAATGTAATTAAAAAAAAAATATAAAGATTTGTTTTTGGTAATTTTTTAAATTATGAGCTTTTTGTGAAAAATCTAGGCTATTAACCTGCTTGTTTTTTGCAGGTTAATAGCCTAGATTTTTCACAAAAAGCAAATAATTTAAAAAATTACCAAAAAAAATCTTTATATTTTTTTTTTATTTACATTTTTTTGTTTTTCTGTATAAAGAAAATTAAAAAATTTTAATTGTGAATTATTGTCCACATATTTAGCTATCAAATGAGATATTTTTTATGTTCCTAGGACATTTACATGAGTAGTGGTGGTCGAATTAGTACGGGAGCCCGGGTCTTGGTTACAAAAAAAATAAAATGGCTGCCATTTTACAAACGTGAGAGAAAAATAAAATTTGAGGGGCAATTTGTCGATAAAAAATTCCATATTTTTTACCACTAAAGGCTCCGATATAGGTGTCGGGACACGCTGTATAAGATGGTCGGTAGAGACGTAGCGAACACCCTATGCATTAGAATTCAAACTAGGAATACTTAGAAAAAACCAACTGGCCAAGGTACAACTGGTACAACATATTCCCCTACTTTGAAGTCTGAAAATGGACTAAGTTAATAAGCATTTAATTTCCATTGGGAAAGAACAGAAGCAAATACTCTAAGGATGTAATATCACCATTTTCATTGTTATAGGTATGCGGTGAAACATGTCAGCGCTAACCCAGTCGTACCACCACGAACCCGAGGAGAAACCGCTGGAGATCGACCAGGACTCGAACCCCGACCCGAGCAGGTCCAACAGCCCCAAGAACATGAAGTTCTACGATGACAAAACGGTGCTCAACCAGAAGAAATCGTTCTGCATAGACGCGCTTCTGTCGAAGCACATAGAACCAGAGTCGGAGAAGATGACGCAGCAGAAGTACCTGGCGCTGATGAACAAGAACTATATCGCCCGATACGAGAACTACGACACGCAGATAGAGCAGAACACGATAGAGCGGCAGAGGCCGAGCGAGTCGGAGAGCCCGCGGTCGTGCGCGAGCAGCCCCCGGTCCGGCTCACCGGGGTCCGACGACGGGAACCGGTCGGAGAGCTACAGCCCGCCCATCTCGCCCGGCGTGGAGGGCGGAGATGAGTACGATAGCTATAGACCGGGTAAGTTTGGGATATACTACTATTTAGAATGTAGAGTGTTTTTTATGTACAGTCACATGCACTGGTGTTTTTGTGTAATGAAATGAACGAGGAAATGATCAGACGGATCGCCTGATGGTAAGCGACCACCACCACCCATGGACGTTGGACACTCGCACTTGCTGCGTTGTGTTCCTGATATTTAAAATCTCCAACCCCCCTGAGCCTCCGGAGTAGTCTAGCTGAACCGATAGACGTTGACAGCAAACACCTACAGTTTGTACATCCACCTGCATCTAGATATATTAAATTTACATCAACCTCCATCTACTACCTACACCTACAACCCACACCTACTAGCTAAACCTACAACCTACATCTCCCTACAGCCGATGTGTGAAAGATTTATCTATTACTGAGGGTTGAATACTTATTACACTACTAATATCGCTATTAAAAAATGGGGGTTGGTGTTAGAAGGGGAAAATTGTGAGTTATATGTATTTGTTAATGCAAAAACATAACTAATATAAAAAATTACCAAAATTTAAAAAACCGTATTGGAGGAGTGTTGTTACGATCACTGTGACATGAGGATTAAAATATAATATAAGATTCTTGTATCTTTATTGTGTTATGTTATTAATTAAAGCTTGTAGCGGTGGTAGCTTTTTTGTTGACTTTCCGAAAATAGCTTGTTAAGTTTTATTTGGAAATAAAAATTTTCATTTTCATTTTAAAGTACTGCATCTTAGAGATTGTCGACATTTAACATGTTTAAATTTCTTTTATAAAATGTAGTAGTATCTGCTGACTATAGTATCTTATGATAATTAGTTGCCTGTAGTAAAATTTGCAAACGCACCTTTAATAAAACATTAGCACTCCCGGAGTGCCGACAGAAGAAAACGCGCGATACGCCCGCCCCGCCCTACCTCATACCGCATCAGTGTTGATAACAGTATTGCGAGTTCAATGTTTTTTCTTAAATATGCCCAACCCACCTAAAGAAGTTTTCACTGCAGAAATGCTAGATGTTTTAAGAATCACATCTTGCATCCGTTGCGTATGCAATGATGAGAATGTTTGGAGAGTCCTGGCGTGGTCCGAACTCCGAACCGCAGAGCAAACGACGCGCCCAGGTTATGTAGTTAAACAACATACAGGCTAAAGTAATTAGTGGTCGGGAGTCAACACCCAACGTCCTTTAGCTCGTAGCCACGGCCATTTTACTTTTTAGGATTCCGTAGTTCACGTATAGTTTTGTCATATCCATCCGTCCGTTTGGAAGGTAATTCCAAAAGGTTAACGATGAAAAGATGATACTTTACATGGATATGTGTATTCACCACGTCGACAAAGTGCTAAAATAAAATCACGTACCTCCCCTACACGTAAAATTTGATGTTTTTGGAACGAAGTTCCTTACCGCGCGTTGTGAAAGGGGGCTAGATGGAAAAAATTCTTACGAAAATTTGTCACGACACTTTTTTAATTACAAAAGATAATTTTATTTTTTATAAAAATTAAATATTTACGCGTATACATTTATTATATTGATGTATGTTTGTATGTATGTGTGTATGTATGTATGTATGTATGTATGTATGTATGTATGTATGTATGTATATATGTATGTAATGTATGTGTGGATAATATCGGTTCGGATATTGTATTATTATTTATTTTATATATACATGTACAATTGTCTGTCTGTATGTCTTTTTTTTTTGCTATAGTAAGCTATTGTAAGCTGTGCGGCGTCGCATGTTTCTCTGTCTGTCTCTCTCTCTCTTATAGAAAGCAAGCCAGATATTTTCATCCGGAACTTCGTTCCATCCGGGTGTCCCTTGACACCTCTCAAGTTTTTTTTGTCTGTCTGTATGTCTTTTTTTTTTGCTATAGTAAGCTATTGTAAGCTGTAGGGCGTCGCATGTTTCTCTGTCTGTCTCTCTCTCTCTTATAGAAAGCAAGCCAGATATTTTCATCCGGAACTTCGTTCCATCCGGGTGTCCCTTGACACCTCTCAAGTTTTTTTTTCTTCTGTGTACCCCATAGTGTGGGATATTATTATATAAGATTTGGTTAAATCAATTACGGATATTTTGGGTACATGATCTACTGCTTATTATAAAGATGTTTAGGTAAAAAAATATTGTCATACTCGAAGCAAAGAATCATCTCATGTATGGGAGAATCTCCGCTCAACGCAAACTCGCCCATTCTTTTTGAGTACAACAATTATTTTTCTGCCTAAACGTCAGGCAGAGAAATAATTATATAACAAAGAGTATAACAAAGGCAGCAGATGATATTATGCCCGAAGTATCCGTTATTGATTTTACCAAACCTTATGTAGGTGTTTTAAAAATATTGAGAGAGCGCTAAGACGATTATTTAATTTAGGTAAGTATCCGTTTACGCGATATAATAACTGGTGGACCAGTGGTGGACACTATTCTATGCGTGGTCTGACACGCAAGATTCAATCGTTTATACACTTGGCCGGTTTTTACAATAAAAAAACTTTACATTTTGTCGGATTTCTACTAGTTTTAAAATGCCGATAGCTATACTTAAGTAAAACGTTTTTAATCCAAATCTACAACTTTTAAATATATATAGCTTTAGAAAATTATAAGTTTTAAAAGTATAGGTGGTTCTTTCTTTTGCTGGCTAGTGTTATACTAACGTACTGAAATACAACACACATAACTTCTTATCTTATGTGTTGTATTCTACCATTGTGTATAACATACAATAGTGAGTAGAGACAGAAAGTACACAAAATGTTTTGGAATCGGTCGAGCATGAACTTTGTCGGTATTATATTTCTTATTTTCCCACAAATCACAATACTAAGTATTAAAACAAATTTTCCTTACAGGCATCATCCCCAAGCCCGGCCTCCTCCCACAGAACCCGGCTCTCGTCGCCGCACAGTCCGCCGCGTTGTTCAACTACCCGCAACTCCAGCCGGGCGCTCTGCCCCCGGGCGCCCTACCCCCCGGAGCGCCGTCCGCCTTCCACCACCCCGGGGATAGAGTCCTGCACCAGATGCAGCTCGAGTGGCTGGCGAGGACCGGCATGTTCTATCACAGAATACCTGAGTTAGGGGGTGAGTGTTTCTTGCTATTACAGGGTAGGTATATTAAAGTTATCCTATGTACTCATCGGTACAGTTTGTAAAAAAAATAACTTGATTAATTAATTAGGGACATTTTAAGCCTAGTAATCAATTTAATATATCGCAATTCGCAACAATACCTAACTCATAATTATAACTAGCTTTACGTCGCGGATTCGCTCGCGTTATTTCAGTGCAAACTTTGTATTTCCTAAAATCCATGGTTTTTACAAGCTTTTTGTTTTATTCTATCGTCACACAAAAACACTTTGATATTTTGTGTTGATAAGAGAAAAAAATTGATACCTAACTTTGAATATTACTTTTAGAATTAATTCTAGTTTGACTTGAAAAGTGCAGTTGTGCAGTATTTTGCCGTCAGTATACTGTGTGAAGTTCGAGCGACATGTGCGGGGTGTAAACACGGGGGAAGTGTCAACACGCTGTGTGTTTTTGTGTTTAGCCTGTTAGTGATTATGAGGGGCATTATCCAATGGTCAGGGAGTTGCCGGTTCTTTTGTGCGTTTAGCGAGAATGCACCACGCGTTTGCTCTTTTCGGCCTACAGACGGCAATCCTACTAATATTATAAATGTGAATGTTTGTGAGGATGTATGGATGGATGTTTGTTACTCTTTCACGGAAAAACTATTGAACGGATTTTGATGAAATTTGTTTAGGCTCTGGATTATAACATAGGCTACTTTTTATTCCGAAAAATGCAGTGTTCCGGATAAAGCATAGGCTACTTTTTATTCCGAAAAAATGCAGTGTGAAGGGATACTTTGTTTACACGGGCGGAGCCGCGGTCAACAGCTAGTGTAATATAATATATTAATTCTAATACCGTGTGCAAAGATATTAAAATTTTTCTCAACCGATTGCAAAAAGCGTATCGTATTCTCAACCTTGTCCCCGAGTTGGGAACGTTCGTGATTAATAGTGATGAGGTTTTCATAGTTTTTTTTTATACCGAGCCATACAGCCATAGATTTTTTTATATTTAATTATGTAATTTATGCCTTATTTAACCCTATATGTAATTATTCATTGCAAATTACTTATCACTACAATAAAAAAAATCCCCCCCGTCGCGCGTCGTCTGTACCGGCGACAACCAGCAGAAAACCTGTCGCAGTAATTGTGACATGTGGCGCGCGGCGATTACGGCTAAGTACCCCCAACCCAATAACTAAGTACCCCAATAAAAATTAACAGCCCTCCCCTCTGGTGTGGACATAGCTTTACTGCACTAACTAGCGCGCGATGAGATTCAGATAGGGTGGAGACGGACTTTTAAAACTTATTTTTGAGTTAAACTTATTTATGAAGTTAAAAGTGGCGTTGAGAGCGAAATTTCAAATATTTTTATTTTTGTCGTGTCCGTCCGAAGACAGCTTACCTTCCTAACGGTTAGTGCTAGAAAGATGAAACATGGAAACCACGTCGACAAAATAAATTGACGAAAAATATATTTTTGGGGTATCTTTCCGTAATGTGGGGAATGTTTTTTTCTCGTATCATTCTGATTCATGATTCATCTCGGAGTATCATTATAGGTCATTTAAAACATTGAAAGATTAAGAAGATTTTTTGATTATCGTATTCGTGCAAACAGGACTATCGTCTTTTGTGTACCAGGTGGCGCACTATAAAGTAAAACACGTATGGCCGTGGCCATAGTGTAAACATATGACCATGCCAGCTCATTTTTGCTAAAAAAAGGCAGTTTTTTTTGTAAGCTCCGCTTTTAAAGCGTACATTCATTTTTTTTATTTTTTTTTATGAAATATGGGGGCAAACGAGCAAACGGGTCACCTGATGGAAAGCAACTTCCGTCGCCCATGGACACTAGCAGCATCAGAAGAGCTGCAAGTGCGTTGCCGGCCTTTTAAGAGGGAATAGGGTAATAGAGGAGGGTAGGGAAGGGAATAGGGTAGGGGATTGGGCCTCCGGTAAACTCACTCACTCGGCGAAACACAGCGCAAACGCTGTTTCACGCCGGTTTTCTGTGAGCCCGTGGTATTTCTCCGGTCGAGCCGGCCCATTCGTGCCGAAGCATGGCTCTACCACGTAAAGTTTATCAGTAACTTTGCCACAATTAATCTAACGTATTGCTAAATATTCGCAACATTAATATAAATAAACCCGCATAGCCAAGCCCTTATTGGTACAATATAATGGTACGGATAACGGAACCCTTCGTACATGAGTATGACTCGCACTTGGCCGGTCTTCAAGTCACAATGATAGGTGATATCCAGATGATTCATTGTTCATCACTCGATAATAATCCATGTTCAGATCTCACGGCGATAACACACACACAGTTTATCTCAACACTATCTTATGATTGATCTATTTTAGCATCCTTAAAGCCCACTTATTGCTAACAATATTTCGTATTTTAAAGTATAAAATTTTTCATTTTCATAAAATCGCTGCCTTTAGTAGTTAATCCGTAAAATGTACTGTAAGTTACTGTAATTTAAAATAACTGTACCTACTTACACCGTGCAACCTTATACGAGTATTTTGAAAAACAAATACCCCCTTACTAATAAACGCTGTATAAGCTTTGAATAGTTAGTGTTTTGTTCACGTCACACAAGTGACATTTTTAATTCGATAGAAGGAGACAAAACACTGTATAACTATTCAAAGCTTATACAGCGTTTATTAGTAAGGGGGATAGTTTAATTAAAACAAATACAATATGACGATATATATAACAACCATCAGGAATATTATAATTTATAATAAACGTTATAAAAAGCTCTTTCCATACACTAGGGCTGTTGTGAGTGACGATAAGTGATGCGCGGCCATCTGTCGCGTTTAAATAATTAGCCGATACGTTTAGCTAAACGTCCGCGGGTCCTTGGGGAGTTTTATGACATCACATTCGTCCACAAGATTTGCATGTTGCCATTTTCGCGATTTCGGATATATCAGAAAGCCTTTCACATTGTAGTTTAGTCTACAGTTTAGTTTAGTCTAAAGTTTGTCTGTAAAGAGTAAAGATCATACTAGGTAATACCACCAGCCATACCAATGACCATTTGACTAAACAAAAAACTAAACATTTTACAATCTACATAGGTTCTCAATAAACCTTCGTGTCGAGGCTACACACTGTAGGTGTATAATGTCTGTTTAATACACGTAGGTATATTTGGCATTTTATTTAAACCCGTACTGTATAAAATCAAATCAAAATTAAAAAAGTTTTATTTCCATATGGGTTACAAAGTAACGCTTATAGAATTGTCCTTACTTGATGCCTACCACCGGTTCGGGGACTAACCCGGAGAGAAGGCGTAAGAAACTCGCACTTTATATATACGTATAGAGTTTTTATTTTAATTATACATAATAGGTGAAGTCAATAAGCGTCGTAAATCGTAATGACGTAATTACTCCTTACCGTACACAGACAGGAACTCGATAACAAAATTAGCGAGTTTTCCTCCTACGTCCCCCTGCCGCACACAGCCTTCCGACGGTGTGCCGCCATATTGCAAAATACGAAAACATTAAACAATATTTTAATACATAAATAAAGATTTGACTAAAATAATATCCGTAGTATCAAATATTGACAAGTGAACCAAACATTTTATCAAATCACTTTGTCGTTTTAAATGTATGAGGAATCCGCACAGTTAGTTCTACCCGACGGCTAAGCCGAAGGGGAAAGATAATGGCAGTATATATATAATATTATTTATTTATTGAAAAATAAGTAGTTAGGTAAATACAATTAATATAAAAACTTACTATCTAAATACAATACGGTGTGGATTTAATAAAATAAAACAATGGAATAATACACTATAGTCTATACCTACCTACTAGTACCTACGAAGCTAACCTCAGGAGAAAAGCCCACCCCGCAGCATACCGGGCTCAAATGTTCCCATGACGCTAGCCGCATTGCCGCGCTGAATGGCCAGGGAAATATGCTGAACCAGGTATGTCCCGGAGCGGGGGTCGTTGCCACAGTCCCGCAGCCGTCGGCCCAGCTCACGGATCAGACGCTTCGCTTCGTCGCACCAGGGACCACCTGTTTCGACTGCGAAAGGCACGAACAGGTACTGCCGCTCCAGTTCCGCGTACTTAGAGCGCTTATGCCTGGCCGCAGACTCTGCAGCAGAGCCAGCTGTGCGTATGGTGCTGGGAGTGTGTGAGGCGGCGAAGGTGCTCACACACGTGGCATCCCAAAGGAGGCAGCGGCCTTTCCTCCACGGAACCAAAGTGAGACCATCTGGGCGCTTGCCGTCAGTTCGGCTCAAACCAGGGGGCTCAAGCGCACTATAGCGCTATATGTGTATATATATATGTGTGTGTGTAAGAAAGTTTGTTCCAACATAGCGCCTCAACTACTGGTCATATTTTAATAAATGAGGTGTCAATATATTCGTCATAATAGCCTGGGTAACATAGGCTATTTAATTTACGTAGTCGGGTTATAGTTTTTATAACAATTGTAGTTATTCTTTAACAAGTTTAAAAGTCGTCAGTGACATTTAAATCAATACACAATTACCGACTAATGCGATAAGAGTTTTAGCTGAAGGTTTACAAAAACTAATTAGCGAGGACAAAAAGTTAAACGCAGGGCCAAGGGCCCCGGAGGGCCGTAAGCCAATTAACAGGCAGCAATTTGTTCGCACAAACAAAGGGTCTGCGCCCTTGACAAATTAAATCCACGTGTAGGGATGGGCTAAATTCCTGAACTATCATTTTTTCATTTTACTAGCTGTCTAGCTGTTCATTTTCAAAACTGTAGTAAAATTGCTTATTCCACACGAATCTGCAGATAGTTTTAAGAAAAAATCTCGTAATTCTAATCACCAAAAAGTATAATTAAAATGTTTATTTTCAACAATGCTACATGTAAGTTTGCAATATAAAGCGACGAACACAAGCATTTCAAAATTTTTATTACTAGGAATAACACTAAAAGTCAATCCAATAACAATAATAATATCTATGGACGCTTCACACCACGTCATTTGACCCCGTGCTAAGTATCCGAAGAACTTGTGTTACAGGAAAGTATATTTAATACTTTTATACTATACATATATTTGAGATTTTTATGATATTATACACACATTTAATACACATCCATGACCCAGGAACACAGAAAAACTTTTTGTTCCTTCGGCGGGATTCGAACCCGCGACTCCGCTTGAGCACCAACGTGCTGAACCACTCAGCCACAGAGATCGTCGATATTAATCAATCAGTCAATATTATATTGAAAGTATCGATATCGACAAGATATCGGTCGTCTCTAGCTGGGGGCGGCATCGGCAGTTGCCTGAAAAAGGGTATATTTTCGGTAGATTTCAGGAAGGAATCTATTTATACAGGAGCCGGCCAGTCCCGCCGCCCGCGGCCCGCCGTTATTTATGGCTGTGCGCTCAATACTGTCCCCCGAGTACCGAGTACCGAGTACCGACTGTTTACCGTCTTGTGAGCTTGTGAGCTTGTGACTTCCACCAGATGAAGTGATTTCCGCACGTATTGAAACGACCGAGATACTAAATGCGCTTTTGTATATAAATTTAGAGCAGTCTAGAAACAGCAGAAAAAATATAATATGGCGCAATTTAGTAATCTTTAGATAAGGGAGAATAGATTAGATTTCGATCTCAGAGCTCATATAGGTAGATAGATGGTTGGAATATCTACAGGTGCACTATAGGTATTGTAAGGTGCTTAATATATAGTTTTAGTAAATTTAAAGTTAAATGCTCCACACAAATCGTTTCAAAACGAAACAAGTATTTTAAAACATATTTTTTGTGTATAAATAATTAGTGAATAAATAAAAATATATGCATGTTTATCTCTGAAACCAATTATTCAATTATATTTCCGCAGTTTTACTTAAAGTTTAATCATAGTAAGCGGCACACCCCGTGACCCCGCACTCACCAAATGGCCCCATTGAAGTGCTATAAACCAAATCGCCCATAAAATTGGCGAAACCATTCCGGTAATAACTACAGCGCGATCATATGTTACCCCCGTTACCCCTGTTACCCCAACTCCCCGCCGTTACCCCTGTACTAATAATTTTTATTTGGCTGGTTAGCGAAATGCAGAGTAGGGGAAATGACTGCTTACATTCATACAAATAGGCTGTTACTATAATAAAATTAAGTGCAATCTTTCGTTTCAATTAAGGGCGCGTTTACAAAGACATAAATTGTCCGTTTTTTGGTACATTTTGCGACTAAATATAACCAAATCCTACAAACCTAACATTTGATACAAATAAAGAACTTCTTAATCTAAAATTTGTTTAATTTTTTTTTTAAAAAATATGATTTTTAGTATAGCAAAAACAATTTTCAAAATCCAAAATTTACAAAAACAGGTCTTCGTTAGAATCCCTTTTCTGATCGTATGTAGTTTATTTTGTTTGGAAAAAAAGTCTCCTAAAAAAATTTCCGTGTTTTACGCTCAGGTATGCATGAATCTTAATGAGTGGCTATGAGGTTTGTTTTGTTTGGTCACTGTCTGGATTTGTAGCACAAAACACATCTAAAGATCTCCATACTTGAAACCTGTCAAACAACTTTTTGTAAACGCGTCCTAACTTTGAAAAGTATTTTCTACATGCCTATATCACTTAATATCATATCTATAATTTATCTATCAATACTTTTATTAATAGTTTTTCGATTTGCCTACTTTTCCACCTAACTAAGAGTTCCTCCTGTATATTAACTATTATTATCAAATAATATATTTTATTTAATCACTTAAAAGACAACAAATTGACGAGGAATTCATTTTGAATCGGTTAAAGCTGCGTATATCGCTGATAGTTGGTACCCGCATTGCGTTAGGGAGTTAAGCCCCTGAATAATCTACCCACACTGTCCACAGTTGACAGTCCAGCTCCAGACGAATTCCTTTCTATACATTACGACTGTTGACTCTGGGAAAAGTATTGTTATGACCGTAGGCGTGGGCGGGGCTTGTGTACGCCGGCGCAGTGCGACGAGAGCGACCACACTCGATGGACCAGACTCTATCCTACTTATATAAATGTAAAAGTTTGTGGGGATGGATGGATGTATGGAATATGGATAGAGGGATGAATGGATGGCTATTTGTTATACTTTCACGCAAAAACTACTGAACGGATTTCGATGAAATTTGGTATGGTAGTAGGCTCTAAATTAAAACATAGGCTACTTTTTATCCCAAGTAAGGTTTTCTCGCCAAAAAAGCTACTAAAGTACTCTACTAAGGTTAACAATGACGAACTGTAAAGTGATCAGTAGGTACCTACAGCTAGTCTTTAACTAAATAGAAATATTTGTTTGTATGTCCGGGATACACTAAGAACGGTTCTACCTATTAATCCTGCTATCCTTACTAATATTATCAATGTGAATGTAAGTTTGTTCGGTTTTTACGCTTTCACGTAAAAACTAGTTAACCGATCATCATGAAAGGCACAGATATAGACAGACCATGGGGAAGAACATATTATGCTACTTTTTATCGCGGGAAAATATACGGTTCCCGTGGGACTCTCTCACGCAAAACTACAGAACGGATTTTGATGAAATTTATAACGGTAGTAGTTTAGGCTCTGGATTAACACATAGGCTATTTTTTATTGCGGCAAAATGTACGATTCCTGCGGGATTTCTTTTTGCGCACTCGAAGTCGCGGCTTACATTGCTTATAATATTGGTAACAGGAAATAGGAATCAATGGGCGAAGCCATTAATTAAAAACTGAGAGCCTTAAGCCTTTTAATTTTAACAGACTATACCAAAAATTTGTTTAACATAGTAGTGGGAAAAGCTCCCACTACTATGCTCAAACCTTGTTTTTACGTCATATTAAGTATATTAAATAAATTATTCTATCTTATTTTCGCTTAACTCGGATTCTTTTTTTACCTTAACTACATTTTTTTAAAACAAGCTTTTATTACCATGGATTAAAAAGAACTAAAAAGTTCAAAAGCTATCTGAAGACCAAGTACCTACTCTTTAATCGAACCCAAACTCGATGGGGTTATGTGGTTTTATTACGGTGTTCCTATGGCCACCTTTCAGCTCCATCATCAGATCAGCTCCACGTTATCATAATATTGCATTGTCACGTGATTTACATATTCGTGCAAAATTTCAGCTCAATCAGAAACCGGAAAGTGGGTCAAATGTAACTTGCAAGATTCCATTACAGACAACGGGGCAGGTGAAATTAAATACATACATACATATAATCATGCCTTTTTCCTGTAGGGGTAGGCAGAGACCACTTCTTTCCACTTGCTACGATCCTTGCATACTTGTTTCGCTTCATTCACTTTCATTCTTACCATCCATTCCTCCTCTTACATACATTCAACGTAGCGAAGCGTCTCTCCATGGTCCGCTTTTCGCCTCCGCTAGAAACGAGCCGTGATGGGTGGGTGGCAAACCACATCGCCACCATTTTGGATAATTAATTATTTTTTTTTGATTATCCATTGCGTTCCCACGGATTGGTAGAGAGGGTAGGAATAGGGAAAGGGAAGGATAGGTGGTGTGGAAAGGAATATTGGTAAGTTAGAGTGGGAAATGGGAAATGTAGGATATTACCGCCTAGGAGGGCAAGGGATAGGACAGTAATAGCTAGGGAAGTCGGGGTCGCATACCCGTATACTATACCACAACTACCTGACAGGTAAGTTGGGATGAGTATCCCATGAAATTAAATGAAAGCTTGTAAAACGGGTGTAGTCAGATAGTATAATTTTGGAATGCTGCAGTTTGAGTTTTAAACTGGCCAAGAGTTGTGGGGATACATTTATGAATGGCGGACTATGTGCGGCTTATCGGCAAGATAACACGTCGGTACCTTTGTAGCACGCCATCACTGATACTACTAACACAAGCTATTCGCGCGGATTTACTTCAGACTTTGACTTTTACGTAAAACCCAAAGCCGACTAGACTAAGACCTTGTGAATTAGGCGAGTAGCATCAGATTCAGGGCGCAATTTTTTTGACGGAGTTTACGTTTAGATTACATTGAATGTAAACATAGTATAATATAATAGCTACCATCTAAGGCGTATGAAATGTATAAACAGTAGTGTGTAGATTGTAGAACAATAGCTAGTATAGACAGAACAGTAGGTACGGACTACGGACCGTACGGTGTGTATTGTGCTCACAATCGCGTTACCCGCTCCGCCGAGCGCGTCTCGCCAATCAGCCTGATTCGATTTGGCCCCCAAGACAGTACTAGTGCGCGCCGCGGCGCCGTCTGTGGACGAGCCAGTTGTGGCACAGCAAATAATACCTACTCGACCATGTATAATTGAGTAGATTATTCCTTATGTCGCATTATCTTCTGCTGACAGATCACGTCTTTCAAGTATTCGAAAGGACTTGAAAAATAAGGTAAAAAAGAAATAGTATTTTTTACAATAATGTCTACTAAAAATAAACTTACCTAATAGAGATTTAAAAATAAAACTATGAATCAAAATTCTTAATCTGCTCTAACTGCATACAAATACATATGATTTATGACACTGGACTAATAGCTACTAATAACCTATAATCACCAATTACCGGCATACGCTGAGCCAATAAAATTAACGGGCGATTTAAAATTTAAACTGGCCCATTTTGCCCCACAAATACACAGAGTCACGTACGGTCAACATCGCGAGGTGGACCCTTAAGCACGGCCGCGTGTTTATTCTCGATCGTGGATGTTTAATTTATTTTTAAATATTTTCCGAATGTGTAATCAGTGTATTTTTTTCTACTACTTTTTTGTGCCTCATTTTGAGATCGACGACCTCGTTGAAGTCTTGTATTGTCATTTATCTACCTTGATGTTTATTGTGTAGAAAGTATTCACGGCTTAAGTATTGCTCTTTGCTCTACCACAAGTTTATTTCAACAACTGTTCCTTTTTTGATTTACTTCAGGACTTAAAAATTAAATTAATCAATATGTATAAACTGTCCACAAAAGAAATGAACGCTCTATTTCAAAAACATTATACGGAAACGTCACAATAATATCGCGCGGTGACAGATGCGCTCGGGAATTAGGCGCGCGTTTATCGGTTTGTGCAAACAGCGCCAAATGTCGCGCCAATCCTGTTACACTAATTGATAATTATCATTTCTATTGGCTTGGCGTTAAGCCGGCGGTGTTTGATGTTATGAAATTAGTTTATTTGCGGGGGTAGTTTTTTGTGAGTATAGACTATAGAGAAACAACCAAGTCGCTTTTAAATAATTACACAATACATTCAGATTAAAATTACATTAATAATTATATTTTGTTACTGAAACATCTTGAACTTTAATTTTAGTCTGAATTCATCTTACCAAAAACTGTAAAAAAAATTGTTAGATATTTAAATGAAGCACATTTTTGTAGGATTTTTGAAACATAAAGTATCATTATTATAATATTAAAATGATAGGATTATAACAAGAAATTCTTATTCTTAATTTCACACAGTCAATCAATTTTGTTATCATTCCTTGCTGGACATAAGCACTCTTAATGGTTTAATTTGGCGTCGCAAAGTCTAATTAACGCAATATAATCTGATATCCGATCGCAAACGGCCAAATTACGTAGTGTCGTTAATCTTATCTTATGTTTTGTAATTATAACATTCCACGAATCAAATCATTATTATTGTAGTAACATATCTACAGAATTCAGATATAGGAAACGATAGGACACCACCAAAATTTTCCCTATGTCATGAACATTTTAAAACTCTACTTTCGAACGTATCTGATATTGTACCAGCTCAATCAATAAAATAGACTTCATCTTCCCTTTATCAACTTCACACATAAATTAATTAATTAGAGAAAAGCCAAATTGTAGCCTGGACGGAAAAAGTGTGACTTTTGTTTTGGACTAATCTGTAAGAAAGTCTTACGCCTTAGAGCCACGACGACATCAGACGCGATTAAAAATTTAACTTTACTCACTACACAAAAATGTTGATGCATGTTTCATATTTGGAGGACCGTGTTTAAGGACCCAAGCCCATACACAAGGGTATATATATGTATGATGTACATGATAGACAATATATCTATGATATCTGAAATTAATCTTTTTCAGCTGTTGCAAATTGTTTTTTAATTAAATAATTATGCTTATATTATTACTAGGAAACAAATACCTTGATGATTGAAAGCCTTTTCATTCTTTTATTATGACCCAAACAAGTCACTTTTTTGAAAAAAAACGGTTTTAGTAACGGTCCAGTATCTGCAATATATATGGGGGGCTGAAATGATTTGTCTTCACCCCCCGGGTGCCGGATCTCCATTTCACTGATTGACTAAGTTCTACCAAACAAACGAACCCTGTGCAAACAAACGATATATGTGTTACCGTAAACTTGTAAAAACCGTTAGATTGTAATATAACTAACGAGATTGTAAACATATGTCGAAAGATTCTTTACTGTGTATGTATTTATAATCTAACGAAAAATAATGTGTTAAATTATAAGCAGAATATTCGGGTCCGCAGTCTTTCAACATTTTACAATTTCACTAGTTATATAACAATCTAATCTATGACTAGACCACGCAAGTGTATGTACTTCGCGTGTAACATCGCGTGTAGAAGTGGAGTAAAAATTACTTTCTTCAGCGCCATTTCCTCTCGAATATTCACAGTGCCAAACGTCAAACGAAAACTAAAAAACGCGACGGGGTGGTGCGCGGCGACGGCCTTCGAAACGTTTACTCGGGGACGGGGAGTTATCTTGACTAAATCACTCCTGTGACATCACAGCAAATAGAAAAATAATGGCACGCTCGGTTTCTATACATATACAAACAATGAGATAACTTACGTTATCTAGTCGAAAAAAGTCTGTGGGTGACATATACATTACGGTCCGTATCGTCTGCAGGTGCGCCTCACGCGCTGCTGGGCAAGACGCGGCGGCCGCGCACGGCGTTCACGTCGCAGCAGCTGCTGGAGCTGGAGAAGCAGTTCCGCATGAACAAGTACCTGTCCCGCCCCAAGCGCTTCGAGGTCGCCACCAGCCTCATGCTCACCGAGACGCAGGTACGGTCTAACTATATTTTAGCCCTTTTTTTTTAAACAGAACTAAAGAAAAAACAGATTATCGGCCATGACACGTTTGCTAACTTCAATACTGCTAACCTCAGATCAAATAATAAACCAAGATAGCGCATGGCGTTTGTTTGAACTGAAGCCTAAAAAACTACGCTACTTCAAGTAAACAAATGCGCTCACGCACACACAAGCAAAAAAATACGCTACTTTTCGACAGTATCGAATGAGTCGTCGCGACGACTAATATATCTATACCGACAAAAAATAAAGTACTTTTTTGCTTGTGTGTGCGTGAGCACGTGTGTAAATTTGAAGTAGCGTAGTTTTTTAGGCCTCACTTCAAACAAACGCCGTGCGCTATCTTGATTTTTTATTTGATCTGAGACTGCTAACATAATCCACCATTTTGCTTATTTAATGCCAGCGGTCGTTTTTTTGCTAGCGCTATTTTCCGCGGAACACAGCCTCCGTACCAACTACCAATATATTCGGCGAATTAATTTGTGGCGCGGCAATTGGTCCTCTAGGACTAGTTGTGTGCCTGCATGTAGTAGTCTGGTCTAGACCGCCTATTGGCGCGAGATAGACACGTCGTGAGAGAGATGTTGTCGTCTCGCATTTACATTTTAGTTTAATTTAGATAGTATACATAATAATTATTGCTAAATTCGACACAAAAAGATTCCCATCCAATTCAAAAGAACAATAAATCTCTGGTCATTATTAAAACCTTCAACAGGATTGCCCTAATCCCACTGTCAATCATCGCGAGGCCATTAAGACAAAACACTAAGCCGGTATAAATCACAAACATCCATTTTATCTCCACACACGTTTACGAGCGCCCGAACTTCCCGCGAAACAACCCTTTTGACATTTGGGAAATGGCGCCGCTGTCAGGCTGAAGTATGCCCGGATTTGAGCTTACAAATGCTCGGAACAAGATTAGAGGGGCTGTAAAACGTACGCCGTAAAAGTAACGCTTATGTGCCGCCATAAATACCGCACCCCGAGGACTCCCCGACTCGAGAACTGGCACAGATTAAAAAACTTTTTATTGTTTTTCTTTTTGTTAATATGCTATGGTGTGACGTTAAGTGCTTTGTTTTTCACGTTTAATTATAGATATTTAGCAAGTTGAATTGTATTATTTATTTCTTTATGTAGATTTGGCCCAGTTTCAATTTACACTCTTTGTTTTCATCTTCGAAGGCCGGCTTACCTAGGTCGTACACTAAGGGATGATGATGATGCTTCTAAATGATATTTAAAATATGTTTTCTTTTGTACACAGGTAAAAATATGGTTCCAAAACCGCAGAATGAAATGGAAGCGTTCGAAAAAAGCTCAGCAGGACACAAAAAGCAAGGACTTAAACCACCAGGGCGATGAGAAAAACAAACCAAGAGACCTTCCACCGGAGCTCGAAAAACCGCAACAAATAGCTGCCGATTTGACATCTGTCAAACCACCCCCGCTACTGGACAGAGAGAGGATCATCGCGCTAGAACGAGAGAGGGCGATGGCCGCCGCCAATTTTAATTCGAATTTGGAAAACAATAGACGCGGATTGGTCGTCATGAACCAAGATGGCGCGAGGCCCAGTATGGACATGTTTAGGCCGTATGTAGTATGAAATTAAGTTATTTTTTGTTTCTTATAGTTACTATAGTGTTAAATGTAGACTGTATTAAACGGTTCTAGTCATTGTTCGGTTCGAGGCTTTAGTTAGTCTTCAAAATATAACTACTTTTCTTCACAGTATTTTTTGTTAAGAGTCGTCAGCAGATAGCTTAGTTTTAATAATCCAGTCGCTTCAGGTTACTATTCAGGTATTGTTAATCATAAAAAATCAGACAATAGCGAGTCGCACTCGCCTACCTCCTCGGTAGGAACATCATAGGTTTATAGTGCAGGAATAAAAGATGGAAAGTATAAAGATTCAGATTGTTCTTCACACCACGTCAGTCTGGTCCCGTGGTAAGTTATCGAATAACTTGTGTTACGGGTACTGGAACAGGGTAGAGACAATGGAAACATATTTAATACTTTTATATTTTACACATTACACATGCAGCCTCCGTGGTAGTTGGTTAGAGCTCGGCCCTCGACTTGGAGGTTGTGGGTTCGATTCCCACATTGGAACAACAAAAAATGTCGTTTCCATAAGTTTGGTGGGACAATGCAGGCTGATTACCTGATTGTCTGACAAGAAAGTTGAGCCATGCTTTGGAACTCGGATGGGCATGTAAAAAGTTGGTCAGTCGTGTCGGTCATCCGTCCCACTGGGTTACGAGAGTAAAAGAAGAGAGAGTGCTCTTGTGTACTGCGCACACACTTGGGCACTATAAAAAATACTCCTGCGTAACTCCTGTGAATTTTGATTTCCTTGAGAGTGTTGAAATATACGCTTTATGTGGCAAGAAACAGCCGTATCGTTTTTTTATTTTCTCTGATTAGTTTGATTTTTTTACATCTTCATGGGACCGTAGACTTGACTATACAATATTAAATTGTATTTTAATAAAAGGCTTGACAGATAGACAAACCGACGGATGGTCGGACAACAAAGTGGTCTTATAAGGGATCCGTTTTTCCTTTTGAAACAAAACAGGATACCTAATGTTTATCTATATTACCTACATTATCAATCTTCCACTACGAACTTACAGATAACTACCCTGCTACAAATACGTAAGTGTAC
The DNA here is from genome assembly GCA_905404095.1 of Glaucopsyche alexis. NCBI lineage: Eukaryota > Metazoa > Arthropoda > Insecta > Lepidoptera > Lycaenidae > Glaucopsyche > Glaucopsyche alexis. The sequence continues at coordinate 29,893,096 of FR990047.1, forward strand.
CTATATTCTTATTTACACTGTGCTACAAAGGCAAGGCGCTAAATACAATGAGAAAGAATGAAGATTATGTTTTCTATATCCACTACTTATTTTTTACTGTATTTTGTTAATAATACTAAAGCATAATAAATATATTTAGGTATCGCCAAGTGTATGTATATTTTGTTAGTTATAATGTATCTTAAGATGAATAATGTAAGTAGAATTATTTAAAATTGAACTGATACAGGCCAAAAATAACTTATATTAAATAAAATATTATAGAGTTATGGTAGCGCTTAATGCCGACATAGAGATCTACGTTTAATAAGAATGTTTTAACAATTTAAATTTAGTTCTTTATTTATTTTTGTAAGCCTAAAACCAATGCCTGAAGAACAATATTCGTAAAACTTCTAAAATTGAAATAATTTTTTAGTAGCCATTAGCGTGTATTGTAACTTAAAATCTTTAAATTTCATCCTGTTTGTACCTACACTCGTCTTATAAATCTATGCCCAATAGTCCGCAGAATAGTTTATTGTATTGTATGTTATAATTATTATGTAAATAGACATCTTTGGACAGTATTACGCGGTAGCTATAGATTATATTAATTCGTTGTTAATTGTAAATGATTGTTTTCGTGTGATGTAATGGACATAGAGTTTCAAACTTCAAATACCGACGTTTTTAAAAACAATTCCTTTATTCCCCATTGCCTGCCTACGCTTTTATTCCTCGTGGTCTATCTAATAAAAGAATATTGAAACATTAATCTAAATTGAGAGCCCTTCTTCAGGCTGTCGCTGTCTCCGCTAGCCGATATGACAAGGACCGCATGTGACTTGAGCGTCACTTAATTTAACTATCGTCCCAGTATTCGGCCTTAAGTGTACCCCGATTACCTTTTATTGTGCCCGTGATTCACCGGGCTGGTCTGGGTCTAAAATATTTCGAGTTAAAAGGTAACGTGTTACTACAGGTAAAATAAACATCACACGTGTTTACAAAATGGTGCCCGTGGTAAGTAGGTACTGCCAGGTCCCAGGTGAACTACGTATACAGACAACGGGGAATAAACGAAATAATTTTGTCAAACAGAAGTCGTAAAATGTAATATACCCCCTTACTATAGAAAATATTTACACAATAGATAACTTATACAACGTTTCTGTCTTTCTCTGATACATTGGAAAAGTCACTTACGCCTGAATTACGTATCTAAAATCTTAGATTCACAAACAAAAATTGACGTAAATCCTAGGTTTAATGTATTGAAATCTTGATCTCAGATAGGCGTTAGTAGATAAAGACCGTAACGTTGTATAAGTTATCCATTGTGTAAATATTTTTTACTTATCTACTGTTTTCGCCAAGGGAGTTAATACCCCTTAAATTAGAAGTTTCACACTATAGTATACAGATGATGAACATCACGATGATAAATGATGATTTTAGAATCGTCACTTTGTGTGGAATAATTTCCAAAATTCCACGATCTAAATTGTGTTCTTTCCTTGTGTTGTGCCATTAACTACTAATTTGAGGAATGTAAACATAAGAATGGCGAATGCTGTACGTTACACAAACTGTCAAACTATCCAGTTAATTTTAAACTAGAGAATGTATAGTTTGGGTCCGAGTGTGGTGCCCTGAAGTAGCGGCATCTAGTGGATAGATATGTATACTACTAGATATAAGTTGTATGATACAGTGGAAAATGTAAATGTAAAGTATAAATAAATGGCGAAATATAGGTAAATATAATCGATATGTTGATTTGTGGTTTTATTTAAATAACTAGTTCAACTTATTAGGGACCGTCCATTAATCACGTGATGTTTTTAACAACTTTTTAGACCCCTCCCCTCCCCCTGGTGATACGTGGTGAGGTTTTATACTACCCCCCCTCCCCCACCTAAGATCACGTGTATTTTTTTTACATAGTGAGCAGGTCATGTTTGAAGAAAAACTTTTACTTAAAAAACAATTTAATTGAATAATTTAGGCAATTAAAAACTATACGAGTCATTTGTCTTGTAAGTATTTAAACAACACTACGAATCTACAACCAATAATATTTTCGGTATGCATAGACTAGATTCGAAAATTAATACACGTGATGTCTCCTTATACCCCCTTCCCCCCTTGGTGATACTTGGTGATTTTTTTTCGGACCCCCCCTCCCCCTTTATGCATCACGTGATTAATGGACGACCCCTTACAAAAAAATCCTGGTTTCTTTTATTTTAATTAATAAAATATTTTTATTGGTAACCACTAGGCTGAATCTGAAGAATTGTCCTGTTTTCTATTAGAAGCCTTTATTAATGTGAAATCAAAATAAAATAATAATATTGTTAATAACTAGCTGTCCCGACACACGTTGTTTTGCCTTAAATATGATCTGGAATGAATAAATGACTACACCTACAATGCAACCTACGTCATAATCCTATAGTAGGAGTAGTCCTACAACCTACACCTTTTCCAATATTTTTAAACCTTCCCTGAACTTTGGCTGACAGATTTCGTTATAATTATTATTATGAAAAAGCAAACAAATATGGCGGCCTGGGGCACATAGCGTTTAACCAATCAGCACGGTAAATATTACAATATTACGAATAACCTAACCAAGAGCATGTCAGGACATGTCTAAGGAGGGTTCCGTAACTATAAACGCGTAATATGCTTTTTTTTAATTACTCCAAAAGTAACTGTCCGATTTGGTTCACAATAATTTTCCTAAAGAGTTTTTAGCATGATCTATCAGCATGGAAATTTGCAAGTTTCTATCTCCTATAGTTTAAAAATGCTAGGGGGGGACCAACTTACAAACTACTTTGGAGGCCGATTACTCGAAAATGGTCAACTTTATAAAAAAGTAACGTATCAAACTATGCCTTTATTTTAAAAGACCTATTCTACGATACCCCACACTATGGGGTAGAGTGAAAAAATATTTTTCATCCCCACTTCACATGTATGGAGAGCCACGCCTAAAATATAAAATTATTATTTTTTTATAATCCCTAAACCGTGATCTATACACAATCTATAACTGCACCAAATTTCATCAATTTATATTCATAATTACAGGAGCTAGAGGCGCGGACAGACAGACAGACGGACAGAGCGAAACTATAAGGGTTCCTCAAGTATTACGGAACCCTAAAAATAATGCGTACAATTGTATGGAGAAATTTGTATTTGACAATCTGTCAGCATATTATAATATCTCTAGTAATATTACAATCTAACGGTTTTTACAATTTTACGGTGACATATATAAGTAGATTCAGTAAGACTATTTAATCATAATTCAGAAAATTTGAGCACTACACTACGCAACTACATTACATTAAAATATAATTAAAAAGTGAACACAATAAACTACCAGTCAGGTAACAAATAAAACTTATATGAAGGTTTAGAAACATAGGTTCATAGACGCTTATAATTAGTGACGTGGAATTTATTAACTAAGTAAATAAAATCTCTCTTATTAGTATCGAAGTTGAATAAGATGTTTAATAAAGAATATTTTATTTTATTGACGTGATAATGTCTTTTAAATCGATGAACGCCGGCTGCATGCAAGAAATCTTATCACGTTCCAAAAATTGTCGCGTTCCGCCTGAGCCGATCGTGCAAGCGAGAGCGTGGAGCAAGCGATAGAGAGGTACGATCGGCCTAAGCGTTCGGCTTGTGATGACACTATCACTAAAAATAATAATTATCGTCTGTAAACCGTGAGTCAATTCCGCTAAATATATCCTGCATTAATACAATTACAATCAAGTCCCGATACTCTAAAACGGTGTTTTTCAACCTTTTTCGTGATGCGACCCCCCTTGTATGAAAAAAATATTTCGCGACCCCCCGACCCTTCGCTTTTTTATCATGTATGTATGTGTATGTTACAGTGTTACAAATATTCATTCCATACGACGTTTTTATGCGTCTCCATAATTATTATTCGGATTTAAGTAGGTACATAATATAGTACTTTAAACACATTATTTTACAATTACATACATAGATGATATCGATGATCGATTTATGAGTATATCCTTTTGTTAAAACTCTCTTACTTAATAAATCAATAAATAATAATAAATAAATAAATCTTTATTGTTTTTTTACTAAAGTTCTCTCGACCTCCGGCGACCTCCCTACAGGGGGTCGCGACCCACAGGTTGAAAAACACTGCTCTAAAACTATCAAACGGCATTCTCGTAAACGGTAAACCAACGTGAAACGCGCTCTGATTAATTGAAACTTCATGATAACATGTCGCATCACTCAAATCAAAGTAATCAAAATAAATAAAAATACAATCAAAGTAAAATGAAAGTCTACTTTAAATACGAGAATTGAGGTTCTGACTTTACAGACAATCAATTTTTTTTTATCAGCAATACCTTTAGGTAATAGGAGCTACTCGCATAACCGCGAAGGGGCCAGCGATATCATCACAAGATCACGTAGGAGGGGTGGATCACGCTTGTCACTACCTACCGCCATAACACTAGTGCCGCCGTAGACGTGTGTATGTATTATAGACAAGGCATGTCGAGTCAAAAAGTGTCTGCAACTAAATAGCCCAAACATGGGGCTATATGTTGGCCATTTAGGTTTGATGTTTATCATCTTAACATTTTGACATTACCTTTCTGCAGTAATACATAATACAGAACATCGTAAAGTCAGTCTTCTGAAATTAAGATGGCGTAAATTTTTCTTGTATGAAATGTTCTTCTGTAAAGTACGTCGTTCCTTAGTTTTGAAATCTTTGATTGCCGGACATTCAAGTGGAAAAATATTTTAGCTCTTTACATGGTGTATCTTCATCTAACCACCATGAAACCTCGTCTTCGAGTAATAACCACTTTATTCCACTTTAATGAAACCATTTCTAATAATAAATTCATAATTAGCATAACTGTTAATTAATTTCAACTAAAATATAACAATGTAAGATAAATTGAATCCCACCAAAAACATTCTGTAAAAAACTAGCCAAGTCTCGATGGAGCTGCTTGTTTATCTCTAAAAAGTAATGAAATCTAGACAAAATCGTGCCAAGTCTAAGGTTCCTTACTGCGGTTTCTTTATTATTATAGTTAATGTTGAGTGACTTGGCCGTTGAACATTCTTTATACTTTAGTGGGTACAAGTCAATTTTGTTTACATTTGTTACTACCTATGTTTGTTAAGCGAGATAATAGCCCATACTGGTATTGTTAATTGGACGCTAGTGTCTCATTTTAGGCTGTTGTTGATTGTACAACACACGTATTGGAGCAGTGGTGTCATGGAGCCCCTTTTGTACCCTTGTGTGCCCTTCAACGACCAAGTCACACAACATTAACTATAATAATAAAGAAACCGCAGTAAGGAACCTTAGACTTGGCACGATTTTGTCTAGATTTCATTACTTTTTAGAGATAAACAAGCAGCTCCATCGAGACTTGGCTAGTTTTTTACAGAATGTTTTTGGTGGGATTTCACTTCTTTTTGTAGAAACGTGGGCATATTGATTTATTTTCCTAGATTTCATAATTTGTTTATTTAATTTGTAAAATGTTCGAGTAGAATAAAGTTCGAGTATGTCGGCGCAGGTGTTGTTGAACATGCTGTGTGTCATGCCCACGTGCAATATTACTCATAGAACCACTCTGACAACTCATGAATCCGCAAAGTGGGGATACCCCACCATTCGCCCTTTCTATGAAGTGGGGACTGCTGCGTGTTCGCCAGGAAGATTATTATTACGGGGACGTTGGTCCAAGCAACATCTCTTTATTAAAATTGTTATTAATTAGCTTTTGTTATAATTATTATTGTTCAAGTTTAAAAGTTAAGTAGAGTTTCGTGTTTTAAGTGTAAAAGTTATTCTAAATGTTGCAAGATGGTTTTTGATAATTTCAGTTATCCTATGAATAAATGTTATTAAAATAACTAGAGTTTTAATCAAATTAAACGATTGAAATGTCAAAAGGTAAGTCTGGTGTTGACCTTCCGCAACACCAGAAGATGAATAAATGCAATCAAACCTGAGTCCCTCCGAAATCAGAAGCGGGACGGATCACAGGTCCACTCAATAATCATCAGCCCACTCAAGGTATGTATTATACAAGTTACCGCTCGACCAGGCATAAGGTGAACATCGCTTAACTTTATGAGTAAATACTTAGTTCAACCACATCTACAATCGTTGCAGTCACTTCCTTTGTGTTTAATTGTTTTGAGGCGAAATAGTGCAAAATGAGTGCAAAGCAAAATGTTCAGGAACTGATCGAGCATGAACTTTTTGATATTGTACCTACTAAATTGCAGTCCCAGCAGTCACCCTAGAGCTTTAGGGCTTAGAACTTCAGACAATGTGTAGTTAAAAAATCATCAATTTCATCCCGAACGAAGGCATTTACTTTTGTCATAGTCTTTTCGTTTTAGCTGTTATTAACATTCAAGTTTATTAAAAAATAATCTATCCATTGTAATTTGCGACATTAAGTTGTTTGAAATTTTTTTTGTGAATAAGCTTAACTTATCAGGTGTACTGATCTAAAATAAAAATAATTTTACAAAGGAAAAAGTAAGCTTGATAACTACCGTTGCGGTTAGAGAGTAAAATATGCGTTTAGTACTATCGCAAATACTCAATTACGGAGACCATAAGACCTAGCAACAATATCGCAAACATATCAGAAATTTGGATAGTCTCATGTCACTTGACATATTATTAACTATATTCAAACCGATAATGTATGCTTTATAATAATCCGATCAAGTGAAATTGCGTAACGGTTTCGAATGACGCGTACATGTTAATTTGAAAATTCATTTTTATCGAAACTATTTCTTCTTGTGGTCTAATGCATTGCTAAAGTGAGTATTCTACTCCACTATAGCCAGTCCGGTCAACTCAGTTTAGTTTCTTTTTAATTTAATTAAAATTGCCAAAATGTAGGTATTTTATGGCGTTTGTTAAACCCTGTGTTAGGTACTCGTAATATTGTGTGATTACCTGATGGTATCGTTGATAGTGTTTCTTAGTAATTATTAGTTTAATGGTGACTCAAAACATTATTTACTTTATTACCAAATGATTTAAAAAAAAAGAGAAAAGACAAAATGCCTTTTTAATATTTTGTTTTATTAATTATATTGAGTTTGTAAATTTTAGTTTTTATATGCGGGATAAGTTGAGTTTTTTTTTATGTATTTGTAAAGACCTCGGTAAGAGGACTGCTTCGCAGGTAGACTTTGACCATTAGTAAGTCAAACAAAATATATTTACAAAACTGTTCAGAATTAGTGTTTTGTTTAACCTATAGTTTATTATAAAATTAATTTATAATATTATAAACGCATACTATTCGCATCACAATACTTAGGTGTATTTTTAAGTTTAAAGCTTGATGGATAATATTGATAATGACATTTGATGTCAGGATTAAAATAGCAATAGGAGGTAGTTTGTTTCGATGTGACGTCTGAAATATTGATTAATTTCACTCGCTACTAATAATTACCGATGTTTAGTGATTTCAGTTGTGTTCTAATAGATTGTTTAATAATGTGTTCGATTTTATAACGACATAGTGGTAGATTATGCAAATAACAATTACAAAAAAATCCTTTAGATTTGCTGAGTTTTTATAAACTTTAGCCTCCGGGGTCCAGTGGTTTAGAGCTTGGCTCTCGACTCGGAGGTTGTGGGGGCGATTCCCACCTTGGAACAACGAAAAAAAAATGTTTTCAAGTTTCAGGCTGATAGCTTGATTGTCTGACAAGAAAGATGATCCATGCGCCTGATCTCTCGCCAGTCGTGTCGATCATCCGTCCCACTGGGTGCACTATAGAATAACGCCTGCGTGGCTGGCCTAGTTTCGATGAAACCGGCATCCGTCACCGTAATCGGTGTGGGGAGCTACTATCCTACTGATGTTATAAATGTGAAAGTTTGTGAGGATGTATGGATGGATGGATGTTTGTTACTCTTTCATGCAAAGACTACTGAACAAATTTTGATGAAATTTGGTATCTTAGTAGTTTAGGCTCTGGATTACAACATAAGCTACTTTTTATCCCGAAAAAAAAAAAAACAATGTTCCCGAGGGATATTGTATTTACGCTGGCGGAGCCGCGAGCAACAGCTGGTTATTTGCAGTACCAATTTAATAAATTTTCTTGCCTTTACATCATAGTTTTAGATTGGATGGATGAAAAAAAATCCTTAATTTTAAATATTGGAAGTTTATACCTACGTTATTTTAAACATTTAAAATCAATAGGCCAAGTATTATTTGAAACATGTCATAGTTTGGGGCTTTAAATGAAATTTATTTAAGTACTTAATTCTTTTGGAATACGAAAATCAAATACATACGGTTATAATTCACGACGGACTTAATAATAATATTAGCACTCTTCTTTCATTTTGGCACATTGCTATCGAAAAGAAAATAGAAAATGTTATATTTCTATTTACATTCTGATTGATTATTTGTGTCCAAAGGTGCCTTAATATTGCTGGTATTGTTTCTAAATAAAAAGTAGGTAATTATTTTTCTACTAAAGTAAGTAATTAAATAAATTGTAAGTATGTAATTAAATAAATTGATCACTAAGCAATGCTGACAAAGTTTGGAATCTCGAAAAAGTTGTTATGTTCCATAATATAACATTGGCATAGATTTTATATACTTTGTTTAAATTTTTTGTTTCATTTGGAATCTATTTTGGTTAGCAACATGACACTAAAATTATAAATGAATGTCTATAAACAGCTCTAGTCCAAAGTTTAAGATGAAATTTAAATTATTTAAATTGAAAGAAGTTTGGTCAGATAAGCTGTGTTAGCAATAAAAAAAAACAATTCTCAAGTGCCTTACGCACGCATGTTTAAAAGGTGAATTCACTATTTTCATTGCGTGCTTTATAACTGTCGTTTTATAATATGAGTTAAAATGATTATGTTAATTCATTATAAGTATATATGTGACATTTGGACTATAGACTAACTTAAAAATAAGCCTTCACCCTGGGCAATAGTAGTTATTATGAGATTATAATAGTAATTGGGTATTTATCTACATGTGAAAATTAAAGATAAAAAGAATTAGAATTATATTTATTTATTTTACACTTTTTGCACAATATATGGCTTTATGCCATAGGGCATTTTCTACCAGTCAACCATAGGGTGGAAACAGAGACAAAATACAAAGGTGCTTACCATCTGGATTTTATGTGTTGTTTTGTAGTTACATATATTCATTTCGAGTTCGCAAAAAGTTGAAATATTCTTTTACAATATTAGTGTAAAAATTGGACGGTGTTTTGGTATAAAATGTGGGATTTTGTATGGAAGATTCTTAGAATCTACACGAATTTCCATGAAATTCGATATCCGAGCAAACAAAATAAAAAGTATTGCATACGTGTTTTATAGTTTTTGAAATACGTCTCCTAAAGGAGTGAAGCGGGGTCCAAGGTTTGTGAAATGAAATATTAACTGCTAAACGGGTGGCGTTGAATTTGGGCGCGTGAATTGTTGTTGTTATATCGAAGTCCCTTGAAGAAGAATTTTTCGAAATACATACCTCATGGGGTTGCAATGGGGATCCGCGCGGACGGGGTCGTGAGCTAAAGCTAGTCATAGATAAATGACATTGTATCTTTAAAATAGTTTCCATTTAAGTAAAGGATGGCCGATAGCAACCGACTGTTTTATTTAAATATAAACAGTTTTAATAAAAGTTTCGAGAATAAATGTTGGGTCTCTGAAATATATTTAAAAATCTGAAATCTTATACTATAAATGAGACAATCTTGTGTGTTCAAATTTATCAAATTCTCGTAAACTAAGTATACTTGCTCCGCTTTCGCAATCATTGATTTGGGAGACTTACGGTTGTAGTTGTACCTATAATGATTAGTCTCAAATTCAGACAGAAGTCACAATGTTCAATGCAAAAAAGAAATCGTTTTGACTCTCGTGCAATGATCTCTATTAAAAATGAGCGGACACATCATTAATAATCATCATCAAATACATCTTACTTTTGTAACGTAAGTCGAGGACAGGGGCCTCCTTACTTACTTTAGTAAGCAAAAACTGTGTTTGCATGTAAGTTGAGGACAGGGGCCTCCTTACTTGTGCAATTGTATGGTCGAGGACAGGGGCCACCCATACTTTTGCAATGTAAACTTTTCTAACCACTAACAAGATTACTTTTGTAATGTGAGTCGAGGACAGGGGCCTCCTTACTTATTAAAGTAAGCAAAAACTGTGTTTGCATGTAAGTTGAGGACAGGGGCCTCCTTACTTGTGCAATTGTATGGTCGAGGACAGGGGCCACCCATACTTTTGCAATGTAAACTTTTTTGGAAGGTCGAGCGCGACCTCTATGCAGAATGGCCGTGTCGGCGCAGGTGTTGTTGAACATGCTGTGTGTCATGCCCACGTGCAATATTACTCATAGAACCACTCTGACAACTCATGAATCCGCAAAGTGGGGATACCCCACCATTCGCCCTTTCTATGAAGTGGGGACTGCTGCGTGTTCGCCAGGAAGATTATTATTACGGGGACGTTGGTCCAAGCAACATCTCTTTATTAAAATTGTTATTAATTAGCTTTTGTTATAATTATTATTGTTCAAGTTTAAAAGTTAAGTAGAGTTTCGTGTTTTAAGTGTAAAAGTTATTCTAAATGTTGCAAGATGGATTTTGATAATTTCAGTTATCCTATGAATAAATGTTATTAAAATAACTAGAGTTTTAATCAAATTAAACGATTGAAATGTCAAAAGGTAAGTCTGGTGTTGACCTTCCGCAACACCAGAAGATGAATAAATGCAATCAAACCTGAGTCCCTCCGAAAAGTAGAATAAAGTTCGAGTAGAATAAAGGGGCCTGAAAATGCGGCAAAATGGTTCTAGTAAAGAATGGTACGGCAGTGTTTGCTTCGCGCTCGACTTGGCGGGGGCACTGCCGTGCCCCCAGATCGACGTTCTGGTCTTATCTAGAGGTTCTCAAATAGGGGCCTGAAAATGCGGCGAAATGGTTCCAGTAAAGAATGGTACGGCAGTGTTTGCTTCGCGCTCGACTTGGCGGGGGCACTGCCGTGCCCCCAGATCGACGTTCTGGTCTTATCTAGAGGTTCTCAAATAGGGGCCTGAAAATGCGGCGAAATGGTTCCAGTAAAGAATAGTACGGCAGTGTTTGCTTCGCGCTCGACTTGGCAGGGGCACTGCCGTGCCCCCAGATCGATTATCCTAGTTTTTATAGTTTTCCCTTTATGTGGCCATTAAACCCCAACTCTGTACCAAATTTCAGCTCTCTAAGTTTATGGGAAGTACTAGTTCTATTTTGATGATCATGAGTGAGTGAGTGAGTGAGTGAGTGAGTGTCGAAAATGCGAAACTTTGCTTTCGCTTAACTTCGGAACTAAATGACCTACAGACTTGAAATTTTGGATTTTAAGTATGTGATTATAGCTTATTGGATGACGAAAATTTCTGCGTTCTGGTCTTATCCAGAGGTTCTCAAATAGGGGCCTGAAAATGCGGCGAAATGGTTCCAGTAAAGGATGGTACGGCAGTGTTTGCTTCGCGCTCGACTTGGCGGGGGCACTGCCGTGCCCCCAGATATTTTTACATCGCTTCAGTGTCTATCCATTATTAATGGCCAATCAATAACATTTAATGAAATATAAATGTGCATATTATTATTTTCAGTCATTATAACTAGCCAGTAAGTGGAAATAAAATAACATACTTTAACATAGGAATTGTGTGATTATATATTTAAGAATCGAGACTCCATTCAAGCGTCTTAATTAGGATCCTAAAAGAAGCTAATTAGAATTTAGTCCGTCAGAAGCCACACTTCTTCCGATTCAGAATGCTTAAATTAGGATCCTAACTTCGTAAATGCTATTTTACTAGACTGAATTATATTACTGAATCACTTTGGGGTTAGGAAGTCTTTTAAAAAAAACGTGTGTAAACTTATTGTTGAAGGTTTTTTAAGATTCTCCTAAATAATAATATATTATATAAACATACAATGAATGTTTTTAATGTTTAATTAAGAGTTAACGAAGATTTCCGACGAGCGTGCTACGCGTGACGTCATCTCGTAGCTCCCGTCGTAGAGCGCATGTAGCAGAGGCTACGAAGCTACGGCTACGACGTAGTGTATTATTTTCTTATTATAATAATACTAGCTGACCCGGCAAACGTTGTTTTGCCTTATAAATTATTTCTGTATGGAAAATAGATAGTAGCCGATTCTCAGACCTACTGAATACGCATATAAAATTTGGTAAAAATCGGTCAAGCCGTTTCGGAGGAGTACGGTAACTAACATTGTGACATGGAAATTTTATATATTAGACTAGCTGACCCGGCAAACGTTGTTTTGCCTTATAAAAAGTTAAAAACACTATAATTGATCAGTTATCGAGCGGGATGAAAAATGATTAAATTACTTAAATGGCTATAAAAAAATAGAGGTTGGTGATGAAAAAGTAAAAATTTGGGGTTCGTTTGTATTTTTAATGCCTCATTATAAAAAAATAAAAACAAAAAATTTCGTCCAAAAATTAAAAAAAAATATTTAAGGGTGAACAACCCTTATCACTTAGGGGTATGGAAAATAGATAGTAGCCGATTCTCAGACCTACTATTCAGTAGGTCTGAGAATCGGCTACTATCTATTTTCCGCATATAAAATTTGGTAAAAATCGGTAAAGCTGTTTCGGAGGAGTACGGTAACTAACATTGTGACATGGAAATTTTATATATTAGATTATACCCTCCGTTGTCTAGTGGTTAGAGCTTGGCTCTCGATTCGGAGGTCTTGGGTTCGATTCCCGCATTGGTACAATAAACATTGTTGTTTCCAAGTTTGGTTAGGACAATGCAGGCTGATCACCTAATTCAAAGTTAAAGCCAAACATTTTTATTCAAAATTGGTATTTTTATACACTTTCTGAACGTCGGTATACATGATGCCTATCACCGGTTCGGGAACTAGCCCGGCGAGAAGAACCGGCGTAAAAAACTCGCGCGGGCCATATTTTATCAAAAAGATGGAATTATTTGTCTGACAAGAAAGATAATCCATGCGTCGGATGGGCATGTAAAAAGTCGGTCCTGCGCCTGATCTCTCGTCAGTCGTGTCGGTTATACGTCCCGCTGGGCTATGAGAGTAAAAGAGGAGAGAGTCCACTTATGTTCTGCGCACACACTTGGGCACTATAAAATTACTCCAACTTAACTGGCCTGGTTTCAATGAAACCTGCCACCGTCACCGAAATCGGTGTGGGGAGTTTTTTTTTATAATATAATGTAATATAATATAATACTAGATGTTGTCTAACGACTTGTTGTCCCGCGGGATTTCAATTTGTGCACACGCAACAAATGGAAATCTTGCGGGAACCGTACCTTTTACCGCGACAAAAAGTATACTTCCCCTACTCTATGTCTGTGCCAAATTTATCAAAATTGGTCAAGTATTAATTTTGTTTCGGAGCCTTTTCAAAGCAAACAAACAAACACACAAGCAAACAAACAAATTTTTCCTCTTTATAATATTAGTCTAGATATATTTTCTGCAATTATTCTATTGCTGTATGTGTATTTTGTATTCGTAACCAGCGTATGTATTTGTATTGGTACAAAGTAAGAAGTGGCTAAGCTAAGCTCTCGTCAGTCTTCATAGACCTTAAATAATTTCACTTTTACCGTAATCATTTTCCAAAAAAAAACCGCCAAAAACCCACGCCATTTAAAGTGTCGTGTCAATTTGATATGCAAATAGTTTATTCGCAAGAATAACAATGAACGTTGACGGGCGGAAAGCGACACGCAAATAGTATCCGCCTCGAACACTCCCGCCGAATATCAATATTTGATATTTGATTTACATCCCCTCCCCCCCCCCCCCACCCCCCACCACCAATACCCCCGAGATCTCGGGTCATACTTTTATAGTAGATATTTTAGTAGGTCTTTTTATTCAACTCTTTGTGCTAAAATTGACATTTGATCTCGACTTTCTAGAATCTAATTAATGAAGTTTTAATCTAACTAGAAGTCATCCTGTGGTCAAAATTCGCCCATAATAATACTTATGTATATCCGACTTATATTATAAAAGTTTGTGAGGATGTAAGTATGGATGTATGGATGGATGTTTGTTCCTCTTTCACGCAAAAACTACTGAACGGATTTTGAAGATATTTGGTATAGTAGTAGTTTAGGCTCTGGATTAAAACATAGGCTACTTTTTATACTGAAAAGGTACAGTGTTCCCGAGGGACACTATATTTACGCGGGCGGAGCCGCGGGGAATAGCTAGTAATATTATAAATGAGAAGGTTTGTGAGGGTGGATGGATGTATGGATGTTTGTTACTCTTTCACGCAAAAACTGCCGAACGGATTTCGATGAAATTTGGTATGGTAGTAGTTTAAGCTCAGGAATAAAATATATGATACTTTTTATCCCGAAAAAGTACAGTATTCCCGTGGGTTGTTAAGTTAGAAAGCCGTGGACAACAGCAAGTTATTCACATGATTCTAAGTTCGAACTCTGTGAAGGTTGTTTTGCCTGAATCGACAATTTTTTTTTTTTTGACAAACGCCATCGTATAAAAAAGTTGTATCTACCGAACGCCCGATACTATGTGTCTGAAGTAGTGTTGTTGTTAATTTTTATATATTTAATGTATTTTTGAGCACATTTTTAAAAATGGCGGCGATGTGGTTCGCCACCCATCACGTCTCGTTCTCGCGGAGGTGAAAAGTGGCCCATGGAGAGCCGCTTCGCTACGTTGAATGTAAGAGGAGGAATGGATGGTAAGAATAAAAGTGGACGAAGCGAAGCAATCGTAAAGATCGTAGCAACTGGAAAGAAGTGGTCTCTGCCTACCCATACGGGAAAAAGGTGGTCTCTGCCTACCCCTACGGGAAAGAAATGTGATTATATGTATGCATGTGTGTATAATTAATCCCACCAAAAACATTTTCATGTAAAGTTATACCAAGACGATACCATATAACTCGCACTGTCAAAAAGCTATTAGATCTTCTGACTCTACCAAACATCTAACTCTGAAAATATTTTTGGCGGGATTTTAATTATTTTTCTTATGTGTATTATATATTTCTTATATTTGTCTTACATACATTTAACGGTTCTGATTTCAAGAATGTATCAATTTAGAAACTATTACATTACGTCATTGTTTTTTATATAACATTTTTTATAACTAGCAATGTTGTACTCAAAAAAAGCAGTTTGACATAAAAATGTTCTTAGCTAACAAAAGGCTCAGGAACATTAAATAGACGAAACAAAAGACTGTATTGTAAATTCACTGTTGACAAATCCAATTACAAAAAAAAGAAGGTACATTCGAAATCGCGTTTTAAAAACAGAACGTCACGTCCGCGCTCAGAAGGCGGGAAGACGGCGCCCGTTGATTGGTGCAAATTGAATTTGGAATCAAGGCGCGGGTGGAGGGGGAGCAGGGAGGGGGGTTGGGGTATTGTCGTGTTGGCGATCGCTCGCTGATTGCTCGTTTGTGGTGCGTCGAGACTTTCAGGACATGCCTTGTGGAATATTTTCTTCATT
This sequence comes from Glaucopsyche alexis, assembly GCA_905404095.1. NCBI lineage: Eukaryota > Metazoa > Arthropoda > Insecta > Lepidoptera > Lycaenidae > Glaucopsyche > Glaucopsyche alexis. The sequence goes on from FR990047.1 coordinate 29,908,743, forward strand.
TCGCTATAAACAATTAACCAGCCAGCAACTAAAAGTATTACCATCGCCCCGGCCCCTGGCATTATAGCGACGCAGCTAAATATAATATACCGATGTATATGCGACATATCCTCACTATTACAGCGCGACAACAGTCAGTTGACGATTGTGCCCTGACGAGGTGTAGCATTGTCTCTGCCAACACGCCGGCGACTCGTGGCTGCTCACCGAATATCATTACCATCGCCCCGGCTCCTGACATTATAGCCACGCAGCTAAATATAATATATATCGACATATCCTCACTATTACAGCGCGACAACAGTCAGTTGACGATTGTGCCCTGACGAGGTGTAGAATTGTCTCTGCCAACACGCCGGCGACTCGTGACTGCTCACCGAATATCATTACCATCGCCCCGGCCCCTGACATTATAGCCACGCAGCTAAATATAATATACATCGACATATCCTCACTATTACAGCGCGACAACAGTCAGTTGACGATTGTGCCCTGACGAGGTGTAGCATTGTCTCTGCCAACACGCCGGCGACTCGTGGCTGCTCACCGAATATCATTACCATCGCCCCGGCTCCTGACATTATAGCCACGCAGCTAAATATAATATATATCGACATATCCTCACTATTACAGCGCGACAACAGTCAGTTGACGATTGTGCCCTGACGAGGTGTAGAATTGTCTCTGCCAACACGCCGGCGACTCGTGACTGCTCACCGAATATCATTACCATCGCCCCGGCCCCTGACATTATAGCCACGCAGCTAAATATAATATACATCGACATATCCTCACTATTACAGCGCGACAACAGTCAGTTGACGATTGTGCCCTGACGAGGTGTAGCATTGTCTCTGCCAACACGCCGGCGACTCGTGACTGCTCACCGAATATCATTACCATCGCCCCGGCCCCTGACATTATAGCCACGCAGCTAAATATAATATACATCTACATATCCTCACTATTACAGCGCGACAACAGTCAGTTGAGGATTGTGCCCTGACGAGGTGTAGCATTGTCTCTGCCAACACGCCGGCGACTCGTGGCTGCTCACCGAATATCATTACCATCGCCCCGGCCCCTGACATTATAGCCACGCAGCTAAATATAATATACATCGACATATCCTCACTATTACAGCGCGACAACAGTCAGTTGACGATTGTGCCCTGACGAGGTGTAGCATTGTCTCTGCCAACACGCCGGCGACTCGTGACTGCTCACCGAATATCATTACCATCGCCCCGGCCCCTGACATTATAGCCACGCAGCTAAATATAATATACATCGACATATCCTCACTATTACAGCGCGACAACAGTCAGTTGACGATTGTGCCCTGACGAGGTGTAGCATTGTCTCTGCCAACACGCCGGCGACTCGTGACTGCTCACCGAATATCATTACCATCGCCCCGGCCCCTGACATTATAGCCACGCAGCTAAATATAATATACATCGACATATCCTCACTATTACAGCGCGACAACCGTCAGTTGACGATTGTGCCCTGACGAGGTGTAGCATTGTCTCTGCCAACACGCCGGCGACTCGTGGCTGCTCACCGAATATCATTACCATCGCCCCGGCCCCTGACATTATAGCCACGCAGCTAAATATAATATACATCGACATATCCTCACTATTACAGCGCGACAACAGTCAGTTGACGATTGTGCCCTGACGAGGTGTAGCATTGTCTCTGCCAACACGCCGGCGACTCGTGGCTGCTCACCGAATATCATTACCATCGCCCCGGCCCCTGACATTATAGCCACGCAAAAATACTAATAACATGTATTGGAATACTGAATAGTGGTATCTAATTATATTATACTAGCTGTTGCCCGCGACTTCATCCGCGTTAACTGCTGGCGCAATAATGCATCAATTTCGACCAAAGATAACCATAAAAAAGGTTATAGTGAGTCAATCTTATAAGATAGATCTATATATAACTGTCCCGGACATTTTTTAGATAATTTAAAGAGGAATAATTTTTTCATACATATTTTTGGGTAACTTGAACCGTAGCAGCGCACGCAACGGAAGCCCTCAAATATGAATAATTTTCCCCGTTTTTGCAACATATTCACTGATGCTTCGCTTCTATTAGTCGCAGCGTAATGTTATATAGCTTAAAGCCTTCCTCGACAAATGACCTTCCTCGACAAAAGCCGTCGACGACTATCCAACACAAAAAGAACCAATAGTTCCTGAGATTATGGCGTTCAAACAAACAATCAAACAAACTCTTCAGCTTTATTTTTTTTACTAATTTAGCAAAAAAATATTTTTTCAGATGTACGAGTATTTAATTAATAAAAACTACACATAAAATAATATATTTTTTTTAATTTACCGAGTAGTAATGCCTCAACATTTTTAAGTACTTTAATGAAGCTAAATATTTTAGATTTAGTCCGATCCCCAATTGGACCCGGTAGGTAGCGCTGCTGTCAGTACGTCAACAAATTTAATTCTACAGCGGTACGAAGTTTGCCGGGACAGCTAGTGTTATATAAAACAAAACAGCGTCAGAGTGGAGCTTGGCTCTCGACCCGGAGGTCGTGGGATTGATTCCCGCGTTAGAACTGCAAAAAATGATGTTTTCAGGTTTGGCTAGGACAATGCAGGCTGATCATCTGATTGTCTAACAAGAAAGATGATCTATGCGTCGAATGGGCATGTAAAAAGTCGGACCTGCGCCTGCAGATCTCTCGTCAGTCGTGTCGGTTATCCGTCCCACTGAATTACGAGACTAAAGGAAGAGAGAGTGCTTTTGTATACTGCGCACACACTTGGGCACTATAAAATAGCTTCTGCGTAGCTGGAGTTGCGTTTCAATAAAACCGGCCACCATCACCGAAATCGGTGTGCTACTGCTTTTAGTAATAAACTATTGTTTTTATTAATATATAAAAAGTAGTATATAAAAAAGAACATGGGAAGGAAAATAAAAAACCTACTACGGTAATTAAATTAACAATACAAAAGCAAAACCGATTCCCAACGACTACTAACGCCACCTATTAGCACATCTCATGCATTACGCATGGCGCGGGGCAGAAGGCGCGCCTGGCGATTTATGTCCGCTTTACTATTATTGCCACTTGCCTCTTCCCAGGCTTTTATCTAAATTACATCTATTTCTTTGTTATGCTCCTTAACATATTTGTTGTACAGCGCCCCCACTCTTTTGTCAAACCTGAGACTTTACAGAAAAATATTACGGTGCGTTACATATAGGGGGAGGGATGGGCCTAAAATCTTCAAAAATTGCGTTACGTAATACTCTTGAACGTTCCCTTAAGACAGTTTTGCTTAGACAAAACTGCCTTATGACTAAAACACCCATAGACAATTTCGTCTATGAGACGTTTTGTTTCAAGTGTCTTCATATATTTTAGACATGCAATACACTTTCTTGAGACTCTCATTTCTCGAGTAAGGGCTCACTTAAGATCGTCATATGTTATATGTAAAATTTCAGCAACAATCGCAAAAAGTGTGGCTAACCTATTTGGGGATAACATTTGCTGGCATTTACCTAAAGTATGATGGTATTAGTGATTTTGTGTCCAAGTTCCGACAGCACTCGCGTGCTTATAATGCTAAGTGCGTGGAATGTTATAACAGAACAATTTGTATGAATCTGCATCATATAACTTTATTTTCCAAATCTCAGTGACGATCAGTGACGTGGGGTTCCTATAACTCCATTCCTATCGGCTTCACTTACCACTTACCTGCCTTTTGAAGACTCTCATCCAAATTCCTACATAGGTAGGTATTATGCAGGCTAGGACTTTCCTATAATGAAAAATCAGCCTTCGCCACTGCTGACGATACATCCTAACACTCGTTACCCTAGGGCCTAGAGATATTATGTGATACATATTATATGTTTTTACCCGTCGGTGAAGCTACAAAGGATGGGTAATGATTTTGGCAGTAAATGTATGTATGTTTGTTTGAGCTCCGTGGCCTCAGACCGAATAAAAGTACTTTTTATTCGGTCTGAGTCCGTGGCCTAGTGATAGTGCAAGTTCGATTTCCAAGTTGTGGCGTGTACCAATGGGACTTTTTCCAATTTCAAATACATTATACGGACGCTTAACGGTGAAGGAAAACATCGTGAGGAAACCTGCACATGGTTGGCCTCACGTTGGCCGGACGTATTGACCAGTCATTCCTCTTTTTTTTTTATGAAATATGGGGGCAAACGAGCAAACGGGTCACCTGATGGAAAGCAACTTCCGTCGCCCATGGACACTCGCAGTATCAGAAGAGCTGCAAGTGCGTTGCCGGCCTTACTGGACTAGGCCGACTGTGTTGTGAGAATGCCGTGTGTGCTTGGGCAACCATACGACATTTAAAAACCAACTGTCCTAGGCACTACAGTATTTCAAGAGTGGTTACTTCGCTCGGAGAATACTGTGGAAATCATCCAATAACGGATGAAAAGGTTTTGTGTGTTCGTTCCACCGTAGCACTAAAACTAGGATTTTAATAAAGGAGATGTCATTGACAGATTCGTAATATTAGGCCGGGTAACATAGTCTATATAATTTACGTAGTCGGGTTATAGTTTTTTATACAAATTCTGGTTCAATGTGGAAACATACACCTGTCTTTTTCATCTTCGGTCCGATATCAGATATCGGTTCGGAGGAAGACGCTCTAACTGTAACTACAGTTACAGGAAAATTAATAATACCCTAGCTCGGTACTACATTAAGTATGATATACCTAGAGTAGAGGGTAGAGGGAGGGAGAGTGATCGCTTGACTGAAAGCGGTACTGTCTTTTACATCTATAAGAAAATCGCGGGTAAAGGCTAGTTCTATCTAGACGCGCATTTAAAAAAACAGACGCGATCAAGCCGTAATAAATACAGGTACAAATAAACGTGCTACAGTTCACCATACAATGAATACATTATACCGCTACCGTTGTACGGCTAGTGATGTGTAGCCGATGGCTAATTTATAGCTCACATCTGACTAGTGGTGGTCTGGTGCTGGTACCGAATGGAGTTTTTATGTAAACGAGCCGTGAGCGCGATTTGTTCTGTACCGAGGTTTCTTTGTGTGGCAACACTGGGGGATGTCAATAGAGCAGATAATTTTAAAAAGGTTATCTCTAAGTTTTAACGCAGGTACCTATCGATAGGCTAAGTTAGGGTACCTATCGGTAAAGCAAGAGAGTTACATTCATAGGTTGCCTATTTAACTAAGTTTTTATTTTATTTATTAGACACACCAACAAGGAAATACATTAGTACAATCTTAGAAAATACGTACATAGGTAAAATACAGATAAATGCAACCTTTTTTTTTTTTTTTTTTTTTTATCTCGCAGGGGAAAGGTCGTTACGCCCTTCCCGGGTTGGGGGACCCGGGGGTATGTGGGACTCCCGACGCGACTCGCCGGTTTACCCACTAAAACTGAACCTGCGGATTGCCCTCAGCCGCTATAAGGGGGAGTGTCCCGGATCTGTCTAACACAGGACACCCCCCGCGACCGGCCGGTCTACCTCTTATAGGGACCGGACTTCCAACACAGTTAGGGGCCACTCCGGCAAACTGGAGCGTCCCTCTCGACGCCGGGACTAGCTAAGCCGGGGAGGTTCCCATCCTCTCCCGGAGCCCCGTTAGACAGGAGATTGGAGGTTTGCAAAGCGACGCCTCCGTACTCCTGTCCTACGCCGGCGGAGCGGAACAGAGGATGGATCTATCTCTCTGTCCCGCTCCGCGGCCTCTTTCTGCGAAATGACGACTTCGCAGAAAGAGACCGCCGCCTGCCAGGCCTCATCGCTCTCGAGCATGCAGCGAACCACACTCGAGAGCGATAGGTCCCGCCCAAGCACTGCCACGAGATCGTGGCGCTGCACGGCCCATCGGTCGCACACCTCTAAGGTGTGCTGGGCCGTGTCCTCCGCAGCGCCACATTGATGGCAGGCTGGCGTAGGCTCCCTCCTGGCGACCTTACACAGGTATGCACCGAAGCATCCGTGCCCGGTGAGCACCTGTGTAAGGCGGAAGGGGTTTTCGCTTGCGGCGCATCCACGCCGCAAGGACTGGACGCAGTGCCGTGGCCGTATGTTGGCCGTACGGCGACTGCTCCAGGACCTCACCCCACCTCCTCAGCAACCACTGCTCTCCCAGCCTTTGGAACCGCCTTAGCTCCTCCCACGAGGGGACCTCGCCACGTGACCTCCCCTCTGATACGAGGAGGTTCGTCTCGGCAAGGACCCTTGCCGTGAGCTCCCAAGGCGGTTCCCCCGCCAGGGCAGTAGCTGCCACCCAGGAGACTGTACGGTAGCCCCTGATTACCCTCACTGCTATGACCCGCTGCGCTCTTCGCAGTTGGGCCTTATTGCGAGCAGTGAGGGAATCCGCCCAGATAGGGGCACCGTACAAAGCTACACTCCGACAGACTCCGGAGTATAGCCGCCTGCAGGCCTCGCTGGGCCCCCCCTATATTCGGAAGGAGTCGGCCCAGCGCTGACGCCACCCTCACGACCTTCGGCCCCAGTTGTTGAAAATGGGGGCCGAAGGTCCACCTCCCGTCCAGGGTGAGTCCGAGACACTTAAGGGTTGGAGTCACCTTAACGTCCGCCTCTCCGATAAGGAGTCGTGCACCCAATGGGGGTCCTTTCCTCCCGGGTCCGCGGAAGAGCAGGGCTTCGGTCTTGTCTAAACGTACCCGAAGCACCAATCGCTCTATGCGGCTGACTACTAGGGCTGCCCCCTCCTCAGCCAGCCACGCGGCTTCCTGATACGTCCTCCCCCGGAACGTGACGTAAGTGTCATCTGCATAGCAGATGACATCTGTTCCGGGGCGGATGCCGCTCCGCAGGACCCAGTCGTAGCCGACGTCCCAGAGGTTCGGACCCAGAACCGAACCCTGGGGGACGCCGCACTCGACCTTCCACCTCTCTAAGGACCCCGACCGATCCTCGAACACGATCTCCCTATCGGAGAGGTACGCGTCCAACAGTCTCCCGAGATACGGAGGCACTCCGAAATACTTAAGTGCCTCCCGTATTACGCTGTGGGGAAGGCTGTTGAAGGCGTTGGTGATGTCCAAGGACACCGCCACCACCACCTCCCTCCCGAGTTCCGCTTCATCCGTCACCGACCTTAGGCGCCTCACTGCGTCGATGGTCGACCGACCGGCCCGAAACCCGAACTGTGAATCTGAGAGACCAGGCCCCGGACCTTCCTCCAGGTGCTGAACGAGGCGGGAGACTATAACGCGTTCAAACGCCTTGCCCACCTCGTTCAGTAACACGATCGGCCGCACCGCCGACGCACAGTCCGGTGGTCGCCCGCCCTTAGGTAGTAGAACGAGCTGACCCTCCTTCCATGCCTTCGGAAACTGACCGCACTGTAGGCAGCGGTTGAACAATTCCCGAAGGCTGTCTTCGAGGTGCACGAGAGCTATGGATAGGACTCTCCCGTGCACCCCGTCTGGACCAGGCGCCCTTCTCTTACTACGGAGGCGGGACAGAACCGCCTCCATTTCCAAGTCGGTGACGGGTGGCGGAACACCCTCCACCATCGAGCCCGGCGTCCGTCGGGCCAAGATAAATGCAACCTTAATTACAGGTGTCGTACCGCATGCAATCACATTACACAAGTTAAATTAAAAAAAAATGAATTTATGATGAGAAACAAAAATAACCTAACCAAGAGCATGTCAGGACATGTCTAAGGAGGGTTCCGTAACTATAAACGCGTAATATGCTTTTTTTTTAATTACTCCAAAAGTTACTGTCCGATTTGGTTCATAATAGTTTTCCTAAAGAGTTTTTAGCATGATCTATCAGCATGGAAATTTGCAAGTTTCTATCTCCTTTAGTTTAAAAATGCTAGGGGGGGGACCAACTTACAAACTACTTTGGAGGCCGATTACTCGAAAATGGTCAACTTTATAAAAAAGTAACGTATGAAACCTTGCCTTTATTTTAAAAGACCTATTCTACGATACCCCACACGATGGGGTAGAGTGAAAAAATATTTTTCATCCCCACTTCACATGTATGGAGAGCCACCCTTAAAATATAAAATTTTTATTTTTTTATGATCCCGAAACCGTGATCTATACACAATCTATAACTGCACCAAATTTCATCAGTTTATATTCATAATTACAGGAGCTAGAGGCGCGGACAGACAGACAGACAGACAGACAGACAGACAGACAGACAGACAGACAGACGGACAGAGCGAAACTATAAGGGTTCCTTCAGTATTACGGAACCCTAAAAATGTAGTTTCAGAAAAAGATTAAAAAAAATAAAACGTGAAACTTAGATATAACTATAGGTAGAGTTAAAAACAAAAAATTACATTAGACAACATTATAATATGCAATTCTAAAAGATTTTTAACAACAGTAGGTAATTTTAACTAAGATGTTCATGAAAATAATGTATAAAGGTTGGTAACTGGTAACTGTGAAATGGGGTTCACAGAATTGCATATCGCTAACCAGCAATGAGCACTATCGAACAAGTTGCCGCTGGACCAGGCATAAGATGAAAATCGTTAACGGTGCCAATGAATAGTGCGCACACACACATCTCACGAGTGAATACGCAAACTACGTCTACAGTCATTGCGGTCACTTCCTTTGTGTTTAAATATTTTGAGGACTAGGACGCTAGTGCCAAGGAAAATGTTTAGAAACTGGTCGAGCAGGAACATTGTACGACATTGTACATGTGATACATTATATGTGTACCTACTGGACATTTTCGGTTACTGGCAGTGACGGATTAACCCTTAATCAAATTAAGCAATTGCCTAGGGCATCACGTCTGGGGGGGCACCAGAAGAAGCCCAAAAAAGAATTTGTCCTTAGGGCATCACGTCTCACTCTCATCACCAAACCAAACATGTCACCAAAAACCACACCAAAAAAAGGTTCTAGGACAAATTGAAAATTCGTGCATTTTAAGTTGACATAAAAGTCCGACCTAGAGTCATAAGTCATAACCCCGCTCCCGTTTACCTATTTGCTGCCCGCTAGTGCATTCAGCAATTCGAATGTACCGGAATTGCAATCAGCCAATCACAAACTACCCCTTCCCTGCGGGCTCCCCATCTGGCCCCGCAAATCTATGTCAAGTCAATCAAATGTTTTGTTATTTGAGTACTAGGTAATTGTACTAGCCGGCTTCTATGCATACGTAATACAATTAACTACCGTTGTCTGGTACCCGTAACACAAGTTCTTCGAGAACTTACCACGGGACCAGATTTCTTCAATTTATTACCCTAGAAATTAATGTATTTAGGCGGTACTTTTCGTGGGCGTAGCCAGGGGGGGGGGGTTTAGGGGGTTCAAATCCCCCCCGAAATGGGCCGGCTAGTCCATGTGGATGACCCATATACAGAGGCGTATTTAGAAATGTTGCGCCCCAGGCCAATTAACATATTTTGCCGCCCCATTTACCCTATCTGAAAGATGATTTTTTGTAGTTATTTTAGAAAAAAAAAACAGCCTAAAACAGAACTTTAATACTAACTTGTTCTATATGTATGTGTTTATGTCATAGATGTATAATATAGTTATCACTGGCTTAAGTTAAATGCGTTCAAACTGAGAAAGCGAGCGAATGTTTTTTACGCTTTAACCTGTTAAAATCTTTTTATACATTTAGCCCTGAAAGAATATTGTACTTTAGAAAAAAAAACAATAAAATAAATAGCCTTAAACAGGGATCGCGAACCTATGGCACGCGTGCCATCGAATCCTCGAACGTATAGCATGCGACACAATATTTTGGGAACGTCACTGATCACAAAATTTTGTAATTACGTACTACCAAAAATGTGTGAAATAGGTATTATATGATAAACCTAACATAATAAGTTATTTGTCATCTATGTATTTTGCAACATCAGAAATTACACAAATTTTATTTTAATTTAAATTACAAAATGATCCTATTTCCAGTCTTTAGGGTTTAAAGTTTGAACAGATTTAACCTATTAAATAAGAAGAAAATTTGCTCGCTTGCACGCGGTTAAAATAAAGGCCATTACATTATTAATATTTACTATCGATGTTCTGTTTAGCCGGTTAATTTTATGGTATTTTTCCGAAGTTTATATTTTAGTTTTACATCTTGCTCAAATGTTAATGTTGTGTAATGAGTTGAACGTTCGAACCTGTAAAATAGGGAAAAAACTTTGCTCGCTCGCTTCGCTCGCTCGTTTTTGGCTTAAAGAAAGTATTATCTAATTTAGTACTGACGTTTAAAGACGGCCCTGGTTATTTAATATACTTGTAGTTGTTTTATTTTCTTGCCCCCCCCCCCCCCTCCCCGAAACTAAAACCTGGCTAATGGTACATACGGGGGCCCACAGGCGTGGATTGCTTAGGGCATCAAGTAGTCTTAATCCGTCACTGGTTACTGGCCCGATTCCTGTTGCAACAGCTCCGTACAGTTCCACAGAAATTTAATCTGTATAATGTTTTCCGATTCGCAACTTGACTTGTGGCTCGTACTTTACATTTGCAATTTTATACAAAAGGATTCAATAAAAATGCCCTCTATTCCGGTGGTATAAGGTCTAAATGGTAGAAAATAGAATGCGGCAAATTCTGATTTCACAAATATTGTAATGGCGCCCGGGATCCCCGCCAAAGTGAACGAAAATCGCCCATTTGGATTACTTTCCCGCTTTTTTCCTTTGAAGCGTCAATCTGTAATACGCTAAACCGAGCCCCACTTACATTAAATCAAAATAATTTTCCTTAAGCGCCGATCCTTTGTTTATTGATGATTGATATCTTTGATTTTGCCCGAGCCAACCCGAGCTCAATCGTGCCCGTTTTATAACAAAATTTAACATTTTAAATATAAACATCTAAGTAAGTATACAGATAAATAAAATTAAAGCGTCTGTTTGTGATTTCAAATTAACAGCTTTTTACACAATGCTCATGAAAGTACGAGTATAAAGGGTACTGACAGTAGAAAATATTTTTTTTGTTTGTCCGTCTGTCTGTCTGTCTTTGCTCCGACTAATCTCTGAAACGGATAGACCTATTTTCACGGGACTTTGACTGGCAGTTAGCTAATGATATAAGGTTACTTACATAGGCTACTTTTATTCTAGGGTTCCGTTTAAAAAATAGGGTTCCATTTCCGTGAATTCTATGCAAACGATGTTGCGGGCATCAGCTAGTTTTAAATATATTTTATGTGGATAGTTAGGTACTTATTCAATTTTGTGCGAAATTTCCCATTTTCAGCCAAACTGATATTTACAATGCAACACAAAAATGTAAGTAGATACTTAATTGTGCAAAAAAAATGTAGGTACTTATATTATCTAATAATTTCCTTATATGGCACAAATAGCTTATAAAAATAAAGTTATAAATATCAGAGTTTATCATTTTTTTGTGTCAGTAAATTAAAGAACCTCATAAAGTTATATGGAGTATTTATATCTCATAAGTCATAACGTTATATCCGCTATAGACCAGTTGATGGTGATTACGGTTTGATAGCCGATAGACTTTAATTTGCCATCAATTGCTCATAAAATTATGTTTAGGTCCTTCGGAGCAGGAAAATGTTTTAATCGATAAAAGCTCTATGGCTATTATCGATATAATTTACATTACACATTATGCACACACATGGCACACACACATTACACAAATAACATTGCACTGTATGTGTACATAATGTATGCAACTATGATAGTAAAGTTTGGCATGTAATGTTTTTAAGCAAAAAGAAAAAAAGAACCTAAATTCCTCCTGGGATTTTGTTAGAAATATATTATTTAAACATGTTTAATGTCTAAACTTCGGTCGTTTTTTAAGTCCCTAGAGTATATTATTATAGTTATTAGAACTGAATTATATTAAAATAAATTTTGTGACTTCGAACGCCACCTTTTGACAAAATATTACACTGTTTCTAATACTTACTCGTATTATGTTTGGTATTACTAGTCAATGCTAGATGTCACTTTTTTAATTGAAGTAGGTACTTATAAATTATTATTTAAGTTAACCAATTTATAATATTGTAAATAATAAAAAAAGGTTCATAAGACCTATTATTCGTCTCTAATTTGTCCCTAATCGTCCCTTCAAAAATTATTAGAATTTTCTATGTTTCAATTGAGTGCAAGTTTTAAGCCAGCAATACATGCTTATTTTTGTGTAAGTAATTGGCTAATATAAAATGGTAAACTGATTTCTGATCGGTGAACTCACGAAGTATTTACGTTGTTTTACTTACAAATTCCTTGGTATTTAGTTATTCGTTGACGTGCACTAGTGTGGAAAAGTGCGTGCTAAATTGGATTTCACGCCAAAACGCCCTAAGAAGTTTCAGTAAAGCTCTACTACCACTTTTTTTTTTGTTTAATTCGTCCCGAAATGGAACAGGCTAAGGTCTTAGACCATACTGCCTCGTCTGTCGTTTGAGGTATTTCTTTGTCTTATTTCTAAATCGTCAAGTCCAAAGTCTAGTCAAAGTCGAAATAATAGTCAGGGTAGTCAATTAGTCAAGTCAGTCGATTCAATAAAGTGGTAGACGCTTTACTGAAACTTCCTAGGGAGTTTTGGCGGGAAACCCAATTTAGCACGCATTTTGTAGAATGTATCACTTTTCCACACTAATGCACCTCAACGAATAATTAATGGTAAATATTCCACCACTATAACACATTAAAAACCGAATTAACACGAATTTAGAAAAATAATACAGAAACACAACATTGCTGATTGACTTTCCCGGCAAAACTCACTACCACTTTACTGAATCGACTGACTTGACTGATTGACTACCCCTTTGAGTATCCAACTATGGAGACGCCATTATCAGGCGTTCCCCGCTGCCAAAGGTTAGACCCTCCGGTCGTGAGGGTTATATAAAACTAGTTGCTGCGCGTTTTTGACGTATTCGGAAAATTACAGCGAGGCGGAACGAACCGGAGCAGAAAATGCCGACTTGCTGTATTTTTTCCTGCAAAAACAGATCGGAAACATCAAATAAACAAAAGGATGGTGTTACTTTCCATGTGTATGTATTATTTTGCCTAAATATTAACAATAATTGCGATATATTAGCAAAAATCCAAAAAATTTACTCGATGAACAAATGTTGCTACTAAATCGTACAACATCCAAATTTAGGGTAATATTTAAAAGTAGTAATTTATAAAAACTTCTATTTCATATTCGTTCTTGTTTTTACTATTTCATAATGAAGAAACATGACTAATTATTTAGTACACTATTTACAATTTTGTTTTTCTTCATGATATTATTTCACGAAACACATTGAAAATTTGCAAATTATTATAAAATAATTATTCAATTGTGTTAACAAACTTTTGTTTATATTAATTATTATGTATTACAATAAAATATGTGCTGATAAATTTATCCTGAAATTATGCATTTTTAATTTATAAACAGGCCACACTTCATAAAAACTGAGGGTTGTGACAACGTAAAAGAAATATCGATATCGACTTTATCAGTATGTTATTCTGACCATTATTTTTTTTAGATTTCCTAAAAATAGGATGATTAGGAATGCCTGGGTCCAAGCTTGCGCTAATCATTTTTCTTGGTTTCCCAAACGTACGAGTACAATTTGCTCGGTGCATTTTGAAGTTTCATGTTTTATTGTTCAGACGAACAACAGTAGGAGATTAAAACAGCGCGCCTTGCCAACTTTGAAATTATTAAAGGTGCATTTTATAATTAACTAGTTTTTGCCCGTGAATTTGAACCAATCTTTGAACTACTTTTGGTGAACATTGGTAAACATTGAGGTGGAACAGAACTATTATAAATGCAAAAAAAAAACGTATTTAGGGTGGACCCTATTTATCAAAACGATTCCGCATTTTTACTTAGCTCTACCTTTTTTAACCGACAAAAAACCGAAGGAGGTTGTCAAGTCAACACATACTTACGATTATAGTACGATTTTGGTTTTTTTTTATTTAATACTATAATATATTTTAAATATAATATATGGATGCTTCACGTCATGTCAATCTGGTCTCGTGGTAAGTTATCGAAGAACTTGTTTTACGTAGGTAGACCCACGGACTCCTTTTTTTACAACAACAAATAAAAAGCGTGAAGCGTGCTAGATAATGGGTTTCAACACGTATGAGGCTAATTCTTGAAGCTATTATCTATTTTACTTTAGTTATTACGGCTGCTCCACCCGCGTAAATATACTATCGGTTATCCCGCGGGAATACTCTACTTTTCCGATATAAAAAGTAGCCTATGTTTTAATCCAGAGCCTAAACTACTACCGTACCAAATTTCATCAAAATCCGTTCAGTAGTTTTTGCATGAAAGAGTAACAAGCATCCATCTATACATCCAACCATCTATCCATCCAACCATCTATCCATCCATCCATCCTCACAAATTTTCACATTTTATACTATTACCTACTAGGATAGGATGTGAAAATTTGTGAGGATGGATAGATGGTGAATGTATGGATGTTCTTTAATATTGTAAAACATACTTTTGTTCTATCATCAATAGTTTCCGCAGCGCATGCGACGAAAGTTGTTTAATGGCATTTTTGACACCTTGGGTTACGTTACTAAAGTTTTAGTAAGAATCCCTAATCTTTTCTAGCAATAAATATAGCCTATTTTACTCAGGGTGAATGTAGCTTTCTAATGGTGAAATAATTTTTGAAATCGGCATAGTAGTTTTTTAGTTTATTCATTACAAACATACACACAAAAATACAAATCTTTCCTCTTTATAATATTAGTATAGATTATTATATACTACCTAGGTTTATAAACAAATATTTTTTTAAACGACGTACAGTCAGATTAGACCGCAAATTAATATTTATCTATACTTTCTCTCATTAGTTATTCTATGTGCTAGTTAGACTAGTTAGACATACAGAAACTTATAAGAGAAAATATAGGTGAAAAAATCGATTTCGAATTGATTTCGCTCAGAATAATTTTCCCTAAGAGTTTTTAGCATAGTCAATTAACATGGGAACTTACAAGTTTCTATCTCCTATAGTTTAGAAATGCTAGGAGGATGACCAACTTATAAACCATTATGGAGACCGATTACTCGAAAATGGTTGACTTTGTAAAAAGGTAATTTATAAATTCTTATTTCAATTTTAAAATACCTATAAACTATACAAAATTTCATTTATATATATTCATAATTACACATGCTAGAAAGACGGACAGACAGACGGATGGTCAGTGCAAATTTATTAGGGTTTCTTGAGTATTACGGAATGCTACAAATTGGTTGTACGCACCAGCCGCTCCGCAACTATGATATTCGCAACACTGCTAAAAATGCTAAAATTCTTCTTCACGCTGGATGACGCTTCCATTTTTGCATGTTTCAACATTTTAATACTTATTTACTTTATGATACTGAGCGAAATTGTAAATTAAATATTGTAGTTAAGATTTAATAGATATAATTTTTAAAATTTACTTTTGCCACATAATTATTACTAGCCGAACTCATCGATAGTAAAACATCGATAGTGTCAAGCACTAGCGGTGCGGTCCCCCCTCCCGCAGAAAGTGGCGAGACTTTTTCGCATAGAAATTAGCTGTCATGTCGTCTCCGTATAGTTGGATACTCAAAGGACTACCCTGACTATTTATTTGGACTTTGACTAGACTTTCGACTTGATGATTTAGAAATATACGGTGACGAAAATTTGAACGATTATTCTATTTCCCGCCTTTTATACTTGACACTGGCAAATAGTTATAAGCCGATTCCACATATAAATAATAAAAAAATTAAAAGTCAAAACTGACATTAGTTTTTTTTTTATGAAAACACTTGAAAAGAGAAAAGTCAAAAGTGGAAACAGAAATGTTCTCATTCATGTCGAGGTTGGGTGTCGATTTTTTACAAAAATGTTATTGTTAACATAAATGAATATTATAATGTTTAAATATCGTCCCAGTTTTGACAATAAAAGAATAGTTGTAATATATCAATATGAAAGTTGTGGAAGGTAAAATTGTTGTGCTCGGCTCACAAGGTAAGTTCATAAACTTTAACTTATTACAATTATATAGACAGCATTATAGTATGATTTAACAAACCTGAAAAACTAGTATTCGTCGCTAACGATGCAATATTAGGTATGTGTTATATTGTATAATGTGCCCGCATAACATCGATTACGATTACAATACATAAAAAATAACCCTCGTATCAAACTTTTGATAAGTTTGTGTATTTAAATTTCGTGTAAACATCTGCGATTTTAGTTATCAAAGTTACTCATATAAAAACGTTAAACCAACCTTTATTTTGCCTGAGAAAAATATTAAATAAAATTTTTCTTTCTTTTGTTTTTCAAATATTGTAAAATTAAGTTTTTGATTTTATATTTCAACTCACAACCTTTAGGTTATATAAATAAAAATCTAGTGGTTACCTTGCTCTTTATTTCATAACTAGTAGACTAATGAAACCATTTTCATCAACTCTATTTTTTAAATGAAAGCCTTAAATAAAAATACCCTATGTTAGACCTTATAACATCAGCTATATCCCAGTGAAAGTCCCGTGGAAATCAGTCAAGCTATTTCAGAGATTAGCCGGAACAAACAGACAGACAGACAAACATTTTAAAAATGATCTTTTATTGTAAGTATGAAAGTATTCATATGAACTAAGTGAAAAGTTGTTAATTTTAAATTACAAACAGACACTTCAATTTTATTTATCTGGATTGATTGATGTAAAATACTAAACAGTGATCTATGTGGTTTTCTATGACACACACACTCTTATGCACACTTATACATACAATCACACAAAACCACCCCTCCACCCCCACCCTCACACATACACCCTTATTACAAACAATTACTCTACCTAATTAAAATGTAATGTTCTTTTTTCTCTCCTGTTATTATCCTTTGTGAAGTGAATTACTTATAATAAATATATTATTCTGTGCTGATTTATCTTTATATTATACTAGATGTTGCACGCGACTTCGTGCGCGCAAAAGGAAATCCGCCGCGATAAAAACTATCCTATGTCCTTCTCCATGGTCTAATCTATATCTGTACCAAATTTCATCAAAATCGGTTAAGTAGTTTCGGAGCCTATTCAATGCAAACAAACTTTTCCTCTTTATAATATTAGTGTAGATAGGTATATAGATATAATATTATATAACCTTATATACCTTCTTTTTGCAGTTGAGATGAGAGCATTAAGAAGCATGATAGGAGTTAAACTGGGTGACAGGATAAGAAATAGTGAGATAAGGAAACGTTGTGGTCTAAAAGAAGATGTAGTGACAAAAATTGAGAAAGGTATGCTGAGATGGTTTGGCCATGTTGAGAGAATGAATGAAGAACGATTGACGAAAAAAGTGTATAATGCGAGTGTGAATGGAAGTGTTGGAAGGGGTAGACCTAGGCGGACGTTCCAAGACCAAATCGGGGACGTCTTGAAAAAAGGCCAGGTCAAGAGTACCCTAAACCGAAGAGCATGTATGAAGGGAATAATGAAAGTGGATGAAGCAAAACAAGTATGTAAGGATCGTAGCAAGTGGAAAGAAGTGGTCTCTGCCTACCCCTACGGGAAACAGGCGTGATTATATGTATGTATGTATGTATATACCTTCTCTCAATTAAAAATTAAGGTTACTCAAAGGATAATACCAAACAAACTTGTTATGGTAAGTGATATGTGCCAGAAGTCAGCAGAGCATAAACCGAAACAAAGACAACATAACTTGCTCCAACACTGTCCACTAACATTTGTTATGTAGCTACCTAAACCATTTAAATAAAACGGCAATAAAATATAAAGGATATCCATCTCATGATGCATCTTTTTGTTATAAATTAAATGTAAAGGTTAAATATCAATTAGTACTTATCATATTATTATAATTAAAATGTATATAAATGGTATAGTTTAGTCATACCAGGATAAAAAATAAAATTAAAGATGATTCATGCATTAAAAAGCAATATTTATATGGATTAAGAAAATGGTGAGGTAAAATTATATAAAAACTAGGTATTGTAAATATAGGTACAATTTTTTATTTCAAACACCCTAGTAATATCGACTAAGAAATTATTATGAGTAGTTTACTAATATAATTATTTTAATATAATAAAATATAAAGAAAGTAACTTCAATCCAATAAACTAGTACTTTGATCTGGATAAATCCAAGAATCAAGGTTTTTAACAAAACCTTTAAATAAAGCCAACTCCCTACACAACTTAAAACTAAAGCCCTAGAAATATGCTTACTTCCCAGTCTTACTTATGCTAGCCAAAGTTGGACACTGACAAAGAGGAACATGGAAAAAATAAGAGTATGTCAGTCAGGTATAGAAAGAAGTTTTCTAGGACTCAAATTAAAAGATAAGGTAAAAAATAGTCAAATAAGAAAGGTAACAAAAGCAAAAGATGCAGTAAAAATGATTCGGAGACTCAAGTGGAAATGGGCCAGGCGTTTACAAAGAGTAAAGGACGATAGATGGACAAAAGTACTGACTAACTGGTTTCCAATAGACAAGAAGAGGAAAAAAGGTAGACCAGCAAAGAGATGGGACGATGATATTGTAGAAGTTGGAGGAAAACTATGGAGTAGAGCAGCACTGTGTAGAGAAGAATGGAAGCAAATGGAGGAGGCTTTTACTGCAAATAGCGGCCAAAGTACATTGTAAATTAATGATGATAAAAAGTAATAATGTAAAAACAGAAAATGTGTACTTGGATAAATAAAGCTAATTACATTACATTACATTATTAAATAAAAACTATAATTAGCTAAATTATTGCAATCTCTGCTTATTACTGAGGTCAGACCTAAGACTCTAAGTCAAGAATTTATGCCTCTTAGTTAAGAATACTTACAATTATTGTAATTGGATTTCACACCACATATTACATTACCAGTGTGATCACTCTTCCGTATATTAAATTCATTAGTTATTACATTTTTACCCGACTACAGTGATACAAAAGGGAGGGTAATGAATTTGGCAGTCTTCTACCGTAGTGTCAAAGCTGCAGATCCTATTCTACTTAGGGATGATTTTTCAATCGTCAGATAACTCCTATTTGAGGAGTATAATAAATATATTTTTTTTATATATAAAACTAGGGGCAAACGAGCAAACAGATCACCTGATGGAAATTGATTACCGTCGCCCATGAACACCCGCAACATCAGAGGAGTTGCAAGTGCGTGCCTTTTAGGAGCAGACCTTTTGCAGGTCGTAATGGTTCGGAAATACTGCTGGCGAGTGGCGACAGTTCATTCCAGAGTGTTAGTACAATCGTAATAACAGCCTGGGTTTGTAATATCTATTCTGTGCCTGGGTGACAGAGGCTACATTAAAATATGTATTCTACTCTGTTGGACAAAGTACATTAAAATGAACATTCACTAGTAAAAACACACAAAAAATATATTTGAGAAAATACATGCGCAGCTTTCTTCAAAGTATTCCCGCGAAAACGCAGTCCGACATTTTATGACGTCATTATTGCAAAACACAAAACTTAGTATGTGGATAAATAATGTGGATTGTGGTTAGGTAGACCAAGAATGTTTTTTATCTCGGCCGACCGAGACCGAGACTAAATGCAATTCTCGGCCGAGACAGAATATATTATATTACTAACGTAGCCGAGACGAAACCGAAAATTTATGAAATAGTGAAAGAAGGTAAGAAAAACACGAATTTTGGACAAAAAAATCAAAATGTTTTGATAATCAGAAGATAACGGTTTTAGGGCTCGTGATTTTTTTTATTTTTTAATAGTCATCTCCTGAGAAATAAATATTTAACTTTGACAGATTTTATATGATATAAAAAAAATTTAAAAATAAAGAAATCGACTTCTAATTTAACAATAATTAACATTCTTAATATCACTAAAAAGTATGAAATAAGTCGAAATAGTTCCCCTTTTAAATTCTGCTAAAATGTTACTATTTTTCTACACATTTTCTTATTTTTGAAATTATTTCTCTGTATAAGGAGAAGGACGTAGTTGTGTTAAAATTAATGTTTTTTTTTAATTAAAGGATTTATAGAATTGTTTAGGCTGGTACCAACTTCAAAAATAAGAAGATTGAGTAGAAAAATAGTAACATTTTAGCAGAATTTAAAAGGAGAACTAGTTCGACAGTAAGAATTATTTCATACTTTGTAGTGATTTTACAGTGGCGTAGCGTGGGTGTCTGCCGCCCGGGGCGGATGACAATTTTACCGCCCCTTACTTAGGTTTTTCCGCGCCCTTAGTTTATAATTTTGCGCAAAATTACCCACGCCGGTCGCCCGTGTCGACTCTGATCTCGAGATTCCCTTTTGCGCGCACGAAGTAACGAGCAACGTCTACTATAATAAAATCATGCATTGCTATCTCATAGGTAGTTCATTGATTCCTTTACTAAAAACACCATTCGGATAGAAATCAACTAGATCCGGGGCTGGTCCTATCTGGTCTGGCCATTCTTGCGCCCCCCAGAGTCTACGCCCTGTCTGCCTGGGCACCGGTGGCACCGCCCTATTTAAGGCACTGTTTTAAATCCCTTCATTATTATGCCGGTTGAGTAATGTAAACCAGTAGTCGACGCGGCAGCAGCTTGCAGCTAACTCGGACGTGGTTTGAGATGGATCCGCTTCCACAATAGCCTTCAATTCTTCATTATCAATTTTGGTCTCCAGCCGTCCACGGGGCTTGTTCGGCAGGTCGAAATTTCCAGAACGAAAACATTGGAACCAAAAACGCACTGTGTTTTCCTTTGCGACACCGCCCCGGCATTAATCCTTCGAGCCGTTTCGAAACTCGTACTCGAAAATAATACGATACTTCAAGTTTTCCATTTTGTAAACAGCGTGACACAAAGAGAAAACCAAAAGAGGAAAAAAACAAATGAATTACGGTTTTCGAAACACAGGTGCATGAGTAAATAGCGGTGTAAATTTGAAATTGGAATTCCTAACCAAAGAAGATTTATTCGAGATCAAAGTGGCCAGTACGACAAAACGTCAATTTCATATGAAAGGACCTAATACTACGAATGATGGACACGATTGACACTGACGGTCATAAGCACTGGTACTGGATTTGTAGGCTGGACGGTCAGCATTGTTATCTTTGTTACTGCAAGTACGCCGCAAAATCATTCGGGGATGTTTTTGTGACCTCCCAATCACACAACACACCCAAAGACTAAAGAGTCAATTGAGTTTTAGCTCGACAAAAAAATAAATTATTAGTTATTTTTAATCTTATTAGATATTTATCTTAAGTGTTAAGATACACTATGTTGTTTCTGTTCTACTATTGTTTATTTAACAATCAGCGTTTGTATTTGAAGAAGGAAACGTCTTAGACAAAGTTATCGTTATCTGCAGAGGTCGCAATGATAGCCTTAACTATAATAACTTAATTTTCGGACAAAACATACGACTTGATTGAAAATGGTATATTACTCTGTAAACTCAATTCTTTGAATAAAACAAAATATAAAGTACTTAATACTACATTACCTGGTATCTAGAATTTAAATCGTATAAGGTCCGGTAAAATCAATTACGGATATTTTGGGCATATGATCTGCTTATTTAGAGACGTTTAGGCAGAAAAATAATTGTCATACTCGAAAAAAATCTCTCTTTATAATCGATACGTTACACATTTATAAAAAAAATTGCGCACGTTTGTATGAAAAAATAGGCGTATACCTATCTATGGTATGTTGTTTTAATGACTATTAGATACATAATAAGTCGGTCAGTAGTCAAGAGAAACCAGTTTTTGTTACGCAGGATTTACCGCCTACAGCGCATCGGGGGCACGGTGGGCGCCCTTCACTATACCAAATAGTAAATACCAATTACTGGGACTAGCAGCACAAAGTCAAAATATACTATAATATGTACAAAGGAACAGATTTCATAGAACTATCCAAATTTAATCAGGGTCGTCACAAGATCGTCGTCGACTCCCTGGTTCAATTAAACCAAGTCTAGCGTAAGTAGTAGTTAAAGAGAGTCTAATTGGTAAACACCACAATCCGGCATCGAACCTGCACGGTCACGCGTGAGACTCAGGGGGTCTAATTATATTAGGTTATGGACGCTCTTATATAAAAGGCAGGACACCTGCTAGAAAATATTAATATTTACTAACCTATTATTATCATTAGGAAAGGTAAAATAAGAGATATTTATTGTATTCTTTTTCATACACATAGTACAACACATAACCACTTTTTTGTATAATATTACTATACTATTTAATCTAATATTTAGTATAACATAAAGTTTTAAAACATTCACTAGACACAAATATAAAATTAAAAATTTGGTATTCGTCGTCATGATTTTCTATTCAATGCAAACAAACAAACAAATATTTTCTTTTTATAATAGTATAGATGAGAATGCCTATGAAGAAAAAATAGGACGCTACGTTACCATAATAGTAAACAGAATATTAATTAATGGTTAAAGTAATAGTTTACATTTGCAGTAGCCAGTAAATAATAAGTGACTGTATGTGTGATACTATAGTATCATGCAGGTCGCAGACAACTGACAGTTTTGCCATAAATTAATTTTTAAATTTAAAGAATTGAATTAACGTATTAAATATCGTGGTTCCAGGCGTGGGCAAGACGAGCATGGTGGTGCGGTACATCGGCAAGATGTTCAGCAAGCACATCTCGCCCACCATCGGCGCCTCCTTCTTCACCTGCAACATCAACCTGGACGACAGCAGGATCAAGTTGCAGGTGTGTTATATATATTGAACAAACAAGGTTAAATACCTGAAGAGAAATTAATTGTTTAGCTTAATAACTATGGCAAGGATTTTTAATTTAAATTGACACCTGGCACCCGATAATATACTTATCTTGTATAAAGGCGCTAGGACATACTCCTCATAGGCTGTCCGCCATTTTGAAAAAAATCTCCATTTTGCGGCCATCGATCAAACTCATTTCAGACCAAAGCCTTTTTTAGAGACTGTTAAGGGGAGACCACACTACGCGGCAAAGGAACTACGCGACACGGGACTGCGCGACAAAGTTGACCAACTCACCAACTTTGTGGCGCCGTGTAGTGTCGCTGAGGTGTCGCTCTAGTGCGGTCACAATGCGGTATAGCTACAAGTGTCGTGCCGTGTCGCGTCGCTTTGCCGCTTCGTTCAGTATCTGACTTACGGCCCGCCATCCTGTGTCACTGACAGTCCGTCATTTGCAGGTGTGGGACACGGCGGGGCAGGAGCGGTTCCGGGCGATGGCGCCGCTGTACTACCGCAACGCGAACGCCGCGCTGCTGGTGTTCGACATCACCAGCGCGCCCAGCTTCCGCGCCATCGACGCCTGGGTCAAGGAGTTGCAGAGGTAAGCATCGACACTACTTTATCTCTCTCTCTCTCTCTATCTCTCTCTCATATATTACAATACGTTTGAACTTTAGTTAATGCGCTTTTTTATTACACGGCGCCGTGTATTGGACAGTGAACTACCTATGCTTAAAACCACGAAAACGAATAATAAATTGGAAACAATGAACATATGAAAACATTGGTTGCGTCGCCTGGCCCGGCGATTATTGAGTACATTTGAACGTTTTGTTATTCAAGTTAACGACGAAGTGACGAAACTTTTTTTTGATCCAAAGGTTGCGAACCCGAGAATGTTTGATAACATTTTAAATTTTTTGATCTCGACTATGGTGTTCATCATTATTTATTATGTATTGACGAAGCGCTGTGATGTTGCAGCAACGTGCCGGAGCCGCTGGTGGTGGCGCTGGTGGGCAACAAGTGCGACCTGGAGCACGCGCGCGCCGTCAGCCGCGCCGACGCGCAGCGCCTCGCCGCCGACATCGGCGCCGCCTACACCGAGACCTCCGCGCTGCACGACCAGGTACATTGTACAGTATCGACAAAGTGCCGGAGCCGCCGGTGGTGACGCTGGTGGGCTGGGTGTTTCCTCATTGTATTTCTTTATTGCATGGTAAATATGTGACACTTTAATTGGTAGCAATATATCGTGATAATGTTTCATTGTTTACGCTTAGATCGAATTGTATTAGAACGGAGTATAGTGCGATTTGATCTTCATTACCAACGCCATCTGTTTAAAGGACATTGAACTTTGCAGCTACTGATTTAATATTTTGTTTTATCGAACATTGCGGTGTCTAGTTCCGGCTTTTAGGGCTAGTATTAGTTTTTCTCGCACTTGTACCGGTCGCGCGATAATTAAAGATCGCTCGGGAAAAATAGAAGGGGTATGCGCAGGATTCAATTCATAAGTCTATTTGGTGGAGTGCGAAGTGAGGGGGGCGGGTATGCACCGACGGCGACACGTCATTGGTAGATCAGTCGCTCTTCACCTCCCGCGTTGTCTTCACGCGTCTCTCGCCTCTTGGGCACTGTTGCGTACAGATTGTTTTATCTTATTAGTAATACGCAGTGGTGAAAAAAAATATAACTTTAAAGTTATTTAATCGAAATATCACTTAAAAACACACAAATAATTTCTATACGCGATGTACACTTGCGCCGATTGCCCCCACTTGTTTCGCCAAGCGATCTAAAACCACCGCGCGACCTATAAAGGGCAATTTATCATCTGCTTAGTAAGGCAGGTAAATAAATGACCTTTCGTGTGTCAGGGTATCGAGCACGTGTTCGTGAACACGGCGCGCGAGCTGCTGGAACTGTCGCGGACGGACACCGTGGCCTCGCTGCGCGCCTACCACTCGCCCGACGGGGAGAGGATACCTGTTGGTACGTGTTCAAAACATACAAAATATATATTTTGTTTAAAGAAGCTCTGGGCGTCTAAAAAGGCACTATAGGCGTTTCATATTATGTTTCATACATTTTGACGGTTAAAACATCAATTTTGACAGTTTTCAATAGAAATGCGTAAAATGGCGCACATAATATGAATTGCATAATATGATTCATCTAATGTTCGCCTAAAGGGGCCTTTTTAGACACCCTGATGCCAGATAAATAATGTTGCGGCGAAAGTTATTTCTTATGCCCCGTCCAGACTGCTCGCGTAGTAGGCCGAGGAAGTGCTCCGCCAAGTAACCCGAAGTACGAAAAGGCGAAGCGAAGTGCGTGCCCACACTGTCTTATTCGGCCAACGTCGGCCTACTTCGCGAGTATTCTGGACGAGGTTGAATGAAAGGGTTGAGGCTATAAAACTAGTATACATTACACGTTACTGTGTCAAACCACAGAGCAAGACACATGGAGCAATTATACAGAGGAGACGGCATATGCAACTGTGCACTATGATTTCAATTCGGTCCCAACGTCATCGCAATAGGCGTGACCCAAATCAATGTACTGTCAGCGTTTGTACTGTGCACACCTCTGTAATTTCGAAAACTTTTTGTACTTTTCTAGTTTCGAGAGTGCAATACCGCGGTGTTATTATCCATGAGCGGCGGGGCCATGAGCGGCGGGCTTACCATCGGGCGATCCGTCTGCTCGTTTCCTTGTCCACTTAATAAAAAACCTATAACTAACTAGTAGACTCATTAGAATACTATATCAGACAAATACAGAGATCATGAATTGCACCAGGTATGCCGACAGAGGAGACGCCGACGCACACGGGCAAGGTGGAGCTGCCCGTGTGGGGGGACACCATCGCGCACGGCGAGCTGCAGAAGCAGTGCTGCTGACCGCGACCCACCGGGGGACATGGGACCCCTGACTCAGGGGGACAAGCGACCCCCTGACCTCATACTGAGAAAGTCACAAGAGATGACCCTCTAAATCTACTTACCGTCGGGTATAGAACCCTTTATCTTGCCAGTGGGGCAAAGGACCCCCCAGCTCAATATGTTGGGCATGTAACTACTGCCTTCCTAGGCAGAGGCTACTTGACGCATATTTAATTTCATACATTAAATATTTCATATACTAGTACTTGGCTTAGGAAAATTAGTTACGTTTTCCTAAGCCAAGTACTAGTATATGAGCGATATCATAACATAAAAAAAACGTAAGATTAATAAATAGAGTACATTTTTTTTTGTTTTATAATTTCTACTGATGAAAACACCTCGAAGTAACTTCCGGAAAGGATGTGACGACACAAACACACCTAAATCCATATTATGTAGTAGTGAAACGGAACGTGTTTCTGTAAATTTTTTCAGGAACACGTCATCTTAAAAGTTCATGACATCTTAAAAAGTTATTTACGTCAAACGGAACGTCACACCGCCATTTTACTACTACGGACTATAGCACAGATTGCAAATAGTACTAGTATGACGTCACAGCACAGATAATCTATTAACCAACATGAAAAGTGTTTTCGGCGGTTTTTTAAAAGTGTATTTTTAAAATATTTTTGTAGGCTTTTAGGTTTCAAACTCTAACATGTTGGGGTGTAATATTCCGTTACTACTTAATGCTAACACTATAGGATATGTATAAACATACGTACTCTTTATACATTCCAAATTCTTTCTACAAAGAGACTGTAATAAGAATTTACTAGAACATTAATATAATAAAAGTATAAAAATGTTGAGAGACCACAATTAAGGGCGGTATTCTTGGTCGTTGCTTAAGAAAAGACTTAAGAATTTTCGAATAAGTCCACCTTATTTGTATGAAATAATACTCAAGACAATGCTTAAGTTACGTATGTGAATCGAAATGTCACCTTAAGCATGTCTATAAGGCGAACTTAGAAATAAGAATCGACCAAGAATACCGCCCATAATGTTTTTTATATTTCTAGTTGATACATTGTTATGTGCCTTATTATCAAAGAAAATCTTAATTAAATGTTTATTGTTGTCGGAATATTTGTTACCAATATCACATGACAGTACGACTACGATCTCAGTGTCTTTCGGCAATCGTCGTTTTTAGGGTTCCGTACCTCAAAAGGAAAAAACGGAACCCTTATAGGATCACTTTGTTGTCCGTCTGTCCGTCCGTCCGTCTGTCAAGACCCTTTTTCTCAGGAACGCGTGGAGGTATGAAGCTGAAATTTATATCAATTACTCAGGTCTACTGTCCCTTGAAGCTGTGAAAAAATCAAACTTCTAAGCCAACGCAATCAAAAGATACAGCCGTTTATGCCGCAAATTTTCGACACTTGCAAGGGAATCAAAACCTACAGGGTGCTTCCCGTGAACTCAGAATCTTGAAATTTGGTACGAAGCAACGTCTTATAGCATAGATAAAGGAAAAATTACGAAAACCATAAATTTTTAGTTACATCACATAATATATTTTTTTTTTAATAATTTTAAACTTACCCATTTCCTCATAAACGCGTCATTTTGCAATAAAAATACCATAGTTATGACTCGATTGTCGTAATGAACGAACTTTGTAAACCTTGCAGGTTTGTACGGAACCCTCGGTGCGCGAGTCCGACTCGCACTTGGCCGGTTTTAATAAATTGTCATTCATTTCAATAGAAAAACGATGATTTCCGAGTCACATTGCCGACGTGGTTTTACTTTAACCGTTTGTTAAATATTTATTTTAATATACCACTGGTTGTGTAGTGTGCACATTGCAAATATTTTTTAATGACATATTAGGTATTTTAGCTGTTCTTTTAAGGTATTAGAAATTGTACCTAAACAATGAATTTTACACCGAATTATTTATTATTGTTCTCAGAGTATTTTATAAATAAATAGTATATAATTAAAGCTCCTTCTAGGATATTTTAAGAAACTGTTTGTGCCTTAGATTTGTACAGAATGATGAATGAATAAGACATCCATCTATATTGTGTAAAATGTCTTTCTAAGCTCTTCCATTATAATGTATGTATTGAAGTATTTCATCCTAAATTAAATATTTAAATAAGAATAATAAAAAATAAAATAGAATTGCCATCAATTTTTAAGACTTATTAATGGCTACTTGTGTTTTTGCCGTCCATTTTCTGAATCCAATATTTTTAAACAAATGTTCTGAATATAATAATAATATTGTAATACAATTTGTAGTTGAACCAGTTTCTTTTTAATTTTAAGGAGTAATTATTATGTCAAGTAGTTTTTCTGTTACTATCAGTATCACAAAATGTTATACCTTTTGACACGCTTATAAAAGTTATCTAATATTGTAATTGTAACTAGTTTATGATTTAACTATGTTAGGAATTGTTTGTATGTTATGACATTAATAAAGCATTATTTTCACAAATGCTCTTTTTTATTAGACAAAGATATAATATCAAAACTGTAAAATATGATTAACAAATATAACTTTATTTAGAAAACGAGGACAAATACTTGAAATAAAAATTTACTTGCAGCTTGCATTGTACCTACATAACACTGAAAATGTTTAGAAAATGAAAAACGGTTTAAAATAGAAAGTTGCCAATACTTTTATTGTTTTTCGAAGTAATCTCCGTTCCTCTCTACACATTGTCGCATTCGATGGAACCACTGAGAAAAACAGTGGGGCCATTCTTCCTTAGGGATATCTTCTATGGCATTTTCATAGGTACGCTTTCACCGCATCTTCAGGGCTCGTAAAGCGAATACCTCGAATTTTATCTTTAGTTCTTGGGAATAAATAAAAGTCGCAGGGCGCCCGGTCAGGACTGTATGGCGGATGACTCATTATCTCGACACCTGCCATAGTCAAATATTCAACAGTCCGTTTTGCGGAGTGCGCTGTAGCATTGTCGTGGTGAAGGAGGATCCTGCTTCGAGGGCGCTGCTGTCGAATTTTTTCCAAGACAACAGGCAAACAGCGATTGACATACCAGTCTGCAGTAACTATCCTTCCATCATCTAGCACAACTGTCGCGAAATGACCTTTCCTACCAAAGAATGAGACAATCATCTTTTTTTCCTTCACTTCTTCCTTTCTATACCTTACTTGGCCGATCCTTGAAAGGAAACACCCACTGATCTGATTGTCTTTTGGTTTTGGGTTCGTAGCAATATATCCAGCTTTCATCACCTGTGACGATGTCAAATACAGCATTTGAGTCACCGCCGTTGAACTTATCTAACATTTGGCGACAACAGTCCATGCGGTGTTTCTGGTCGTCGGTTAAATTATGGTGAATCCATCTGGTACAAAGCTTCCTGACGCCTAAATGTTCGTGTAATATTATTTGAACTTGACTCATACCAATGCCTAGGCTTGCCCGTATCTGGTGATAGGTCACTCTCTTATCTTCCTCTATCATGCGTCGCACAGCACTGATGTTATCTTCAGTAGTTGCTGTTAAAGGACGTCCCTCACGCGGATCATCATTGAGATTGGTACGTCCACGCTTAAACTCGTTAAACCAATTATTGTAAATACATAGTGGCACGAGATGGGGCTTCATTAAGAAATCCTAATCGCAGCCTATCATAGCTTTGTTGTTGAGTAAGCCCACAACGAAAGTCATAATAAAAAATCATTGACCGAAAATTTTCTCGCGTTAGGTTAATTTTAACGTGTAACAAGAGTTTTAGATTTGCCGCCAATTCACAAAAACACATGACAAATGAATGCAATATACTATATTAGGTTACCAAAGAATTCTAAAATTAAAATTCAAAAAAAGTTTTCATTAGCAATGTTTCTAACTGGTCAGTTCTAAACATTTTCAGTGTTATCCACGTTACCCACGTATGTAAAAGTGACATTTATCTTATAATTACTAGCATTAATCGCCCGCAGCTTCGCCCGCGTGAAATTAGGTTTCTTAAACTTTCATCACTATTTTACCCCGTTGGGGATTGAATTTTGAAAAATACTTCCTTAGTGGACGCGTACGTCATGAGGAATACGTGTGGAAAGTAGTAAGTTATGACTTATGAGTAAAAAAAAACATTAGCAGTGGCGTGGGGTTCCTATAACTCCATTCCTATCGGCTTCACTTACCACTTACCTGTTGAGGACCTTCATCCAAATCCCTACCTATTATTATACAGACCGAGGCTTCCCTATGAAGGCCCAGCCTGGGAAGAAGGAGAACGAGCCTTCGCCACTGATAAGATAGATATGCATTATTTCGCCAGAAAAAAAAACAAATTAAACAATATAATATCTGTATTTCACAACAAAACTTGACACAACACAAGGAAGTCGTATTATTTTGAATGTCTTCTCCGTCGTAAATGCATATTTTGTAAAAAGTTTATTGTCACATTACAATTTTGCTAAAGTGCGGTCAGATCACGTAAAATTTCATATATTGAATTATCGCTACTTGTCTCTTTCACTCGCACACGAATATATTGCTGTCGCGTTTACACGGGCACGCAATAGGTGCGCGATAGCAATATATTTGTGCGCCAGTGAAAGAGACTAGTAGCGATAAACCAATGTACGAAATTCTACGTGATCCGCAACCGCACTTTACCCACAATATTCAACATTAATGCTATAAAAAGTTAATTAAAATCAGTTTAACTGGCTTTTAGTATCACATACATACAAAATCTTACACATTCCATTGATATATTTAGGGATACAAAACAGTCTTTACAGTTGGAAGTAAACTCTAAAAGCATTATTATAAGTACAATTAATGAATATTCTAATGGAAATTCAATAAATTATGTTTTTGAGCAAATACATTGTGGACACCTTAAGGATTTATGGCAAAATATTTCAACCAACAGCAGCTTGTATTGCGATCGTATTGACCAAACGAATTTTAACCCTGCTTTCTTAACACATACTACACTTCTTTCACCCTCTTCACCAATCACCAGGGGTTCCCAAACTGTACGCCGCGGCGCCCTGGTGCACCTAGAAAGTGAACAGGGGCGCCGTGAGTCGATCCTCTATCATTATGTAGTATACCCTACCCTAATATGTATTGTAGGTACATATTAGGGTAGGGCTGAGCGCCGTAACAAAATACAACATTTGTAACTGCGCCGCCGACTGAAAAAGGTTGGGAACCTCAGCTGCTCTACACATCATAGTCCTTCATCAGTCATCACACACACACACACACACACACACACACCGACTACAGACTACACCTACACACACATCTATCACTACAGCTCATCCTTGATCTCCTCCTCAGCATCATCGTAGCCCTCGGAGTCGTCTGGCATCTGGGGCATGCCGCCCATACCGCCCATGCTGCCCATTCCGCCCATGCCGCCGCCGAAACCGTATGGGTCGGGACCGTGGACCTGAAAAAGTTGATAGCTGTTAAGCAGCGGCTAAATTCTTCCATTTGGATCTAGATTTCAATTTATTTATTTATTTACCAAGCCATAACATTAATACATAGTTTACAATAATAATATAATTTAGTGTCGCATGCAATGTTACATAAACCATTAAAGCGTACATGATAATCCTCGTTGAGTACTGTTATTTAATTACAAATTAGCAGTGGACCCCAAACTAGGCATAGCCTGTATCTTGGAGGTCCGGGTTTTACATTTCTATAAGTTTTACTCTGGTTTAGAATTAGCGCGCTTGCGTACCTATTACATGAAATACTTACATTAATAAATCAGTGTGAAAACAAATTAAGGATGCAATATAATGTCAGCTACAGTTAGTTAATTTAGGTATTAAATTAATTATTTCGATTGAATGAATGAATCTCCATTGGAGGTCAAGTCAGGTCAGAACAAATAACACAAATAATTATGAAACTTTAACAAAAATTCTTAAAAGTAAATAACAGATTACGTCAATTATAAATTAGATTTAGGATTATGTCAACCGAGCAAGATTTTAAAAATAAAACATGTACATTACAAGATGCAGTATTTGGTCAATTCTCATATTTGCGTTGCGTTCAAAGGTAAGTCAGAGCAAAATTAAAATAAAAGTTTGGGAGGGATAGATGTTAGGGGGATAATGAAATTTTAATTTTTGTCGTGTGTGTATGTATGTGTGTGTATGTATGTGTGTATGTGATATTTTTTATATGAGATGATCATATAAAAAAAAAGTCATTTTTACGGTTCCTTACCGAAGGAACGCGAAAAATGAGACTGAAATGTAGACCGTGTAGACTATACCGATCGAGATTTTTTATATTAATGCAGACTTACAGTATTTTATTAAGGGGCAATTTTTTTATTTCTACTCGTATTAATATTTCAGCTCAATAAAATTCCTAATAATAAAAACCTAAAGGGTTATTTAAAAGCAACTTTTCAATGGTAATAACTAACAACTCGCGACGTTTCTTACGCCGGTTCTTCTCACCGGGCTAGTTTCCGAACTGGTGGTAGGCATCGGTTCCCTATTTTTTCGCATAAAATCATGTCATAATTTTACTTAGTATAATTTCATTTGACCTAATAGTAGTTTCGCATAATATTCATTTGGCATAACTTTCTTAGCATAATTTTTTTTCGCATAATTACTAAAAGCATAATAATTATTAGGCATACTTATTGTAAGGCATACATATTTTTACGCATAATATTTATTAAGAATAATATTTTTATGCATAATATTAAAAAGCATAAATATATTTACGCATAATGATATTTAAGCATACTATTATATTTACGCATACTTCTTTGTAGCATTTTTTCTCACATACTAATGAATGATAAATTCTACTAGGTGTGCGAGTTACGACGAAATAACGATTATAATTATAACTGATTACTTAATTAAACTCGGACAATGTTTCTCTGCTATCTGCTATCTAAGAACATGTCGAGCCATAACCACGAGCCCAATGCACTTAAGGATAAAGTAAGTTTTGTTTATTTAAATAACCTTTCGTATTAATTATTTTAAACATGTTAGCGGCTTACGGGTGGCCCAAGGGCCACCCCGCCGCAACTTAACCTACTGTTACACATGTTACACTAGGTATGATGAGTGTAATACTTGCTTTTAATGTTTCATAAATTTTTTTTAGCGTTTAATTACCTTAGCCGTGTTTTCATGTTAATATCCTTCCATTTTATGCATACTTGTGCCTTGTAACAGAATGCCTTGAATTTATTATGACAAAAAAAAATGCCTAACGAGTTTATGCCAAAAAGCAATTATGCCAAAGTATGACAAGTATGACAAGAAAAATTATGCCTTACGAGTTATGCCTGATTAAATTAGGACAAAAAATATTAGTCTAAATGATATTTATGCCTAATGATGTAGTATGCCAAGAAACCATTATGCCAAAGTAATATTATGCGTGATTAAAATTATTCCAAGTGAGGTATGCCAAATGAAATTATGACAAATAAAATTATGCGAAAAAAGCGGATCCCGTAGGCATCATGTAGGTCTATTCTATATGTTTTTGAGTTTGAGTCGCTGCAGTAGTCTTTAGTCTTTACCTTGACATACTCCGCCTCCATCTCGGGCGTCCACGTGGTGTCCTCCTCGGTGGGCAACATCCACTCCTCGCAGTAGCTTGCCTGCTTGAAGCAGATCTGAAATATTACAACATTTAAAATTTTATCAAACTAAATATTTATTAGTGGCTTACACTAACATTAGCTTAAAGCACATGGATCCTACCAGGGGCGTGCGCTCCTTATAGGCAGAAATGCAGTGCTTTACTTGCCATTCACAGATATTTTAATAAAACGTTCGTACGTTTTAGATGACTTTAATTAATAGTAAATAAATGAATAAACAAAATATAATAACTTAAAAACGCCTAATATTTTATAATATATACCTATTTGCAAGCACATTATGTTTACCAGGCGTTTGGCGACAAGCACCAACATGCAACTCATGCCGTGTCGTCTCGCAGGAGATTTGTTCGCATGTGTGTAGTAATTTTAGTCTCCATACACAGTTCGCAAACGCACACACCTATGAATATCCCAAGGCGCGACTCGCCCGACTCCCGCGGCATGCTATAGACTTTCAGCAGTTGTCGGGACTCGGAAGTAATCGGAAATATTCGTGGCCTATAATGCGACTAATTATAATTGTCGTAAAATCTAATTACTCACGTATGCACATGATGCATTTTTGTTTTAGTAAGGTTTTATTTGTTTAAATATCAGAAATGTGGTGTTTCATGGAAGCCATTTTTTCATGTGAAAACGCATTGTTATTTTTATATTTAATAGTTATAGTTTTCTTAAAAGATTTTTCATTTTAACATTTGAAAGTGTGTACATTTAACAGTTTATTTCTGAAGATCTATAAAAATTGTAGTGATTTGCTTTTTGATTGATTTGATTTTTTAAAAATATTATTTGATTGTGAGGTTTGTGTTGAAAATGTGTGTTTATTAAAAATTAAAAATAATAAGTTCTCACAATTGTCAGTCAGTGAAAAGATTCAAATTGTGTCTAAAGGTAGGTGTGTACCCGAGTTACAACAATTAAATCATCAAAAAGGGAATGTAACTCGAAAGTTTCATGTTAAAAGTTAGTTCTGTTGGCATGGTTTCCGACTTAGAGATCCGTCGCTTGGCTGTGGCTATGCTAGAAATCTATAAAAGAAAAAGTTTTTGTGACCGAGTACTCCGCCGCATACCCAATGTCATAATCCTGTGCACGCCGCTGGATCCTACTAAGCTTAGCCAACAACCTACCAAACATATTAAGTAAAAATTGGGATATTTTATCAACCACAAACATCTATAATAATTGACTACATAATGCAAGTCTCGTCGTTTGTATAGAAACCAAGCGTGTCATTATTTTGACGTCACAAGAGCGATTTAGTGATGATAACTCCCCGTCCCCGAGTAAACGATTCAAAGGTCGTCGCCGCGCGCCGTCCCGTCGCGTTTTTTAGTTTTCGTGTGACGTTTGACACCGAGAATATTCGAGAGGAAATGGCGCCGAAGGGAGTAATTTTTACTCCACTTACAATACGCGAAGTACATACATACACTTGCATGGTCTAGTCTATAGAAGTCTGTGTTACCAATTTTATTATTTCATTTATTCATTTTATTTTACCGCCCATTGTATTATATATGGTAGGGGCAGGTAAGTGTGGCAGTTAATATTTTTCTCTTCTCTGTATGTTTCTTGTTTTTCATCAAAAAGATCTTCGCGAAACCAGAAAAAGTAACTTGGCGAAGAAAATTTTTATAATTTTGTTTCAACAAGTGTGTAAGCGAGAAAGCATGTGTATTGTGTACCTCTCTCTCGGCGTCGGGCATGACGTCGTCCTCGGGCCTGTTCTTGTACAGCTCTGTGATCTCGTCCTCGTTTTCTTCGAACATGCGCTCACACTGCAAATTTAAATATTATGCTTTAGATATAGTCAGTTAAACAGGTTTTGATGAGCTATTTTTAGCGAAAAAAGTACGAAAATAGCTAAGCCTAAGAGAACAATATTAGCATTGTATAATAGGTAGTTAATGCAAATGTACACATTCGCTAGCAGGTTATGAGTATTTTTTCGCGGAATATTGCTAGATATAATATAAATTAGATTGTAAAAATCAATAACAATGACAATATTGTGTAAGTTACCCATTGTGTAAATATTTTCATTAGTAAGTGGGTTATAGTGTACTGCAGCATAATCATAGTCTTATTGACGAGAGTCCTGTATCCCTACTACCTACTGTAGTAATACTCTTTTGCACTGGGCCCGAAACTTATACCCCCTTACTAATAAACGCTGTATAAGCTTTGAATAGTTATACAGTGTTTTGTTCCCGTCACATAAGTGACATTTTTAATTCGATTGAAGAAGACAAAACACTGTATAGCTATTCAAAGTTTATACAGCGTTTATTAGTAAGGGGGATATAATAGTGGTGGGTCGTCGACGCTTTTTCGATCAACGAAACGAGACCGTTTATCGTTCATCGTAAACTAGTTGAAAAAACAGTTTTTTTTTTCAACTAGTTTACGTGTTCGACGAATACTGAACTGAGCAATAAACTATGACAAACAAAGTAGTTTTGTTGAATGAACGACTTTCAGCATTAACTGTTTTGACAAACTTGTTGTCGTTTGCTGATCGACGCGACTAGTGATGACGACGAACGACGAGACGGTTTAATCTGTGAGCGGAGGAAATGAACTTCCCTTCATACTTTTTCCAGGCTACACAATGTTTAAAAATTGCACATCCGTTAACATTTAAGTTTCGTCCTTGACCTACGCAAATTGCATTCCAATCAAGACTGTTTGATTGTCATCATATCATAGGTAAAATTACGTAAACAAAGTTCAAAGATTTATTTATTTCAGAATTTGTCATTAGAATTGCGTCTTTGTTATCTTACTTTAAAGTTCATTTTATTAAAACACCGCCCACTCAACGAATGTAATTATTACATAGACTAGAGCACGTCGTCGGTTGTGAAGAACAGAGATAGACGTATTGCTCGTGCCGAGTCGTCGTGCCCCGCGCCCGTCCGTCGATCGTGTCGTCGCGTCGCAACGAACGGTCTCTGTCGCACGCACCGTTCCGGCATATGGCAACCGTTCACGCATAGACTAGTTTATCAGTAGACGTTAAACTAGTTTACCCGTTCATCACAAATAAACAGTTTAATAAAACAGTTCGTTCATTCAACGCCCATCCCTAAAAACTTAATTTCTGTCCATAATTCAGTTCAATAAAAATTATCAGGCGGTACTACTTCCATCTAGCGGGTTTGATAGTAACTAAAACGGTACAACGCCATCTAAAAACGACATTCCGAAACTTTTGCAAGACTCAGTTTCAATTTTAGAGTTGCGCATCTATACTAATATATATCTGTATTATCTATGGTTGTGCCCCGCGCCCGTCCGTCGATCGTGTCGTTGCGTCGCGACGAACGGTCTCTGTCGCACGCACCGTTTCGGCATATGGCAACCGTTCACGCATAGACTAGTTTATCAGTAGGCACTAAACTAGTTTACCCGTTCATGACAAATAAACAGTTTAACAAGACAGTTCGTTCATTCAACGCCCATCCCTAGGATATAATACATGGACAGCACACTCACATAGTACTCCAAACTCTTGTTCAGATCATCATCTGTGACGAACTTGGTCTTGGAGAAGTCGGGGTTCATGCCTCCGCCCGGCATGATCAGCTGCATGATGGCCAACTTGCCCGTTGACTTGTAGTACACACGGACATAGTCATCCATCTTCTTACCTGGAGAAAACGGAATAGCTATCATAATAGTTCATATTTACAAAATACAAATTTCTTTATTTCATACACAGTGGTGTATTACATACTTAAAACTTTATTTACTAGAATAATAATAATATATATATTTGGACGCTTCACACCACATAGATCTGATCCCGTGGTAAGTTCTCAAAGAACTTGTGTTACGGGTACCAGACAACAGAAATATATTTCATACTTTATATTATACACATATTTAAGATTTTTATTATATTATACACTAGATGTTGCCCGCGACTTCAGTCCGCTTGTACATTTTCCCGCGATAAAAAGTAGCCTATGCCCTTCCCCGTAGTCTACTGTACATCTGTGCCAAACTTCATCAGTAGTTTCGGAGCCTATTCAATGCAAACAAACAAACGAACTTTTCCCCTTTATTATTAATATAATAGATCTAGATACTAATGTATCTAGACAAAATATTTAATATCATGTCATGGATGTGTGACACAGGAACACGGAAAACTTTTTGTTTCTTTGGCGGGATTCGAACCCGCAACCCCCCGCTTGAGCACCAACACGCAACCATTGAGCCACAGAGGTCACCAAGAAATAAGAACGTGAGTTTAATAGTCCAATTTTTCAACATACATTGATTATTATTTTAGGCTGTAATATCAGGAAAAATGTTGTTAATTCTTTGAAAAGTATTCTTTATTTGTTGATAATAATTAATTATACAAGCCATTTAGCTACCTACATAACATCACTTGTTTTTTTTTACAACTTTTGCCAGCAACCATTTTCGTTGCTGGCAAAAGTTGTTAAAACAAGTACCTACCTAATGATACATTAATGAATAATTAATTAGACGAACATAGGTTACTTTGCAATAAATATAGTTTTGTCAAATATTAAGAATAAAATGTTCAATATATCGACTCATTTTTAAAGCCTAATCACTGAATTATTAATACTATTATCTAATCTAAGATTAGGTAAAGTCAAGGAGTTTAACAATTTAAGCATATAATACAGGGTATTTTTTCAAAGACTATCCAAATTTTTACAGAAGGTTCGGACTTAGTAGTATAACCAATATTTGAATAAAAACATATCATATTATTTTCTAAAAATTTACAATTTTATTCCATAAAAAACAGAAGTTGTGGACAATGCAAAAGTCATATTATGTAAGAAATTTTACTATGCGCACACACAAACATAAAATTCGATACTTAGTATGGGTCAATGTACGTACAGTTACAACACAAAGCGTGTGTGGTTCTCGTCAGTGTTTGTGCCTATTACTGTATCTTTGTCACCAATTTAATACTTGTAAACTCAACCTTTAGGTAAAATCTACACATTTATTAATACATAACTAAGTTTTTCCTGTGGCTCCGTCTGCGAAAATATAGTATGTATCTCACTAGAATATTGTACTTTTTTGGGATAGCCTGGTTTTAACCAGAGCCTAAACTACTATCATATCAAATTTCATTTCATCCATCCATCCTCACAAACTTTCACATTTATAATAGAAGTAGGATAAAAATGTTTTATTAAGAATTCAGTTACGACTATTTAGTAAATATGTATTGTATATGTGGGTCAATCAATATGTATTGTTTTTAAAACAAGACGGGAATGTTGCGACCCGGTATTTTATTTTAATGGCCCAGTACCTACATACATAGGAAACTATACATACTGCAAATAACATATTTTAAAGTGATTACACAATTTTACTTAAAAATAACTACTACAGATGGAGTAAAAATTTTAATAACACCAACTAGAAGCAAAGCACTGTTAGAGTATAATATTAAGTTTCTTTTCTACAATTTGACCAAATTTAAACACTAGCAGCCTGTAGGTTTTTTTTTTTTTTTTTTTTTCTATGTATATCGTGCAATCAGCTTTTGAGCTATAAGCAGATGTGGTGTTGGTTTATTTGTGTAGGGTGCTACTCCCATTGGAATAGACCCCTTTATTGTGTAGTCAGTCTACTGCTGACTATCCTGGTCAAATATGTCTCGTTTCTTTTTTAGTCGACGATTTATTTCTGGGATTGTTAGTTGCCCCGCAAGTTGATTTAGATGATTTTGGAGTCTAGATTTATATTTGTCACCGTAGGCAGTAATTTCTTCTTTTACTGTTGGCATATGGAGAATTTCATGCAGCTCTGATGTTTTGAGAAACCACGGTGCATTAGATATCTGCCTGAGTATGCTATTTTGCACTCTTTGAATTATAGATTGGTTGCTGAGACTAGCTGTGCCCCACAGTTGAATGCCGTATGTCCAAATTGGCTTTATCATTGTTTTGTATACGAGTATCTTATTCTCGTTAGACAGTTTCGAGTTTCTGCACATCAGCCAATTGAGTCCTCTGATCTTAATGTTGATTTCGTCCCTCTTTGATTTAACATGATTTTTCCAGGTCATTCTCCGATCCAGGTGCATTCCCAGGTACTTAACAGAATCTTTATGTGGGAGCGGTGTGCCATTTAGGAGGACAGGTGCACAGTCTTCTTTTCGGAGAGTGAAAGTAACATGAACCGATTTGTTGACGCTAGCGGCTATTCTCCACTTCGCTAGCCATTTTTCTACTTCATGTAGGCTTGCCTGTAGTATTCGTGAAGCTTCAACTGGGCTTTTGTCGGAGGCCAGAAGAGCAGTGTCGTCAGCGAAAGTAGCGGTTGTGACATTTGATGTTTGAGGTAAGTCAGATGTAAAGATGATGTAGAGATGGGGCCCAAGTACCGAGCCCTGTGGCACTCCTGCTTCTATGTCGTAAAACTGGGACGTAGATTCACCTTCTCTTACTTGAAATATTCTGTTAGATATATAAGATTCAAGGATTTTGAAGTACGTGTGGGGTAGTAGTAACTTTATTTTATAAAGAAGCCCTTTATGCCATACTTTGTCAAAGGCTGCTTGTATATCAAGGAACGCCGAAGAGCAATATTCTTTTAGTTCAAACGACTTTCTGATTCTTCTACACACTCTATGAACCTGTTCTATAGTTGAATGCTCTTTTCGGAAGCCAAACTGGTGGTCAGGTATTATTAACTTCTTATTTGTTACAGAGCTCAGTCGATGAAGAAGACATTTCTCAAATAGCTTCGAAAACATTGGAAGCAAGCTAATTGGTCTGTATGAGGTGACTTCATGAGGAGGCTTCCCAGGTTTAGGGATCATTATTACCTGAGAGACCTTCCACAGGTCCGGGAAATATCCTACTCTCAGCATTGCGTTGAAAACCATAGTCAGGTACACGACGGCCTTGCGTGGTAATTCTTCCAAGATCTTCTTGTCAATGAGGTCAAATCCAGGGGCTTTTTTATTTTCCATAGATATTATATTTTTCCAGACCTCACTGGGTGTTACAGGGTTAGGTGGAAGGTCGAGCTGGAAATCTTGGTTGAGGACTAAGTCTATGTCAGATTCGTCGGCAGCAGGCGAGGCGTTATTTGGTTTAAACACTTGGCTTAAATGTCTCGCGAACATTTCCGCCTTACTTTGTGCGGATCTAGCCCATTCTCCATCTTGTACTCGCAGTGGAGGCTTGTGGTGCAATGGTCGATCAAAGTTTTTACAGGCTTTCCAAAGTGAGTAGTCCGTCTCCTTTGTTCCTGTTAGTCCCTCCAGATACGTTTCTATGGCTGAATCATTTGCTTCCTGGATAAAGATTTTCAATTCCCTGGCCGCTTTGTTAAATGCTGCTTTGTCAGACGGATGTCTACTGACATGCCACACTCGTCGCAGTCTCCTTTTCTCCCGAATTTTCTGTCGTATGTTTGCAGAATATACTTTGCTTTTCGGAGGGAGTACGGTACTTGTCGGTGTACAGTGCCAGCAACATTCTTGAATCATTGTGGTGATGGTTTTAGCAGCTCTGTCAATGTCAGCTACTGTTTTCAGGGCTATTTTTAGATCTAGCTTGTCGTGTATGAGTTCCCGGAAAGACGACCAGTCTGTACGTTTGTTATATAGCTTTAGTGTTCTTGTAATATTTATAGCTGTGGTTCCAATGGTTAGCAATACCGGGACATGATTAGTGTTTGCGTCTAAGCATGTCTCTATGATATGATTTAGAGTGTTTAGGCCTTTGGTAATGAAAAAGTCTATCACGTCTGGTAATCTATTTGGGTCACTAGGCCAGTTTGTAGGCTCTGCTGTTGAGATCGTGGTTAGTTTGTTCTTATCTAGACTTTTCTTTAGTACTCTTCCTCTAGTATTCGTTAGTCGGGAGCCCCAGTGGAGATTTAGCAGCCTGTAGGTATTTGTTTATAGTAAATCCATTCATGTAATAGCACTAAACAACTTACAAATTCCGTCAATCAGCTCTGAGATGTAGACAGCGGAACGATGTGCCGGAACCTTCTGCTGCATGGTGTTCCCGCTGGCGTCCATCCGGAAGTTACCCACCTAGAAATTTATACACATTTTTACAAACTGCATCTTGTATCAAAATGTTGCATTAATCTTAGTTTATACTTAGTACTTATGTGTATACTGGCTAAAAAATATATCTACGACTCCTACAAGCTAAGTTTGCACCTCGCTGGAATAATAATTTTATAAAAATTTGCTTCCCCGCTCACCTTCCCGCGATCGCAATGTCGCGTCAGTACGGTTAGGATATATTTGATATTTGTCGCCGACACGCGAAATAAGAGTTCGTCCTTTTTGCAGACCACACCTAAGCGTGAGTTTGTGTCGACGCGAGGTGCAAACTTAGCTTGGTGGAGTTGGTTTGTATGTTGGTGGGAGAATACCAATTTCATTAAATAATTTACTGTACTCGGTTGTGGTCGTTTATCATTCCAAAAAACTTACATCAACTTTTTTCCATTTGTCCACGGCTTTTATAGCCGCATTCAATTCTTCAAACGTTGTTCGGCAAACTGAAAACGTATAATATTCAGGCTTACTTGTTTTTAAATATTATTCTCTAAACTCATCTTTAAATTGTTAATTCTGATTCTGACAAGATCATACATACTTACCTAAACATTTTAAATTTTGCGGGTCAATTCTTGCAGATACTAAGGCATTTAAAGTGAATAAAAACAAAGTAAAAAATTTGTAATCCATTTCAACTATATTTTTAATTTATTAACGTGGTTTTTCTCACAAGTTTGGCACAAAATTGTAAGTTTTTACTACACTAAATTTCTTACGTGGTGTTTATCATTTTTTGATAAATACTTACACGAAATCGATTTTGATTGGTTGTCTGCATGGTTCTCACTTGTCCAAAACACTTGTCAACGCCTTGTCAACGGTTGTCACCATGAAGCATAGAGTCCGAACGGTACAATACGGCCGATGTATCTTGGCGAGTCTGAACTTCGCGCAGAAGGTTGCGCAATAACAATTTTTAAGTGTTTTCGTATTTATTTTATTTGTACTAATTGGTCAACTGTATTAGGGAAATTTCATTAGTACATAGGTATATAAAAATAATACAATAACAGTTTTATTCACGAGTTGTACATGCGCTAAAGTTCGCAGAGCCTATGTTCAGACCCGTCAAGATACAGCGGCCGTAGTATATATGCACGAAGTATAGATAAGGAGGGTGGTTCGTTTCCTATACAAAAAAACAATGGACATTATTTAGGTAATTTCATACTATTACTACATAAATTTATATGCACATCTATTTATTCTGCAATACAATTGTCGCAAAATATATTTCAAATACTTTATTTCACACAGAAGTCACATATTTATTGAATTTTCGACAAAAAGTGACATAAGTTACAAATGTCACTTTTTGTCGAAAATTCAATAAAAATGTGACTTCTGTGTGAAATGAAGTATTTTAAATGTATTTTGCGACAATTGTATTGCAAAATAAATAGATGTGCATATAAATTTATGTAGTAATAGTATGAAATTACCTAATTAATGTCCATTGTTTTTTTGTATAGGAAACGAACCACCTTAAATTACCGTTAGGCAATTACCGTGTTCTACGGTATCTTTTTTTCGAGAACA
Source organism: Glaucopsyche alexis (assembly GCA_905404095.1). Classification (NCBI taxonomy): domain Eukaryota; kingdom Metazoa; phylum Arthropoda; class Insecta; order Lepidoptera; family Lycaenidae; genus Glaucopsyche; species Glaucopsyche alexis. The sequence continues at coordinate 29,951,842 of FR990047.1, forward strand.
GTTTCTAAGAATTTCCTAAAACTTTTATATATTATGATTTCAATCTTTCCAGAGCTGTCAATAGCAACTTTAAACTTCCCGCATAATTTCAAACGAGTGCATGTCGGACCGTCGCGCGCTCTACCGGCAAAAATCTGTCCCCGTAATTGAGACCATTATTTTAACATTACGTTCGGACTCCTTGTTATCTATACTTCGTGGGTATATGCTTCATGGGTATAGGCTTTTTAATAATAATTATGTACACAATAATAGGACCAGATCTTAGTTCTCTTTTCTGCCGCTAGGCGTGCGAGACCGACGAGTACCGAGTGTTGCCAATACTATTATACCGAGTGTTGCCAATACTATTATTTATTACAATTATTTTTAAATTACCGTTAGGCAATTACCGTGTTCTACGGTATCTATTTTTCGAGAACAGTTTCTAAGAATTTCCTAAAACTTTTAAATAATAAGATTTCAATCTTTCCAAGGCTGTCAATAGCAACTTTAAACTTCCCGCGTAATTTCAAACGAGTGCATGTCGGACCGTCGCGCGCTCTACCGGCAAAAATCTGTCCCCGTAATTGAGACCATTATTTTAACATTACGTTCGGACTCCTTGTTATCTATACTTCGTGGGTATATGCTTCATGGGTATAGGCTTTTTAATAATAATTATGTACACAATAATAGGACCAGATCTTAGTTCTCTTTTCTGCCGCTAGGCGTGCGAGACCGACGAGTACCGAGTGTTGCCAATACTATTATACCGAGTGTTGCCAATACTATTATTTATTACAATTATTTTTAAATTACCGTTAGGCAATTACCGTGTTCTACGGTATCTATTTTTCGAGAACAGTTTCTAAGAATTTCCTAAAACTTTTATTTAATAAGATTTCAATCTTTCCAGAGCTGTCAATAGCAACTTTAAACTTCGCGCGTAATTTCAAACGAGTGCATGTCGGACCGTCGCGCGCTCTACCGGCAAAAATTTGTCCCCGTAATTGAGACCATTATTTTAACATTACGTTCGGACTCCTTGTTATCTATACTTCGTGGGTATATGCTTCATGGGTATAGGCTTTTTAATAATAATTATGTACACAATAATAGGACCAGATCTTAGTTCTCTTTTCTGCCGCTAGGCGTGCAAGACCGACGAGTACCGAGTGTTGCCAATACTATTATACCGAGTGTTGCCAATACTATTATTTATTACAATTATTTTTAAATTACCGTTAGGCAATTACCGAGTTCTACGGTATCTATTTTTCGAGAACAGTTTCTAATAATTTCCTAAAACTTTTAAATAATAAGATTTCAATCTTTCCAGAGTTGTCAATAGCAACTTTAAACTTCCCGCGTAATTTCAAACGAGTGCATGTCGGACCGTCGCGCGCTCTACCGGCAAAAATCTGTCCCCGTAATTGAGACCATTATTTTAACATTACGTTCGGACTCCTTGTTATCTATACTTCGTGGTTGTCAAGGCGTGTCTCCTGTTCGAAACATTACACAGAAAACATGAAACAAAAACATTTGTTTCCATACACAAGCTGTCTCCAGCTACAGAAAATGTTTTTCGTCGAAACAAAACATTTTGTCCAGACACGATCTAAGTTCCGACGAGGAAGACGTATTAGCGCTCGCAGTTTTAGTGATTGTAGGTGTAGAATCTAGGAGAAAAGAGGGGTTCTGAAAAGGCCACTTTAGGTGTTTCATAAAAGTATTTTTTTCAACTCATAAATATGTGCGCCATTTTACGCATTTCTATTGAAAACTGACAAAATTGGCGTTTTTTAATTAAGTCAGGCCATATATTATGAGCGATCACAAAAACAAACACAAAAAACACAACAAGCAAAACTGTAACCCTAAAAAACCTGTACCTAGGTGTAATGTGAACGATGTGAACACTAGATAAGAAATGAAACATTTCTTCCCCTCTCTACCCGCGCGGGAATGTTTTCCGTCCGTCTCCGAAAACAAAAACATTGTCTATTCCTAGAGAAATGTGTATAGCCACGCCCCAATGTTTCATGTTTTCTGTGTAATGTTTCGAACAGGAGACACGCCTTCACAAAGCAATGAAAAGAATTCAAAGGACAGGCCCTACTTATGACATAAAAAATAATAATTTAAAAAATTTAAAAACCCGACTGCGTAAAAAGTGAAGCAAACTAAGTAGTACATAATGAAAAACTGAAAAGAAAAAAACAAGCACTTAGATGTCCGGTGGTCTAGAATTCTATAGTATATTACTGAATGAATACTATTGAAGAAAATAAAATATAATCTACTAGATGACGCCCGCAACTCCGTTGCGCCAAAATTCGTTTATCGCGCGGAACGTACATTTTTCCGGGATAAAAAGTATCCTATGTCCTTTCTCGGGTCTCAAAGTATCCCTATACCAAATTTCATCAAAATCGGTTCAGCGGTTTGGGCGTGAAGAGGTAACAGACAGACAGACAGACAGACAGACAGACAGACAGACACACTTTCGCATTTATAATATTAGTAAGGATTATTGGAACATAACAACTAAACAGTCAGGATCCATTGAAAAATTAGATTGGCTGTCGAATAATGGATCCCAACTGTTCAGTTGTTATGTTCCAATAATAGATTATATTTTATTTTCTTCAATAGTATTCATTCAATAATATACTATAGAATTCTAGACTACCGGACATCTAAGTGCTTGTTTTTTTCTTTCCAGTTTTTCATTATGTACTACTTAGTTTGCTTCACTTTTTACGCAGTCGGGTTTTTAAATTTTTCAAATTATTATTTTTTATTTTATACTTTTTAGTTATGAGTACCTAGCTAGCTATTTACCAGGCTGGATTTCCTATCAGCATCAATACTATATCACAATTGCACTGGAATGTGAAAATGGTTGTTACGCAACTTTAAATCGATATAGATCCTAAACAGTCAGTCAAATCGAAAAATGGTGAGAGAAAACTAAAAATGATTTTTAAATACCTATTCAACGATACCCCACTTGATATAGTTTGTTGACTTTCATTTTTTTCATTTTCACAATATGGCGTCCAGTAGTCGCCATATTGAATTTTCACTAACATCATGTCTTTAGTGACACTCCCCGGACTAAGAGGAATCGATTGACGTGTGAATCATTAAAATCGGCCCAGGCGTTTGGTCTCTATAGTGCTTCAAAGGAACATACATACATACATACATACATACATAGGCTGATAAACACATTACCACTCCTTTGCGTTGCGCAGTCGGGTAAAAACGTGTCCAATTTATCAGCTGATTATGAGCAAAAAATGGTTGCCGAACTAGAGTTGCAATTATGGGTATCGACAGTATCGATATTTTAAATTTTCATAAGTTTTACAATAACTTACATGTATACGTAAATAAAAAACTTATTTTACTAATGATATTGTACATTTAACTACTTTTATTATAGGTGTACCAGAATCTCATGGCAAATAGGGAAATAAAATTTTGTAGTGTGCAATACTGGGGAAATTGGATTAAACGATCTTGATACTGGTTAATTTTTAATTATGTCTTTAGTATTATTAAACATGAACTATAATAAGACTGTGTGAAGAATATTCGGTGTATAATATAGAAAACTAGCTTTTGCCCGCGGCTTCGCCCGCGTGGAATAGTGTTCTTGGAGAAAAAACTACTTCGACGAATAACTCTCTACCTACTTACAGCAATATACTTCTGATACAATATTGAAAATGTTTTTAGGTTTGCCCAATGCAAATTGTTAAAAATGGGACCCTATCACCTCGACACGACATGCGCGACCACTTGATAATATACTTACATAATATATTTATTGCATTGCATTGAATATAAGTTTTACCATAATCTTAAAGACTAAATACTTAAAGACTATTATTTTAAAAACTCGCATCAAAATCCGTTGCATAGATTTAAAGATCTAAGCATACAAGATTAAGCATACAATATACTATACCTACATAGGGACAGACAGATAAAGCGATTTGTTTTATACTATGTACTATGTAGTAAGTAAAGTTATTTGACATTCCAACAAAACTGACAAACCACCTCTGGATATTCCATAAGAATTAAGAACTGCAGTTACTATTATGTATTCTGTGCTGCAGTTCAAAATATTCGTGAACCTCTTTATACTGTATACGTCCCGCGTTTTCGATAGCGCGATGTAGAAACGCGAGAGCCCGCGCCGCGCAGCAACACTATATCCCTGCATTTTAAATCTGTAATATCTTCGAAAATATTCATTTAAATTACATGCCGTAAAGGCAGTATTGATCTATCTTAAATGCACAATGTATTTAAGGTACTTAATTGAATAAGGATTAATACTGTATTGCTTAAAATCGCTTTGTAAATGACCTATTTAATTAAAATCAAAGTAAAGGATAAAAAAATGGTTATTGTGGGTTATCCCTAAGAGATAGACATATGCCATCGCGGACTTTTTTGTAGGCTTTTTAAAGATTAATACAACTGTAGTACATAATTTTGATCTATCTCGTAGTGTTCAGCCAGCATTTTCAATGTAAGCGCAAAATATGTGATTTTTTAGGACTTTAGAAACCTCTAAAATTATTTGTGTACTATGTTATGCATGTTATATATAAAAACCTTCCCGTTAAATCACTCTATCTGTTAAAAAACCGGCATCAAAATCCGTTGCGTAGTTTTAAAGATTTAAGCATACATAGGGGACAGACAAAAAAGGGACTTAGTTTTATACTATGTAATGATAATGATATTTCATGAAAAATAAATCAATCGTGAATTACTTTATATAGGGTGAACGTACCAATTATCAGCACTTTAAGAGATAGTTCAAATTTAACCCCGATTATTACAGAGGAAAATCCGTTTTTACCCACAATGATGAGTTTTCTGGGTCCATTATTTAATAAATGACTGATTTTTATTTTATAATATAGTTTACCTTCATCCACATTTTATAAAAATAATCATAACTAAAAAATTACCCTGTCGCCAATTATTAGCCCCCTCGTCACCAATAATCAGCACTAGGGTTCCAATTTATCAGCCCTTTGATAGTGGTAATGAAATTCGGTAGTTAATTGATAATTCTACTAATATTGTAAATGTGAGTGTTTGTGAGGATGGATGGATACATGAATGGATGGATGGATATTTGTTACTCTTTCACGCAAAAAATACTGAACGGATTTCGATGAAATTTTGTATGGTAGTAGTTTAAGCTCTGGATTAAAACAAAGGATAAAAAGCACAGTTTGTTCCCATGGGATACTGTATTTACGCGAGGGGAGCCGCGGGCAACATTATGAAATAAAATAATGATGAGTTAATAATATCTTTTTATAGATACCTTGCCTGATAATCAGTTTCATAAAAATTTGTCTTTAAAAAATATCACATTAATTCTTATTAATTAGTCAAATCTTTTTTATTAACCTTAGTATATAGTTATTCCAAGTTTAAGTGTAGTATTTTTAATTAAATTTTTATTCCACTAATATTCTTAAGTCTTAATGAAACATCAAAATAAATTAGTAAATGACTATGGTAAAATTACTATTGAGTTATATTTTACAGTACAGGAAACTGCAGGAGAGACTTGATCCCCCCTTTTGTTTCTTCCCCTTATTTTATACATAATATGGATCCTATTTAAAATAATTCAAAGCGGCCAAGTGTGAGTCGGACTCGCCCATGAAGGATTCCGTAGCAGCAAGTAACATAACATAAAAGTTCTTCTAGAGAGTTGATTGAATGAATGGTAAATTGCAGTTTACGATTTATGACGTATTAAAAAAAAACTTCTTACTAGATCTCGTTCAAACCAATTTTCGGTGGAAGTATGCATACTAATGTACATCATATATATTTTTTAGTATTATCATTCTCTTATTTTAGAAGTTACAGGGACACACATTTTACCACTTTGGAAGTGTCTCTCGCGCAAACTATTCAGTTAAGGAAAAAAAATGATATTAGAAACCTAAATATTTGAAGACCTATCCATAAATACCCCACACGTGAAAAAAAATTTGAGTTTCAATTCTAATTGAGGATCCCTTTTTTTTTCTATTTTTGTGTGAAAATCCTAATGCGGTTCATAGAATACATCTGCTTACCAAATTTCAACAACACTATAGTTCTTATAGTTTCGGAAAAAGTGGCTGTGACATACGGACGGACATACAGACAAACAGACAGACATGAATCCATAAGGCTTCCGTTTTTTGCCATTTGGCTACGGAACCCTAAAAAGAGGTACTGAAAGACGTGTAGTTTATCTAGGTTAAAGAATTTGCAACAACTAACCGAATATCAATCAAAATAAGTATTAATTTACCTGCTAAACTCAAGACACGTATTTGTTTTTTTACTTAAGGCTGCGCTAGTCGGTTTTTTCTGCATACAAATGCTGTTGGTGATTTACTCTAAAGTCAAATATTGTAGACCCAAATTTTTGTGTAATATCGATTTTTATTACACTTATCTAGGTCGGTATGTGCTTATATTTCTAAAATTTTAATAGCCTTCAAACATCGGATTTTAGCACAACTTTGACCGGAAATAAAAAAAACAAACGAAGAAAGAAAATAAAAAGCAAGCACACACCGACACAGTTTTATTCAAAGGTTTTATTATTCCGAAATTTTTACTTCAGACATAAACATTAAATAGGTAGTTTGCTCATAAAACACCAACAACTCAGTGTTGATTTGCGTAATCTGAGGACACCTTTTCTGCACTGAGTTCAAACCATTGACTAGCACACTCTTAAGAGTGCGCTAGTCAACGGCTCAAATTCAGTGCTGCGCGCGGGGAAAATGCTTGTTATTTCACCTAATATTGGGGAAAAAATTATATACCCATAAAATAGTAATCTATACTTATAAGAGAAGCTATACTGCACACATTTATGCAGCTGTGTAAAGTATTTTAGAAAAGACGTCTTCAAATTACGCAAATCGACACTCAGCTGTTGGTGTTTTATGAAAAAACTATATAATAATTTTGTCTGAAGTAAAATTATCTCAATTGCTGAATAATCGAACTGTGTCGGTATTTGCTTGCTTTTTTATTATCATTCTTTGTTTAATTTTTATTTACGTTCAAATTGCGCTAAAAATGCGATGTTTGGAGGCTATTATCTTTTTGACTTTTTGAATTTCTGAAATATAAGCAAATACCGACCTATATAAGTGTCATAAAAATCGATATTACGCTAGAATTTGGGTCTACAATGTTTGACTTTGGAGTAAATCACCAACAGCGTTTGTATGGAGAAAAAACCGACTAGCGCAGCTTTAAGTCCCCATATAAAGGAAACTTAAACTCTATAAAAATACTATGCAACTTAAAAGAGTATAAACGTTGATATAACATTCATTTGTTCCATAGTAGACCACTAGTGCTGATAAATTGGAATTTACAAAATATTGGACCCAGATATCAGCACCATGTGTTTTATCATTAATTTTGCTATAACTTTAACTCTCTTTTACTAGATAAGCCTCATAAAACATCTCAGTTATGAGACAGACCAAAAGTTTGAGTAAAAAATATGGAAAAGGTCAAAAATAGCATAATATGAAAATACGTGAGCTTACAGTCGATCACAAGGAATCTGCCAAAAAAATTCAAACTGTAGGACACCAACACTCATTTACTTATATATCGCTGTTTTTAAGTCGAAAAGTGTGTTGTCGCCGGCAGTAGATTCCAGAAACATTATATTTTTGTTTTTATTAAGTGGAAACAAATATTAATAAGTGAGAAGCTTATAATTCTACTATTTGTTCAGGATACTGATAATTTGGTACAGTGCTAGCAATTGGGTGTGTCACCCTACTTATTTATTACGAATTACATACAATTAAATTGGCCACAGTTTATTTAATGTTGGAATTTCCTTCCGAACTGTATATAACTCGTTTACTTTATTCCTAATCAAATATAAATCGAAACTGTCTTATGTTGATTTTCTTTTTTCCTCCTCTCCTCCTTTTACCAGGCATGGAAAACAAACCATCATTCGATGTGCCATCAGCTACGATTCACCTTATAGTAGTACTGGAAACACATTTAAAGAAGTCACAATAATTACCTAAGAAAATATAAAAAAAACTAAAAGTATCAAAACAACTCACTCTAACTTACCGGTCAACTCTACCACAAGCTTTAAGTTATAAGATTGAGTTCGATTTACACCTTCATCTTCCTGTATTTTACTATAGACATAGAAAACAATATTTCTCGCTTGAGATCGAATTGCCTTTTTGGATATTTTCACAAAAACAACAAATTCCAAGAACATAATCACAAAATTTTAACAGAGGTTGACAGATCACGTACTTTGATTTGACGGGTCATACTTGACATTGCCATATGAAAATCACATTTTTTATTTTTTTTAAAATGCCATCAGATTCTGGTAGACCTTTAATCGATAATATCTTTTAACGGACATTCAAAAAAGTATTCGATGCTGACGATATATTTAGGTATACATTCTAGTTGTTCTAACTGGACCACTTTCACAAAAGTTTTTGTAATATCTTTATTAATCATGTAAGACTTACCTTTATTTACCATGGGACAGAAGTGCCATTTCTTTATTGAAGTCAACACGGTTCAATTGAAGTCAATTATTAGTTAAGGATCTTTTAACTCCTAGGTCCTTATAGGTTATAATATTATCAACATATCAACATCATTATAATATTAAAAACAAGTATTATTAGTTTTATCATTTGTCAAATAATTTTGGTCACAACAATATTATTAAAAGCTATTAAACTTATATTTTTAAAACCACATCGAATACATTCAGATTGCTTTATGAGACATAACACAAATGTAATTATTATGTTTTTATCGATGTAAATATTATTTGTACCTTTATCGATAACTATTACAAACGGTAGGTACAACACTTTTCAATTACGTAAATAAATCTAATGACTTAAAATGCAATTTAAAGGACTGTTCTAATGAAATTTAACTGGATATGAATATAATAAATGAAATAATCAAATTGCAACGCAATTATTTCATGAAATGTTTATAGTATTGTATAAAACCGGCTACTAACCTGCGTAAATACAATTGAGGATGATTTATATTCTTTAATGCATTGCACCTTGCAATATAACGTTTAGGCATGTTAATTATCACTTTTACAACATTCAAATAAAATTTTAAAGAATAAGTCCTTATAATCTCTTGGAAATTCATAATTTAACAAAACATAAACAACCTTTTGACAGGAGACCTACCACAGTTAATGAGCAAATAATGGCGGATCGTTCCACATTTCGTTAATTGTCAAAGTTTTGAAGTCTAATGTTTCTAAAATGAGCAAAAACAAAAATATTGCTGTTTCTTCTAACATGAAAATTATTGCATTAGATAGAAAGAGACCAAATGATATCTCACCGTCTGTCTCATATTTCCATCATATTTGTTTATGCGCTAGTACATCGCTAGTACATGAAGCATAGATACCAGGAGTCCGAACGGTATAGGCTTTTTAATAATATTAATTATGTACCATTGAGGTATATACATGGAGGGGCCCTTACAGTTCTATACATACTAGCGCTTATACAAATATGATGGAAATATGAGACAGACGGTGAAATATCATTTGGTCTCTTTCTATCTAATGCAATAATTTTCATGTTAGAAGAAACAGCAATATTTTTGTTTTTGCTCATTTTAGAAACATTAGACTTCAAAACTTTGACAATTAACGAAATGTGGAACGATCCGCCATTATTTGCTCATTAACTGTCAATTAACTGTGGTAGATCTCCTGTCAAAAGGTTGTTTATGTTTTGTTTATTTATGAATTTCCAAGAGATTATAAAGACTTATTCTTTAAAAATTTATCTGAATGTTGTAAAAGTGATAATTAACATGCCTAAACGTTATATTGCAAGGTGCAATGCATTAAAGAGTATAAATCAACCTCAATTGTATTTACGCAGGTTAGTAGCCGGTTATATGCAATACTATAAACATTTCATAAAATAATTGCGTTGCAATTTGATTTTTTCATTTATTATATTCATATCCACATGTAATTCATTAGAACAGTCCTTTAAATTGCATTTTAAGTCTTTAGATTTATTTACGTAATTGAAAAGTGTTGTACCTACCGTTTGTAATAGTTATCGATAAAGGTACAAATAATAATTACATCGATAAAAACATAATAATTACATTTGTGTTATGTCTCAAAAAGCAATCTGAATGTATTCGATGTGGTTTTAAAAATATAAGTTTAATAGCTTTTAATAATATTGTTGTGACCAAAATTATTTGACAAATGATAAAACTAATAATACTTGTTTTTTATAGGTTTCCGAAAAGTGATACAATAAGCAAATTATGGTTGAAAGCTGGAGAAGAAAATATTAATCCCCGGACCCAGTCAAGAGAATAGCATAGCCAGTTTTTGAACAAACTTAATTTTATTTAGAAATGGATAGACTTATTCATTTTAATATAAGTGGATATATTCCTTTGTCTTTTATTTCTATTCCACCTTAGATAGTTCAAAAAGTTTTTAGTTCCATCTGTCGATGCCACAAGGACTAATTATTTGCCAAGCTGTAAAAATGTAACACCTATTAATTGTAACCATATTTTCACCAAATAAAGCATCTTGTCATTATGTATAAGATTAGGTTACGATGGGACTGACTTACGCTGTACATCAAAAGTCCCTAAATAAAGAATAAAAAAAGCACCATTTCATTTCATATACCAATTTATACAGTTGGCTCAGCTCGTATGAAAATAAATATTTAACCATATTATAACCTCTAAGGACATAGGAGTTAAAGTATCCTTAAATAATAATAGATAAACGTGTTGACTTCAATAAATAAATGGCACTTCTTTCCCATAGTAAATAAAGTTAAGTCTTACTTGATTAATAAAGGTATCACAATTTTTTTTGAAAAAATGGTCTAGTTAGAATATTCTATCAGCATAGAATACTCAGGATGTCTGGATTTTAGGATGATTAATAAAAGTAGTTAAATGTACAATGTCATTAGTAAAATAAGTTTTTTACTTACGTATGCATAAATTAAGAATAAAAAAAGCATAATTTCATGTCATAAACCAATTTATATATTTGGCTCAGCTCGTATACAAATAAATATTTAAGGATCTTTTAACTCCTAGGTCCTTAGAGGTTATAATAAACCTAACCAAGAGCATGTCAGGACATGTCTAAGAAGGGTTCCGTAACTATAAACGCGTAATATGCTTTTTTTTTAATTACTCCAAAAGTTACTGTCCGATTTGATTCACAATAGTTTTCCTGAAGAGTTTTTAGCATGATCTATCAGCATGGAAATTTGCAAGTTTCTATCTCCTATAGTTTAAAAATGCTAGGGGGGGGACCAACTTACAAACTACTTTGGAGGCCGATTACTCGAAAATGGTCAACTTTATAAAAAAGTAACGTATGAAACCTTGCCTTTATTTTAAAAGACCTATTCTACGATATCCCACACGATGGGGTAGAGTGAAAAAATATTTTTCATCCCCACTTCACATGTATGGAGAGCCACCCCTAAAATATAAAATTATAATTTTTTTATAATCCCGAAACCGTGATCTATACACAATCTATAACTGTACCAAATTTCATCAATTTATATGCATAATTACAGGAGCTAGAGGCGCGGACAGACAGACAGACAGACAGACAGACAGACGGACAGAGCGAAACTATAAGGGTTCCTTAAGTATTACAGAACCCTAATAAGGACCTAGGACTTAAAAGATCCTTAACTAAAAATTATACTTAAGCGTGTTGACTTCAATAAAGAAATGGCACTTCTGTCCCATGGTAAATAAAGGTAAGTCTTACATGATTAATAAAGATATTACAAAAACTTTTTTTGAAAGTGGTCCAGTTAGAACAAATAGAATGTATACCTAAATATATCGTCAGCATCGAATACTTTTTTGGATGTCCGTTAAAAGATATTATCGATTAATAAAAGTAGTTAAATGTACAATGTCATTAGTAAAATAAGTTTTTTATTTACGTATACATGTAAGTTATTGTAAAACTTATGAAAATTTAAAATATCGATACTGTCGATACCCATAATTGCAACTCTAGTTCGGCAGCCATTTTTTGCTCATAATCAGCTGATAAATTGGACACGTTTTTGTCATAGGTAGGGCCTGTCCTTTGAATTCTTTAGTCATTGTTATGTACACAATAATAGGACCAGATCTTAGTTCTCTTTTCTGCCGCTAGGCGTGCGAGACCGACGAGTACCGAGTGTTGCCAATACTATTATACCGAGTGTTGCCAATACTATTATTTATTACAATTATTTTTAAATTACTGTTAGGCAATTACCGTGTTCTACGGTATCTATTTTTCGAGAACAGTTTCTAAGAATTTCCTAAAACTTTTATATAATAAGATTTCAATCTTTCCAGAGCTGTCAATAGCAACTTTAACTTCCCGCGTAATTTCAAACGAGTGCACGTCGGACCGTCGCGCGCTCTACCGGCAAAAATCTGTCCCCGTAATTGAGACCATTATTTTAACATTACGTTCGGACTCCTTGTTATCTATACTTCGTGCGCTAGTATGTATAGAACTGTAAGGGGCCATGTCATGTCATGTCATGGGCCCCTCTGGGCCCCTCCATGTATATACCTCAATGCAAAGCAATGAAAAGAATTCAAGTATATACCTCAATGTCACAAAGTCGATTTTGACGTTTGTAAGCACGAAGAGTAGATACCAGGAGTCCGAACGGTAGGTATAGGCTTTTCCATAGTAATTATCATGAAGCATAGATACCAGGAGTCCGAACGGTATAGGCTTTTTAATAATAATTATGTACACAATAATAGGACCAGATCTTAGTTCTCTTTTCTGCCGCTAGGCGTGCGAGACCGACGAGTACCGCGTGTTGCCAATACTATTATACCGAGTGTTGCCAATACTATTATTTATTACAATTGTATTTAAATTACCGTTAGGCAATTACCGTGTTCTACGGTATCTATTTTTCGAGAACAGTTTCTAAGAATTTCCTAAAAATTTTATATAATAAGATTTCAATCTTTCCAGAGCTGTCAATAGCAACTTTAAACTTCCCGCGTAATTTCAAACGAGTGCATGTCGGACCGTCGCGCGCTCTACCGGCAAAAATCTGTCCCCGTAATTGAGACCATTATTTTAACATTACGTTCGGACTCCTTGTTATCTATACTTCGTGGTAATTATCATGAAGCATAGATACCAGGAGTCCGAACGTAATGTTAAAATAATGGTCTCAATTAAGGGGACAGATTTTTGCCGGTAGAGCGCGCGACAGTCCGACAAGCACTCGTTTGAAATTACGCGGGAAGTTTAAATGTTGCTATTGACAGCTCTGGAAGAAAATAATAAGAGAAACGTGGATTTAAATCTAATTATATAAACGTTTTAGGAAATTCTTAGAAACTGTTCTCGAAAAATAGATACCGTAGAACACGGTAATTACCTAACGGTAATTTAAAAATAATTGTAATAAATAATAGTATTGGCAACACTCGGTATAATAGTATTGGCAACACTTGGTACTCGTCGGTCTCGCACAGCTAGCGGCAGAAAAGAAAACTAAGATCTGGGTCTATTATTGTGTACATGAATACTATGGAAAAGCCTATACCGTTCGGACTCGTGGTATCTTACTTCGTGTTTGTAAGTAACAAGCGACACTCGCTTATCCTTTCAAGCGTTTTACCGGCAAAAAAATCTGGTCCCCGTAATTGAGACCATTATTTTAAAATTACGTTCGGACTCCTGGTAAAGTATAGATATACTTCGTAATTCCACATTTCGTTTATTGTGATTGCCATCACTTTTATCCTCCAACTTTTATCACTACAATTTTTGCATTAGATAGAATGAGACCAAATGATATTTCACCCTCTGTGTCATATTTCCATCATATTTGTATTGTATTAGCGCAGAGTTCTATTCCTCGGCGCGGCGTTCCGAATTCCGGGGCATAATATAGTCCCAGCCTTATAAGAATTTACTATACACTTTGAGTATACTATACAAGATTCGCGCGAAAAACATAACCCAGTCGGATAAAAAAAGAAAAACTAAGAAATTTAAGTATCGAACATATTTTTGGTATGGCAACCATTTTTAATAACTCTTAAAAAAAATGAACGGATATCATACCAGAAACTTTTAAGTTTTTGGATTGATGAAAATTATAAACATGATATTATTTTAGTTTTTAAAATATTATTTAATCAAAGTTCCTTTAAATAAAAGACTATTTTGTATTAGCTCAATAATTTATTAGAAAATATTTGCCCTTTCAATTCCCTCGCTCACCCATTCTCCGGTTTTCCGCCCGCCACCCTCCACCGTCAACTGACCCAAACCAAACCAACAGTTCGCATTCGGTCTCTGTGAACGTGGGACGTATGCCTAACGGAATGTTATTTTTTTTTGTGCATATCAAATCTTCTCAAAACCTAAAAATACCATAATTTTGTTGTTTTGCTGACTAAGAAGTGACGGTATCGTGAAATTAGTGAAGATAGAACATCGTTTCTATTAAAATAGAGGTAAGTGAATAGTTGACAGACTGCGTCTTTTCCCACTTCATGCATAGTAGTTATAACATTTTGTTAGTTTATTGCTTTTTCATAATCAATATGCAAACAACATGAATTTTAATGTTCGTAGTTTATTCATCTTTCAGTAAAGATAATCTCCTCACATCGCATCTGTGATACCGTATGTCATAATTTTCAAGATTCCTATACGATTTTTACCTCATTTTGTCATCATGTTAATAGATAAACAACATTAGCGTAATTTAAGAAAGTATTTCATAATTATATGCCGCGCGCGGTGTTCGACTATGCGACTACTTGGCAACGCTATATTTGAAAACGCAATTTTGAGACGTATTAAACACGTAAATCCTTATCCTGCCGGTATGGCCCTTTGTTTTCTCAGTAAAATCGGCCCTTTGTCCTTCGCAAAGAGCGCTGGGTGCGCCGTGGTAAAGGAATTTCGACTCTAGAAAAGTGCCATAATACAATATGATGATATACATTCATCGTTCGAGCCTCGCTCTACTGTTCCCCGCGTCGTTTCGTCGTCTCTGTGTTCGTGTGTACCTACGCCTAGTACGTCAGTGTAGTCGTGCAGTAGTTTGTTTATAGTATCCAACAGAGTGTTATAGCCTCTAAAGTTATCGACGTAAGGTTTAAAATGGTATTTAGGTCGACGTCCTCGTCGGTGTTTGTCTATCGATCTCTGCGGTGGCCAATGGCATATGTCCTGCGCGGCTGTGCCTCGCCCCTCCGGTGAAAGCCGGCTCGATGTATCATACTTGTGTATGATATATATACATGATATTATATCTTATCAAATTAGACGCAATTCTATTAATGCTTTATCCAAACGTAGCTACCTAGATTTCTTATACATAGCTTTATACCAATAACTAAGCGGGTGATAGTCATAATTGTTTTTGACTGGTTGACTTGGCCGATCGCTTAGCGTCACGGTCCTCGTTACGTTTGCTGTGCGGGGGGAGCGAGCCTGAAATAGAAGCGCGGATTGCAAGCGCACGACGTGGCAACACCGCCACACGGTGCGCTCAGTGTCGGTTCAAAATGGCGACTGTGCGTGATCGATACCGTGTAATTCTTGTTAAAATATCCGTATTTGTGATGAATTTCGTTGTTGGTCGGCCCGAATGGTGCCCTGAGACCCTGGGGCGTGGGCCTCACAAGACGGTGCCCGACCTCAATGTACGTATCTTCAACCATATTGCGCCGACACCCCTAGTATGTATGGATATGTTAACTAGCTATATGCATTCGAGATGATCTAGTTATGACACTAGCATATCCATAATACTGCTAAGATAAATCGATCCTATCTAGTTTTAAAATTATAAATGATCACGCGGAGCGCCATTCTTCTTTTTTTCAGGTATTACGTAACAATTAATTTATAGGTTATAATTTAGTTTTTTGGTACCATTTCACTTCATATTAATATTCGGTACATACTATACTCGTCATTTATCTTATATGATTACTTTACAATTAATAAAAGGTGATTTATCAAGATTCCTTAAAACTTCATTATTTCCAACAAAATGGCGGACTTCATTTACAATTAAGACGCAGTACAGAGCGCTTAATGCTGGCAACGTCGCAATTTTTAGCCGTCACTTACTTTAAGAGATAAGAAAATTTCAAGGCTAAACGTTTCGTATCCTCATAATAACACTGAAGTTAAAGTGCGTTGTGTTCAATTCACAGTAGGGTTTATATTATGCATCAGTAGGTACATATTGGTTCACAGCTAGGGGTTTTATAGTATAAATTAAGTATAGGTAACGAAATTTTGAATCACTTCGGTCTAATTTATTTTACTAGATGCATATTATAATAAAATGAACCATGAACCATATGAAGTAAAATAATTATTAACCAAATAGATTTTATAAATCATTAATCAATAGTAAGCCAAAGATTAGTTAACATAGAAAACTGGTTCCATGATTTTGAGATTAATAGGTAGTTACATATTTACGTAATAAAATACGTATTTAAAGAAACAGTATATTTCACGAGAAACGCGAATTTTTTAGAAGAGGTACTAATTTATAAGCTCACAGCTAATTTTAGGACCTTAAAATCTTTTTTTAAAGTCTGATAAAAGTAGAAATATTTAGCCATATCCCTTCATTTCCATTTCGATGCTGCAACTTAAGTACTGCTTAAGAAATGTACATTATAAACATAGCTTTTACTTTTATTTACTACACGCTATTATAATTCTAGTAGTAGTAGTAGCTTTAGTAGATTAGAATAAGTAGATTTGTAATAAAAAACCTTCAAGGCAAGAATTAAGATGATGTGAATATTTGAAAACTGCTAAGAAGTAAAAATATTTTATAAGAAGAATTCCATGAAAATATCAAGTACCTAACAAGTTATGTGTTGAAATAAAAGGTCTTTTCAAGAAGAAACTAATGTTTTCGGTTTGCCAATTTAAAATATGATAAGTAAAATAATGAATGATGATATTTTTTTAACATTTAAATTAATAATTAAAACTTATGTGAAAATATCTTTTTTTTATTCAGACTCCACTACAATGAGGTTTAATCAAAGGCCACAAATGATGTGTTTTCGATCCAATTTATAAGAACGATATAGAATGATTAATTAATATTTTTTATGAAAATTAAAAAAACTAAGTAAATGATGTTTGGATGCGTGTTGTGTAAAATGTTTCGCCTCTACCTCTTAAAATAAATACATATATATAAAGTTTTTTTTTCTATTAGACATTTTAAATTAAGCTGTCTAATGCTTTTGACTTATCTTTTCATAATATAATAACACATATAATAAGTTATATGGATTATTTACGTAGATATAATAAAAAAAATTACGACATTTTGGAAGTAAACTTTGCTTTGCTTTGATTGATCAATAGTCAGGAGATTTCTAGAGTACAAACTAGTTCTTATTAGTATTGACTGAGACATTTCTTACTTGAGAGATAAAAAATACGTCTTAATTACCTACTTCAAAATCTTTCGTGCAAAACTGAGCAGTAACTACTGAGCTGAAATTTTTTCTTTTTAATTGTTAAAAAGAAAAAACATTTGAACAAAATAAATAATTTGTTTTCATGATTTTCTTAAATCACACATACTTTACGTCGCGAAGGCGGCAGAATAGCGTCTAGCACAATGTACTGTTTGAAATTTTGAATTGGTGGCGAGCAAATTTCCCTAGTGGCGGATTTCGAAACTATCCTATGGCTGATATTTCTCTCTGGTTGACGGTTGTATAGTAAAATAGTAAAAAAATCCGATTTATTTTTGAAAAAAATATTTAAAAGTGTGTCATGCTTTAATTAATTATTGGACATCTACGAAGTGCTAGACACTACGAATACTAAAATACCACAGCTTTGTGAGAATGAACAGTATTTTAAAAGTAGAATGATATTGTGTGTTGGTGTAAATTTATAAAAGAATGGAAATCTGATGAAGTTAGGTTTAGCTGTACAAACTTCTGGTGTATTTGATTATCCACATGAAGTGGAATGTAATCTGGACATATCAAAACCAGAAGGAACATTTTCGTTGTACCTAACTCATATTGACCTACCTACTGTTGGAAAAATACGAAACCTTATTTAATAGAGTAGAAAACTCTTTATTTGCTAACAAAAAAAAAAACACACAGATCTCTAATAAGTGACACCCTAAGTAAGCATTAAAGGTCTCGAGTGCGGCCGTTAGTGTATTTTTTTATCATTACGAGTGAAAACTTGACAAAAATGATACGATGAATGAATCATCGTATCATTTTTGAAGGCCCATACTAATAGACAATTTTTCGGAGTGGATGGCAAGTGACCAACTCCAGAGGAATTACCTCCTCTGGCGTTGCGAGTGTCCTTGGGCGGCGGTATAATCTCTTGCCATCAGGCGATCCGTCTGCTCGTTTTGTGGACCGTTTCATTAAAAAATATCTAAGCCAGCCAGTACTTAATATATGTTACATATATCCGAGTGGTGGACTAAATATTGGCCCGTGCCAACTTATTGAAAGTGTAAATTCTGTGTTTTGCCCGCTTTGCGATTTGGTAGGCATAACGCGAGTTAGTCGATTCGTGAATTAGGCATGCCAAAGCTCCAATACGAATGAATTGATTTTGATCTACTTTTTATTTTGTTTGAAACCTAACATAATCGGAAGCGTTCTTAGCTATAATTCATCATCATCACATCGCTTACTGCTTGATAATTTGTGGTTACCTACCTATTTTTTTTTATTTCGTTTAGTTATCAACACAGAATACAGAACATGCAGAATGAGTGTTCGATCACATTTGTATGCAGCGCACTGTGTCCAAAACCATGGCGAAATACCACCCCGCCCGTTCTTTTTAATTTTTATACTAGATTTACACTCTCGCGACTCACTTCGGGCCTCGCCTCGCCAAATCGCTTATTACTCTTTACACTTACAAAACAAATCACGTTGTTATGTTACGACAATTAGGTATTAAATAAAAATAAATTGAAAAAAAGTTGGGTAAAATATTCCGTTATTCTGTGGCAACATATTATTTGTGGATAACCATTCCAATTTTGAGTTGTTGTGACGGCCTCTTTTTCAAGCGTGTTGACGGCTTCTGGATGATTTCTGTATTCTGTGGTTATCAAATACATAATTACTTTTCTAGTTTTCTAACTATACTGCACAGAATACAGAAATCATCCAGAAACCGTTAAGGCGCTTGAAAGTGAAGCCGTCACGACTACTCAGTGTACCTAATAACTGAAGTGTAAGTACATAATTACTGGCTTCCTTTGATAATTAGATAAAATAAACGCTACAAAAAAAACAAGAAAATTGTATTGATGGAACAGTCGATTGGCGGGAAAATTTAATATTAAGAACTGCATTCTATCTGTGCGCGAAGTCGTAAGTGGTAACTGTTGTATAATTTTAGAGAAAGGAGATTTGTTTTGGTCCACCACCTTCGTTAAAGAGATTCGTCGGTCGTGGCATTTTGTATCACGTCCGTTTCGCTCTTTATTATTTAATGCGATGTTGCCGTTCCGCCGGAGCTCGGGCTCGATTACGCGGCCGGCCGAGAGCTGCGGCTGGTGGATGGAGTGGCGCTGGGGCTACAAACAGTCAGTCGGCCGCGCAGCTTGGTGCGCGACGTTCGTGCGCGTAGGGTTTTTGATAATCTCTCATGTCTTTACCCCAGTCGACTGCTGTTTGAGAGGGACGGAAACATTCGAGGGAACGATCCGTACAAGAGCGAGATGGCGCTATGGCAGTGTCGCAACCTCGCCCACCTGACCGTGTTGACGCCGCGCTCGAAAAAGTTGCGCCGCTGCGCTATTTGGAGGCGCACGAATGTGCTCGCACGGAGCTTATCTCACCGCGGTTTTATCACAAATACTTGTCACAAAACAGTTTTTAGAGTAGTTTGAGGTGATAACTGTTCTGCATTGAAGATTACAGCGTTATCTCGAGAGGGGTATAGTGGTACGTATCTTTTAGGAATACTTTAATAATATAATATTGCTCTCTATTGAATGGATCTGCTTAAAACGTGCACGGTTCCGGTTCCATAACTTTATGGATTGTTGTGGGTATTAAAATTGGATCTACTGCATCGTGGTAATTGTTGGTATTAAATCGCCATTTTCTACGTCGGTGACGAATACCGCCGCGCCGTCCTCGATTCTTCGGACCCATAGTAAACCGGACTTTACCGCTCTATTCCGAAAGTCGATTTCACTTATTAAGAACAACCTAACTCGCAATGATTCATTGTGGAAATAATAATATTTTCTTGCGCGGCTGTACCATGGCTATACCGTGAAAGACATCAATGTTCCGACGCTACTCGCTGTTTCTGAACGAAACGCACCATAAATAAAAAAGGCGGGATGTCAATATTCATTTGTCAAATAAATGTCAAGAAAGAAAAAAAAGTCGAATTTGTTTTGTGCAGCACAGTGCAGCGTTTGTATTTTGTTGCCAAGTTGAAAGTTATCCTAGTAGAGTTTTGCGCCGTCGTCAGTCGTATCTTGCATAGCTAGAGTTTTATCGATTTGTGTACGTTTTCCACTATAAATAAAATCCAGTTTGTGTCATCGCCTTCGAAGAAGGACCGGTTTCGCTTTGAATCTGTGTGTGTGAGCAACTTGGTATTTTAAAGCGGCTTGAGTCTTGACTTTTGAGTAGGTACATGCCTCCTGTTATATTTCGATATAATGTTGCGTAATTTGTTAGCAAGCTCCACTTGTAATAAGGAGCCTTATAAACTTTAATTTGTAACAAATAATCATACGTGCGTTTTGACGTCATCAAGCCAACAACAATCGGCATTACAGTATGATTACTTATTGTACGTAGCGTATGTATTGTTTCTGTGGTGTTATCTATAAACCTTACATAATCCAAGCTCTATGAAATACATAAAGATTAATGAAAATTGTTATCGTTCTGGTTCCTAACATTCCTAACCCTCATATCAACTATTTGGTTTTGCGAACACCGATGCCAGTTACGGACGCATGAGTCGGCAACAGCAGGAAAAAATCACATGTTTAAACATTGAATATAACCTACATAATATTATTAATGACATGAATTAAGTCAACGTAATTAACTACCATGTGGTCCATAAAAGCAAAGAACATGTGGTCACAGGACTTGTAGGCAGGTTTCACATTGCCAATTGCTATTTTTTAGACAAGCTTTCACACAATACATATGGTAACTTGTGAGATTGTCACTAACATGTATTTAATTTTAACTCTTCTAAGATAAATACTTTAATGTAATTACCATGATGATAAAATTATTAATATTTTCTATTAATAGGATTATAATAGTAATATTATGTATTATGTTGATGTAAGTATTTCATTATTCAAAAGCGACACCCAACTTTTGCAGATAATATTTTTTATTTTGAGAGGTTATGAACACACTTTCTATTACAACAGCCATGTTGTCAGTTCTATGTAACCTTTTAAATTCAAATAAAAAATATGTGTGCATTTCACACGCTATAATATAATCATTGAAACAGTAGTGAAATTTACAATTACGTATATATAGAGTTCAAAATCATAATATGATTGCATAGAAATTTACTTTTCAATATACATCATTAAATATTTATTTACAGAGTATAGTTTTACTATTTATACTAGTAAAACTTATTCAGTACATGTTCAGTAATTCTGAAACCCAATGAGGTTTATTTTAAAACATCACCACTGGCTATTATTATATGAAATAGGTTCATGTTATGTAGCGTGTTATATTTTTATGTGTAGCATAGGTAAGCTTTTATTTATGAATGTTCCAACATTTAGTACAAAAAGTAAATTGGTATGTTGAAATTTGAATATAAATAGAATACCTATCAAAAGAAGCCTAAACACCTTAGTTTCATAGTAAACATTAAATAAAGAGAAGGTTGTTCCACCTGTTTCGTATTTCTCAACAGCTGTGTCATTCAACAGAATACCTGCTCTCTATAAAAGTATTTTCTTTATCTTCCAGGTGTTCGGGTAATGGGTGGTTGATCCGACCCAATGATGAAACGCACGGGGCCCCGTCTAGGGCCCGATGAGCCAACTTCAATGCCACAGCCGCCTGCACAGGTATGCTATACCTTTATTTTGACACATTTTTTATTTGCAATAAATGTTTGAATTTTAACTGTCTGTTCTATTTTTGACTGTTTTTGGCTACTTCATCTGATCTTTATACATTAGTATAAAATAAAGTCACTTTTATTCCTCTTCGCTTAGATCTTTTAAACTACTCACTAGTGTGCCGCCAAAAAAAGGAGTAACAATTTTTTGTTTGCCTGAATTTTATCATCATCAACTAACATTTACCTAATGCCTACAAGTTGGGCATGGGCTATGCTATCAGAAAGTAGTTTGTCTTTATAATTTTTCCTTACACTTTCAACTTTTTATTGAGATACTAGCATTTAAGTTAGGGTTTAGTTTTAATCATCATCAAGTTTATAACTATTTATAAACTTAAACTTAATGATGCTAAAGCCTATGCTTTAGCATCCAAATTTACTTTGACTACTTTCTTAAATTTATTGATTGAATTTTTTTACCATTTTCTGGAATCCTATTGTATAGGCGTATAAATAGGACATTAAACGAACTCTTTACGAAGTCTAGTCACTGGTACATCAAGCTTATACACAATAGGAACACTCGAAATAGTGATAAGCTTACTACTCTTAACTTACTCAAACTAAATTTTCTTATTTCCATATAGATTATAATATATCACTTACATTTAAGTTTATAATAAGCTTTACCACACAAACATTCTTTGACTACTTTTTTAAATTTAATGATTGACAAATTTTGAACCTTTTCTGGGATCCTATTGTATAGGTGTATACATTGGCCTTTAAACAAATTCTTTACTTTACTAAGTCTAGTTACTGGTACATCAAGCTTATTCTTATTTCGAGTGTTTCTATTGTCGTTGTCACTTTTCTTTTTAAATAGGCTTCACTTCTACAGCACAAATATAGAATTTATATCTACAGCATTTCTCATAGCAGAATGCCATAGAACATACTGTGGAAGTATATAAAATACACAAGCCTTTCTGTGTTTTAGTCTGAAAACTGTCGTCTTTTACTTACTGCAAATGCTTCTGAACTGAGTCTGTCGGCCAACCCAGCAATATGTGGGCCCCACTGAAGTTTCGCGTCTATTGTAATACCTAAAAAGACAGCTGTATTTACTAGTTCCATACCTTTCCCATTTAATAGCACATTGGTTTCAGTTTGCCTTACATTCGGCAAAGTAAACTTATTACATTTAGTTTTTTTGCTATTTAACAGAAGATTATTGACACTAAACTAGTGTACTATTTTTAAGAGAGCGTTATTTACTTCGTCATAACATGAGTTTTGGCGTTTCAAATTAAAAGTAAGTGATGTATCATCAGCAAATAGTACTATCCCGTTTTTTTTTCATATAAAGGTACGTCATTTATATAAATCAGAAAAAGAAAGGGTCCTAAAAGGACCCTTGTGGGACCCCATCACAATTTTGGTACCTCTAGATCTTTTCCCATTTATCTCAACTCTCTGAGTCCTATTCGATAAATAAGATTTTAAGAGGACGAGTGCTAGGCCCATTACACCATAGTGGCATAATTTTCTGATTAATGTTGTGTGTTGCACGCAATCAAATGCCTTAGAGCAGTGTTTTTCAACCTTTTTCATGATGCGACCCCCCCCCTTGTATGAAAACATACTTCGCGACCCCCCGACCCTTCGCTTTTTTAACATGTATGTATGTGTATGTTACAGTGTTACAAAAGTACAAGTACAGTGTTTCATTCCATACGACGTTTTTATGCGTCTCCATAATTAGGATTCGGATATAAGTACATAATATAGTACGTCAAACACATTATTTTACAATTATATACATCGATGATATCGATGATCGATTTATGAGTATATCCTTTTCTTAAAATTCTCTTACTTAATTAATCAAACTTTTAAATCTTTCTTGTTTTTTTTTTACTTAAGTTCTCTCAACCTCCGGCGACCCTCCTATAGAAGCTTCGCGACCCCCCAGGGGGTCGCGACCCACAGGTTGAAAAACACTGCCTTAGAGAGATCGCAAAAGACTTCTAGAGCATACTGCGACCCCTCCCAGGCATCAAAAATATAACTAATTAGATCGACGCCGGCATCTGTTGTAGAGCGTCCCTTCGTAAAACCTAATTGTTTGCTATGTATAATTTTATTTATATTGAAGTGTGCTAGCAACTGACTGAGTATTATTTTTTCATATATTTTATTTAGTGTTGGTAAAATAGATATAGGCCGGAAGTTAGATGGATCCGACTTACTGTTTCTATTGTGTTTTTCGTTTTTTGAATAGGCTTGATTTTTTTTTACATATAATTCATTTGATAGGATATGCTGTCAGATCTTATAGTAATCTTAACTGTATCACCTATACTATACTATAACATAAACAATTACTGAAAGTAGGTACTAAGATTAATTTTCTAAATTGGTAATCAATTACTAAACATTTTAAGTTTGTTATGCAAATGTCTCTAAAGATATTTTCCATTATTGCAGTAAAAATTTAATAATCAAAAATAGATACCAAAAATATACTTCCTGTTGTGTGGCCCATAACAAGTTCTTTGGGTACCAGATTGTCATGGTGTGAATCGCCCATGCATATTATTATATTATTATTTAAAGGTTAACTATTTCTTTAATAAATAATTAATATTTTGCACAGGAAAATTAATGAAAATCATCAAGGAACACTCGGCTCCAGTAAGAAAGTTAAATATAAGTTTGGTTTTAATTTGGTTAATAAATTGTTATTAATTTTTATAAAAAATATACATATCCTTACCAAGTTCCCTCTTACGCTCCGATCTTTGTGTATTATGCAAATGTACAAATTAAAGTTACATGCAAGTGACGTAATAACATAATTTGTTTATTTAAAGGTCTTCTAGAGGTCTTT
This sequence comes from Glaucopsyche alexis, assembly GCA_905404095.1. NCBI lineage: Eukaryota > Metazoa > Arthropoda > Insecta > Lepidoptera > Lycaenidae > Glaucopsyche > Glaucopsyche alexis. The sequence goes on from FR990047.1 coordinate 29,976,978, forward strand.
TGTGGTTAATTAACTATTATGAATTATGATGTTCACATATCTCGAGAGTTTTTTTACATCGCAGCTAATTGATACCTTGTTATGTCCCCGTAAGGTTTTGTTCTATTTAAATATATAAAAAACTATAATATCTAAAGCCAGCTCTACAGCTGAAGTTGGTCGTTCGATGTCTGGCTTCCCGCCAAATATTTTTAATCTTCATGGACATTGTCCTTGTAAAAGGAAACCTGAAGAGCTAGCTTGCCTAAGCATAATAATGAAGGTTCATTGACTTTGTTGTTTGCCAACAGCCGACGTGATCGAGTCGGCGTGCTGTGGCATAATCTTCTGGCTCGCTTATCGTTCACGATTTATTATCATCCACTAGTCTCCCACATCGAGTCTCGGAAACCAGCAACAGTGAAATTTCTCTACCAAAGGAGTAGTCTATTCATTACTGCTGTTTTTAAATGTTCGCCAGTAGCCGTACACCATACAATCTATCGTCCAATCTATTCGATCAGTTCGATTGGATCAGTTCCATATAGAGTGTAGACTGCCATGCCAATCCACGCCCATATAAGGTCAGTTCTAACTGAACCAATCGAACTGATCCAAGTCGATTGGACGATGAACTGTATGGTGTACGGCTAACATAAGTGTTGCTATTTTTTCTTTAAGTAACTTCAAAATACCACCACAATCGTGTTACTCAGGGATTACCAAACGGGCTACTGCGGAAACGCGGTATTAGCTTTAAAAAATAATCCACGGTTACAAACTCATTCAGCTCATGAATGGTATTTATTTGGTGTATACCCCTGATGTTGCTCATTCAAAAAAATCGGCTTATAAGAGTGACAACGCATGTGTAACTAACCCAGAGGATGTTGCAGGTGTCCATGGGTGGCGGTGATCGCTTGCCATCAGCCGATGTATTCATTCTTGTCAATGAAGCGAATAATATATTTTATAGCAACCGAAGGTTGTGATTGGCAGTTCTCTCTCGTTGGCAGGCCTCTGCGGATTACTGCACTCCATTTCCTGTCATTTGTTGCGACTTGCGTGTCGTTGCACTTTTTATGTTTAGTTCATTACAAGACTACTCATTGATAAAACCTTGTTTGCGAGGCTGATAGAAATATTGTTGGGAAATCGTTGTTTGTTTTATTAGGTCATGCACTGAGTGTGAGAGACCTAGAGTATGACCAGGGTAAAGTAACCATGCAGCAATATTTTTTATTATTATTATTTAATTAACATATTTAACGTACATAGTTTTCTTTACGTTATTTAACATTAGTTTACATATTTCATTTACCAAAATTGTTGCATAACTAGCTAGAAATCTAGGAACAAAATGTAAGCGAGATGCAAATGAAAGCCAGGAAACTGATAAGCACCTTCTGCAATTAGTTTATCAGCGGCTGATAACCCACGCTGTAAACAAAAGGCTATCGCTTGTTTACTCGCAAACGCACCTTTCCACAAGGGTGGAGAGCTGCAAACACCTCTATCTCCTTAGGAGAACTTCATTGTAAATTTCGTTTGTCCTCTGTTATTAAAACTTTATAGACCGTGAGCTCCGTGGCCTAGTGGGTAGACCGATTGGTTCGCACTTGAGAGAGTGCAGGTTCAAATCCCAGGTTGTGGCGTGCAGCAATGAGACTTTTTCAGATCTCAAGTACATTATACGGACGCTCCTACGATGAAGGAAAACATCGTGAGGAAACCCGCACATAGTTGGCTGCAGACGTATTGACCAGTTCATTCCTCTGGACTAGGCTGACTATGAAGTGAGAATGCCGTATGTGCTTGGGCAACCATACGACATTTAAAAACCAACTGTCCCAGGCACTACAGTATTTCAAGAGTGATTACTTACTCGGAGAATACTGTATAAATCATCCATTAACGGATGTAAAGGCCAAAGTTTTTTATAGACCGTGAACGTGTGGTCATCTACTGTTTTACTTCTCTTTTAACCCGACTACGGTGAAACCAAAAAGAAGGGTAACAATTTTGGCAGTCTATGTATGTATGTTTGTTCCAGCGTACCGCCTAAACCACTGGTCCGATTTAATAAATGAGGTGTCAATAGATTCATACGTAGTTGGGTTATAGTTTTTATAAAAATATAGTTATAATAGTATAAACAACCTCCCCACATCCCGTTGTCCGTCTTCTGTAAGCGTGATAGCTGCGTACTTGGGGAGAGAGAAAACTTGTCATTGGAAGCGTCACACGCCCAACGTGGAGTGTGGCGTGCCGAAAATGATAATACAAAACAATTTCCGTAAACAACCATCCATCATCAAAAAGGATTTTTATTAGGTACAAGTACAACTATTAAAGCTACTCGCTGGTGACTTCCTTGACTCGGTTGCAGGGGTTGTACACGAGCGGTAGTAAACTTGTAACTGGATACCATCGGCTAAGTCTGATCGTTTGCTATATATCCCATTGAAAACAATACAAATGTTATCGTTACCATTTGCCGGGTGAAAGCCCAACGAAAAAGGTTGATAAGGGGCGGGGCGTGGATTGCGGTGTACGTCACGTATACGTACAGCAACGTACGGACCGCGTGGACCGCCCGAAATAAATACAGTTGAATCACTCGGCAGTCGGCACGCCGACGTCACATATTAGCGTCTCGATATAGAAGTTATCACCTTTACGGCCGCTCCCTACCGGTGTGACACCTGCGACTACCGTTATGACTTATAATAAACTCAATGTTGCCCGCGATTTCGTACGCTCAAAATGAAATCCCACGGGAAACGTGCTTTATCACGCGATAAAAAGTAGCCTATGTCCTTTCCCGTGGTCTACTTTATATTTGTGCCATTTCATCAAAATCGGCCCAGTAGTTTCGCGAGCCTATTCGATGCAAACAAACAACAAACCTTCCCTCTTTCTAATATTAGTATGACTATTTTGCAGACTGCATAGGCCCATATTGTATGAGTGTTGCCAGCAAAGAAGTAAGAAAAGCGACAATAATAACAATTATTGTGTTTGTATAGCTACACTTCATTATGTTGCCAGCGTAAATTTAAAACAAATTAAGCGTAGATAAAAAAAGTGATAACAAATACAATGTTACAAAAATAGTACCTATCCAAATTAAACAACATATACGGGTCCAACGAAACGCAAAAATTTTACGCTGCTCTGTAGTTATCATAAATTAGAAAGTTAAATACGGCGCGCTCGGCGTGTTAAATAACTAGATATTTTATAGCATTGAAATAAGCAGTACAATGTAAATTGTAAACGCTATGGACATATTTGTATCGCCCCACATTTTAGCTTTAATAGATAGACATTTTAAAAAATACTAGAGCCTATAAAAGTCTGGGGCCATAGAGTAGAAAGTTAGTTCACTCTTATTCTTTTTTCATGACCTACTAGATTTACATCGCTTATTTGAAAGTTCTACGTGTTTCAAATGGTATTGTTGTTGCAATTCCGTTAAAGTTAAGTTTTTCTTACATCAGGCCTAGAAATTTGAAGCCTTGGGTCTTTTCTATTGGACTAAACGATGATTTTATTCATAATAATATATAATCATACAGTATTACCATGTTATGACTTAAGTGGCTGTCAATGTCTAGCGGTCGGCGCTACCTTATAAGGTTTTTAGGTCAATTACATAACGTGAATGAATTCTCTTTGTTGCAGATCCAACAGCCAGGCGCGAGCAACATGCATACTTTAGCTCAATCAGCTCAACCGCAGATTTTAGGTAAGTGTAATAATCAATATGTAACGTGAAGTAAAATCTTTAAAAATATCTATGACGAGTTAAATACCATAGGTGCACCTATGTGATCGTCTAGTGTCGCATTGACTCTTCACCTAGTTTAAAAACGCAACAATCACTTGAAAATTAAACTTAGTAAAGAAAAAGTTGATAAACAACGTCCCCACATCCCGTTGTCCGTCTTCTGTAAGCGTGATAGCTGCGTACTTGGGGAGAGAGAAAACTTGTCATTGGAAGCGTCACACGCCCAACGTGGAGTGTGGCGTGCCGAAAATGATAAGACAAGTCACTCAATAAACATAAGTAAACAATCGCCCGAAAATATTTTTATCATACCCTGAGCGAAAACAATTTCAGTTTTCGGGCAATACCATCATCAAATCTTAGAAAACAGCGTACTCCAATAGACCTGCAGGAAACTGATGACTCCTCTGATACTACATTTCATCATGGACAAACACTTTTTACATCAAGCGATCAGCCTGTTTTGCCATCTAATAAGAAAAATACTAGGGTAGTAAAGTTCAACCAGGGGCTCAATCTTAATCTACTAGATCTATAAATGAGCTAGTATTAAACTATTTCGTAGCTCAAATTAGATAAAACTGAGTGTAACGTCCACTTGCGCAGATCTAGGTTTAATTGTATTAATCCTTGGTTAGTTAAATTCATTTTATCTTTCTCGTTTTTCATATTTATGAAAAAGAAGGCTTGATATTTTAATTGAGAGTTAACTTTAACCCAGGGCATTTAATCAAGATGCATTCGATAATTTCGACGGCGAACTTCGAAATAAAAAATGTATGGGATTTGACATAAGTCATCGCTATGTGACATGTCGCTTGCGAGGCCTTATGTCAAACCCCATACATTCTGTTTGGTCGAATGCATCTTAACTAAATGCCCTGTATTAAACCATTCGGTAGTTCAAACTACAAGTGAGCTATATCGCAGGAGCAACGGCGATGCTGTCTGTGGGCGGCGGCTTCAACCGCGGGCCGAGCCGCGCGCCCGCGCCAGCCGTCATCAACTACCTCAAGACCAGCGCGGTGCAGTACGCCGCGCCCAAGCAGCCGCCGCAGGTGCAGCCCAGGCTCAAGGTGAGCACAGCCGGCAGCCGGTCTACACTGTAATAGGCAATCGGACTAATTTTTTTTATTGCATAAATGAATATGAGTAACTTCTCAGAAGAAACCGTATATCAAAAGTCAATATTTTCAAAGGTACAGCGATTTGTATAAAAAATTTCGCGAGCCTCCTAAAAACGCTCCATACTAAAGTCGACCTACAAATGACGCCACTTGTAGGTTTATAGTATATGAAGTAGTATATGAAGTATATGGCCGCCGGAATATATTTGTAAATATCTCCCATATTTGTGCGTTTAAGTTTATACTTACCATAATGAATGTTTTTGTATATGATGTGAGTAAACTAATGATGTAGGTTTTGATTACCAATTTCGCAAAAAAAAAAAATATGGTACTTTTTAAATGTATTTAATTAGTAAACTACATATAAAATAATATATTTTTTTACATTTACCAAGTAGTAATGCCTCAATATTTCTGAATATATTAACGAAACTACATATTTCAGATGTTGTCCGATCCCCTATTCTTCGATGTAAACATAGGGACTGGTACGGTCTACGTGTGAGCAGTTGACGTATTGTATGGAGACTTGATGAATGGATGGATGTGTGTCTCCGTTAGTCTCTTATCCTATATGTTATGTACGAATACCGTACGTACAAGAACTTGTATCGTACAAGTTAACGGAGCTTTTAAAACGAATTTTACCCTAGGGATTAATAGACAAGAAAGTGTGACATAGTGCATCATTCGCAGCTGGTGACCGGTCAGCCGCTGCCGCTCGGTCGTCAGTCGCCGGGGCTCGCGGGCGGAGCCCTACCCGGCGGGGGACTCGGCCCCGGCGGCGGCGCGCAGTTCCAGCGCCTGAAGGTGGAGGACGCGCTGTCGTACCTCGACCAGGTCAAGTTCAAGTTCAATGCGCAGCCCCAGGTCTACAACGACTTCCTGGATATCATGAAGGAGTTCAAAAGTCAGACGTGAGTATTCTAAATAAATATAATGAAACAAGATGATTATTTTTTTTAAACAATCCTAGACATTGTCAAGCAGGACCGAGATATTGATGATGTTACAGCTTTAAACAAAAAAAACTAGTTCAAAATCAATTCATCTGTTACAAACACGTCAATGTTATTGATACCCCTCTGCGTCGAGGGTTTAAAGTAAGATACCCTTATTGTGTTAGTACTTTTAATTTATTTTAACATAATTATGTATTATTAATTTGAAATATTTCCGACTCTCAATCGCTTTCAAGTTATAGGAAAAAGTTGAGTATGCTTTAACGATAGGTTTATCATTAACTGATAGAAAAAAGTTTAGCCTTCTGTAACTAGGCTTAACCTTCTAAGGATACACCCATAATAGTTGAGGCAAATGTTTAGCGCTGCTATATCCAAATTTGGACAGAAGCAACTTTCAAACTTTGTCTTAATTCAAAATACGAAGTAACCGTATTTGCTCCACATTAAATGGTTTCGGGGGTGATACGCGCGTCGGCAATGCAGCGTTATCACGCGTGCCTGTTTCGCACCGATCGCCTTCGCCGCGAGGTCGGTTACATTTGGCAATGAAATGTTTACAAAGAATATATTTTCTTACCTTTATACGTTGTATGCGTGGGTTTTATTATAGTAAAATCAGTGTATTACTTTTAAAATGTGGCGAATAAGTTGTAGTATCCTTCTTTATTTTGTATGTATGTACAATGAAAACGTATTATTATAAATATTTTGGTAATTCTTTCTCTATAGTATGGAGGAAGATACAGTAAATATTTTAGTGCGTTTATTTATTTATTGAAATTTTCATAGATTACCTTTACAATACGCATACTCGCGGGCCCGCGGGGTCCGCGGATCGCAGGTTAAGAATCAGTGGTCACCAATAGCCCATGAACGAGTAAATGAATCGAAATTAAAACGTTTAAGCGTACCAGTTATATATTTATGTAGATACATCGCATGAACTACATTCAAGTAGAATTAAAAATATCATTCATCCGACCTTGAGCAGAAAAATACTAGTAACGTTGCGAAAACAATCTAAACTAAATATTCTGTGATAAAACTACAAACACTCTCTGATTTAACAAAGTATTTTGCATGATATATATTTTGCCAATTTTTATCAACCTCACACTTTCCATTCGTGTAGAGTTGGAGACTGTTTTCCTGGCAAACGAGTAATGCTGTGTGGTTACAGTAATGACCTTTTTCCGTGTTTACTAATATAGCTCATGTGATGTTTGTACTCCGCAAACAAAAGATTTTTTTTACCGTTTATACAAAATAATGTTCGCGATTTGTCACTGTGTTATCAATTATTATCATCATCAGTCACAAAATACTGAAACCGCAACATGTTCAACAGATGAATTCAACTACTGCTACAATATATCAATAAAATATAATAATAAATAGCCCCAACGATTGTATAATATGACTAGCTCATGCCAGACGCTCCGCCCGCATGTCCCGCGATAAAAATTAGCCTATGTCCTTTCCCGTGGTCTACTTTATATCTATGCCAAATGAAATGATAATCGGTTTAGTAGTTTTTACGTGAAACTTTAAATAAAGTATCCCACGGGAACCGTACATTTCCCCGGGATAAAAAGTCGCCTATGTCCTTTCTCATCCTCTAGACTATCTGTGTACCAAATTTCATTTAAATCGGTTCAGTAGTTTTAGCTTTAAAGACGGACAAACATACACACTTTCTTATTTATAATATTAGTATGGATTTGGTAGATCCTAAAGATAATAATATATTAATATATAAATTATATTAATATATAATTTCAAAAAGATTTAAGTATATTCCGTACAGTATATTACAATATGAAAAATATAAAGATAGTAGCTGCAAAGTATATAACAACTTAATTACAAATTAAAATAACAAAATTGTTTTGTTTTGAATTTAGTAGCTATGAAAATTCAATTGAGAATGCAATAAAATATGCAGCAGGAATTATACACAAAAACAGGAAATGGTTACACAATAGTGATACCTTAGCACCTACTCAACTAAAAATAATTCGAACATTATTAATGAAATTAAAAAATAACATATACAATTGCCAATCCATGACTTTGATGAAAGTATTATTACATCTTAAGTATTAATATCTTGACGAGAACAATAAAAATATACCTATATTTCATATGATGATATCAATTACCGTTTGAGCTAAATGAAAAAATTGTATGGCTGCTTTTATACTGATTTTGAAGCAAATATAAAGTAAATAATAGGCTTAACTACGAGAGATCTGACGAGACATTTTGTTCCCAGTATTGACACACCGGGAGTGATCACTCGTGTGTCCAACCTGTTCAAAGGGCATCCCGGCCTCATCGTCGGCTTCAACACTTTCCTGCCTCCGGGGTACAAGATAGAGGTCCAGAGCAACGGACAGGTTTGTGCTTTCTTATTTGTTTCTAGTAGTACTTTTAGTAGTGGCTAGTAATGTTATGCAAAAAGTGTAATACACAAAATGTACTAAACATTATAATATTATGAACTACACACAAAAATATGCAATAAAGTGATTATTTTAAAATTATTTTGATTATAAAGTTAATTTACCATGAACACAATCGTAAATGCAGGTGACGTATTGTAATATAATAGGTGTCATTGTATTGTTTGGTCATTGGATCTAGATAAGTTTGCAGTTTAATGTTGCTGTGTTAAGTCATGTAAATAAAATAACCTGCAAATCCATAAGTGTTTTGAGGTACAATTTCTATCCTTAAAGACTTACTTATAAATATTGAATAGTTAAGAATTTACAGGAAAAGTTGGAATATTTGATCTATATCAAGTTAGACAAGATGACATATTCCTTGTAAATTGTCCTCAAGTCTTTGTTTGGCTGTTTGCACATCTTTCTCTACACCGTCTTGCTTACAAACGTGTATCCTCCTAGGTTTCTGTGTCCATGCCATCGCCGACTGGCGCAGGCGGTGTGGGCGTGGGCGGCGGTGTGGGCGGCGTGGGCGTGGGCGGCAACGTGGGCGGGGGCAGTGGCGTGCTACTGGGCGTGCACCACGGCCCGCCGCCGCAGCCGCAGCTGGTGCATCTGCTGCCGGTGCCGCAGTAAGTATATACATCGACGTACGTGTACGCTAGTGCGTACGTGTCATGCGTACACTGTGCGTGTACATGTGACATGCGAATAAACGCACTGTTTAACAGTCTTAAGTAAAATATTAACAGAGTTCTACTATTTACATTTAAAAAGGAAACATTTAATGATGAAATTAATTACCGTTCGACAGTAATGATAAAAACTTGCGGCTGCTCTTTTTGAGTTCTGATTGTTAACCCGTACATCTCAATACTCTCGTATAGAATATTAGAATCTAACAGCAGCGAACTTGCAGGTCGGTGAGCTCGGCGATAGTGCACAACCTGTCCGTGAACCAGACTCCGGCCAACACGCTGCACCACATATCGCAGGCGCACCAGCAGATCGAGGCTGCTTCTATACATCATCCGCCTGGTAAGATCCTCCTTTATTATTATTGTTCTGTTCTACAAGGAACCCCCTTAGAGTTTCGCTCTGTCCGCCCGTTTCTTAGTCCCTGCCATCTTTAATCTATACTAATATTATAAAGCTGAAGAGTTTGTTTGTTTGTTTGTTTGTTTGAACGCGCTAATCTCAGGAACTACTGGTACGAATTGAAAAATTCTTTTTGTGTTGGATAGTCCACTTATCGAGAAAGGCTTTAGGCTATATAGCATCATGCTAAACTCAATACGAGCGGAGTACCAATCAAGAATGTTACAAAATCGGGGGTCTTTTTTTCCTTTTGAGAGCTTTCGCTACGTACGCTGCGGAAACGGTTAAAGTTTCGCTAAAATGATGTATGGCAGAATTGTTCCCCTTTAAAAGTTCTAAAAAAAAGTCCAGAAACACAGTAACAAAAAGACAGTATATGTCTATCTTTTAAGGTTGGCTCACTATAACCTTTTTATACTCACCAAATTTGTTCTAAAAGTAAGCATTATTTGTGAAGGTGTTTTCATAAAGATTATATTAATCCTTATCCAAGTAAATACGTTATTCATTACAAGCATTTAATCTAGAAGAAATTTGCCGTTTACATCATTTGATTTCAATGAGTATTTTAGAAGATATCGCAGTAATAAAATAATCATGCGCGCTATAGTAAGGCGCGCGGAGCGGGAGGGCAGTCGTGAGGTGGAAGCGCTTCTTCTACGTAAATGAAGTCGCGGGTAAATTTTAGCGATATCCCAAAGTAACTATTCCACGCGGACGAAGTCGCGGGGAAAAGCTAGTTATGAATATAAAATTGCGTATAGACTTTATTTTGGCAGCAAATATGTGATGTTTTTTTTCTCTTTCTACCCCATCGTGTGGGATCATCGAATAGGTTTTTGTAATCATTACAAGTTGCGCCCCTCCCCCTGGCATCTACTAAAGAAAGGTTTCTTTTGTTGTAGGAAGCGGGCATGGAGCCGGTCAGCCAGTTGAGTTTAACCATGCCATCGAATATGTTAATAAGATTAAGGTAATTTACTAATAATACGTCAATCTGATCTCGTGCTAAGTTCGAGAGCTTCTTTTACAAGCACCAGACAAAAGAAATAATATATTCCTTTAATATTTCTTTAATGGTTTATTTAAATTATAGTTTATTATTTCTTTAAAATCTCTTTGTATATAACATCTATTTGTTATTAAAAGTAGCAGGTACTAAAATAGGTGTTTATTACAGAGTCGGTTCTCCCGTCAACCGGATAAATACAAGAGATTCTTGGAGATTTTACACGCGTACCAGCGCGGCCATCGCGACGTCAAGGAGCCGCAGGCCAAACAACAGACTGAGCAAGAGGTGTACTCACAGGTATTGTAATATACAACATTTCATACATTGATGATATAATTGATACATATGAAATCTATAAAACAACTGTATATTGGAGCCTGTTGCTTGATATTAATTTATCTCAGCAGCTTTAGTTAGCTGGTGTGTTCAAAAATTCAACTACGCTTAATTTTCATCCATTTTGGCGACAGAAAAGAACCCTAGCTAAATCTTAATGATGAAATTAATTACCGTTCGATAGTAATGATAAAAACTTGCGGCTGCTCTTTATGAGTTCTGATTGTTCATCAATTGTAAGCTTAACATAAACACGATTATCACAATGCTGATCCAGATTTTTTTCCAGGTGGCGAAATTATTTGAAAACCAAGACGATTTGCTGGCTGAGTTCGGTCAATTCTTGCCGGACGCTAAAGCTGTCACCAAACCTGCGCATCCCCTACCGCACACTAGGTCTCCACCGCCGCAGGTGAGCATCGAAAAAATCAAAATATTATCGTCATTCAAAAACTTAATAATTGTTTCAATATTTTAATACAAAACAAGTTATTGTAATATATAATTTTAACTAATATTATTTGTTCCTAGCGTCCGGAAGTAGAGAGTGAACGTTTCGGTGCAGCGTCGCCACCCACCCACGTGCATCCCATACATCATACTCAGGTAAGTCAATAACTTCTACTATAATTAGAATGAAGAACTAATTTTGTCTATTGAAGTTTCTTTTGATAAAATTGTCTTGCATATTGACTACTATTAACACATGAATTCTCTATCAGTACGAGCCAATAGCGGATCACCCGCAGCTAACAAAACACACCCCGTCGGCCGCGCCGCTGCCGCACCACCATCTCAAGCGCTCGCCGAGCTTCACTTCATCCAGCCAGCTAGGTTAGTCTTGTACCATTATTACGTGTCAAATTTCTTTCAATTTTACTTGTAGAATGTAGATTATAGGTGCGTACGGGCCTTCATTTGGTCTACTTTATACCGACGACCATTGTCGTTTGTATTTAAAAAAACCCTATTTTTATATGGTACCGAGATTTTCTAAATTGGTTCTAGCTTTTCAAGTGAAATGATGTTATATTTTTATAAAATGTATATTATTCGATATTAAACATCTCACTGCGTAGGTACCGGTGGTCCTCCGGCCAAGAAGCCGCGCAGCACCGTGCCCGCAGTGAGCGCGAACAGCGTGCCGCACGCGCCGCACGTCCCGCACGTCCCGCACGCGCCGCACCCGCACTCCGCCGCGCGCGACGTGTCGTACGCAGAGGCGGCGAAACTAGCCACAGCGCATGACTACAACTTCTTTGATCGCGTACGCAAGGCGTTGCGTTCGCAACAGGTCTACGATAACTTCCTAAGGTGAGGCTATAAGAACTACAGCAACTAACAAACCATAGGCATGGTTTCTTTCTACGGAAGAATAGACAAAATGACAGACTGATAAAGGTAATCTGTCATTGGCTATTCTCGTGTAGACTACGCGTGCAAATGTACACAAAATCGGTTTGTGCCGTTTCAGAGAGTTGATAACAAACCCGTATGACACGGGATTTTTATATTATGTCAGACTATGTTTAATCGAAAATAATATGACAAGCGTTTTATGTTACTTTCTATCTCCATTTAGATGCATCCTGCTGTTCACGAAGGAGATAATCTCGTCGTCCGAACTATTGAGTGTGACCGCGCCTTTCCTCGGCCGGCACGCGGAGCTGCAGAAGTGGCTGCAGGACTTCGTGGGGCCCGTGTCGCCGCCGCACACTCCAACGACTACTTCTCATGCAGGTTTGTTTTTTTAAATTCTTTATTTAAAGGCAATGCAGGTTTCTCATACTTTTTTGAAAATGTGAAAATTATAATCACTTTCGATTACGTTATATTTCTCTAATTGCGAATAATCATGTTTTTAAGTAGTTATGTGAAATAAAAAGAAGTTTCTTTTCACCAAAAGTAACAACATTTTATACTAATAATGTTTCACCAATAAAATACAATGATTTCAACACAAGTTGTTCGATATTCTTACGCAAGTCTATCTGACATGAATTGTTAACATACAAAGAATGAAAATTATAAGGAAAACAATGAGGTTGTACATGCATAAAATGTCCGTAAATGAAATATACGAAAGTTCCATTTAAGTTCCAACTTACATTCACCAAATCTCAATAGATACGCAACAGGAACTTACGTGGCGATGGCGAATCATGTCGCCGTTTATATTAAATAATGAGTTCATATTTTCAATAGTATTATTAAATTGTAGTAAAACAATTAACTAATTCATATCTGATAATGTAACTTACTTGGTTTTTTCCTTTCTAGTAAACAAAGAAATGTTATATGTGGATAATGATGTGGGTGTTACATTTGTGGGAATGTGGTGGCAAGCCCCAAAGGGAGATCTCCGACCGAGCGAGATGGTATGCCCGGTCAGGCCGAAGCCCACTTGTAATCATTTCAGCTGTCGTATATATACATTCCGAGCTCAGAAACTTCGATAGCGCGATTCAGGACTGTGCGCTGATTGGTCCGCCACACATTTATTAATATGTAACTAAACATAAAATAACTGTGATCTCTACACCCACATTTCTTGCAAATAAAGATTATGATTATGAATACTATTTTTTAAGACTTTGTATTTGTGTGATCACTGTTGGTTGTCCCCAATAAAAAAAAAAAATAGTGTGAATACATGTCCTGTTTCACAATTTTAATAGTATTTACGACTATGTTGCCCTACACAGCGCCGTTCCCGAACTCGCACTCCGCGCTGCTGGGCTACTCGAGCTCGCGACTCGGCGGCGACAAGCGCTACGAGCCGCTCGGGCCGCTCGGCGCGCAGCTGCGGCACGAGCGGCCGCAGGGGGACGCCGCCATGGATATAGGTCAGTACACCAGTACACCAGTACACAGCCCACTACCACTGACTCCGGTGAGGGAAACCTAGATGTTGAGAAAAATGTGTATTATTGTGTGATATATATTATTTATGCTAATAAAAATAAAGGATTACATTATATGCCTATATTATACCTATCCAGACTCGATGGGATGGGAGTAGGTGCTAATTTGACGGATATCTATAAATATGCAATGCTAATTTAAATGTTGACACAGATATCTAAAAATAAAGCAGCAAACATTAATTTAGCTCAACTGATATGCTTATACTAGTCTAAACTTTCACCAATAGAGACCAAATTAAAAACTTTTTTATTCTATTATAATTATTTAAACGTAACTTTTGGCTCCTGACCAGATTACACAACTTGCAAGCGCCTCGGCACGTCGTACTGCGCGCTGCCGCGTGACGCGGCGGCTAGGCGGTGCTCGGGCAGGACGCCGCTGTGCAGAGAGGTATGTTTATAGTGTTAACATATAAAAAATATAACAAAAAAAATATTAATTACATATTGCAATATTGATTTAAAAATATATTGTTCTTAATTTCACTGTCTTTAAATTGACCTATACAAATAAATAAAATTGAACAGTCTGTTTTTAATCTTAAAAATGTTGTCCATCCGTCTGTCTTATTGTTCTAGCTAATCTCTGAAACGACTGGAACTATTTTCGCGGGACTTGGCAGAAAGTTTGTTTTAAGGAGTAACTTATGCCACTTTTATCTCAGGTTTCCGTAAACTAGAGTTCCGTGCACTAGCCAGTCCTACTAATATTATAAATGTGAAAGTTTGTGAGGATGTATGGATGGATGTTTGTTACTCTTTCACGCAAAAACTACTGAACGGATTTTGATGAAATTTGGTATCTTAGTAGTTTAGGCTTTGGGTTAAAACATAGGCTACTTTTCATCCCACTTTGTAGCCGCGGCCAACAGCTAGTAATATAATATTTTTCTTTTAGGTTCTAAACGACACATGGGTATCATTCCCTACATGGAGCGAGGAGTCTACGTTTGTGACGTCGAGAAAAACTCAATATGAAGAATACATATATCGCTGCGAGGATGAAAGGTTTGAGGTATGTTAGCTTCTCCGCTTGAAAATACTAAAGGTTTAGTTTCCTAGGTCTGTTGGAAATATTTAAACTTTAAGTATTTTTTATTCCTCCAAAATTTATTAAATTAATTCGATATGAGAGCCACTCTAATTTGCTATTTATTCTGTGAATGTCTTAAAAAAAGTAATATATTTAAAAAAAAATAGTCTATAATCTACATCTGCTACTTAATAGACGAACTTTCTAGAACGCAGCCAAAAATCTATGTAGAATGGGAACTTAATGCACAATATTTTACAGCTGGACGTGGTCATAGAAACCAACGCCTCCACCATACGCGTGCTGGAGGGCGTGGCCAAAAAGCTGTCCCGCATGACGGCGGAGGACGCCGCCAAGTTCCGCCTCGACGACTGTCTGGGCGGCGCCTCGCCGACTATACACCAGCGTGCGCTGCGCCGCATCTACGGAGACAAGGTGGTACGAGCCGCCGCGTTCTACGCATGACGACAACGGATCTCTCGTCACCTACATTTGTGTACACGCTAACCTATCACTCTGCCATTCATACTCACACTTACTCGGTGTATTACCACATTACACTACACTAACATTATAGTTACAGTAGTCTATACGTTTACGCATACGTTGTACGCATATGTCACTGCCATTCATACTCACACTTAATCGGTGTATTAGCACATTACACTACACTTAACACTTACGTTGTAGTTACAGTAGTTTATACATTTACACATTGTACAGAGTGCTAAGTGTGAGTTTTTTCGTATTTGATCGTGAGCGCGTTTGGCGTTTACTAAATTTGCGAATGCGAATAGAAAAACTCACACTTAGCACTCAGTTGTACCAACGACGATCAATGGATTACTCTCCACATTAGTGCAAACTACGCTTACACATAATTATTCAATACATAGCTCTTGCACTAGTGAATACTACGCTGACATTGTACATACTACGGTAACATAATACACCAGAGTAAACTTATTACTGCATCTAAAATATACATATTGTTCTAAGCCTGAAGCTTATTCTAGGACCAACACATACTCAAAATAAAGATAACACTGCATGTATAACATTTATTACAGTAGTACATACATCAAACTTATTGTTTTACCCATGACAACCCTAAAGACCATCATCTAGCACACTTGTTTACCCTATACATCTACATATCTAGACATTTACACTAAAAATTAACTTTAGCTAATCTGCGAATAACAGCTTATTCTAATTATAAGTACAAAGGGACCGTCCATTAATCACGTGATGTTTTTTAACAACATTTTAGACCCCTCCCCCCCCCTGGTGATGTGTGGTGAGGTTTTATACTACCCCCCCTCCCCCACTTAAGATCACGTGTATTTTTTTTTACATAGTAAGCAGGTCATGTTTGAAGAAAAACTTTAACTTAAAAAACAATTTAATCGAATAATTTAAGCAATTAAAAACTATACGAGTCATTTGTCTTGTAAGTATTTAAACGACACTACGAATCTACAACCGATAAGAATTTTGGTATGCATAGACTAGATTCGAAAATTAATACACGTGATGTCTCCTTATACCCCCTCCTCCCCTTGGTGATACTTGGTGATTTTTTTCGGACCCCCCCTCCCCCTTTAGGCATCACGTGATTAATGGACGACCCCAAACATGAAATAACTTGTCATCATCATTTCATACCTTGCATTTTATATTAACCTCGTAACACTACACATGTCGATGAGCGGACAAGGTGAAATGAAAAACAGTTGACATGGCATGCAACACGTAGCAACATAGTATAATTGTAGTTTATAGTATGAAAATTGTATCTCCCTTCTTTATTAGGTAGATGAATACTTGTTATCTTGACAGATAATGTTTACAAGTTTAGTAATGCACAGATAATTGTAGTTTATAGTATGAAAATTGTATCTCCCTTCTTTATTAGGTAGATGAATACTTGTTATCTTGACAGATAATGTTTACAAGTTTAGTAATGCACAGATGGATTGGATGCAGTAGCTGAATATTTTTTGCAGCATGGATGAATTTTTTGCAGCATGAAAAAACTGCATATTTTATGCACGATTTTTGGTTAAATAGTAGTAAACTTAATGCACAGCGGTCATGCTTGTCAAAATAAAATATACTTTTTAGCAAGCACTTTGGAATTACACAGGTGGTTTATTTTTTCCTGATAAAGTTTTTATCAACAACAACAAAGTCTATAGTAAGGTTTATTATAAAAATCTCCTTCCTGCAGTAAATATACACTTGTTGATTCTTTTTATTTGCTTTAAGTTAAAGAGTAGTATGTAGTTAGTATTGCAAGGCTAAGGGTCTGTGTCAGTAGTTTTTATTATGTTTGTAACATCTATTTTATACATATGTTTCTTGCAGGCGGTGGATATTATAGCCGGCCTAAAGAAAAACCCTGTTGTGGCAGTCCCGGTGGTGCTCAGACGACTCAAAGCCAAGGAAGAGGAGTGGAGAGAGGCACAGAAGGTATAAGATTCATTTACGCAATATATTTACATGGTTTATTGATGGTATCAAATTTTTATTTTTCACTTCAAATAAAACTTGTAATAAGTAATTGTAAGGGACAATGATGAAACACATGCGATGTGCAAAAACAGACTGTCAGTGTTGATACATGCATGCTGCCTTCCTTCAGATGTCTTTATTTCCAGTATTTAATTTAAAGAAAATTGCTCTTTATTAATTGCGCATAACTTGCCTAGTATAAATATCAAATATTTATCAATCTCTTTGTGTCACAGGGTTTCAATAAACAGTGGCGAGAGCAGAACGAGAAATACTACTTGAAGTCTCTCGACCATCAAGGCATCAACTTCAAACAGAACGATCTGAAAGCGCTGCGCTCCAAGTCGCTGTACAACGAGGTGGAGAGCGCGTACGCCGCGCGCCGCCCGCCGCCGCACCTTGTGGCCGATTATGGACTGAAGGATAGGGCCGAAGGTTAGTTGTACCACTGCTTTATTAGAACCATAGCTACTAAATTAGAGCTCCCATCCCATAGATTTACTTTCGTAAATCATACAATTTGGTCTGTAGAAAGCATTTCAAAAAGCAGGCAAAACCGTCTGTGTGTTTGGGAGTCATTCATAGTCAATGTGAAGCGTTAATCGCTCACAATTAGGAGATTATTTGAGTTGTAACTTATGTATAAGATCAATAATTACATTTAAATAAGTAAGAATGTAAAATATATGAGACAATGATGAAATACATGCGATGTGTAAATACAGATTGCCAGTGTTGATACACGCATGCTGCCTTCCTTCTGAAGTCTCTTAATATGTCGGGCAATCAGTCAAGTCGCTTGCCATGTTTTATTATTATGCTATAAAATGTACCCTAAAAATTTTCATGTTAGAAGACGAATTAGATATTTACGATGTTTATCTCTCACAGCGATAAAGATCGTAAGCGACGCGGCCGAGCTGCTGATCCATCACGCGCGGCGGCAGACCGGCATCCAGAAGGCGGAGAAGCGGCGCATCAAGCACCTGCTGCGCCACTTCCTGCCCGACCTGTTCGCGCACCCCCGCCACCCGCTGTCCGACGACGAGCGAGACGACGGTACGTACACGCCCGCGTGCGACAGAGATAGCGAGCGACCGGCTGCTGATTCATTCATAATATTTATTTGTATATTTATACAAAATCGTAAAGTTGTGAAAAATAAATAAGAGTGGTAAATCGCGAGTATTATATATTTTAAAGGTTTGCATGGGCAAACTGCTATTAATTTCGGAAGTTGATTTTATATTTGAAATCAATGTCATGAACTTTACAAATACTATAAAAGATCTTTAACATCGTAAAAATAATAATGATGAAACACATGCGATGTGCAAATCAGACTGCCAGTGTTGATACATGCATGCTGCCTTCCTTCTGATGTTTGTGTAATACAAACATCAGAAAGATCTTAAAGTTTAGTTATGTTAGACTAGTTACTGAATATTGTCTCTTTGTTACAGAGGAAAAAGAAGAGCCAACAAGTCCAGACAGCCCGTCTGAAAATGTAGAGGCTGATAAAGATAAGAATGTAAAACAAGAAAAACAAGAGGTAAGTTCTAATAAAATAATGTTTATTTTAGTTAAACCCTTTTCTAGTGAAGTTCAATTTCTATTTTCTAGGCATAAGAGAACTAGGAGAGAGGCTAAACATTTTAGTGTTTAATAAATTTTTGATAGTGGGTAGCCTCTTGAGTTTTAATAAAAATAGAAAGATCAAAACTCCAAAAGTAGTAAATATGCTTATGAGACAATGATGAAACACATGCGATGTGCAAACACAGACTGACAGTGTTGATACATGCATGCTGCCTTCCTTCTGATGTCTCTGTAAAGTTATATAAATTATATTAAATAATTGTGGCCTTTTTTTTTGTAGTTTGTGTTGTGTATTTATTTAACTTTTATATATTCGACATACAATTGCCAAAGTAAATGTGAAGCTCAATAATGACAATTATTTTGTCCACAGTCCTCGGAGTCTGACAACGCATCAGATAAAAGCAGTAGAAACAACAAGAATGATAAAGAAAACAAACCCAAAAACAATAATCTGGATAGCAAAGGTATGTTTTTTAAAGAACATATTTAAAACAATTGATATTTTTTATTTACTATATGAAAATACTACTGAGACAATGATGAAATACATGCGATGTGCATATTCAGACTGCCAGTGTTGATACACGCATGCTGCCTTCCTTCTGATGTCTCCTAACTCTATTATTGTTTATTTTAAGGTATAAACGTTAATTTCTAATTTAAATTTGAATTTATTTGCTTGCAAGCTAATATTAGAAGTATGTTAGGAGTTTCACATCTCACACTTAACTCAATCTTACTGGTCAATAAATAAAAACGAATTATCAATAAATTTAAATGGTCTTTTACTATCCCGAAACTAACACTCGTACATACCGACAAGGCCTCACGCAGTGACTGCCTGTCGTCACCAACGTACATCGTCTTTCTGACACAAAACCGCTGGCACTTGCACATTCACACATACATGGTCCCTACCCGACACTGAAATGTCCACTGTGAAAATAACTAAAGTATCATAAAAATGTTAACAAAACACGTAATACCTAATATGTATTGCACGTTGTGCAGAGAGCATCAACATCAACAAGCGGAGCAGCAACGACGACCCCATCACGATGAAGGACATCAAGATTGAATCTCACGAGATTGAAGACGATTACAAAGATCATCTGCCCAATGTATGTAGTGTTTCATTTTTTACTATTGCACCATTTTATTGTTATTTTATTGGTTTTGTTTTGCAACACATTACACAATATTCTTTTTTATGTAAGATCATTATTAATGAAATTATTAGATGATGTATTAAACATTCTTCATAGACAGGGTTTGTTGTTAAATACATTGTCTATTAATTTTATCAATTAAATATTACCCGCTCATGGGGGCAAGTTATATATTTAAAAAATCGTGTTTGATTTTAATAAATATTTCTCATGTAGAAAACTTTCGTGTAGAATGATGTGTGTGTATGTGCGCAGGAGGCGCGGTTTGTGTGCACGTCGTCGTGGTACCTGTTCCTGCGGCTGCACGCGGTGCTGTGCTCGCGGTTGGGCGGCGCGCGCCGGGCCGCCCTGCAGCTCGCCGCCCAGGAGCCCACGCGTCCCGCCCGCCCGCCCTCCGTCGCGGACGCGCTGCGACTCAAGCCTACAAGTGAGTACCTATTAGAGTTGAGCTGGCCTTCACACTTTACTTAAAATCACGCGTGGCTGTCAAATGGACTATCTAACGAGTTACGATCGACCAGGCATCAGATGAAAATCGCTTTACAGCGCCGATGAATCATGCGCACGCACACATACGCGTTTATACGTTCAACTATTCAACATACAGTCGTTGCGGTCACTTACTTTGTTTGAATATTTTGAGGCGTCCTAGTGTAATGGAAAATGTTTAGAAACTGGTCGAGCATTGTCTGTTTGTTTTTTCCACACCCTTTAGCATAAATTGTGACCTAATTGTATAATAATGTAACTCCTGTGTAACTAATTTCGTGGAAATAAATAATTCTGAGTAATTTGTAAGAGTAAAATATTGTTATTATTGTATTGTATTATTATGAGACATTTATTAAAATTCACGTGCACGGAGTAAGTTTGTATTTAAAATTAATCATCACATTGAGTTCTCTATTTGAAATATATTAAAATGTTTTATTTATAATACTTTATACTATAAAAAACTTTTTATTTATGATAAAGAGGAAAAGCTTGTTTATTTGTTTGTTTGCATTGACTCCTAAACTACTGGACCGATTTTGATGAAATTTAGTACAGATATAGATTAGACCACGGAGAAGGACACAGGCTAATTTTTATCGCGGTAAAAGTACGGTTACTGCGGATTTCCTTTTACCTATTATTATTGATATTTCCACTTCCGCAGACTTACCGGCGGACGCGTCCTCGCCGTCGGAGTACTACAACGCTCTGCTGGAGCTGGTGAAGGGCGTGCTGGACGGTAACGTGGAGGCCTCCGCGTACGAGGACGCCGCGCGCGAGATGTTCGGCATCAGGGCGTACCCCGCCTACACGCTGGACAAGGTCGTCAGCATCGCCGTGAGACAGGTGAGTGCACGCGACACACGACGACAGTACTTGCTGAGTCTATATTATACAGGGTTAGAGTGACAATAGAAACTAAACCTTGTAAAAAATATGCATGGTCATACATTAACAAATTACGCGTTGACTTGAAAACCGTAAGTTTTTTATCATTGGTTAAAAAATGTTGTTCACTTCAATGGAGAATATTATACCAAATGTAAAATCACTTGAAACTTTGTTACAGTAAAGCTATTATGTAAACATGTTAAGACACCTCAAACCATCATTACTATCAGTTGGCAGTGAGAAAATCCATCCTTATACCCATATCCTTCTAACTTTCCGTCTGTTACCTTAGGGCTCACTGTGCAGGCATCCCGCACTAATTATATATATTTATTTAAACATAAAATCTATGGTTCTCTAACCTAGGGTCTGTAGGGCGCTAGGGCATTAGGGGTTAGGACTCTAATACCCATTTGCACTAAACGTAAGTTAGGCTTGTCCTAGTTAAGATACACTTAAACATAAGGACAGCCTAGCTAAACATTTTGTTTGCACTAACAGATATAACATAAATAGGTCGTAGCTTAGGCATTGCTTAGTTAAGTGAATGATTGAACGAATGTGAAGATTGGTTGTTTATGGTTTTATAAACCGGCTAAGTAATGTAGTCCATAGAAAATATTTTTTCCTTCTCTTTACATTGATTCTGTCGTGTGTTAAAAAGTGACAAAAGATAAGACCTTGGTTTATTTTGTTTGGTAACGTAAATTCATCAAAAGGCTGTCAATTGTCTTGTCATATTGTGTTATTCGGTGCGTGTTTTATAGAATAAACAGATATATATACGTGTTTACTGTTGACTAAAATTATACCTTACGATTGATTTCGAATCGTTATTAATATACCTATTATGGAAAATAAATTAAAAGAAAAGTAAAAACCGCAAACTTTACGGCGGAGAAAAAAATAAATTTTGTGCGATTGTTGTGCGATGAAGGCCCGTGCATCCTATCGAAAGTAACTTCTCACGATGCCACGACGAATAAAGAGAAATAATTCTTTTGCACTTCTTAGATTGCTTGAAGAAGTCGATTTCATCGAAATTTTGGAAGCAGTTTGGTCGTGATCTTGTTATTCTAGTTCTCGCGTGTGAAAATTGTCATTATGAAAATCGACTACTACAAATTCAAGGAAATTCAATAAATATTAAATCCCCTGCCATGGTGATTGGGATCTGACTATTTTAAGCTTTGAATTTTTAAAACCATTGTAATAAAAAATCTGCTAAAAAATATACCTCTTTTTATTGTAATACATCTAAGGCTAGATCTCTGACAATAGTATATCAATAAAACTATATCAATAGTTACAAATAATCTACAAGACTAGATAAAACTCCCGACTTATGTGTTGCCTACGCTTACGCAGTTCCTAATCGGGCTCATAAAGTTAAGAATATCCTAAGTGGACTTAGGAATGGCCTAAGGTTAGTGCAATAATATTTTTTGCTAGGAGCAGCCTAAACAAGTTAGGAAAGAACTTAGGCGATCCTTAAGTTTAGTGCAAATGGGCATTAGCGTTAGGATACAGCTGCTCTCGCCCATAGTGTTAAGTAAAATCTAATCCTGGATTATACAAAACATATACACTAGTTTTTGTTTTATTTCAAAAATATTAGGTAGTTTTGATTGTACGCGTCTAAAATTACGAAAATTTTCATATTTCGCTGACAGTAACTTAACGTTTACACTACATCTCGGTCATACGTCTGACTAAGCGGTGCGTAGCATGTCGGAGGTCGCGCCGTACTACGCACCGCTCAGTCGCACGGTGTGGCTGACGGCTGTATGATTATCTTTTGTCCGAGTTTGTAATATATTTGTATCGCGATACTAACCTGTACGTGGTCAACAGCTGCAGCACTGCGTGTCGGAGCGGTGGTCGGTGCGCGTGACGGAGCTGGCGGCGCGCGGCATGCGCGGCCCGCCCGGGTACGTGCGCCGCGCCGCCGCCTACCTGCGCCCGGACCACCTCGCGTTCCTCGTCCGAGTGGTATGTAGCATTACCTACTGGTGCCTACCGTTTTATGTCGGAAGAACTCCAAAATTACGCAGATAGTAAGCGACTGCCGCTGACCATGGACACTTGCGACACGAGGTTTCAGGGGATTGTCGGCCTTTTCATTATTGTCAAAGCATAGCTCCCATATGCCTAAAGATACATTTAGTACTCTGGTACACATGTTTCAACTTGTTTATTGAACAATTTTAGTGAATGCACTAGTTATTTGCGAAACTAAATATATAGTAATACCTTCTATCTCGAAGATTGAAAAGATTTGCGCAAGCCTGAATAACAATTAACCCATATTTTGACGTTTCGTAACAGTACGGCGGCGACGAGTGTAAAGTGACGTTTGAGTTGCTCGAGAACTCCGGCGAGGAGAGAACGTCGCCGCAGAACGACAGCTCCCGACTCTCACCTGCCAACCAGGTATGTTTACGATGTTCTACATGTCTCTGTTATAACTTATAACATTACTCAGGTTGAAGTCACAGTTTCATATCAATGTAATATTAACTTTAAAGTAGCGATAGTAAAAAATGTTGTACCTGTCATACGTATGCGGTATGCTACAAAACTTACTCGAGCCATTGTTACGAAGATTAAAAATGTGCACGTGTTCCTCTCAGTGCCGGCGTGAGACGAACGGCGAGGCGGTATCGCGGCTAGCGGAGTGGTCGCTGTACGCGGAGAGGTACGCGCGGCCGGACGCCGGCGGCGCGTGCAACAAGCCCGTGTTCCTGCGCCGCAACGCCCGCCGCAACGGCGCCGCCGCCAGCCCCAGCGCCGCCGCCGCGCCGCCGCCGCCCGCCGACACCGCGCGCCGCCGCAAGCCGCCGCGCCTGCACGACCACGCCGAGTGCACGCTCGCGAATACTATACGGTACGTGCGAGTTTTTTATAGGCTGACAAGTGAGGCTGATCCGTCACGCTCGGAAGGTGAAAGGCTCGATCGGGTGAGCTCGGGACCGCCGAGTGTACCCGAGCGAGAGAGCACCGCACACACATTTCTTCGTAGGCGGTGAGTGAGGCTGATCCGTCACGCTCAGATTACGATTGCCAATGAAGTTTTCACTTTTGGAGTGCGGTCTTAAGCACATACTCTACTTTTTTTCTTTAAATACAGTTTAAATATCAATGTTAATGAATTATTATCTAAATTTTAAATATTCTCTTGTGTCAGATGGCTTACTTTTGCCACTTTCTTTCTTCATATTAAAGTTTGTCTTGTCTCCACCCTGAATATTATATTTTTAATCTGTCAGGAAAATGTCACAACCAAAAAACATTATATTTGTACTAATCGCTACTAAACGGACAAAGAGAGATTTTACTGGCTGACGGGACGAGCATCATTTTGTTGTCGACCGACGACGAGACCAGTACCCCAAGCAGAAACATTTTGCGGTATCGTTAATACGTGTACGTAAGCAAGAAATATTGTATGAAAACCATGGAAGCGCCTCTAGTGGACGTAAAAGTGACAAAATTTTCATACAATATTCCTCATAATTATCGTTTACGTTCACGTAACGGACCGCAAAATGTTCCTGCTTGGGGTACTGTGCGTGGTCTAAGTGGTGTACTGCCAGCAATATCTAGAACTTGTCACCTGACCAGTCACGTGATATCGCACGCAGGTTGGTGGCGTGCCGGCCGCAGCAGCTGTACCGCGCGGGCTGCCTGGCGGCGGCGCGCGCGAGCCACCCCAAGCTGTCGGCGGCGCGGCGCGCGCGCTTCCAGGCGTGGCTCTCGGCGCGCACCGGCGACACCTAGCCGCCGCGACAGCCGCGCCCGCCGCGACCGCGACACCCGCACAGGCACGAGTAGCCGGCCGACAGCATCCGACGACACATCGCAAAACGATGACCAGCTGCAGTAGACAATAGAACACTGGAAATCATATCTGTACTGAAATTACTAGCACGACCTGGGTTTTGATGTAAATAACGTTACATTTCATTTTTAAGTGTTCGTTCTACATAGTTTTTCAGTTTAAAAAGATGTCAAAATTATCAAAATAGAATGATAATGAAGATTATATTTGATTGTTTTTAGATAACTTAAACGTAACAATTGAGAACTTCAAATGAATATTGTAGAACCACTTGTGAGCTATGCACCGTGTGGTGTGGCGGGTGGAGGCGCGGCGCGGGGTACTGTAAGAGCAATAACGGTGTGATTTAGCGATACGTGACGGAGGCGTGGCGTTGTGATCGCACACACACAGAGGCAGCACTCGAAATAGTCGCTTTAATTTGCTCCGTTACTCTCGTTGCATTTTTTATTTTATTTATGAGATAACTGTTAATGTAATAGACGTGGACGAGACTACTGATTAAATTTGTAGTGATGCTCGTTAGCGGGGCGTTCGATTCGGTTCGTTCGACTCCGCGGTTGGCATACTTTACTTTGAGTATTTCAAGTTTCAATGTGATTTTATTGTATTGAAAGTATTAGCGTTAGGTGAGAGTGGCGGGGTGCAGGCGGTATGAAATTGGACGGGCCACAGGGTATCGTATACTCGTTAGATTAACCAATTTCATTAAGCCTAATCAATCTCAATCTAGGCCACGTTTTAGCGGCCTAGCGCGTAGGTGTACATATGTAGGTAAAGATCTCTTAAGTACAGTGTATATAGAGTTCTGTTGGTACCAATTCTTGTTAATAAATGACTCGAGAAAATATTATTATATTTATAATATTCGTTGTTTCATTTTTACATCCTTTTCTTTGACACAGTGACACGACACTACGATAGCAGCAGTAGGATCACAAGTAAAACTAAGCTTTTCGCTTGACCATTTTATCTTCCGCTAAATGAGCTCAAAGGGTGTCATCAGAACAAATCGGACAATCGGAAACTGGCGAGTTGTATGAAAAGGATAACGAATATATAGAAATGGGTCATCCTGATTCCTGACCATCCAACGCCAGTACTAAGGTCGTCATTAGTGTCAATATAGTTTTTGCTATATTATGGCTCTATTCTTTAAATGTGTGTAAAGATCGCACTTGATAGAGGTAGACTACCACATCTTGTGAATAAATGATTGATTGAGTTGCTGCCGACGCATGTACAAAACGGGGCGATTCTCGTAATTGATCTCGTTTGGATTTTCAGGCTGTCCTACTCGCACGCCACCAATATAATATTATCCTAAGAGGCGTATTCGAGTTAACGCGTTGACCAGACTGAGATAATCATCGAGAAAATAGGTAGTTAAAGAAAGTCAAGTAATCTGTTAACGTGTATAATTTATCATTTTTCTCATTTTAATACATTAATGGCCTGATTCACAATCTTATAATAATAAGGATAGCTTATTCGGAAGTTTTGTTTCTTGTCTCTATTGCTCGTTATATAGTAAGTAAGCCTACTATATAAAACGAGCAATAGAGTAGAGACAAAACATAGAAATAAGCTATATAGGTACCTGACACTTGTCAGAAGATTGTGAAACGGGGCCTACGTGTAAACAAGCTAGTGATGGTCAACTCGAGTAACCAACTAGTAACCAACTCGAATTGGGCTTAACCAACCAACACCTTCTGTTAGTATTCCGTGGGTACACCGGCTTAACTCGAACCAACTCAAGTTGAATTCTCTCCGACTCGAGTTCAAAAAATATAACAATAATTCACTTTTTTACTTTAGTATAACTCTCCCAATACATTAATTATAAATAAATAATATAAAAAATTAAAGAATTGAAATAGATAACAATATAATTTGTCTGTTCCATTTTTGAAACTATTAATGTGAGCGGGAATAAATTGGTAAAAATTAAAAAAAAAATCCATCCAGTTAACTCGAGTTCAACCCGAGTTACGGGAATTTTAACTCCGGTTAAATCGAGTTTTAATTTTTTCGAATTGGCACATCACTAAAACAAGCTACGAATCGCCTGACTGACAGGGATCGCCATTCGCCATGCCCCATTGACCATTTGCGTTGCTTAGCTATCTCGAAATATAACGCGGTTCAAATGAGAATAGGAACGTCAATGACCTTTATCTGTCAAATATCACTTGAAAAGCGCGATTTTCAGAAAAACTTATGTGCATATAAATATTTTAAGTCTTGCATCGAATTTAAATAAAAACGTTGAATAGTAATTACTTATCTAAACATAAATTTATCTATCATAACAGTCTAAATTCGAAACAATATGGCGCCGACTTGATCCTATTCTCATTTGAATCGCACTATACTTAAGATTTTAATTCATGAAAAGTAGGAAGCTTCCGTTGAGCACACTGTTCCTGGGACTTTATAATCCATTGTGATTCCATAAGTTATTTTTTTTTTAAACTCAAAACATTCAGATACCTACCTAAGTAGTCAAGTAGGTATCTACTGGGCATCAGTGCCCCAAGCAGGAACATTTTGCGGTATTTACGTGTACTTAAGCGAGAAATATTGTATGAAAACCATGAAAGCGCCTCTAGCGGACGTAAAGTAACTAAAATTTTTTTTACAATATTCCTCATATTTCTCGTTCACGTACACGTAACGAATAACGATACCGCAAAATGTTCCTGCTTGGGGTACAGGATTGCTGAGTGCCGAGTGTCTACAGCAGTGGTCCCCAACCTTTTTTTTACGCGGGCCACAAACCCGTTGTACTCCTGGTGTCGAGGGCCGCAACCAAAATTTTTTTAGCGGCAAAAAATGTTGTTTAAATTTAACGATTTAATAATAGAATAACAAAAGGTAATTAAAAGAGTGAAACTCAACATTTAAGATGAGATAATGACACAAAATAAAATAACAAATATGTAGGTATTATAATAATTATGTTCACCCAGTGAGATTTTTGGAATTGTGAACGCTTTTTCACAACTTTATCTAACGCGGTTACAGATTTCACGCGGGCCGCAGATAAAGGCCCGGCGGGCCGCATGCGGCCCGCGGGCCGCGGGTTGGGGATAGCGGGTCTACAGAGTAACAACAGATTGTCATTATAATATTATCATGTACCTGGATGTTTGCCCTTTTCACCTTTAACTCAGACTGTTATTTACTTTTTTTTTACGCAATTTCAATTCTTGTTTACGCAAACGCTAAATTAGTTTTAACAAACAACTTAATCAACCTCGATCTAAAAACACTGACGTCAATTTATATATTTAAATACTAGAGTCCGACCGAAAGTTCGGTTTCGGTTTCCGCCGAGTTTCGGCCAAAAATCAAGTTTCGGCGGCAGTTTCGGTTTCGGCCAAAAATGGCCGAAACTTTTGCCGAAACCGAAACTGATTTCGGAAGTTTTCGTGCACGCTCGCCTAACTTCGTTTCTTGCGGCAACGCTTTGACAACGCAACCCAAGTAACATTTTGGTAATAAGAATAAGCGCTAAATGAGCTACTTAAGAGAAAATTAAAAACCTAAGGTTCTATAAAAGGTCTGTACGGGTTGTTGCCAACCGTACATGAATAATCATTTTCTTCGTTTGTCGCAGCGTGTCGTATGCGCGCTTGCAAATTGTATTATATTCATTTTATTAATAAAGTAGTTATCATTCAACATTCAACCGGAACGGTTTTATTTATCATCCCCGATCGTTCTGACTTATCAAATACTTATCATACATCCTTTATATTATTAATGTACTGGAGGCTGCAGCAGTAGCCCCTACATTATAATTTTTTTTTTGGTCCTTCGTAAATTTAAATATTATCATATTTTATCAGAACTTTTATCAAAACCTATCAGCGCATGTGTGTAAATTATTTTTTGAACTTTCGAAGTATTTTATCACGACTTTTATCATTTAACTTTGCATCAGAACTTTATCATAGTATCAGTTTAGTGACTTTTCGCAAAGTTTTAACTGTGGTGTACCTTGTGCGCGTGTGTAAAGTTTTTTGTGAGGTGTTATCATCATTTGGCGGGCCGGGAGGTCTGCTGATCATTGCTAATCATCAACGCGCCGCCGCAGGTTTGCTGTTTCGCACCCCGACCAGAGCTGACTCAAGTAAGATTGTTCCTTTTTTATCATTTTTATATTTCTGATTTATCATAATGGAAGAACTATTTCAACGTCAAAACGAAATTATCAAGACGGTTAGTGGTATCAAGACAGATTTCGGAAAGGATTCCGCGAGTAGAAAAACTCCGGAATATATTCAAAGGAGAAGTGACACGCTTGAGGAGTTGTGGGTAGAATTCGAGCAGAATCACGAGCTTTTGTTAGGGAGCGCAGACAAAACTAATCCATATTTCAAGGAAAATCACTTTGAAAAATTGGAATATCTTTATCATACCCTTAAGCATACGTTGTTGTCCTATCAGCCTAAAGAAGATAAAGCTACGGTGGCTCCACCTGAAAAGATTCAGGAATCATTATCAAAACAGCGCACTAATTTTAGAGCATTGAGCCGCTTAATTAACAGCATCAAAATAGAAGAAATTATAGAGAAGTGGGAGATCGAAGATGAGCTCCGAAACCTGAAGAGTCGGTGGAATATCATTGACACACAGCATCTAGAACTAGATGACTTCCTACGGGGTGCAGATTTAGAATATGAAGAAGAATATAGCACGTACGAGAAGGAATATAAAGATATCAAACGAGCACTCCATCGAAAATTATCATCCACGGCTCATACGCAGCAATCAACTCCGCAGCTGGAGATACCTATCTTCACCGGTAAATACTCTCAGTGGCCTACCTTCTATGATTTGTTCAGTGAAGCTATACACAATAACAGCTCGCTGACCAACGCGCAAAAAATGCAGCATCTAAAAGGAAAGGTAAGAGGAGAAGCTGAACGACTGATCCAACACCTGCATATATCATCAGAAAATTATACAACAGCATGGGATATTTTAGTTCATAGGTATGACAATAAGCAATTACTATTTACAAATCAAATTGAGACACTACTTCATCAACCCAGCCTTCAGAAGCAGTCGGCCTATGAAATCAAAAAATTACACGACACGTCTGTCGAGTGCATCCACGCTATTCACAACCTGGGGGTGGACACAAACACCTGGGATCCCTTGCTGGTACACTTACTATCAAAAAAGCTCGATTTCGAAACTTTGAAGGATTACAAGGAAGCAAGGAAGTCGCCGCGAGATCTGCCAGAATTAGCAGAATTTATCACATTTTTAGAATCGAAATTTACTGCGTTGGAACCGATTCATAAGAAGGAGCGGGATATTTTGCCATCAACGACATCAAAGCATGTAACCAACCCAAGGCCATCATTATCATCATATCATCCTGCAAGAAATTTTAATCGCGAAAAGTATCAGGGCAAAACTTATCATACACGTCCCACAAAATGTCCATTATGTTATTTTAATCATGATTTATTCCAATGCAGGCGATTCAGTAACATGACACCAGCTTTAAAGTTAAAAACAGTTGTGAAATATCAAGTTTGCAGGAACTGTTTGTATAAGCATTATGAAAACCCGTGTATGTCGAGCAAACGTTGCAAAGAATGTCAGGGTGACCATAATTCCCTATTGCACGAGGCTTTTGTAAATAATTCTAGTTCTAACTCCAAATTAGTTCGCCCTGAAAATTATCAAAATGACACCAAGCAAAGTACTAAGCAGCATAACGTTAATTTTGTCGCCGGAGAAGATGAAGAAATTTTGTTGACTACGGTTTTATTAAAGGTTATATCAGCTGATGGTTCTCCTATCACTCTTCGAGCGCTTTTAGATCAGGGGTCTCAAATTTCTTTGGTATCAGAAAATGCGGCACAGATGTTAGGACTCCGACGACATAAGTATCATGCATCTGTTTCGGGTATAGGCTACGGATCAAAGCAGAGTAAAGGATTGGTAGATATTGAATGTCACTCCATCTACGGTGACTTTAGTTTTACGACTCAAGCGATGGTCATATCACGAGTTATCAATAACCTGCCGAATATTTCTTTTATCAAAAAATCATGGTCACACTTGCAGCGCGTGAACTTAGCAGATCCAGATTATAATATTTCGCGCCCTGTTGATTTATTATTAGATGCCAGCGTATATTCCCAAATTTTGATGAGTGGACTTATCAGGGGGCCTCCTCAGGCTCCTATTGCACAGCAGACTAGACTAGGCTGGATTTTATCGGGTAATGTTAGGACATTTAACTGCCACGTGATCCTTAATAATATATCAGATTTATCGAAGTATTGGGAGATGGAGGAGATCTCTACACAAAATTCATCATCACTATCAGCCGGAGAACAGTTTTGTGAAGACTTATATACTTCTACTACAAAACGCCTGGACAACGGCATGTATGAAGTATGTCTTCCTATGAAACCACATTTTGAGGAAAAACTTGGTTTATCACGTCCGAAAGCAGTTGCTCAATTTTATCAGTTGGAGCGGAAAATGGCTCGTAATCAAGCATTTTCGGACAGCTACAAAAACTTCATGAAAGAATATGAAGAACTAGGAGACATGGTACCATATACCAAGTCTAGTGAGGGTCCATCATATTATTTTCCCCATCACGGTGTACTCAATTTAAACTCCACTTCTACCAAATTGAGGGTGGTCTTTAATGGCTCATCCAAGACATCATCAGGTCTGAGTTTGAATGACGTGATGGAGCAAGGCCCAAATTTACAAGCCGACCTGCAGGCTCTTATCATATCTTGGCGCCAATATCAATATGTGATGACATCGGACGTAGAGAAGATGTTTAGAAGAATCCTTGTCCAAGCATGTCATCAAGATCTTCAGTCAGTGGTCTGGAGAAGCTCTTGTAACGCTCCACTTCAAAATTATCGACTTACCACTGTGACGTACGGCACTAAGGCAGCACCATTCCTTGCAATGAGGACGTTGAAGCAGCTGGCCATGGATGATGGTGAAAAGTATCCCTTAGTTGCCTTGGTCTTGAAAAATAGGTACTATATGGATGATTATTTGGGAGGCTGTAACGATCTAGAAACAGCGAAAGAAACCCAGAAGCAATTGATAAACATCTTACGCGGAGCTGGCATGAACCTACGCAAATGGTCAAGCAACGAAAAACAGCTTCTACAGGACTTGCCATGCGATCAATTAAATAATCCGTATGAATTCCGTTGCTCAGAATCCCGTAAAACCTTAGGCCTTAAGTGGAACCCATCATCAGATACATTTACATATGACTATCAATTTGAATCGGAGCCTAAACATCATACTAAGCGGGAATTGTTATCAGATATTTCGAAGTTGTTTGACCCGATTGGTTGGATATCACCTTTATCAATTAGGGCTAAGTTGTTGTTTCAAAAAGCATGGGTTACAGTGGAGTCATGGGATGAAAAATTATCATATTAATAGCAAAAAGCGTAAAACTTTATAAAAATAATTAATAATAGTCACAACTCGTGACAACAATTTTATTAAACTCGAAACTAAATATGGCTAAAAGTTATGAAATTAGAAACTTTACGATTTATAACAAATTAGACGCTATTGCATCAAATTATCACTTCACAAAACACTTCACAATTATCACTTTAAAATTAATACGATTCACTGGTTAGGTCCTCTCGCTTAGACCGTTCGATATTGACTGTGTAGAAATCGGCTGTGTTGAAATCGAAGAGACCTCCCTCCTCTATGAACCGAGAGTGGGGGAACTTGTCGTTCCCTGTTCAGATACCTGTTATTGTTTATGCTGTGCTTATCGACACCTGCAATGCAGGTGTTATTCAGGAACACGTGCAATGATAATAACCACACTTGTTGTTTAAAAACTCGTAAATATTGAGATCAATTTTAAATTAAACCTAATACGGCCTCTCCTGACGTGTGGCTGTCCTCAGCCACTCTCTTGTTTTAAACGGTTGTCATGTTGCCTCTATCTTGGTAAATGGACTACAAGATTGCATTTACTTATCGATGTAATTGACTTCTAGACTCTTATTCGGTTGTGTATTTTTAATACATTTTAATCTGCTGAAAACAAAAAGAATGTTCACAAAAATTTGATACCAAAAATTATCTTTTGTAATGTTAGAACAAGAAAACTCATAACAAAACTATAAGCTACTACGACTCCCTTTCAATTTGAATGATCAGTAGGTCGATTCTGCCAATTAAATCTGACAGTAAAACAGTTTCAATGCAGTCTTGATATGCTAAAACATCAAAATGGTATTCTTGTAAACGTCAACCCGACGTCAAATGCGCCTTGATTGGTCCAAACTCCAAAAATCAGTTTATCATATCAAGACGATTCGTCCATAATTCACTGAAAGTAAATTGGAAGTCTTCAAGTTACATACTAGAATTTTAAACGGTTTTTATTTTTACTAGACTTTATAGTTTACAGATTATTTTGTTGTTGCTTGCCTACTTTCCTCTTTAAAGTAAAGCTTTTGACTGCGCTTAACTAAATATAAGCGCAATATAAAAGTGATGTTCTTTCATTTGATCTATACTTCATGATCTGATGAGATTACCTGTAAGCAAATAATCACACCAGAGCTAACATTTAATGCTCGAATAACAGTCGTAAATATGTCGCAGAAAATCAACGCTCAATACTAAATAGCAGAGCCAGTACTCAATGCTAAAAAGCAGAGCCATGCTAAATGCTTAAGAGCATAGCCAACGCTCAATGCTAAAAGCAGAGCCAACGTTTGACGATAAACAGCAGAGCCAAAGCTCAATGCTAAACAGCAGAGCCAAAGCTCGATGCTTAACAGTAGAGTTAACGCACAATGCTAAGGAGCAGAGCCAACAATGCTTTAGAGCAGAGCCAACAATGCTAAATAACAAATCCAACGCTCAATGCTAAACAGCAGAGCCAACGTACAATACTAAAGAACACGAGACAACAATGTTAAAGAGCAGTGCAAATACTTGATACTAAACAGCAGAGCCAACGCTCGATACTGAAAAGTAGAACCGACACTCAATGCATGAAATTTAACTATTGTCAATGTCTCTAATTCATAAGAATGGTACGTTACCATTCTTCAGGTTCATCTCGTAGTGTAGTCTTGCTTAAATATGACAACACGCAGTTCATTATTATACACGGAAAAGTACACCGCCAAATCAATAAAGCTTGTGTCATATGCAATTCAGTTTATATCATTGTGGGCCAATTATTGCCAAATACACTATTTCGCTTTAAGCCACTCAATTAAACAATGTCATAACTTTTCCTGTTACTTCCCCTTGTAATTTAACCGTATTTCGTAATGGGATAGCAACAGATGCTATTTTTGATGCATAGTCATAAATGTATAACGACGGAAATATCCGACCGAAACTCACAAATGTCAGACTCCTTTGATACATAATAGGTAGGTTACCTAAAAGTCATATTAAAATTTCTTATTTATTTATGCTGCTCGGCCTAACCTGACCCTTTAAAATAGTTCTCCCTCAATATTCAACCTGTGGCTACATGAATTACAATTGGACACATTTTATGCAATTACAATTGGATACATGAATTGTCAACAGTAGGTAGTTATCAAAATTACGAAACTTGTTTGTTTTCTTTGTATATAAAAATATTGCGACCCTCTTTATTGCTGCCTTTCGAATAAAGAGTCTCACAAACTCGACACTAAACTATAGTTGATGTTCGTACCGTTAGTTACGAAATCTTTAAACTTATTTACAACAAACATTAATTAATCGCGATCAGAACCTACAAGTTCTGTCTTTACAGAAAACCGCTTACCAGTTTATGACACAATATTATTTTCGGTGTAAAGATCTTTATTTCCCATTAAGAGACAATAGCCACTTACATGAGAAAAATAAACTTAAAAGAAAGTTTACAGTGCATTATCAGTCGTCGATTGCGGGTACATTTAAAAACTTATAGAAGTGAGTATCTTCGCTGCGTAATGCTATTTTTACCCTTATTGGTTCTTACATAAGGCAATACGATATGATTGTCTCGTCGAGTTGCGTATGTGTTTGTTTGTTTGTTTCTTTGTTGGGAACGTGAGTTGTGTGTGTATTAGTTTGAGTTTTATTTTGTATACGAGAATAGGTACATGTATGATATGTGTAAAATTGTAACAAATCTGCTGCAATTAACTTTAGGTTAATAATTTAGGCGTAGGAA
The DNA here is from genome assembly GCA_905404095.1 of Glaucopsyche alexis. Lineage (NCBI taxonomy): Eukaryota > Metazoa > Arthropoda > Insecta > Lepidoptera > Lycaenidae > Glaucopsyche > Glaucopsyche alexis. Next base: position 30,012,435 of record FR990047.1, read on the forward strand.
CGCACCACGCCACTATACGCGATTCAACACGTCTGATTCGACTTGAAATGAACTTAATATCCAGTTGCCCTAGACCAAATACAAAATTTAATATTATGTCGTCATAGACCAAATAACACAGATTCAGTTACTAAAGAGACGCACAACAGTGCATGGATTGATACATCTACATAATATATTCCTCCTATAACATTACTCGTGTCTTGAAACTCAAAACGTTAACATCTTTGTCTCGCACATCTCGCGAAAGAAACATGATCTGTCCCGTCCGACCAGCTTTGGGCGAGAACACTGCACAATATGATCATGACTAATAATAACTCCCCACACCGATTTTGGTGATGGTGGTCGGTATCATTGAAACCAGGCCAGCTACGCAGGAGCAATCCTATAGCACTCAAGTGAGTGCGCAGTACATGAGAGCACTCTTTCTTTACTCTCGTAACCCATTACGACGGACGACCGACACGACTGGCAAGAGATCAGGCGTAGGACCAACCTTTTACATGCCCATCCGACGCATGGATCGTCCTTCCTGTCAGAAAATCAGGCTATGAGCCTGCCCCGTCCCAACCAAACTTGGAAACAACATTTAATATTTTAAATCATGACTAATGCCACACCCAAAGTAGGTGTTGATACTACCACTTGATAGTCTCTCGCGTATGCTACGATCAAACGGCGTACTGTGCGTTACCCTTCTGTATCTAAACTGCAATGGATTATATACCCCTTTAGTTTTAAATAAAATAGGAAACAGCAAAGTTATTTTATGAGAGACGGGTAACTAACAGTTGCATCTCGTAATTACTAGTATCGGTTATTGTTCGCGCCTTTAGCGCGCGTTTCGCCACTCCGTGTACCTCCGCGGTACTCGAGGGGCGTGCGGGGGCCCAACTGCAACGGTGCCGACCGGCATGCGGTCGACGGCAGCCACTAACCACTACACATACATACTCCTCGGCAGCTGAACGAGTACACTAATATTTGTAACGCACGAATAAACGTCTAATTACAGTCCGCTTTTCATTGATGAATCCCATAGGAGCAAAACTTTGCGTCCTCAACAATTATGCTCAATTTTATAATTGCAATAATCAAATATTGCAAATACGATTTAAATAAATTCAAAGAAACACGCAACATCATTTGCGTATGTAAATTTTAAGTAAGTAGTCATAACGTTACACTAAATTCCCGCAAAATGGAATCTCCGTAAACAAAACTTAAAATTTTCGTTTTTAGATAGACATGTATCCCATTTATAAATATTCCTTGTTCCCGCACCCAGTTCACTCAAAAATAGACATGAGTGTAAACTAGGAACAAAACGTGAAATATAATAATCATGGTTCGATCTTACCTTACTGTTCAAAGCACCGATGAGGTGACCCGTAAAGTTGTAAGAACTCGCCGATGAGGCACAGGGTAGCTCACACACTCGGTAGCACGCACACTCAGAGTAGCTACTTTTACCACTGACTTGGTGGTCTTTAGGAACTCATAAACTCACTTTTTTTTTTTGTGACTTCTTTTATTCCTTTTGGCCATATTTATTTTTCAGAACGTGATAGGCTGGAGCCGATCGCACTTCTGATAATAGCAAAAAGCGTAAAACTTTATAAAAATAATTAATAATAGTCACAACTCGTGACAACAATTTTATTAAACTCGAAACTAAATATGGCTAAAAGTTATGAAATTAGAAACTTTACGATTTATAACAAATTAGACGCTATTGCATCAAATTATCACTTCACAAAACACTTCACAATTATCACTTTAAAATTAATACGATTCACTGGTTAGGTCCTCTCGCTTAGACCGTTCGATATTGACTGTGTAGAAATCGGCTGTGTTGAAATCGAAGAGACCTCCCTCCTCTATGAACCGAGAGTGGGGGAACTTGTCGTTCCCTGTTCAGATATCTGTTATTGTTTATGCTGTGCTTATCGACACCTGCAATGCAGGTGTTATTCAGGAACACGTGCAATGATAATAACCACACTTGTTGTTTAAAAACTCGTAAATATTGAGATCAATTTTAAATTAAACCTAATAATATGATATCATTCAAGAGTGGACAGAATTACGAACAGATTTTAAAAATATCAACAACATTAAAATCCCACGATGCATCGGAAACCTTCAACATACGTATCATATACACGGATTTAGCGACGCATCAGCGAAAGCATATGCCTGCGCCGTATATTGTGTCACAACAGACTATAAGGGCGAGTGCACATCGCACTTGATAGCTGCTAAAACTAAGTTAGCGCCTCTTAGCAAGAAATTGTCGCTACCTCGACTTGAATTATCAGGTGCATTACTTTTATCACAGCTTATCAATAAAATCAAAATCACACTGCCGAGCACAAATGTTAAAATATATGCATGGACGGATTCGATCGTATTTTTATCACACTTAGATCTTCAATCGTGTCGTCATTTATCAGCAAAGAAAGTTTTATGCTTTCTTAATAGCCCTGTTTATACTACGAAGATTAAAAACTCACAAAAAACTTTACACACGCGCACAAAGTACACCACAGTTAAAACTTTGCGAAAAGTCACTAAACTGATACTATGATAAAGTTCTGATGCAAAGTTAAATGATAAAAGTCGTGATAAAATACTTCGAAAGTTCAAAAAATAATTTACACACATGCGATGATAGTTTTAGGGTGGATTCATGGTGAGCAATCAAGGTGGAAGCAATTTGTTGCGAACAGGGTGCAGCAAATTAAAGAAATTGAACCTTCGTCGAACTGGAATTACGTGCAATCAGAATCAAATCCAGCAGATTGTGCCACGAGAGGAGTATCAGTTAAGAAGTTGGCAGACCTTCGTTTGTGGTGGGAAGGGCCAGAATGGCTTTCTACTTTCGAGTCTGACCAAATCACTCAACGCTCTGAATATGCAGAACCTGACTTAGAAATAAAAAATATCTCTCGCAGTGTGAACACAGCCTTACATTGTCATAAGGTACAATTTATATTAGAATTATTAAACAATCACAGCTCTGTTACTTTTATTGTAAGAACAGTAGCATGGGTGTTACGTTTCATCACTCGAACTCGGAAACAATCCGACACAGCAAAATCGTTGACACTCGTGGAAATTAACCATGCTTATAATATTATCATTAAAACTATTCAAGCTATAGATTTTAGCGAAGATTTATCATTTATCAGATCAAAAAAGCATGTCCATCAAAATAGTAAGCTATCATGTTTAAATCCTTTTATTGACGAAAATGGAATATTGAGAGTTGGCGGTCGATTGAAAAACTCACATATAAGTTGGACCGCAAAGCACCCTATCATACTAAGTAGTCATAGTAGATTTACTTCTCTTATCATTTATCAAGCACATATCACTACGCTACATGGTGGAGCACGGCTTACACTAGCTTATATCAGGAATAATTATTGGATTATCAGCGGAATGTCTACTGTTAAGAGGGAGTTAAGGCGCTGTGTTAAATGTCGTCGATTTAGTCAATACAAGTATCAACCAATTATGGCAGACTTACCTCAGCCTAGAGTGGTTCCTTTTAGACCTTTTACGCATAGTGGTGTTGACTTCACCGGGCATGTTGACAAATTAAATAAAGGCCGAGGCGTACGAACGACCAAGGGCTACATTGCAGTTTTCATCTGTTTATCAACGAAAGCAGTTCATCTAGAGCTGGTATCAGATTTGAGCACACAATGTTTTCTAGCTGCGTTTCGAAGATTTTGTTCACGGCGTGGAGTTCCATCCCACGTCTATAGTGACAACGGAACCAACTTTATAGGCGCTAGCAAACTTCTTAAAAAGGAATATCAAGAGATTGTAGCTACCATCAACCAGGATTTCTTTGACAATATTGCTGAAATGAAGGTAGAGTGGCACTTTGATTGCTCCTTCTCATCCTCATGCTGGAGGCTTGTGGGAAGCGGCTGTAAAAAGCTTAAAATTTCATATCAAGCGAGTTATCGGCGAGCAGAAACTCACATACGAGGAGTTTATCACCGTGCTACATCAAGTGGAGGCCTGCTTGAACTCAAGGCCATTCTGCGCTCTGACTGAAAACCCAGAGGATCCTGTTTTAACTCCGGGACATTTTTTGATTGGTGGTCCGATACTCACCAAACCTCAAACAGAACCTGAGTCCATATGTTTATCAAAGAGATGGCAGCTGGTTCAGTCTATCAATAAGCAATTTTGGAAATGTTGGTCGTCAGATTATTTGCAGCAGCTGCAGGTTAGATCTAAATGGAAAAAGGAAGGAAAAAATATTAGTATTAATGATATTGTATTAATTAAGGATGAAAACTTACCTCCTGGTAAATGGGCCATGGGCCGGGTGCAAGAGCTACACCCCGGTAGAGATGGACAGGTCCGAGTAGTATCACTGAAAACTAAAAATAATATCATAAAAAGGCCAGTTATCAAATTAGTACCTTTATTACCTGGGGAGCTAGAAGACCAGGCATCAGCATCTATCAGTCAGGAGATACCTTCTGCTCCAGAGTCAAACCGCACGAGATCTCGTCGTCTGCGTCGTATCAATTTGAAAAACTTTTTCATGACCTTTTTCATGTTCCTATCATTATTTTATCACCGAGCTTGCAACAAGCTCAGAAGGATTTTATTATCACGCCTGTAAATAATAATCAAAGTATTTATTTTGACAAAATCGCGGACCTGCAACATATCAGAGACGAATGGACTCTTGTTATTTATTATAACATGTCTACATATTGGCAAAGCTTTGAAAACATTAAAAAATATGTTGCGCACATAGAGGAGAGTGGTTCGTCAAAAGATTATCAAGCCGTCACCTTGCAACTAGGACATGAGCTTAGTGAGATAGATCACTATAATCAGCTGCTGAAAAATCAATTGAACAGAAGACGGAAGAGAGGATTAATTAATGGCGTTGGTTACATTGCTAATTCCTTATTTGGTGTCCTAGATGAAAGGTTCGCTACGCAGTATCAGCAAGACATCGAGCGCATTCAGCAAAATGAGAACCATTTACATACTCTTCTACGCAATCAAACACTTGTGATAGAGGCAGAGTATAATATATTGAAAAGGCACGAGAATATCATGCAGAAACAATTTACTCTTATCGAAAATCATATCAAGGATTTAGCTGCCGAGGTATATCAAGCTAAGCAGTATTCGTCCCGTTCTACTTATATCACTTTTTCGTCCTTGGCTGCCCACATTATCATATCCAACCTTAGACGTATTCAAGAAACGCTAATTAGCACTCTCACTGATATAAATCAAGGTCATATCAATACGAACTTTTGATCACCGGAACAGCTGCAAAATCAAATTAATATAATATCAGGTCGCTTACAAAGGGAACTCGTGCTACCGACGGACGGGTCCAATATCATTCAGCTGTATAAGCTACTGAGAGTTGCTGCGAGAGTCACGGATAAATTTCTTATTGCTGAAGTTAAGATACCTATATTAAACAATGAAATTTTCGAACTCGACAAGATCATAAGCATACCTAAGAAGAAAAGTCAGCTTATTTGTTATCATCGGCGGTGTCGTGTTGTTCCGATGGCTTCGTCGGAGGCGCCAGCTGGCGGGCGGGGAGGCGTCCCGCGGCACGCGCGACACGGCCGCCGCCGTCGCCCCCGCCCCCGCCGCTGGCTCAGGGGTCCAGCGCAGTGTTAGTGTTAGTGATGTGCATGTGAATGTAACGGATAAAAAGGCAATTAAGGAAGTGTTTTCGAGTGTCCCTAATATTCAAAAATTGTCTAGTGAAATCAGCCAATCAGTGTTGAGTCTCGATAAAAGCACTTCCCCTATGTTTAGTCGTTCCGTTCGATTAAGTGCATTGAATGACTAGAAACATTAAAATATTAGTTTATGAAATAATTTTAGGTTACAGACATTTATATTTTTGTTGTTATATACCAATTATATACAACATTTTTACCTATCACTTTTTGTATTGTGTATTTTTACATTTTGATATTTTTGTATCAAATAATTTTTGACTTTTATATATCAATTGATTTAATTATCATCATTGTAATATCATAATATATAGTTTATCAACTGAATCAATCTCGTCTCTCTTTCGGGGGGCGCAGGATGTACGGGTTGTTGCCAACCGTACATGAATAATTTAAGCACAATAAGCATTTTCTTCGTTTGTCGCAGCGTGTCGTATGCGCGCTTGCAAATTGTATTATATTCATTTTATTAATAAAGTAGTTATCATTCAACATTCAACCGGAACGGCTTTATTTATCATCCCCGATCGTTCTGACTTATCAAATACTTATCATACATCCTTTATATTATTAATGTACTGGAGGCTGCAGCAGTAGCCCCTACAAGGTCTAACAACTAGTGGTATAGTGCGCTATAACTATCTTATAACCCTGGATTGGTAATAGTTGTAGAAAAATGATAAAAGGGTAGTAATAAAGAGTTACAATAGCGCTATTGAAGTAGTATTCACCATTTTAGGTGTATTATAAGCTATACACAGGTTATAACTACACCCTTTAGTAATAAATAATTTATAAAATTCACTCAATTAACTTTTTTAACAACATAATATGAGTGCTCCTACGATACTATTTATAGCTGGATGGTATATTGTGCACAATAAGTAGTAATAAACATCACCCAAAGTTTTTTTTTTACTTTACGTTTCTATTACCGTCAAAATTGATAAAATATAATAGCAGTACGCATATTCATGGCCGACAATCATGGCCGACATCAATTTATAATTTTACATTATCGGTTTCATAATTATGAATTTCGCATAATAAGTATTCTGTGATAATATATACTAGTTTTCATCTCAATTTTGAAGCGCCTCAAAAATAAACAATATTTCATATTATTTAGTAAAGTAAATCACTGCCACGACATTTTTATTTTATTTTAGTAGTGGTTGTAAATAACAATTCTCAGTACGTCTATGTGCATTTTAATTGAAAACAGTTAATAATGTAAATCAATAAGTCGGAAAATAATATTTTGACCTAAGTAAGTATATTTACTTTTAAATTTTTTTAGGTTATGTTTATTTAATGGCGTTAATTCTAAATTACCTAAGGTTCCTGATAACTCTTTTATTTCTAACGCAGTGTTAAAAAAACTATAGCTAGCTTTTTAATGCCACTTGAAGTTTTATAATATAGGAGTAAATCCCATTATACAACCTGTAATGATTCAAAGGTGGTTTCTAACGCTTGCAGCATCTAGCTCTATAATAACTATAGTCATCACTTCTTTAACTTCTATAGCTCTATAATATCTATAGTTTTTACTACTATAACTTTCTTTTAGTTCTTAGGGCTCCATAGAACTCGTTAGGTAGTACAAGGTATATGACTATAGGCAAACCGTTTAACTCAGTCTTCGCCCGCGCGGTACAGGAGTGCGGGGGTATGGCGACACGGGGACTGCGAGGGGTGCGGGCGGTTAAACGGTTTGCCTATAACTCCATTTAAGAACTTAACCGCTTGTAAGTATTAGCAGACACCTTACAATTGCTTCTAGTGTTTTACGTTTCCTAAAGATTTAGGAGTAAGTTATACAAAAGTTCTGAAAAACTCCAAGCTAGCACCTTAAGTTATATATTTTTCATTTATTTCTATTATGCCTCTTGAAACTTTAATTATTTATTCCTAACGCCGCAGTAGAGTCTAAAGCTATTGTCGGAGCTCTTATATGTCGTTTATAATACTTTTAGTGTCAAAAAAGGTTTCCCTTAGCACCAAAATGTTAGTTGGGAACTAAATTTGAAAACATAATTAAAATATAATTAATATTTTTTTAATATTACATTAAATAAATGATTACAACAAAATTAATATACCGTGTTTCCATTTAGTGTCCTAATTAATGCAGAATAATGGATAAAATGCACCAAATTTCTGTATTTTAAGGAATTTTCTACTTGACCACGTGAGTTTCGGTTTCGGTTTCGGTTTCGGCCGGAAAACCAGTTTCGGTCGGACTCTATTAAATACATAAATTGAAGTTAATCCTAAAATAATAAATAATGATTATGATCCATAACAACCTACTTACCATCATCATTACTTAAGCAATATAGGCAGCTAGTGCTTAGGTTAGTTACCAAGTACTATCTGGAATTCCACGATAATAATATGTACTTCGTTCGGATCAGGTATAACGTACCTATACGTAACCTATAGGTACTAAACGTAAACAAAGCAACAATAGAGTCATTTAATGCTACCAATATAAAAAGTACAGTACAATAAATACAAATTACGCTTATTAGTTATTCACAATTCACATTATCTAATAATGTCTAATTTTCCTAATTTCTATACCTAGATACAAGTACAATGTAGTTAGCTATTGGAGTTTTCTTCACTTGTTAAAAGTATAATAATTATTATCTGCATCCTTTAGATATCTTTGGGAATATCTTCTTTCCGCTCTAATGATAAGTAGGTGTGGGGATGTGAAAACCCAAAGGGAGATCTCCGACCGAGCGGGTTCGGTTCGGAGTCGTTAGGTATGCTCGGCAGGCCACAGTATAGAGGTCAGGCCGGAGCCCGGAGTCCCACAATATGTAATAGTTTTTTTCAGACATTGTATAAGTATTACCTATATATGTATAAACGGATTGATCTCTTTAATGGTACTCAGCGAATTCACACGTGGCTGTTTATTTGTAATTTGTCATGGGAATACAATTCTAAATAATAAATAATTAATTCACTAAGATTAATCAATTATTCTTTTTGACATTGGAAATGTCTTTTCGATCGTTTCAGTATAGGGGCTGATTTCACGAAAAAGTGCGATCCCGTTATATCTTGGAGAGTTGTAAAGATATGATACTAAAAATTATTATTAAAAGATGCGTATTCACGAGATCTATAAAGTGCAAAAAGAATTTTTCGAGAAAGTCAAAAACTAAAAAAGTTAAGGCCGAAATAGTGAAAAAAAAATTCAATTTTTTCCGAATTTTTGATTTTGGTGCTCGATATTTTCGAAACGAAGAATGATATCAAAAATTTGAGAAAAACTCCTCTGGACAGTTAAGTCAGCTACAATTTGAGCCTAAAACAAATATGATCGGGTTAAGGGTTTGCCCTATAGCCTAACCTTTTTGAAACAAAAAAAAATAATATTTTATGCTTTAAGCGAGACCATCTTGTATGTTTATATTCAGAATCTCGACAACGGTCTCGAGTACCTAGATCGATTCAAAATTAAATGCAACACCAAAATTTGCGATTGTGATGGTACATCTGTGCAAACAGTAACGCACTGCCTCTGCGAATGCGCAAAGCACCAAATCATAAGAATAGAAGCAGAACATAAAATGAACAGGAACATAAACGCAGATACCATAAGAGATATTATGACAAATAAAAATCAAAGAAAAGTATTCATACAAATGGCGAGAGAAATTGCAACAAAGGTAATCACAGCTAATAAAGCTAAATGTTGACAAGGAATAAACACGCAGCATCATACGGAACACAACGGCGCGAAACCATTATTTAGAAAAAAATAAATAAAAAAAAAAAATAAAAAAAAAAATAAAAAAAAAAAAGCTATAATTATCATACGTAGTAAATTGTTCAGAAATAAGGCTGTCGGATAATAAACACCGACAGTTGTTAATAATAAAAAATAAAAAAAAAAAAAAAAAAACGGTTACAAGTATTTACATAAATTTAGTACACGGTGAGTTTTGGGTGTGAAAAATCGATCTAGCCAGGTCTTATCCCTTAGAAACTGCGCATTTTTAAGCAATATATGTTTTTTTATTTTGACGTGCAACAATATATCAATAATTTCGACTTTCTTACGTCAGTCTCGTTGGCAGCTTGGTATACGTGCCTACGTGTAACTTTTGCATTGTTTGGAAATTCAGAATGTGATGGGTTCGAATCACGGTAAGAAAATATTTTTGTCATTCTCATTGTTAGCTCGGGCTCCTAGGTGCTTTATACTTATGCGCCACATCGACGATTATTCAAACTTCGATAAAATTATATTCGTGATCATCATAATCATCACTATAATATTATATTAATTAATGCTTATTGCTACTTCCTTTTTTTCCACCGACTACTACAATAGATAATAATAATTATTTAATATTATAGTACCTAATGATTATCATCACTGGTGATTGTATATTAAGGTCCACAGTTATGAACTGTTTATTTGGGGAAATACCTCTCAGAAACGTGGCATAAAATAAACGCTTGAGTTCGTTTTGCCAAGAGAGTGAGAATAGCGGGGGCGTTTCTGTATTTATAAGTTTCTTAAAATATGTTAAATAATAAATATAACTAATATTATTTTTCAACAAAAACAAAAAGAGAAGAAATATTATTTTTCAACAAAACCGACTTCCATAGTAAAAATGTACAAAAAAGTATGAAATAAAACTTAATTGCTAAAGAATTAGAATTAGAATTAGGATTAGGATTGGGATTGGGATTGGGATTGGGATTGGGATTGGGATTGGGTTTGGGATTGGGATCGGGATCGGGATAATACATGGATGTTATTATAAAATACGTGTCACAATCCCCCTTTTAAAAGAGATGTTCAAGAAATGTATGAGGCCTGGGCCAGCCCTACGTACAGTATATGTAAATATAGGTATTCATTGCGTAAAATAATTCCTATTCTTGATGACTAATTTACTATTTAATTTAATTTATTTTTAGCATAATAATTAAGGTCTCTTTCTAAAAATAATAGGAAAATTAATCACCTCAATATACAGGGTTATTTTTTCACCAGTACAATAAATCAACATACGTAATAGTTGTCAAAAATAAAAAATACTAGCGATTTTCGTTACTACCCCTTTGGAACAAAAAACAAAATTATCAATCCCCGAACTTATCCGCTAAACTAATACAAAATGTGGATACGTTACGCATCTATCGATGCTTTGTTGCCAACTCGTGCGCCGCCCGGCCGATCGCTTACCCCACCTCGCCGCCCCCTACCTCATACCGCACCCGTTGACGCCTTGTAGTTAGTGCGCACATGCGGTATTAGATTGGTTATAGGATAAAATAATTGAAATGAATAAAAAAATATTTTTTTTTATTTGAGAAATGTACTCTATTATCGATACCAATGACGTGGTAAAATTTATTGTACCGATGAAAAAATATTCCTGTATATACGCGTACGAAGTCGCGGCCAAAAGCTAGTCTAGGTATAAAATAATTATCATTTAACTTTGTAGTTTTATTGTAACCTTTTCCTATTATCCCGACTTTCTAGTCACTCAGCGACAATATTTTTTCGAATTCCGTAGATTCATTTCCAATGTGCTCGATAGTCGTGTGAGGCACGAAATCTGTGAATTTTTTGTTAAAGTGAACAATAATTCAATGTTATTATTATTATTTTAATTAAAATTAATTGAATTGTATGTTTGATATTATTATATTAATTATCTAATGTTACTTATAAATTTTGATTCCACTGCTATCGCATTAGGCTTGTAATGATAGTTTGTGTGTCTAAATAAATAAATAAGTATCGCGCCGAACTGTGAAAACTTCAATAACACCCCAGTGATGAGTGAACATGACTTTGAAGTGACGTCATATATAGGTTGTTACCTATATATGACGTCACTTCAAAGTCATGTTCAGAGGTCCAACGTCCAAAGTCCAAATTTTACATAGATATACGACATAATAGTGACTATGTTTTATTTGATGTCATATGTATGACATGACCATGACCTCATATTGGCTGTCGACTCGAGCGCTTTGTGCACGCGCGGTTGATTAGGTGAACTAAAACCTCCTACCTCGCCTAATAGATGGCAGAAACGCCTAGGACTTGGAAATTAGTAACAGTAGAGTAGGGGTTTTGCCGTTAAATTGACAGGACATACAAAATACAATATAACACTATACACAATATCATAAGTACATATACATAATATACACATATACATTATATACAAAATTATACAAGGACCAGTTTTTCTCTTTATTGGAGCAACTGCTAGATTAATTATACACTATATTTTATATTTACAATTTTAAATTTTACAAATTATTGACGAGTTCCCCCATATAAATAGAGAAATGGCCATGGTACATACCCCAAATAACAAGATCCCTAAACCAACTCTTCGACTGTCTATGGATACGCCGGGATCGAGTATTAAACGAAACAGTCCAAGGGCTAAAAACCGACCCCTGCACCCATATGAATCTATAGGCGCCCTCCTGGCGGAAACTGCCGATGCGACCAGAAATAGCGTCCGTCTGCCGAACCAGACTAGGAACATGAAGGGAGAGTTAAAGTCTGGTATAGTAGGAAACTTAACAAAAATTACTGATCGCATCGGAAAAGCCGCGACGTTCACCAAAAAAGGGATGGAAACAACTCTTAAGACAACATAGAAATTAGGGACGCAGGAGTACAGTGTACAAGGGATGGAAATCAGGAAATTTTAAAAGACTGTGACATCAAAGAACTAATTGTGGAAATGGGTCTGAAGGCGATGGAACAAGTGGGAGAGGAAATAAGGAGTGTGAAAGAGTATATGGATGAAAAGGTAGAGAGTCTGAAAGAGTATGTAATGGAGATGAATGAACAAACAGTTGAGCTGATGAGGAACTCGGTAAGTGCAAATGGTGAAGATGTGATTAGTGAAAAAAAGGATAAAATAGATAACCTAAAAGTGTATGTAACGGAGTCGAATGAACGGATAGTGGATTTGATAGGAGACAAGGTAAGAATGAGCAGTAAGAATATAATAAATGAGAATGGGAATAAAATAGATAGTCTAAAAGAGTATGTAACGGAGTCGAATGAACGAATAGTGGAGTTGATAGGAGACAAAGTCAGAATGAGCAGCGAGAATGTGATAAGTGAGAATAAGAGTAAAAAAGATAGCCTAAAAGAGTATGTAATGGAGTCGAATGAACGGACAGTGGATCTGATAGGAGACACGGTAAGAACGAACAGTGAGAATGTGATAAGTGAGAATAAATAAAGTATCGACAGAATGGCAGGAGTGGTGGAACAGTGTAGAGTCGACGCCTCGACGGAACCACAAGCGGTGACGTATGCAAGTGTGGTGGGGAAACCGAAACCTCACCCCCGGAACTGAAGCACAAAACCCTCCACTCTTTGATTATCACAGATAAGTAAAATATTATGACAGGATCGGAAATAGTTACCGAGGCAGGAAAAGCGATAGAACCAAAGAAAGAAGGAATAAAAATTGAAAGGATTAGAAAAGGGAAAGATAGAAAAGTAATAATAGGTTTTAGTAACAAAATGGATAGGGAAAAAGCAAAAAGTAAAAAGAAAGAAAAAAGTGGAAGTAAATTAGAAGTAGAAAATATAGAAAACAAGGACCCGCAGGTGATTTTGTATGGGGTGCTTAAGTCGAGTATTGATGAAGACATCCTAGATGCAATCAGAACTCAACATAAGCACCTTATGCAGTCACAGACAGGGATTCACAGAGAAATAGATAGAATGCCAATAAAGTATAGGAGGAGAGGGAATGATGACAGCACAGAACATGTGTTTTTGACGGTGTCGCCGGGGCTGTGGCAAAGCTTCACAAAGGCGGGCCACCTATATGTAGAGATGCAGCGCATTCGTGTCGCCGACCAGTCCCCCCTGATACAGTGCTCGCACTGCTTAGGGTATGGACATGGAAGGCGACACTGTAATAGCAACAACACGGAAGTGAAGTGTAGCCACTGCTCCGGGGACCATCACCAGTCCCAGTGTGATGGTATAAAAGCGGGAAATAGACCGTGCTGCATTAATTGTAAAAACGATGACTTGGAAAAAACTGACCACAACGCGTTCAGTGCAGAGTGATATTATGTAAAGAAATAGAGATAATTATAAAGTATTGTAAAAAATAGAAATAAAATGTACAGACAATGTGATAGAAATAAATAATAAATATATATACGAAATAAAAATGTACAAAAATAGGAAAACATGCAAGAAGATAAATGTATAACAAAATAAGAAAAGATACATAAGACTAAATAGTCACAAAATGTATAATATAAGAAATAAGTGTATAAGAACTGAAATGTAAGGAATTAACAAGTATATGTAATAGAAATAGCTATAAATGTAAAGCAATGATAAAAATGTAAACAAACACAAAACACCGAAAAAGTAATAAATATTCAAAAGCAAACAATTGGCCTGGCTAACGGCTGGGGGAACAATTTAAAAAAAATAGATGGCACTAAGCGCGAAAAATGCAAACTAACGTTGTTTTGTATTATAATAGATACTATCACATACTATTTTATCAGCCAACACAGGTTTAGGCTAGGCTTAAACTAAATAGCCTAGCTTAGTAATAAGGGCGAAACTCTAGAAACATCACAGGTAGGTGTATAATTATAGTGGTGTGAGATTTTGCCGCCCCTCTTATTGTGCCGCCCGGGTTTTCAAAAAATCCGGATTTTGCATCCCCTAGATAGATTATGAGCAAAGTTAAATCACATTGAAGTAAATTTGAGAATTTAAGATTAAGGTCATATTTACGTCATATTTATTACGTAAAAGTTTTACGTCAAGAAGTGTGAAATAATTAGTCACATGTGACTCATTCGTGACTTATATAAGGTTTGGTAAAATCAATTACGAATACTTTGGGCACATGATATTATACTGCTTATGTAAAGACGTTTAAGCAGAAAAATAATTGTCTTACTTGAAAAAAAAAATTTTCTTTATATGGGCGAGTTTGCGTTATGCGGCGAGTCGCCCATATATGAGATGATTTTTTAGTTTTAGTATGACAATTATTTTTCTGCCTAAACGTCTTTATATAAGCAGTAGATCATGTGCCCGAAGTATTCGTAATTGATTTTACAAACCTTATATATTACTTAAATCCTGACATAGCGCAATATCATTTTGACGTCACTTTGACATAAACGTGTTTACTGGGTTACGATACATAATTGTGGCGTTATTTAGTACTAAGGTTGCCATCCGTCCGGGTTTCCCCGGATTTGTCCTAGTTTAAAGGGCGTCCGGGGAGCGTCCAGGCCGGATTTTATTTGCTATCCGGGTTTTGTAGGCAGAATTAGGAAGGCCCAAGTTTTTTGTTTTGATTTGCAGCAATAATAAATCTTCCTTTCTTTTTGACATTGCCGTTTTTACCCGACTGGGTAAAAACTGTTCTATGTCCGGGTTTCGGACTCCAAAATCCGGGGTTTTCATGCGTCTTGTCCGGGGAGTCATATGTAAGAGATGGCAACCCTATTTAGTACGCGACAAGTATTATGTTAGCGCTCATGAGTTAGTCAGCTCAAGATGAAAATCCTGGTCTACTTAAGGCCGCGTGGTCCCAATTTTACATGACTTTGAATCGATAATAAACAAACAAATAGTAACTTTAAAAAGCCAAAAAAAAAACACATTGTTGTTTACTTAATGTTCTTTTACAATTTGTGGTTCGAAACATAATATTGAAAACTTCACTCGATCAAAAATAATTCCGAAGAGGAGGCTAAATTTGAATATTTTTCTTTTTGTTCATGAAGTTCATGATAGTTTTACTTTCAAAAATCATATCTACGAAAAGCTAATAACTTAAAAAAGAATAATTTCTGGTTACATTTTGCATGTTGGTTTAATTATTTTAACAATAAATTAATATTGAAATGCAGCGTGCGTAAGCCGCTAGAGTCGCCCCACAGTCGCCCGCTAGGCGTTGACGAGGACAGACCTATGTCAGTTTTGCTAGCGCACGCCTTACCCGCGTATTTATCGAACAATTCTTTCGTTTCTAACGCAGTGTAGGAAAGTCAGTTTGTTTTGTTTCTTTTTATTTTTGAACATATCATACACAATAACATGTTATATTTTATCGTCGCCGCGTCATTGCTTTTGCCAGATGAGACGACCTCTGTGGTTCAGTGATCGAGCGTGTTGGTGCTCAAGCCGGGTGTCGCGGGTTTGAATCCCGCCGAAGGAACAAAAAGTTTCCTGTGTTCCCGGGTCATGGATATGTATAATACAATAAAAATCTAAAGGAAAGTCAGTTTCTTTGTATTTTTTTATGTTTCTTTTTATTTTTGAACTAAATCTATACATCTATACAGATAAATATAATTGAAGTGTCTGTTTGTAATGTCAAATTAACAGCTTATCACTTGATGCATATGAAAGTTTATTCGATACTAACAATAAAATATCAATTTTTAAAATTTTTGTCTGTCCGTCTGTCTGTCTGTCTGTCTGTTTGTTCCGGCTAATCTCTGAAACGGCTGGACCGATTTTCACGGGACTTTCACTGGCAGATAGCTGATGTTATAAGGTCTAACATAGGCTACTTTTATTTTAGGGTTCCGTATAAAAAATAGGGATCCGTTTTCGTTAGTTGCGGGTAACGAAGTTATGCAAACGAAGTTGCGGGCATCAGCTAGTTATACATATAACCATACACAATAACATGTTACATTTTATTGTCGCCGCGTCGTTGCTTTTGCCAGATGAGACGACCTCTGTGGCTCAGTGATTGAGCATGTTAGTGCTCAAGCCGGGGGTCGCGGGTTTGAATCCCGCCGAAGGAACAAAAAGTTTCCTGTGTTCCCGGGTCTTGGACATATCTATACAAATAAATAAAATTGAAGTGTCTGTTTGTAACTTCAAACTAACAGCTTTTCACTTAATGCATCTTAAAGTATATTCGGTACTTACAATAAAATACCAATTTTTAAAATTTTTGTCTGTCCGTCTGTCTGTCTGTCTGTCGGTCTGTCTGTCTGTTTGTTCCGGCTAATCTCTGAAACGGCTGGACCGATTTTCACAGGACTTTCACTAGCAGATAGCTGATGTTATAAGGTCTAACATAGGCTACTTTTATTTTAGGGTTCCGATTAAAAAAATAGGGTTCCGCTTCCATTACTTCTGCGCAAACGAAGTTGCGGGCATCAGCTAGTAATACAATAAAAATCTATAGGAAAGTTTGTTTTGTATTTTTTTATGCTTCTTTTTATTTTTGAACTAAATTTATACAGATAAATAAAAATGAAGTGTCTGTTTGTAACTTCAAATTAACAGCTTTTCACATAATGCATCTGAAAGTATATTCGGTACTTACAATAAAATACCAATTTTTTAAAATGTCTGTCCGTCTGTCTGTCTGTCTGTCGGTCTGTCTGTCTGTTTGTTCCGGCTAATCTCTGAAACGGCTGGACCGATTTTCGCGGGACTTTCACTGGCAGATAGCTGATGTCATAAGGTCTAACATAGGCTACTTTTATTTTAGGGTTTCGTTTAAAAAATAGGGTTCCGCTTCCGTCAGTTAGGCGCAAACGAAGTTGCGGGCATCGGCTAGTTATACATATTATAACCATACACAATAACATTATCGTCGCCACGTCGTTGCTTTTGCCAAATGAGACGACCTCTGTGGCTCAGTGGTTGAGTGTGTTGGTGCTCAAGCCGGGGGTCGCGGGTTTGAATGCTGAAGGAACAAACATTTTTTCTGTGTTCCTGGGTCATGAATGTGTATTAAATATACTAAATATACTAAAAATCTTAAATATGTGTATAATATAAAAATTATTAAATATATTTCTGTTGTCTGGTACCCGTAACACAAGTTCTTCGAGAACTTACCACGGGACCAGATTGACTTGGTGTGAAGCGTCCATACATAATATATTATTGTGTTGTGTATTATGAGAAAAAAGTAGCTGATGCGTGGAGTAGCCTTAGTACATTATTGAATAAGCCAGTAAACGGTTTTTATGAATTTGTAACATCTACCATCTTCTTTGCCGTACTTTTCGTTTCTTTTTATTTCGATTTCTGTTTTTACAATAATAATAATAAATAACTCCCCACGCGACATCCGAGTCGAGAGCCAAGCTCTAACCACTAGACCACGGAGGCTGTTCTATTTACAATAAAATATAAGGATACGAGCTCAACATCTGTCATGCTTGCCTTTGCAGAACACACCAAGTCACTCGCAAGTAGGGGTTGCAATCCGGATACTTCGAAATTCGAAAAATTCGAAAAATCCGGATTTTTCGATTTTTTCAATCTTGGTTACTACTATGAAAATTACATATTTTAATTGTAATTAGTATGTACTCTAGACGTACAATATTTGAATAAGGGATATAATTAATCGAGTGAACAAAAAATAAGTTGGTGACTGCACGTGAGCATACTGTATTGCTGAATTTGGCAGCGAATTAATATGTTGGCGACTAAATTACCAAACTGGTGAAATCACTCAAGAGACAAAAAATTCAATTTGCAAGCTACGGAAAATCCCAGTTTTGGATACTATTGGAGGTTTTTTTTTCTTTGGTATGGGTATCGTTTTCAAGGTTTTTGGGGGTGCAGAATAATATGAAAATAAAATCCATTTTCCAAAATGGCGTATATTTTTTTTTATTAAAAATGGATGTCTTTTTCCATGTTTCATATGCTGATTATAAAATTGTCTTCCAATTTAATTGTACAAAATGGAGACTATCCAATCTTCGTAAAATTAACATGTAGTTTGTAGAGGTACCAGCTATGTAAGGTATAGAAACTTTTCGAAATTCAGGATTTTATAATTTCTTTTTTTGGCATTAATGAAAAAAATATGCGATTTTTGGGTTAAGGGGGAGGAAATTTTTATTATTTTTCCAGTAATAGTATTATTTTTCCGTTTCTAAAATAGAAGCGATTTTAGAAAAAAAATATGGCAATGTTCTACTTTGACACGAACAGTGTATAAAGCTATAGAAATTTTGGAAAATTCAGGATTTTCAAATTTCTTTTTCTTCCATCGTGAAGAAACTATGGTGTTGCGAGGTTCTTAAGGGGAGGAAATTTTCATTATTTTTTCAATAGGATGCACCGTTTCCGAGATAGAATCAATTTTATAAAAAAAAAATTAAATGCTCTACATTGAGATACGAGGGATATATAAAGCTATAGAAATGTTGGAAAATTCAGGATTTTCGAATTTCTTTTTCTCTCATCTTGAAGAAAATATATGGTTACGGAGTTATTAAGGGAGAGGTAATTTTCATTATTTTTCAAGTAGGATGCACCGTTTCTGAGATAGAAGCCATTATAGAAAAAAAAATTACGATAATGCTCTACTTTGAGACACGAACGGTGTAAAACGCTATAGAAAATTTGGAAAATTTAGGATTTTCAGATTTTTTTTCTTCCATCATGAAGAAAATATGATGTTGCGGAGTTTCTAAGGGGGAGGAAATTTTCATTATTTTTCATTAGGATGCACCGTTTCCGAGATAGAATCTATTTTATTAAAAAAATATAAATGCTCTACATTGAGATACCGGGGCCGGGATGCATAAAGCTATAGAAATGTTGGAATATTCAGGATTTTCGAATTTTTTTTTCTCCCATCATGAAGAAAATTTGAGGTTGCGGGGTTACTAAGGAAATTTAAAATGGATGACTTTTTTGTAATCAGCACCCCCAGAAACCAACAAAGGGACAACCATATTATTTTTATAAAATTAAGTATGTCCGCCATATTGGAATTTCAAAATGAATGTCATTTTCGTATCCAGCACCCCCAAAAACTTGGTAACGACACCTATGTTAATTTTGCGAAAAATGAATAACCGTTATTTTTAAATTTCAAAATGAATCTACCCAATATCTACACCAAGTCGAGGAAAATTAAAAATTGGGAATTTTGTACGCTCCTTTGTTTTTTTTATGTGCGCTGGTTTTGCTGCTTGTATGTTTTTTGAGTTACCTACATTACGGAAAATATATGTACCTATTCTTAAATTAAATTTGTACTCACAAATTGTCGCCAAGATGGTTATTTGTTCGCTAATATAATATCAGTCTGCCAGTTTGGAATATTCAGTGGTATTATTTAGTCACCAGATTTGTAATTTTTTATTCCTTACATTCTTTAGCCAACATGGTAATTTAGTATTCAATATTCGGTATTTTCACATCCAAAATTTAATTGTTTTGTCGTGATTGTTTTAAACACTTACGAATTTTGTCACGGTTTACGTTTTACGGTTACGTTTACGTAACGCGACAAAATCCGTAAGTGTTTAAAACAATGAACAATATTCGCGTAAACATAAGAAATAAATATGTTTTGTCGTGAGTTTAAATACATGCCTTTGGATAATTTGATATTATTTGTTGTCCTGTTGAAATTGTTGACACATTTTTCCATTTATTCAAGTTATTTGGTAGAACATAGTCAATCCATTAAATGGAGATGCGAGGGATGAAGATCTGTTAAAATATTATGGCCGCTATATATGTATATGTATGGACTGTTTCTAAGATACTTACAATTTTATATTTTTTCAGTAGTAGTACAGTTCATTAATAGGTGATCCAATTTATAAAAACACTGAATAT
The DNA here is from genome assembly GCA_905404095.1 of Glaucopsyche alexis. Taxonomy (NCBI): domain Eukaryota; kingdom Metazoa; phylum Arthropoda; class Insecta; order Lepidoptera; family Lycaenidae; genus Glaucopsyche; species Glaucopsyche alexis. The sequence continues at coordinate 30,032,841 of FR990047.1, forward strand.
GGTTTCAGTTTCAATTGCACAAGTAGTAAGAAGTATAATAAGCAAATCCAAACCCAATTAAAGCTTTGTATTTTTATATTTATTGAATTCTTACTAACGAAAGTCGAAACATATTATTGCAATTTTAATTTCTACAATCATAGAATGCCAAATTAATATGATAGCTTAAAAAGAAATGTAGTGGTTTAACTATATTTAATTATCTTCTAAATAATGAATATCTAAGTCCAAATACCTAAATATTATCTCTATGATATCAGGAAGAAGTTTTGGAGTCGATAATACCTGACTGGTTGGTTTAAGATTAGAGAGAATTTTGCCGAACGAGTCAGTAGCAAAACTAAATGAAAATCAACGCTCCTGTTTTTGCGTAGAAATAATTATTTTTAGATAATATTTTAAAGATAATGTACACCACTGTTATTTTTTTAAGTAATGTAGTTTTCATCTTATAGCGGAAACTTCAAAGTGCAGTGAAGAGTAAGATGTTACTGTTTATTTGTAAGTAAAATGTTAAAATAAAGATCTTACAACAGTTATAGGTTTTAAATTGTGCTTAGAATTGCTTATTGTACTTCTGTTAGTTACCGAGGGAATTAAAAACACCATTTACGTGTTCAATTATTACCTAAACAGGTGGATGATTTTTACTTTCAATAACTCAAAAGTGGTCCAATTTCGTCCATACAAAATTATTTGTTCAGCCCCATGCTTCAAATGATTTGTCTTCACTCCCCGGATCTCGATTTAAAGGATTTTCAGTTTCCTACGTTTTATTAAACTGTATTAATTTTCCTACGTTAGTACTTTCACATAGAAATGGAACTTTACGAAAACGGTAGTGGTGAATATGTAAAAAAAGCGTTAAAAAGATCACAGGCTATTCCAATTTTTTATAATTCTTTCTGCTGGAACATTTAGTAAATAACAATATATACATACCTTATTTAAAATAAAATACTAACTATAAAACTGAACATTGTAGGATTTGAAACGTAATCAAAAATATTTCTAAAAATAAAAAATAAAAAAAAATTAAGTATATAATTTTGATATAATCTCATTATGTTTTTATTTATTCAGATTGTAATTCTAATACTTACAAGTTACAACTTAAAATCAGAATTTATTTAAATTAAATTATAAAAAAGTAACTCTTTTTTTTACTAATGAGTGTAAGTTTTGCTACAACATAGTAGTAAAATAAACATTAAAGTTTTATAAAATATGCAACAAATTTAAAAAAAATGAAAAAATCTGAATTATCCGGATAATCCGGATTTTTGGGAGAAAAAATTCGGAAATCTGGATTTTCAAAAAGTCAAACGTTTGTGGAGGTTTGGATTTTGCAGCAAGTGGCAAACGTGCGGACTCGGCAGTAGGAATACATTTTTTGCAAGTGTCTGCCTAAGTAGTTACCATCAAATCGTCAGCACCTACCTGATACAGTATTATTATCTCACGAAACGACACGTACTTTAGTGACCACACGAGCTAACGATAGGTACTCGTCTCCATGCACACATCGAACACAGCGTGTTTTTATACTTGTAACAGAACACACTGCATAGAAACTGTCAAAATAATTGAATATAATTTAAGCATTTTTTACTTAGGTAGGTACCTACCTATAATATCTATTCAAATTATGTGTGCTATGTGTTGCATTAAAACAGTTATCTATGGATTTTATTATCTTTTTCAATACAAATAATAAAATAAGATGACCTACTGCCGACACGTCTACACTGTAACACTTTGGGTTCATGTAAGTTCACGCCGGCGACGTAGGCGCGCGGCTCGCTTTGCGGCAATTGCGGGCAACTCTTGGAAGCGTTAAATGCCTATTTCGCTTGGTCTACGTGGCCTTAAGTAATAATTGTAATTACTGGCCATAAAAATAATCATTAGCAGTTTACCATGACTACGCTTGCGCCATCAGGATGTATCACCATTCGCCAGTATAACCACAGAATGCTGATGAAGGATCCATAATGACATAACACGCCCAAAAGGAAAACATGTGTGCAACACGAGCGCTGAATTCGCAGCAAAGGCACCGTGCAATGGACAAGTACTTACCCTAAACAAAAGGGTCGCAACAGCCAACATGCATGATGTCGAAGATAAACAGGTTTTTAACTGTTGTTTCAGTCAGTGACCAAACCTTCAAGAGTGAATATACCTACTCTTGAGTATATCTAGTTAACAACTTATTACAACAACAATATTTAGAAAATTAGTTTTATTTCATACTTTCTTGTGTAGGTATTTGTACTTTATTAAAAATATAAAAATATTTTAATACATACCTACATACATACATATAATCACGCCTTTTTCCCGTAAAGGGGTAGGCAGAGACCACTTTTTACCACTTGCTACGATCCTAACATACTCGTTTCGCTTCGTTCACTTTCATTCTTACCATCAATTCCTCCTCTTACATTCAACGTAGCGAAGCGGCTCTCCATGGTCCGCTTTTCACCTCCGCGAGAAACGAGACGTGACGGGTGGTGCACACATCGCCGCCATTTTGGATAATTAAATTATTTTTATGATTATCCATTGCGTTTCCACGGATTGTTGGAGAGGGTAGGAATAGGGAAAGGGAAGGATAGGTGGTGTGGAAAGGAAGATTGGTAAGTTAGAGTGGGAAATAGGAAATGTAGGATATTACCGCCCGGAGGGCAAGGGATAGGACAGTAATAGCTAGGGAAGCCGGGGTCGCATACCCGTATACTATATACCACAACTACCGGACAGGTAAGTTGGGATGAGTACCTATCCCATGACATAAATAAATTATTTTAATTATCTATATTTTTAGCTAAGTACCTACCTAGCTAAAAATAGAGATAATTAAAATATTTTTATATTGTCTATTTGAATCATTCCTTTTCATAGATATTGCGGAATTAATGAAAGAACAATTAAATTTAGAATAAAGAATTGTAGACCTCTACTTAGATGTGTCATGTGCACCTTTCTTAAATCTATACATATAAAATCCTTTGTCCTGAATGACTGACGGATCAACGCACAACCTAAACCGCTGATCGTAGAGACCTGAAACTTGCAGGGCTTGCTCTTTGTAATGCGTAGGGATCCGATAAGAAGGGATTTTTCGAAATTCGACTCCTAAGGGGGTGAAAAGGGGGAAAACAGTTTGTATGGGGCAACGTGATTCCTTGGTCCAATCAACATCATATTTTGCACAAACATTATGTAACAGAATTGATGGAATTCGTGTATCATAGTTTATTGAAATCCGTCCCCTAACGGGAATAAAAAGGGAAAGAAAGTTGTTTGGGAGCGATTTGCTTTAAAGTTGATATAAATACTCCTTAGTGCTTTTGATTTAAAGCTCCCACTCACAAGCAATCGATCGATTTAGTATTTACAATTTAAACATTTACTGGAGTCGTAGTTGCAAGTAAATCGGTTTAGATAAAAATTAAATATAGTCAGATCCTAGGACCACCTTACTATACTTTTTATATGAAACTCGTATATATACGCGTAAATTTTGTTCCAACTTTTGACCCCCAGCGCAATAACTAGCTGGTAGGTCTTACACTAATCATTTTGTGTAATCATTAGTAATCATTCGTACTTTCAAATACGAATTAATTTCCAATTTGATCGAAGCAATCGATAGGCCGTGAGTGGGAAGCTTTATTTTTATTTTGACATAATATATTGTCATCATGTTGAAAAACAAATCTGACAAGAAGGCGAAAGTAAAATTTGATGAAAAAAAACTAGGCACCTAAACAACACCTAAATATTTGCGATTGCTGCATTAATTATATTCATAATACTTATTAATTACATACTATTTCAGTAGAATATTTTAACCCAAAACAATGACTTTTAAGATTTTCCTAACAGATTTTTGATCTGTACGTTTGTGCGCGCTAATCTCAGAAACTGCGGAACGGATTTTTATAAAATTTGTTACCGTAGTAGTTTAGCCCTTGGATAAACACATGGAACTCACTTTTTATCGCGGAAAATTTACGGGTTCCATACGGTAGGAATTAGGATAGCTCTGCTTATAATTTTGTGTGGGTATTTCAATTCAATCGGTTCATAGTCATACCTACAAAAAATTTTATCAGTCTAAAGAATAACATATAATAAAACGGTATAAAATAACCAGATATTTGAATTAGTTAAAACTACCTAGGTATTACCTAGGTGTATTATTATCATAATATGAGGAATAAATGAGAAGCTAGATGGCTTCGTGGTCGTACTGCTAACTCATATCTCTCTCAAACTCTGTCGTGGTCCCAACTAGGATGGGCGATCACAATCCAAATTATTTTTATTAAGTTCAAAGTCCAAAACGTCATCCCATTCAAAAAAATTTCGAAATCGTTAAAATACTAATTATCGGGTATAAAGAAATTCTTACTTAATATTATACCTAAACGCGAAAGTTTGTATGTAGGTAAGTACATAATAATATGTTTAGTTTTTCATGCAATAAAGTGCAGTAAAGAAAACACGTAAATAATTTTGATGAAATTTGGTATGGTAGTGTTTATCCAGAATTAACACAGAATACTTTTTGCAGCTTATTAAATTTTATTTCTGGTACAGTTCCCGGTAGATTTCTTGAGTGTACCTAAGTTGCAAGAAACATTCAAATAAAAGACAACTGATACGGCTGTGCAGTGCTACACCATTATGTTGTGGGGATGTGGTGGCAAGCCCCAAAGGGAGATCTCCGACCGAGCGAAGTGCTATGCTCGGTCAGGCCGAAGCCCACTGTAGTGGCTTTCAGATGTCGTATATATATCGCCGATCTTAGAAAACTTCGATAGCGCGATTCAGGACTGTGCGCTGATTGGTCCGCCACAATGTATTCAATTTTGGTATTGGTATTTTCCCGAACAAGATTTCCCTCTGCCTTAAACCCAATTTCACGCGAGCGAAGCTGCGGGCAAAAGCTAGTTATTTAATATAAATATAAATTTTAGTACTTAGTACCTACTTAGGTACCTACCTAACTAATTACTAACCTACCTTAGGTGCTCAACTTTAGAATAGGTCACTTAAGTTAAATAAAAACAAATCACCATTAATTACGAATTGCAATCCTAATCATATATAAAGTGTCGGAGAAACAAAAATATCGGTGTAGTAGGTAGGTAAACTAAAATAGTTATAAAGGTCAGTATCACGGTGCTTCGGAACAGGGTTGGGCAGGGCTGAGGGCATAGACCTCACAGGAGAGCGCTGTAAAACCAGTCACTAATAGACAAGAAAAGAGGACGCTTAAAGGGAACAAGTAGGTACTTTCACTTTCTACTCTATAAATAGTTTAAACTTTAATACAAAACATTATTTTCGTTTGTCCCAGCTAGTGTAGCTACACAAATCCATAGTTATGGCCTTGTATCTTGCAATCTTATTTGGTGCCGATTATGTATATAATAAAGATTAATGTTGTATTTAGAAATATACATCGTTACGAATGATAATGAAGACGAAATAATTGCCACACACAACATAAGAAATTTCGCAGTCAGATGGCGCGGGTGCGCACGCGACTCGCATATTAAACATAATCGAAATATTTCAAGAAAACGATGACGTACGAACAATATATTATTATGTACATACAAAACGCCTTTGTTATATATCCAGCCAGTACCAGAATTAGTTCCTGTAACTGCGACTTATTGTATCGAGACGACATAACAAAGATATACTTAGGAATCGCAAATTTTAAGTACCTACCTAGGTGAGATGTTTCCTACCTGGCACATACCTACTTAAAAATATAAAACTAAATAAACTAAAATACTAGATTTACAGAAATAATTGAAATGAGAACATTAATGAAAGTCTGTCCAGTTTTCCATCGAGTAGGTAAAGTACCTAGCTAAGGTGTGGAGTGCGAGTTTCTGTCAAACCTTATTTGTTGTTTATTAAAACCTTAACGTGTAGTAATTTAAGGTATTTTATAGAACTTTTACTAGTTTGCTTGCGGTTTAGCAGTCCTGTAACATATTACCTATACAATAATTTTATGTCATTCCAATCTAATAAGTATTAAAGATGATATATTAAAGAGAGATTTTACGAAGCTGTTTTTGTCTTGGAAGTCTTAGAACCTTCTTTGAGTTCAGGTATATCACCAAGTCTTTAAGCGGCCGTACATATCTTTTCTCGAAGCATTCCGCTTTGTCGTGCTCCCATATAGGTTAAGTGCACATAATATATCTAAGATGACATTTACGGTGTCAAAAACGTTTATTATATATTTTGTTCAAGTACGTTGCGTTATGCTTTGTTAACTTTACGGAATTTTTATTTAGCAAAATGATTGCATAAATGAAGTTATAACCGAATAAAATAATATTATTTTACGATAACTCACATTCTACATAATTTTTAGGTAAAATATTAGGCGACAAGACATTATAAACACAAACGTAGTTTTCAAATAGTTTAAAATGTCCCATTTTAAAAAATCTAATTTTTTCATCAGTGTTACATAATGTTGCTTCCATTTCCGCGAACTATAGTTTAATCTCATAAAATAAAACAAAAGAAATATAAGTAAAACAGTTTTATTATTTTAAATAAAATCCTAAATACACGATGTAAATATCATCGGGAACATCTCTGGGCAGCCATTCGTTGTAGTCAAAATATAATCTAAGACTAAAATTAAGTAATCGATCGACACAAACAAACGCCCCATCCCGACCTCACACGACTACGGACTACAATAACTTAATATATTATTAAATAACAATTTACAGCAAATATACTCTTTAACAATCATACGATCAGACTTATCGGTACAGTTAAGCACGGTTGCGTTATAAGTGGGGCACCTTTAGGGTGACGTCGGACAGCTTGTGGCTGGAGACGCTCTGGATGTTGATGTTGGAGCGGTTGTGTCGCATGTGCGACTTGACCAGGTCGGAGTTAACCAGCGCGGCCATGAGGCTGAGCTCGCCGGCCAGCACGGTCGCACAGATGAGCGACGCCAGCCGCGCCGAGTTCTCCGCCGGCCGCTCGCCCGCGCCGCGCACACCCAGGATGTCCAGGCACGCGGCCTGCCCCGTCAGCACCGTGCCGCCGCCCACCGTGCCCACCTCCAGCGACGGCATGGTGCACGTCACGTACAGGTCGTCGTTGTTCTCGCCGCACACCTCCATGCTGGTGGAGCAGTTGCTGCTGGTCACGTTCTGCGCGGGGTCCTGGCCGGTCGCGATAAACAACGCCGTCACCATGTTGGCCGCATGCGCGTTGTTACCGCCGATAGACCCTGCCAGCGCTGATCCTGATAGATTCTTAATCTTATTGCATCTCGCCATAGTTCTTGCGTCTGTTTTGAAGATATTCTTCAAGTTTTCGGCCGAGATCGTCGTCTCGCACACGACTCTTTTGCCTCGGCCTTTGACCCAGTTGATGGACGCCGCCTTCTTATCCGAGCAGTAGTTGCCCGATAAACTGATGACTTCCATATCGGGGAAGAAGTCCTTCAACAATTTGAGAGCATTCTCTGCGCCCTTTGACACCATGTTCATACCCATGGCGTCGCCCGTGGTAGCTCTGAATCTCAGGTATAGAGTGGCGCCATCGACGCCCACGTGAACTTCCTGAAGACGAGCAAACCTTGATGTCGCATCGAAAGCTTCTTTGATTATGTTGTAATTCTCTTTGTTATCTAGCCATTGCCGACACTCGTGCGCTCGCACCACATTGGGCAGTTTGACGGCCGGCGCTCTGGTCATACCGATGTCTTCCACCACGCTGGTCACTCCCCTCGTGCCGATTGCTTTTGCTCCTCTGTTCGTGGACGCCACTAGAGCACCTTCGGTGGTCGCCATGGGAATCATGTAGGGCTGGCCGTCAACGTACAACGGACCGGCGTAACCAACAGGAATTCCGACGTATCCAATCACATTCTCGCAGCAGGCGTTCAACACTTTGCTGTAGTCGTAGTTGAGATAGGGCAAGTGTCTTACGGCTTCCTCGGCTTGGAATTTATTCGATATGATTCTCCTCCTCAACCTCACGCCTCTCAATGGATCGCAGAGTATAGTTTCCAATCTATGGAGAGGAATATGCGATTGCTCGACGAGCATGGCGACCTCGTCATCGCTCAGAGAGGTACAAACTCCCTCGGAACGGTAAATCTCCAAACACTCGGCCATCGGGCGCTTCTTCGAGGTGAGCATAGAAGCTGAAGAGCTAGGTGATAGCGACGGCCACAAAGATTCGTTACTTTTATTTACTTCCTCTGTCTGAGTACCCATATCAGACTTTTCCTCTTCGCCTATAGAGAACAATGGTTGTTTCTCAGTAGGGACGACCTCCTTTACCGTTAAATCGTTCATATCAATAATCCAATTTTTCTGTTCCTCGAAGAACACAAATTTAATTATTAAGGCACAGAGGAGCGTAGCTATGACGATATAATCCGAACTCACAGAGAACCATTTCACGTAGCTGTGGAAGAGCATGTTGTCTTCTGCGGCAGATTTGAAGCTGTCACTGAACGAACCCTCAATGATTCCATTTTCTCTGGTCCAGGGCCACCTGCTGGTGAGATGGACGCAGAGCAGGCCCGCGGCCATAATCATCTTCACTCGCTGAACCACCGGGTTCGGCTTCAGATCCGCTTCCGAGAATGGACTATCGGGGGCAATTTCCTTTCTTCCCGATGCAAAATCCGCCACCAGCGACAGACATGCGGGATAAAATGTTACAAAAACGAGGTAGTCGACTAGTAATGCTAAGCACGCGAACGTGCACATGTGTTCCATTCTCTCCACACCCGACAGACCGCCGACTCCGACAAGAAGGACCGCTAGAAGTGTATCTAACGTCGCTGTCGGTCCCAACAGGGAGAGAGCCTTGCCGACTCTTTTGTCCTGGTCTTTTCCGGCGCTCCAGCCGGCCTTCGCCATGCGCGCGCCGCGGGCCACGTCCGCCACCAGCAGGAACAGGAACGGCGCGTCCTTGATGCTCGCCAGCTCGTTCCAAAACAGGCTAGCCAGCGCCGACGTGAAGATGAAGCTTGCGAACGTGGAGAACACGCCGGCGATGATGAGCAAGTACTTGGAGGCGATCTTCTGCAGGTTGGAAATCTGGTAGTAAGCGTAGAGGAGCGCGGTGCAGCGGACGAAAGTCATGATGACGGCGTCCGCGGCCTGGTACTCGGCCTCGAAACCGGGGCAAGCGCGCGCCCAGCCGGCGCAGCGCTCGGCGCGCGTGCCCGGGCCGTGCCGCTCCACGCTGGCCGCGCAGGCGAGCAGCGCCAGCGTCGCTACGATGACCTCCCACTGGTGGCGCGCACAGAACTCGCCGTGCGCGCCCCACACCTTCATGTTGGTCGGCGACTTGAACATCGGTACCTGTGGACAAATATAACAACATTATTTTTACTTGAAACATTATTTTCTACTACTTTCTAGATCATCATCATCAGCCTATCGCCGTCCACTGCTGAACGAAGGTACTTTCTAGATAGGTACTTCATGATTTTTGCCTGATATTACAGTTAGAGAAGTAGAATTTTGACTTTGGCGAATTTAACCGCCACAAAGGAATGCTAATAAATCACCCAAAGAATGGTATTCACATACAATTATGGTTCATTAAAATTATGTAAACGATGTTATAAACATAAATTATAATAACTATAATTAAGCCATTACATATCTCAAGGGTATTCTAATTAAATTAATTAATAAAAGTAGTTGTATTATATTTGCAGATAGGTTTGATTTTCGAGACTAACACCCGTATCATTAGTTGTTTCCTCAGATCCGCCTCGACTCAACCTCATCTGAGGTATCCTTGAGAAGTTCCTCGAGTTTGGTATTCTTAAACGTAATTTCTACCTCCTCCAGTAAGGTTGAGTGGAGGTATGACGTCATAAATAATCATAGAAAAATATATTTTTATAGGTTTACACCAATAGTAACCATTAAAACTCGATCCGAATTTGACAGAATGATGTTATAACCCTTTGTTTATCTTGTATTGTCGTGTTCGCAACTATCTATGCGCTGTATAATTAAATATACGGATTTTCGTTAAGGTCAGACAGAAACTACAAAAAAACCACCATGGTTCTCTTTAAATAAGTATCCCTCTAATTCCACTCTGTATGTAAAAAGAATTGATATAAATGTCGGAAATAGACGCTCGAGGAAGCCTCAAGGTACGTCCTGAGGTACCTTAAGTTTGACAGTTGTCCACTCAAGTCGAGGGAATTTTGTTGAACTAATGATACAACTTTCGTGGATTGAGGTTGAGTCGAGTGGAGGAAATCTCGAGGTAACAACTAATGATATGGGTGTAAAACTTGATGGTCCAAGACTCATTCTTACTATGAACTTAGAGAAAAGTTTTTGTGGTTAAAAACAAACATATACCGAGGTATTTTCTTGTAATATTGAACTTGAATCAAAACTTTAGGATAAACCAGTTACAAATCTATGCATGCATGAGTTTAGGAAGAATTTGTTATATTGATAGGTATTATACAAGAAGGTACAACAACACAAATTGGGTTCTGCAGCCAAACGTAGGTATCATCAATACAACATATTTATACAATTTCTAAGTCGTAGTAATTAATTTAAATAAAATTAATCATATTTCTAAACCTACTATATTCAAATACTAATACCACGACATCACAGAAAACCGGCGTGAAATAACGCTTGCGTTGTCTTCGCCGAGTGAGGTTACCGGAGGTCCAAGGGAACCAGGAACGCAAGTCGCAACACCAGCGGAGTTACAAGTATAACTCCTCTGGTGTTGCGAGTGTCCATGGCCGGCGGTAATCGCTTACCATCAGGCGATCCGTCTGCTCCTTTTTCTGGTTCATTTGATAAAAAAAAAAAATTAATCATATTTTTAAAACTTCTAAATCATATCTTTAAGTTAATTATGATACAAACGTGTGTGATTTATGCAATGTAAAAATATTAGAATAATCTGGGAAATAAATTACATAGTTACAAGAACTAGTATCTAGTTACAAGAACTAGATACTAGTTACAAGAACTAGATACTAGTTCTTGTAACTATGTAATTAATTTCCCAGATTATTCTAATATTTTTACATTGCATAAATCACACACGTTTGTATCATAATTAACTTAAATTTATTTTCATATTATTTTCATATTTCCATGCTCAGCAAGTTAAGTAACATTTAAAACAAAAGTCGTGGTCTCCTCTTTTCTTGCTATTTTATAAGTATTCTCTATTTTAAAATATGTTTAACACCTTTTTTTCACTTTCTTTACCTCGATATTATAATATTATGCATGTTGATTTACACTTTTAATTGAAGACTTAAGTATATTATGTAAAAATTGAAAAATATATATAATATATTTTCTATTTCTGTTAATTTATAATTTTCACTGTAAGAAGTAATTTCACATTTACTGTAAGAAGTAATAAATTACTATTACAACTCCACTAAAATAATAATTAAACACTTAATGCATGTGCATAAAATATAATTTATTTCTTTAAATTTTTTTACATTAATTTATGTCCTAATCACCGAACCGTAAAAGTGTACAAAATCGGATTTAAAAAAAACATACCACTTTTTTCGTGAACTGTAGTATCATTTTGAGCACTGAACCGGTGTTATCACATAGAGACAGGTAATGGGAGTAGATGCTCTTCCCGTGGACCAACATCACACGACCGATGTCCGTGGTGTTCAACACTACACTGCCAAACATCTGCTGAACACTTTTCATATGCTTATATTATGTTGTTATGGTTTCAGCGGCTAGGGTTCCGAGCAAACCGGCTGAGGACTGCAGACTGTTGGTGGTTGGCCGTAACATCGACATTATAAGGAATATTATGTATGAACTAAATGTTCCGCTGACGCTAAGCTCCTTATTCAGATTTAATCGCGATCTGTTTTACATATCTGCCGGGTCTGCCGGTAGCTTCGATAAGATATCCAAATAAATACTGATGTTTTTCTCGTTCGAAAACAGGAGACTGTCGGATGTACTCAGTACATGGCGAGTGTGAGATATTTAGAAAAAAATCGCTTCACATAACGATAAGCGTCGTATTGTTATCCATTTTGTCAAACGGTCAGTAATTTAAATTTACTTAAGCGGGGAATTCACTAGACGGACATGCCCGCAGGCAAGCCTACAGGTATGTCTGAGAGGCATCGCTACTACCCCGCGTTATAACGCGGACGGCCCGCGACGGTAATACACTGCACAGACCTTATAGTAGCGAAGCCTGTCGGACATACCTGTTAGGCTTGCCTGCGGACATGTCCGTCTAGTGAATTCCCCGCTTTAGTCAAACGGTCGAAATTCGCCCATAATACGTTAGTAATATTATTATATTCTTTGCCCATAGTGATTCAAATAATTTTTAAGTTTTATAGATAGTGTGTGATTTTATTCTGAGGTAGTGTGTGTCATTATTTTTTATTAATTTCACAGAGCTACCAATAATTGTCATTGTCGACGATATTTTACGGGTTTTTATGGCTAATAAATGTATAAGTAATAAAGTTAAAGATAACTGGGTTTTTGTCGCTGGGGATCTCTACTCTCTCTTTGTTTACACACTTCAGATTGTGCAGCACCAAAATTTCACAAAAACTTATCGGCATTACGGCAAATAGTCTAACACTTTCATCTATTTTCGACGGTTTGCTTCGCCGCCGCCGAGAATAGTTAGTAACAAAACAATATTTTGTAACATTAAACTAAAGTATCGAAAATGCTTGACGTGTTTGAGAGTCGACTGTTTGTGCCAATGAATGTGATGTTGAAGCGTTTAAGCTAACTGCTTGGTAGCGGCAAGCGGGCAGTGGGCTGGCTCAACCAGACCAGTGAGGTGACCCACATGCGGTCATGCGCACACGCACCGCCACCATACCGGTGCGTTCCGTTCCAGTTGCACAATTATATCACGGTTTATATAAACACGCGCTGCACAAGGGTCAAATTATATCATCGCTGCCAGTTCGCGAATCGCCGATCGCACCTCAAGTTTCTGGCCTCATAGGTAACGTCAATGGTCAGTATTGGCCGGCGTCGTCGAATACAACCTACGCGCTAAATAGTTTCGGGCCTCGTAAGTCGTAACATCCACGCATGGGGCTAAGCGTAGTGAAAAATTCTATTACTCACATTAAGGAGAGCCAGTGGGCAATAGAAACGATAGTTCAAAGGGCCTAATTGGCTAGACGATAGATTTTTTTTACATAAATGACTTTGTACCGTCTAAAAGTGCAGTTAAGTGTAGAATTGTTGATTAGGTACCTCGAAACATTTCATTTCAAGCTATAGTTAGAGGTGAAAGAACTGGACCATTCAATTAATAATAATAAATAAACGTCAATTACGTGTAATGTGGAAGTTTTCTTTGAAATAACCCGGATAGAAAGCAGCCGAATTGCCCACTTGAGTGGTTGTTATGGTACCATCGTTGCCAGTTAACCCGTAACCGCCAGACACGCCTGGTTGTCGGCGAGCGGTTGCGACTTGCGTCTAATCGGTCAAGGCCTGACCTTCCGCACAGGTAGGCGGGTTGCGCAACCACTCTCTGTCCGTTGACAGTTGACATGCATTCGTGCTTTCATTCATTGCCTTTCCTGGCTCTGATGGAGAAGTTTCTTCATTTATAAGATTTCTCTGGAGATAAACATATGCAAATTCGTATTCTACCTCCATATACAGGCCGATTAATTAATTTATAGATACTAATATAATTAATTAACGGAAGGTATGGGTATTCCGTAATTAGTGTTCTTTTTATGCTCTTTAGTCTTTACGTAGCTGTACGTAATATTATGCGATTGACGTGATCATAATTCATAATAAAATTTATTTACTACAAGCTGGTGCCTCTGGTTGCGCAAAACTAACGGAAACGGAACCCTATTTATTATAATTAATATTTAAAATTTTACAATATTATGTTAAAAAAAAAAGTTGCCGTACAGAGTCAATGATTTTACAGCTTTATAAATCAAATTGACATAAAGTCAATCCGAGGATCGTTGGAATGTATTGAAATGTTGATCTCAGATAGCTAAAATAAGATTAAGATTGATTATTGATTTCGGGCGTATGATAATAATTATTAATGAACAATAATTTTTTGACGGCATTATTTTTAATACCTTGTACTTTTGAGTGCTAGATAATGTTTTGGAAGCGAAGCCGTACTTTTTCAAATCACCCCCGGACCACGGAAAGAGAGGGGGTTTCAACCCTCGATTTTTTCCCATGTCGCATGAGTTTTGTCGCATGAGTTTTGTACGGCGTTGTGGAATAATGGATAAGAAGCTGTATTGAAACAGTATGAAACTGATGCCGTACAGAATGAAATGACCTTTACCCTGGAAATTGCCAGAAAAAAAATTACCGAGTCTGTGGCGAACCTTTTTTTACGGCATTGCGCGCTTTCTTATTATTTTTCATGGATCTATCGATGGTAAAAATGCCGTGCAAATATATGACCAAAATATACTAACTCTACCTGCACTTTTGAATTCTCACCAGCACTCAGTTGGACAGCTTACAAGTGACGGCATAGTGCTGAATCTTATTATTTTATGCTCTTATATCGTCCTATATACCTCACCTAGTGGTTCATATGACCCATCCATTTTTTGGACATGGGCCTGTAGTCTATAATATCGGTTATCCCGCAAGAATACAGTGGTGAACTGGTTATGGGATCCATGAGGAATCAAAGGAACTCCTCGAAATGTATATGGACACTTACAATATACATATAGTGATTTTGAATTTTTCTGAAATAACCCGAGCATATTATGCTACCAAAAAGTAAGATTTTGCACAAAGGTAGGCTCATAATTAATGTTAATACAACATTATTACTTTCATAATAGTATCTCACTAACTAAAAGTCTCAGAACTTTGAAATCACATTTCACAACACTTTGATCCTTTCAATTACACTAGTTAGTAGTTATCTGTTAATTAAATACGATTTTAATATTAACAACCGACGAAAAAACCGGAGGAGGTTATCAAGTCAACGTTTTTTTTTTATGTATGATCAATTAATTGACCACGCATACATTTTTACAGAGGAGTCCAATTTTGATAATTCTTTTTCAACACGTATTATAATTATTATTAATCATTAAAGATTTACTTTATTAGCTAAACCTTCAACCTATGCTAAACATGTTGGCTCTGACAAAAAAACTCTTAAACGTTGTATCCAAGGGCATCAAATTATTTGACCAACTAATTCAATAGACACAGCAAATAAGTTTGGGCGGTTGCTAGAAATCACTATTCAATTTACACAGATAAGTTTAAAATCACACAGAATATAGAGGTAGGTACTTAAAATTAGCGCCATGATCTCAAAATAGAATGGCCCAATTTAGAACTAGTAGAAAATATAAGATTTGACGTGGGTTGTTACTTGACTCTAGAGTCAAGAATCTAGATTCTAGACCATAATATTAAAGGCGAACGGGAGGTTGACGAAAAGTCGCTTAGAAAGGAGACATATTGTATACCGACCACGTTGAGATGAGTGGCTAAAGTATACATTACGTATTTTTGGTAGCTGAATCCGAATATGTAATTTATTTTGCTGTAAAGAAAAATGCACTTTTCATGAAAATCGGAAAATTATTTTTAAATTTTCCCTTGTTCAACTCGATGTTACTTCTGCAGGCTACAGTTATTGCTCTTTTCTAATGATATTTTTACAGAATACTCTTGGACTGTTTAAAATAGAAATAAAAGGTCATTTATATCAAAAAATAACCAGACCTAGATTAACTTTTTAAAATTAAAAATACGTATAAACGTGGTCGGTCCACCTCATTTTTTGGCCTATTCCCTACTCGCCACTCGACGTCAGCCAGGTATATGACAGTCGTCAAATAACTGGCTAAGCTCATTAGTGGAGCGGGCAAGGACCCCTTTAGATCAGTGATCACGTCGCGCACTTGGCGCCGCGCCCTGTCGCTCCCATATCGATGAGTGACGTCACGGCTACGTGCGTGTGCGCATGCTCGCGGCGTACGCAAAATCAAGTAACGCGAGATGCCGGTCAAGTATCACTGGATTCCGTTGATCAGGTGCCTGGGTTTCGTAACAATGTGGCCTTAGATAATGAGCAACTAAAGATTAGTTTGCTGAAGGCACATGTGAGAAATAATAGAGCCATAGACCCAATTATACCGACGCCAGTTAGTAACAATCGTTTGTTAAAGAACGAGAGAGATATTTATTAACACTTAGTTTTGCAATTTGAATTGATACAAAACTGTCTAAATTTTACTATAATAAGTAATAATAATTAATTGATTCTATCTACATGTTTCACCACCAACAATTGAAATTGGAATATAACATAATAGGCATGTTGCCGAAAAAAATTTTTTTCGTCTATTCGATGTTAGACAACATGCTAATAAACAATCCAGAACACATTTTTGTATATCCGAAAAAATAACGTAGATACAAAACCATTGAAATTTACAATATGAAAGAGAGCGATATATCGGCCTGTGACGTCACAGCCTGCTACCGCCATACATTTGTCAAATACAAAATGTATGGCGGTAGCAGGTTGTGACGTCACGAATCGTTTTGCGAGAAAGAGATGGACAATATTTTTTATTTGCTTATATTTTTAATCCCGTCACTCTAAATACCTATTTCTTTCAGATTTATGTATATTTAATCAACAATTTTACAATTTAATTTGTAAAACTGTGATATTCCACACTAGGCAACATCCCTATTAAAATTGTTTATATTAAGTTGTATGGTATGGAGTTTGGGTTCCTAATTCTTGACGTAATTTATGTAAATTTTTTGTTGAAATTTTGTGTTGAAATTTTCCATTTTTATAATTATAACGTCAATAATTAAACAACGTCAAAATTTTTGAAACGTTTTCGTTTGTTGCATTCAAATTTATGACGCATTACTTTAATAATCATAATTGTAATCATTTAATTACACAAGAATTGTTATTTTACGTTTTAATTAAATAAATAAAAAACAATATAATAAATAATAATAGTTATGGTTCCGTACACTGCTAAATATACTTTGGTTTTAAGTTTTAACTTTCCATGCAGCACGTTCAACAGATTTTGATGAAACTTTCACTATAAAGCGGGCTAACTTCGAGGATAATATAGATCCTTCATTTTAATGTTACATATTTTAAATTTTTTGTAGAGTCATTGTTAAAAGGGTGTTCAAATTATGTCTGAACATACAATATGTACAATGGTTAATTTGTTAATACTTATACTTTTCGTCATTGTAATAACTTAAAGCTTATTAGGTACCACAATTGCTGGTACAAGTACTGGGACTTGGGAGGAAGCTATATCCGCTGGTTTTGAAAAAAGAAGAAAAAAAACTATAAACAGCTACATTACCTTTGGATTTCATTGCACTACTGTCCTCGATTGTGTGGTAAAATTGTGGGCCATTGAAGAGGATGTCAAAATTTTCAAATTTGGATCGATTTGGATCGTTCTATGACAGCTGTTTATGTGCTCGTAGTTTAGTGTTTATAATTCACGCGAGGACTACCGAGTACCGGCCACTGGTTAGTCCGCGTCACGCTTGGAAAGTAAACTAGTTGAGAGGAGCCGAAGCTTTCCAATTCACGCTACTTACAATTAAAATATTCATCATCATCATAATCGTCTGTAAACTTTCATCTCAAACCTGGAGTATGGAGATCGATTCATACCATAACTACAGCTTAGACTCTTGTAATAACACTAGGCTGTAGTTAACCGTACGTTAATAACTTCTAGAGTACGAGATTCTACTTATATTTAGGAGGATCCTAGGCTGTTGTCCACCGTCCGTAAACAACCTATAGATACTGGAGTAGGGGATTCTACTTATATTTAGGAGGATCTTAGGCTGTTGTCCACCGTCCGTTAACAACCTAAATCTACTGGAGTACGGGAATCTACTCATATTTAGGAGGATCTTACGCTGTTGTCCACCGTCCGTTAACAACCTATATCTACTGGAGTACGGGATTCTACTCATATTTAGGAGGATCTTAGGCTGTTGTCCACCGTCCGTTAACAACATATAACTACTGGAGTACGGGATTCTAGTCATATTTAGGAAGATCTTAGGCTGTTGTCCACCATCCGTTAACAACCTCTAGATACTGGAGTACGGGAATCTACTCATATTTAGGAGGATCTTAGGCTGTTGTCCACCGTCCGTTAACAACCTATATCTACTGGAGTACGGGATTCTACTCATATTTAGGAGGATCTTAGGCTGTTGTCCACCGTCCGTTAACAACCTATAACTACTGGAGTACGGGATTCTACTCATATTTAGGAAGATCTTAGGCTGTTGTCCACCATCCGTTAACAACCTCTAGATACTGGAGTACGGGAATCTACTCATATTTAGGAGGATCTTAGGCTGTTGTCCACCGTCCGTTAAAAACCTATATCTACTGGAGTACGGGATTCGACTCATATTTAGGAGGATCTTAGGCTGTTGTCCACCGTCCGTTAACAACCTATAACTACTGGAGTACGAGATTCTTCTCATATTTAGAAGGATCCTAGGCTGATGTCCACCGTCCATTAACAACCTATAACTACTATTGTAGGACATTCTACTTATATTTAGGAGGATCCTAGGCTGTTGTCCACCGTCCGTTAACAACCTATATCTACTGGAGTAGGGGATTCTACTTATATTTAGGAGGATCTTAGGCTGTTGTCCACCGTCCGTTAACAACCTAAATCTACTGGAGTACGGGAATCTACTCATATTTAGGAGGATGTTAGGCTGTTGTCCACCGTCCATTAACAACCTATATCTACTGGAGTACGGGATTCTACTCATATTTAGGAGGATCTTAGGCTGTTGTCCACCGTCCGTTAACAACCTATAACTACTGGAGTACGGGATTCTACTCATATTTAGGAGGATCCTAGGCTGTTGTCCACCGTCCGTTAACAACCTATAACTACTGGAGTAGGGGATTCTACTTATACTTAAGAGGATCCAAGGCCGTTGTCCACCGTCCGTTAACAACCTATATCTACTGGAGTAGGGGATTCTACTTATACTTAGGAGGATCCAAGGCTGTTGTCCACCGTCCTTTAACAACCTATAACTACTAGAGTACGGGATTCTACCCATATTTAGGAGAATCTTAGGCTGTTGTCCACCGTCCGTAAACAACCTATAGATACTGGAGTACGGGAATATACTCATATTTAGGAGGATCTTAGGCTGTTGTCCACCGTCCGTTAACAACCTATAGCTACTGGAGTACGGGATTCAACTCATATTTAGGAGGATCCTAGGCTGTTGTCCACCATCCGTTAATAACCTTTAACTACTGGATTAGGGGAATCTAATCGTATTTATACGTTTTATTTATGGCTGGGTCTATAATATGCTCCGGAATCCGGAAGGCCGTACAAAATTCTGAGCATTGAAAATACAACTCTGCGCTAATACAATAGAGTTGAAAAGCGAACAGATGATAGACGAGTCAAATGTCAATCTCATTTAAGACAGCTCGTCACTCCAAAATTCCATTTTCATTCTCAGAATTTACTACGGCCTTCCAGATTCTACAGTCCCAGCACAAGTGTATCAATAAGTGTATTGAAAAATAATTCCTAAATCCTTTGCTGTGCTGATATATTTATTTATTTCATTTGGAAAACCAACAGCTTCTTTTGCCCGCGACTTCGTCCGCGTGGATATCTGCGATATCTTCTAAAATACTCATTAAAATCAAATTATGTAAACGGCTCGTAATGAATAACGTATTTACATGAATAAGGATTAATATCATCTTGAAAACACCCTTACAAATAATGCTTAATTTTAGAACAAATTTTGTTAGCATAAAAAGGTTATTGTGAGCCAACCTTAAAATATAGACATATACAGTCGCGGACTTTTTTTAGAACCGTTAAAGGGAAACAATAATGTACGAGTATAACAGAATAGGCTACACGAATGAATTTTTTTTATTGCATAAATGAATAGTACTCTTAAATATGAGTAACTTCTTAGAAGAAACCGTATATCAAAAGTCAATATTTTCAAAGGTACAGCGATTTGTTTGCAAAATTTCGCAAGTCCCGTGAAAACGCTCCATACTAAAGTCGTACGTAGCTATGACGTCACGTCCATGTAAAATCGTATGAAGTATACGGCCGCAGGAACATATTTGTAAATATCTCCGATATTTGTGCGTTTAAGTTCATACATACCATAATAAAAGTTTTTGTATAATATGATGTAAGTAAACTAATTATGTAGGTTTTGTTTACTAATTTAGCAAGAAAAAAAAAATTTTTTTTTGTACTTTTTAGATGTATCTAATGACTAAACTATAAATAAAATATTATATTTTTTTACATTTACGAAGTAGTAATGCCTTAAAATTTCTGAATACATTAATGAAACTTAATATTTTAGATGTAGTCGTGTACCCAATTGTTTTTAGCGAAACTTCGTTTCCGCAGCGTACGCAGCGAAAGCTCTCAAAGGAAAAAAAAACGATTTTGAAACATTCTTGATTGGTGCTCCGCTCGTATCGAGCTTAGCATGATGTTATATAGCCTTTAACACAAAAACAATTTTTCAATTTGAACCAGATTGGTTTTAGTGAAACTTTAATCTTTTCCGCAGCGTACGCAGCGAAAGCTCTCAAAAGGAAAAAAAAGACGACTTTGAAACATTCTTGATTGGTGCTTCGCTCGTATCGAGCTTAGCATGATGTTATATAGCCTTTTTAACACAAAAATATTTTTTCAATTCGAACCAGTAGTTCCTGAGATGAGCGCGTTCAAACAAACAAACATACTCTTTAGCTTTATAATATTAATATGGTTTTACATGTAATCGGCTGATGGTTCCCATATTCGCTTACAAAGTTGTAAGTACTAAGTATGTAAGTAATACTTACTAATTAGTAATTACTATGTAGCAGGTGTAGGTATGTGCTTACGTGAATTACCTTATACCTGCTGAGTACTCAACTTATAATATTATGTAGGTAGAAGGTATCTCAGTAAATAAATAATTACGTTACAAACAACATTAAGTAAACAAACAGTTGAAAAATAAAATGATACAGATTACATATTATTATAACGACGATTAATCATTATCGATTTGGTGTTACACTAATTATTACGTACCTATAATAATATATGGCAATACATAGTATATAATTTATTGTGTACTTATCAATTAGTTAATAATAGCAACTTTAATTACTATATTTTGTTCATAGCGAACTGCGCAGGAGTTGTTTTGATTCGGCCGTGCATGGTGTACAGTGCACGGTGTACCCGACGCGATGCTATAATATAATAGAGTTGCACATCTTAAGAGATATCAGACAAGCAAGAATAAAGTAGATATTTATAAAACCAATAAGCCGTGTCGAAATTCGCAACGCCTAGCAGATGTGAAACATTGATTTTTTTTTGTACAAATCATCTGCTGCACTAATTTGTTGTAGCCATGCGTTACGTGATACATCGCCAACAGTAGTTGCCTGCCGCATTGAATATTTCACATCATAATAACTTTACTAATAACACTCCATAAAAAAATCCATAAACGCGGGTTTTTATCCCGCCAAAGAACAAAAAAAATCCATGTTCCTGGGTCATGGTTATAAATAAAACATGTGTGGAATATAACAGAAAACTGAAATATGTGTACTTATAGCATTAATAGTCTAAAAGTAATAAATAAAATGTATTTCCGTTGTCTGGTACCCGGAATTTTAAAGTTCTTCGAGAACTTCCCACGGGACCAGATTAACGTGGTGTGAAAGCATCCCTAATTTTTTTGATTATATTATTGGAATTACTTTATAGCTGTATATAGCAATTTACAGCTATGAAGTAATTAAACCAATTTAGAATATGAATTCCACGAATCCCGAATGAGCCCCAATCTCTAAGTATAGGATTCGAGGAACGTATGAGTATGACTGCGGGGCGCGGTGGGTTTTCCCGTAGTGGACTATGTAAATTAAAATTACGATAAGTGATGACACAATAACACAATCAAATGCCGAATCCTAATTTGGAAAGGATTGAATTGGTCGTGAACGACATGAGCTATGGTCAGTCCTGTATGCGTATATACGAATAAATTTTTTGTATGGGTGCTGTCATAATTTTGACAGATATTCATACAAATAACATTCGTTACGGTACCTGCGTTTGTTACCTACCGCTGTCACAAGTTCCCGCTAGGCCCACAGGTTCAACTCCGGCTAGGGACTCCGGGATCGGCACGGGTGGGTATTCCCGCGTATGTAAATTGTAGTGATCGCATCTGCCCCGGCTTCCTGTGTGACGCGCGGCGTCGCGCGGCATACGAACGAGATCCGTATCGCATTCCTCGGCGTTGATGTACAGCTCTAGACACACGCGTGACTTTATGATAAAGGGCCATCAGCCCATCATTATCATTAAGGATCATTTATTTAATGTTTCCTTGGTGCCACTGGTCCGCCATGTAGGTGCAAAAAAATTCTTAGTGGCGCTACCGGTGGAGACCACGCCGACCGAACTTGGTGACCAAGAGCACAAAGTGCCATATAAATAAAGACTACATTATTATATATATTATTTCTATGACAAAATTTTGAAATTAGTGCTCATAGTCAAAGCTAAATTAAGCACGAGCTATTCAGATTCGTTGGCCACAAATAGTATTGTGGTTTACCGGTTGCTTCTTATTTATAATTTACCGCATACAGAAGCAATGTTTCACCACATTTTACAACTCTTTTCTAGAAATTTTAGCAGAACCATGCCAGGAAACAAAGAAGTAGGAACAATAGACTCATTACATAAATGCTAAAGAAATGATGATAATATTATGTAAATAATAACAAATTATTAAAATATCCATAATTACACCGAGAGTAAATGCTTAGTTACTGTTAATTAATAATAATAACTAATATATAAATATACCTATAATATTATGTTATGTACATACTTTAGGAATTAAGACCTACAGTAGTGTCGGCATGAAGTAAGCCCACCAAAGTCCAAGGAGTGCCAAGGACGCACCACGAAATAGGGTTACGGAGGGACAGGTGTAAGTCTATTCACAATTCAAAATTCGACATGGATTGGATAACTTCCCTTTACCGCAACCAAATCGTTGACCAATAATGGCGCGGTAAGTTGGATTGGGAATTGTATTATAGCCCCGCTGACTTTTAGCTACACCAGTCACTAGTCAGCGGGGTTACCCTAGCGGCTAGCACAATTGGCTAAGAATCATGAAAGAAATTGTCATAATAATTTCTCAACTCTCGTAACAAGGCAAATTGTACCTATCAGAGGGCTTTGCTGCCCAATCAAATGTATACAGGCAGCATCTTCATACCTACAGCTTAAATATGCCTAAAATATAGCATTCATGATAGGGCTCACTTGGTGTTGTCAGTATGGCGGCAAAACATATATTTTAAGTATAGTAATCCTAATAATATTATGTCGACGCGACGTACACTCAGACACAGCCTTTGTTCAGTTCATACCACATGCAGACGACGTCGCCATGTACCGAATCACGTGTGTACGCGATGATACACATCGTAGTCGATTTAAATAAGGCTTTATATGAAAATTGTATGCTTAGCATCACGTATTTTAGATTAGGTAGGTACCTTTGATGAGGTGATTTGTATGTACCTTACAGGTAACAGGTAAAATATAGTAGGCTGTCAAGTCAGATTGTAATTGAATCTATCAAGCTATATATTTTATGGTTCTTACAGACATTAATTTTATTTGTCGATACGGTAAGATTTTCCATTATTATTTTAAATGTAATAAGGTAATAAATCATTTTTTGGCTATCTTGGCTTTGGCTATTATTGTAGTAAATCACGTTGGCTACTTGTAATTTTTCGCAACGCAAGACCGTAATATTATGTGATTCCGACTACGGTACCCCGTACCAACCGTATGTCTGCGCGCTGCGGTCTGCACGCATTCGTATGTTTTTGTGTTTGACTTGATACAAAACCGAATGAATTTAACTAATGGTGTACCAGAATCTCATGGCAAATAGGGAAAAAAAAAATTGTAGTGTGCAATACTGGGGAAATTGGATTAAACGATCTTGATACTGGTTAATATTTAATTATGTCTAGTATTATTGAACATGAATTATAATAAGACTGTATGAAGAATGTTCGGTGTATAATATAGAAAACTAGCTTTTGCCCGCGGCTTCGCCCGCGTGGAATAGTGTTCTTGGAGAAAAAAATACTTCGGCGAATAATTCTCTACCTACTTACAGCAATATACTACTGATACAATATTGAACATGTTTTTAGGTTTGCCCAATGCAAATTGTTAAAAATGGGACCCTATCACCTCGATACGACATGCGCGACCACTTGATAATATACTTACATAATAAGTACTTGAATATAAATTTTACCATAATCTTATAATATCTTAAAGACTATTAAATACATAAAGACTATTATTTTAAAAACTCGCATCAAAATCCGTTGCGTAGTTTTAAAGATTTAAGCATATTATAGAGGACAGACAAAAAAGGGACTTTGTTTTATACTATGTAATATAATGATATTTTATGAAAAATAAATCAATCGTGAATTACTTTATATACTTATTTATTACGAATAATATACAATTAAATTGGCAACAGTTTATTTAATGTTGGAATTTCCTTCCGAACTGTATAGAACTCGTTTACTTTATTCCTAATCAACTATAAATCGAAACTGTCTTATGTTGATTTTCTTTTTTCCTCCTCTCCTCCTTTTACCAGGCATGGAAAACAAACCATCATTCGATGTGCCATCAGCTACGATTCACCTTATAGTAGTACTGGAAACACATTTAAAGAAGTCACAATAATTACCTAAGAAAATATAAAAAAACTAAAAGTATCAAAACAACTCACTCTAACTTACCGGTCAACTCTACCACGAACTTTAAATTATAAGATTGAGTTCGATTTACACCTTCTTCTTTCTGTATTTTACTATAGACATAGAAAACAATATTTCTCGCTTGAGATCGAATTGCCTTTTTGGATATTTTCACAAAAACAACAAATTCCAAGAACATAATCACAAAATTTTAGCAGCGGTTGACAGATCACGTACTTTGATTTGACGGGTCATACTTGACATTGCCATATGAAAATCACATTTTTTATTTTTTTAAAATGCCATCAGATTCTGGTAGAGCTATAATCTTAATTTGGTATCACCATCTATAAATCTCTACCCACTACCCTTAATCGCGGCTTCAAAAGGTTAGCTACTACGGTATAAAAATAGTATTTTTTATTCGTAGGTTATCTACATTTTAGCTACGTTTGACGTTTCATCGCTTGTCACCGCCACCGTCAACGGGACGTCCGCGTCACCGAGAAAGAGAAGTAGCGATACCAAAGACTTCTAAGCGATACGAAAGGGTCATACTGACCATCCAGCCTGCAAGCTCAAGGCCGCGGATTTGTAGACAAAATTTTTAAATAATTGATACTATTGATTAATGTACCGTTGCTGGATTTGCTGGATGCGCCGTGCGTATGGCCCTATACATAAATTTACTATAGCCGTCTGTCTACGCTTTTGAGTATCCAACGATACTCAAAGGTCTACGCATACCCGTCCCGTCCATCTAATCTCGAACAAAAGTAATCTTGTTCTCGATGACATCCCGTTGACTTTGGCGGTGGATAAACAGCCTTAGCCCTCGTACCAATAATTTTTTTGGTGGTCGCGACTCGCGACAGAAAACTGTACTGTAAATAGAACTGCGTTAATACATAATGAAGCTGAAAATTTAAGTGTCAAGTGTCAGATTTGACAGCTGTAGACGATTTTTAGCTCTATTGTAGTAGCGCACAGTTAAAGTGCATTTTTTTTCTCACGCGACCACAAAAAAAAAACACTCGTGGGAACGAAGCCCTAAGGACGAATTGATTATTGAACTTGGATTATAAGAGTTTGCAGTCAATTAGTCGTGTTTGGGCTCTATCAACTCTTTCGCAATGTTGGTTCCTGCTAGGTACCACCACAGGGCGTAGCGACCGTCGCGTTGGATGTCGTTGTATAATTGTTTGCTATTTTATCAACCTCACTATTATTAGACTACTCCACGCAAAATGCTAAGTCAACATCTTTCTGGTATCCAAAGGGAAAAATGGTACCCTATTACTAACTGTACTGTCCGTCTGTCCGTCAGGATGTATGTCATGAACGGTAATATCTAGGCAGTTGAAATTTTCACAGATGATGTTTTATATGCCCTCGTTGGTCGAGTCGTAACTCGTGAATAGAGATGGCCAAAGTGTTTATGGCGGGTGCTGGGCTAGCAAATAAGGAAAATCTCGGCATTTTGGGCGTAGCTAGGTATAAGGTACATATTTTATATCCAAATAAATTCCCAATCACAGGGTATAAATAAATAGTTTCATATGTGTTCATTATGATCCTAGACATCGATACAAATTCATAATTTTACAACAAAACTTAAAAGAACAAGGCATTTTTGTATGGATCCCGTCCCCCACAGTAACAGTTGTTGTTAAATGAAATGGTTAGGTTAAGCCAATAGTTTATCATTCAAAATAAAAAGTCAATAATAGTTTAGGTCAATTTTGGAAATAAAATAATGAATATCAAATCAGTAAGTTTACATTCCAACAAAACATTTATGCCCAGATAAATGCTCGAAATGGTTGGAATTTATCTGCCCAATTTGCCCAAAACGGGTGGTTACTGGTTACATATAATTAAAATCTAGTGACTCGTGATACAAAACAACGTACCTTTTGGACTTGATATTGCAGTCTTATGAGGAAAAGTCCTGCCATAAATGAATTTAGCACAACATCAACATACGAAGATTATAGTGCTGTTTATTATAATTTTATTGCATTATTAAATACAATTCGCACAAAAAATAATGTACAGTATGACGTATATGTATTTAACTCAAAATAACATAATTAAATACGAAAACGTGATGGGGATTAAAAATCTAATAAACTAGCTAATAATTAATTATATGCACGTTCCTAAATACTAAAATTTATTTATAAGGAAAGAAAATTATTAATTTGGTCGCGAAGATAAAAACTTACGGCCGAGTGCTGAAAAGCTACTTAAAATTAGGGCCTTCCTAATTCACATGACATACTTGGCGGATTGACAAAAAAATGTAACCTTCGATCAGCATAATATGACTTAAATAATTAATTATATGCACGTTCCTAATTACTAAAATTTATTTATAAGGAAAGAAAATTATTAATTTGGTCGCGAAGATAAAAACTTACGGCCGAGTGCTGAAAAGCTACTTAAAATTAGGGCCTTCCTAATTCACAGGATATACTTGGCGGATTGACAAAAAACATTTAACTTTCGATCAGCATGTGTCTCAACTTTTAAATGCCACTTAATTAAGGGATCGAGCGATTCAGAATTCGGCAATTGGAGTGTGAGAGACTCCAATTAGCTTACGAGTGATACGTAGGTACCTAACTTAAAGTAACTATTAAGTAATGTCAATGTTGTAAGAAATGTAAGATTAGAGTCATCATAGGCCGAAACGCGGAACAACTGTAGGTCTTTTTTTTTAAACTGTAGGCTTTAGATAGCGAATTAGCGATTAAAACTTTAATCACAAAGTCATAATAATAATAATAATAATAAGCCATTTATTCGATCACATAAGACAAAAATAGGACATTACATTACAAACAATATGGATTCCCGCTACAAAAACACAATAACATAATATTTGATTTACATAAAACATGAAAACAAAACAAAAAAATATAAAAAAAAAAAAAAAAAAACAAACCAAGATACAATTGACAAAATATTAACAATTATACAAAATATAACGTGTATGTGGATAGTCGATAGGAAGGTAGGTAGTGTAATGTCCCAGTCCTAGTGCCGAAAAGGAGACCACTCAGGCATATCACTGCGGCGTAAACACCACAGTGCCTGGTATTATGTGGCTCCGTTGTCTTTGTCATTTGAGGTACAGATTTACACTTAGCAACAGCATTAAAAAAGTTAAATAAATATAATATAAATAAGATAAAGATAATACATAATGGGATACTATAATATAATTAATAGTGTGACATACTATGAACAATGCAGCGATTTCGCTACCCGCGCCCTCCGCACGCCCCGCATGCACTTCCCATAGTGACTATAGTAATCACTAATTAGGTTGCAACTTGCGAGGGACAAACGCGGACGCGCTCGTGGCTAGCCAGTTATCACCATAGACCTATCCATAGCAGCTAACTCGAGATAAATTATAGATAACAAAATATAATTATATACATATTTACTAGATATCAGTTACCAGCGCAGTACAAGGATAGAAAGGTAAGTTTATGAATTTAACATTGATCTTATATTATATTTTTAAACATAGGTGCATACATTAATATAATTACATAATGAATATACTTATAATATTAATAGATATTTATATTTTCAGGTATGTGCTACAAAATAATAGCACCCCAGACTGTAATAATATAATATTGATATTTTATTTATGAGATGTGGGCAGTACAGCTGTTAGCTGCATAATTCTAATTTGTACTGAAGAATACCTGACCTTGAAGGCGACTACGGACCACCTATGAACCGCCATGAGTCAGCTTACAATCCGAACGGTAAATAGTTAGTTTATCTGATGTCATAATTAGCATAATAATTAGTAAAATCAGTTCATAATTAAATAATAATACATTTAAAAAATAGAAATTCATAGAATAGAATTCTATCAATTTATAATAAGTATATAAAAATTAATAAATGTTATAAGTAGAATAATAATAATAATATTATATTAAGTATGTCATTGAATCATTTAAATAAAAAATATATAATATTATTATTATAATATTGCAAGTTGTTCTTGCAGGAGCAGAGATTTTTATTTCATTTTAAAACTATTTATTGTTTTTAGAGCTCGAAGTTGCGGCGGCAGAAGGTTGTTCCAGACTTTGCTTGCTAGGTATCTGAAGCTACCTCGGAACATAGAAGTGCGGTGTAACGGAGTAATTATTAGATAGTCCGATCCCCTGGTGGCCATCGTCAGTTGTTTATCGCACGCCCACTGTAACTTATCATAAAGGTAGGCCGGGGTTTGGAATTTTACTACTCCAAATAAAAGAGTGGCAAAATGTAGTTGTCTGCGACCATCCATTTTGAGCCACCGTAAGTTGTTTATATAAGGTGTCACGTGAGCACGCGGAGGGATGTCACAGCAGTACCTACTGCATGCATTCTGTACCTTTTGGATAAGCCTCTTAGACCGTTCGAGTAGGCAGGGACCTATCACCACGTCTGCATAATTTAAGTTTGATAGCACTAGCGACTCGCAAAGGGTTCGACGCAATGTTTCCGATATGAGATTTCTTATCTTATATAGTACTTTCAACCTGTAGAAGCAACGACTGACTGTTCTAACGACATTTTTCTCAAATTTCAGCCCTTCGTCCATTATAACTCCTAAGTTGCGCGCTTCAGTAACCCTTACAATATTATCATCACGAACACGTATTAGCGGTTGTGCGAGGACAGTTTTTTGTATCTGATGTTTCGTACCTAGTATCATGTACTGAGTTTTGCTAGGATTAAGTACTAAAGCGTTCGCATCAGACCACTCAGAAATACGTGCTAGATCTTCGTTTAGCTTTTTTACTGCCTTATTGACATCACATGACTTAAACGATATGTATATCTGGATGTCGTCACAATAAATGTGATATTTACAGTGTTTGATGTGATGAATGATATCTGCACAGTAGAGCGAGAAGAGGCGAGGGCCGACTACCGATCCCTGAGGTACCCCCCTATCGACTCCTGATGGATCAGAGCGTGTTGACGTGCCGTTATCATTTCTTAGTTCGACTACTTGAAGGCGGTTGTTTAGATAGTCTGAGTACCAGGCGATAGCGTCGTCATCAAATCCGTAAAATTTTAATTTGGCTAACAGCAAGGGGATACTGATAGTGTCGAACGCGCGCGAGAAATCCAGCAACACCAAAATGGTCGCTTCGCCTGCGTCTTGAGCTGAAACAATATTGTCCACGACATCAATTAGCGCAGTAGTCGTGCTATGTCGACTGCGAAAACCAGACTGTACTGGAGGTAATATATCGTTCTCATCTAAAAATCTACTCATTTGGTCATTTACCACCTTCTCTAAAATTTTGGACATACACGGCAATAAGCTGATCGGTCTAAGGTCCTTTAATTGACTTACACTATCCTTTTTAGGCAACGGCTTAACAATTGCTAGGTGCCACGACTCTGGAAAAGTAGAAGTTTTAAGAGAAGTGTTAATTATTTTAGTAATGACACTTAGACATCTGGGGAAACGACTAACGATGGATAACATGTCTAAGGAGATGCCGTCAGCGCCCGCCGCGTTAGACTTACAACTTCTGATATATTTGAGGACTTCGCTGTCGTTTACCATAGAAAAGCTAAACTTACACGAACCAAACATGTGACGATTAAAATAGTCAAGCGTTGACCGAGGCACAGCACCAGTGCCGGGAATGTCCAAAAAAAAGTTATTGATCAGGTTGGTGTCAGAGAGATGACAAGGTAGTAATAAATCAGACTTAGGCTTATGTGCATCTATTCTTTTCTTTAAATGCTTCCACATAACTTGTGGAAACTTAATATTGGCATTGATGTATGTATTAAAATATGCTACTTTTTCCCTGATAAGCGCACTAGATACTTCCCGCTTAAGATTTTTATAAGTCACTATCAGTGGCGAAGGCTGCTTCTCCTTCCTAGGGAAGCCGGAGCCTGTATCTGGATTTCTATGAAGGTTTGCAAAAGGTGTGACAAGAGAGCCGATAGGAATGGAGCTATAACTTATAGGAACCCTCCGCCACTGGTCACTACTCAAGAAGGTACACCTTTCATTTCAAAAGCGTTGCCGTGCTACGCAGCTCGGTGCAACTCGTAAGGCGAACTTTTGCAAACGTTTAGATTATGTCGTAGGATAAGAAGAAAATTAGGATCTCTGCTGTGGGAATATAGTGGCAAGTCCCAAAGGGAGATCTCCGACCGAGCGAGGTGCTATGCCCGGTCAGGCCGAAGCCCACTGTAGTGGCTTTCAGATGTTCTATATATATCGCCGATCTTAGAAAACTTCGATAGCGCGATTCAGGACTGTGCGCTGATTGGTCCGCCACACTGCGTATAATCCTATGATCCTGATATTGATCCTATGATGATAATCCATTGCAAAAAGCCTGATTACTTGATTCTGAGATAAAATTTCGCCATCTTCCTAACATTTTTTAGGGTCTTAGCAAAAACCCGGCTATATTTGCTATACTAGGATAATAGCGAAAAATCTCTGACGCTTTCTATATTGGGCACGCTAATTGGCTAATATGAGTAGGGAATAAAAGTTTAATGAATCGCTATATTAAAAATTAGTCTTGGTGTGAACGGAGTGCTGACGCTACAATAGGCAATCGGCCAATTTTTTTTTATTGCATAAATGAATAGTACTCTTAAATATGAGTAACTTCTCAGAAGAAACCGTATATCAAAAGTCAATATTTTCAAAGGTACAGCGATTTGTATAAAAAATTTCGCGAGCCTCCTAAAAACGCTCCATACTAAAGTCGACCTACAAATGACGTCACTTGTAGGTTATAGTATATGAAGTATATGGCCGCAGGAATATATTTGTAAATATCTCCGATATTTGTGCGTTTAAATTCATACTTACCAAAATGAATGTTTTTGTATATGATGTGAGTAAACTAATGATGTAGGTTTTGTTTACCAATTTCGCAAAAAAAAATATTTTTTTTTGGTATAAAGACTCGCGAAATTTTGTATACAAATCGCTGTACCTTTGAAAATATTGACTTTTGATATACGGTTTCTTCTGAGAAGTTACTCATATTTAAAAGTACTATTCATTTATGCAATAAAAAAAAATCAGTCCGCTTGCCTATTTGCAATATCAGAGAATATGCAAATCTTGCTGCTCTGCTATTCCGATTGTGTCCGTTATTTCTGTTATATATACTATTTTGTGAAGTTGGCTGTTACAATTAAGTACAAAGTGAGTTGCTCATTATAGATTTGCTGACGCTTGTTTGGAGGTACGCACATATATCACAGAATAAACATAATCTGTGCAAACCTTATGCAGGGTGTATTGTTGTCCCATAGTGACCCATAGACATGTTTTACTAGGATCGTTCTTGAAGAATCTCTAATAAGTAAACACTCCTAATTCCGATACTTATAGTAATAAGGGTATTATAAAAATTTCGCACAAACGTCGTTACTCATTACTCATAAATCCTTACAACATTTTGTAACTCGTCGTTATCCAAGAATATCATTGACATTCTTGATTGAGATTGGAGTACGCCGTTCATAAATAACCAATTGCTATTTAGCAATATCTAGCTATCACAAATTTTAATAATATTATGTAGATCAGATTAGTTACGTACGTAAAAGGATTTTTCCCCTTTAGACATGCCTAATGCCTACGGGCTACGTCCTAAAGAGCACGGCCATCCCGCAGTGATCTTCCTGTGTGGTGGACCGTGGACGACAACCTAATCCTTCCCACGACCGTAATAGTGGAAACTATACACATTAGCTTTATGGCATCTACAGACACACGAATTTGGTACGGAGCATACAGCGGACCATATCCGCGGACCGAATCCGGTGTCGTTACACACGCACGGATTTGATACGGTGCAGTGGACCGTAAAGCTCGACACTCGTGTGTTCGATTTTATGCTCTATTGCATTAACACAGAGTTCTATTTACAGTGCTGTTTTTCAACGACGACGATGATTCCCGCAATTCATTTTAACGGGCTGTGATACCAACTCTCAAAAATATTTCTCCCCAAATTTTACCCCTGATTACTTATACCATTGACAGGTCTAAGAGATAATAAGCTAGAAAGAAAGGTTATGTGTTTAACATAAAGACGTACGCGTGAATAACATAAAACTAACTTGTCTTAATCTGATTTCACTCCCAATACAATTTCATATTAAATAATAATTTTTATTATTACATACAAATTGATTCATAAGCAGTAAACTCTAAACATCCTGTCCCCTAGTAAACCCCCGTAGATATTTTACCTAATTTTGGGGGGTAAATCCCTAAGTTGGCAACACTGATACCGTTGTACGGCCTAACCGCCGGACTGCTCTATACACGCACGGATTTGGTACGGAGCGGACCAAATCCGATGCGGACAGCGGCGAACTCTTCGCCTTCTTCTTATGTTCGCCGGACTGCCCTACACACGCTCGGATTTGGTACGGAGCGTACCAGATCCGCTGTACGCTCCGTACCAAATTCGTGTGTCCGTAGACCCCATTAATTTTGACAATTTGCATTTGATATGCAAATGGTCAAAATTAATACAAATCGTAAAAAAGCTAATTAATGATTTATTTACATTACATATTACAATAAAAAGCTGGTTTGCGACCGACGCGACGCGAGTCGCGAAGCCATAATCATATTTGTCATTAACTTCTTAATTCCAAGCTTTTCGCTTGCTCAAGACGGCCTTAACACTCTTAAGCCTTATCGGATAGAGGCAAAACGAGGATCCCTGAACAGTGTACAGGTGCGATTTTTTTATACGTCTATGGCTGATCAATACAATTCACGGCTCAAACAATAAATAAACTTGGATTTAGGTTTCAAGTGGTTAGGTCGAGGTTAACCTAACCTAATCATGGGATATATCATAATATACGGATATAATATGTCTAACCTAAGTTAGTATAAAGTACAACTAATTTAACAGTCAGACCTTCCCACTTGCAAGATAGGATGGACTCCTGTATAAAACAGTCGCTCATATACGTTATTTGGTAACAGCTTACAACAGTCGTGTTGCAGGTATTCAAGGGACCATTACCATAAAATAACCTAACCAAGAGCATGCAGGACATGTCTAAGGAGGGTTCCGTACGCACAATATGTTTTCTTTATTCTTTTTCTATTCAGCATGGAAACTTACAACTTTCAATCTCTCATATTTTAGAAATGCCATTGGGGGGCGACCGACTAAATTGATTTCACTTTGGAGATTGATTACTCTAAAATTGTTAAAAAATTGAAATGATTTTTTTTCTTTAGGTGTAGAAAGAAAAAAAAATTCATCGCCACTTCACATAATGGAGCTCTTCTTCTTTAGCCTCGCCTTTTCCTGCTACACGGGGTCGGCTTTCCCAATCATGCGACGCCACGTGATACGTCGCTGTGCGTCCTCTTCCCTCAGACCCAATTTCTTCATGTCCCTCTGGACATTCGTCATCCAAGTCTGAGGTCTTCCTCTTCCCTTCTTTATAGTAGCCATAGAAAGGCACTTCCTCACGACATGATCCTCGGTTCTACGCATTACGTGACCGTACCATCTCTGCCTGGACTCGCTAAGTTTATCAGTTATCTTTGCAACTTTAAAGCTCCCCCTGATGTACTTATTGCGAAATTTGTCTTTGAGTGTGACTTCACATAATGGAGCCAACTCTAAAATAAAATATTTTTATTTTATGATGCCAACGATAGACAGAGCGAAACGGTTACTTGTGTATTACGGAACCTTAAAAATGATCCCTTTAGATTCCATTCTTCGCGAAATCGTCAGACAGTCTTAAAGAATTCGTTTCGCTGCTCAGTGAATCTCTCATTTCGCACGCCAAGGCTCGTTTACGCAATACGCACGCTATGCACAAGTGCCGCACAATTCGCTCATGCGGCATGCCGCATACCGCATTCGACCGGACCTTTATACCCAAGAAATGATACCCGAGAGGTCTTTTAGCCGTGTTCCAATAGATAAGTTGACCAAATTCAAATTACCTCCATATTTCTTTTCGTTATTAGGAAATGCGTTGCGAAACTCCACAACTTTACGAAGACGCTAGAGCGTATTGTTGAAATTGGAGTGTTTTGGAGGTTAATGAGTTTGGGGGACAGTTAATAGAGTGAATGGAGCCAGCGGGCAGCAAGGCCGGCGTTCATATTGATCTTGATTCTTTTGCAACTGACGTCTAACACCCGACGAGGCCATCTCGATTAACAAAATAATATAGTTCGACGATGAGTTCCTTTCGCAACACCTAAACATCATTCAACGTAATACTGGGAACACACCACAGATGATGGGCAATCACGTCACTGTGGCTACTGTATAACGCATATACTCCGTTTAGATAAAATTACATCTTAATGTAAACAAAGAAACAATAGCGCGCTTTAATGCTAACAATTTAAATGACACATAATTACCATGCAATTAAAAAAATGAATAACAAATTACTTTGGTCGAATTTCCTTTTTTTTGGTTTATGTTTAGTTTAAATTAGGTCTGATCCTGCTTGCTGCATTTAACTGATTATCAACACACCTGTTTACCGGATTGATACCCCACAACAATAAACATTGGAACCCTTAAAAAAACTTAGGCCTTTGCATCCATTATTGGATGATTTATACAGCATTCTCCGAGCAAAGTAAACCACTCTTGAAATACTGTAGTCCCTGGGACAGTCGGTCAATTTAACTAATGTACAAAATTACATAGGAGTATTATGGACTGAGATTCCAGCCCTGTCAGACTTTCCTTATATTCTTACTGATAAAATGTAGTATTAGTTGTGTACATTAATAAACATTTGTATACCTGTCAGATTGTACGGTGGAGTGGGCCAAGAACAGAACCTCAAAGGTACAAAAAATTGCACATAAAATTATCTTAAGAGCAAATATTGCTTACTATGCAGTTTGAATGAACTACCACGGACGGCTAAGATACTATAATGTTTGGTAAAATCAATTACGGATGCTTTGGTCATTTGATGTGCTGCTTGTGTAAAGACATTTAAGAAGAAAAATATATATATTTTCATATTATTAAGTACTGCTATATGACATACATATATCCAGGCATCTTCAGTCTTATTAATAAAAATTGCTTATTCTTCTCTTATTCCAAAGTTACACTGGGAGTAGTTAATTCTAGATTAGTCACAGAATAGCTACGTGTTAATAACGGTATTAATAAATACGAAGTAGGTTCGGAGTAACAATACAATTCTTACACTGAGATTAAGGTGTATGTTATGGCAACACACATGAAAAGAATGAACAAAATGAACTAAAATGAATGAAATGTCGATTATAAAGACACTGACAGTTAGCTAAATTTTGAAATTTGACACTTTTATTTGACAATCATATCTATCACAAGCGAACATAATATGTAAATTGAAAATTCTGTATTTCTCTTGTTGAAATCAAAATAGTGGTTTTAGAATTTGTGCTATTTTATATAAAATGTTATATTTATATAAAAAGGGTTATTGCGAGGTTTACACAATTTCACATGCCTTATTAATGGTAATATTTCTTCAATTCCTTCTATCATACTCAAATCGTCAATGAAATAATCTTTATTCATTTTAATCCATAATAATTACAAAATCAGACACTAGTAAGTACTTGAACGAACACCAAATATATATGAAAATATATTTAGATTATGTTTAGTATATATTATATCTTAATAGAAGTTGGAAATACAATACAAATCTATGCTTACTCAAGCGTTAAACCATGTGGCTCCGCGGAGTAACTTTTACTCCGGGAGTAAATTTTGATTAGTTAACTCCGTCCTTACTCCTAGTTTATTAATACCATAATTGCTTAATCTTTGCGTAAGTCTTGGAGTAAAGTTGTTCTGTCGCTAATCATAGTTTATTAATAAGGGGGCTAAAGTTTAAATATTATACTATCTTCACCATCTGTGAAAGCCTTTAGTCTAAGGTAAATTTTGACAATAACATGACAACATTAAGGGACTAACTTTTACTTTAGCTCATAATATTAATTCCTAGGCAAGATATAAAAGTTTAAATTTAGAGCAGATTTATAATTAGTTAATGAAGTTTAAAACTTCAAATTCATAACATATTTTCTTGTTCTACTGTCTAGATTTTTCAAATCCCATGCAAAACATTTACAAACTTATTAATTCTGCAAATGACAATATGTTACAAAACAATGAAAAGGTTGTTGATATAAAAATTAAAATTTGGCAGTTTGTTAATTTTGTAAAGCTTGAAATAAATTGCAAAATATTAAGTCATTTTATAAATTAGTAAATGTATAAAGATTACTGTATGTGTTTTTGAATAAAAGCAATTAGAACACAAAAAGTCAGTTGTGTTCTAATTTATAAAATATACTGATGTATGGAACCTCAATAGGTAAAGAAAATGCTGTGTGTTATCCAATGATAACTGTCAATTTCTATTACATGTTTCAATAACACCATAAGCTAAAGTAACTAATTAATCTGAATAGTGCATACATATTACGAGAGATAATGATTTACATTTCATTTGATCACTGAATGCAAGTTAATAATTAAACACATTTTATTCACAATTAAAAAATAGTCATTAAGATATTTGCATACAAATTTAACATAGCTAATCATTCAATTATGTAATTAATTTTTATGTCATAAATTCTGCATCTTAGTTAAAATAATTAATGATAACAGGTCTTGTCTATAGAAGTATAACATCTTCACCTTGTAAATAAATCATAATTATAGTAAACTGTGTAATGAATTACTGTATGGAATATAGAATAATATATATAACTTATACCATTGATAACTTATTCATAACAATAAGTTATCAATGGCAATTGGCATATCAAAGCTTCCTAAAGTGTGTCAAAAAAATCAAGGTCACTATCAAAGAGAGAGTTGAAGAGTTGAACGACACGATTTTATATAAAATTTCACTTTTACTGTCGCACACGAACACAAACAACTATTTTTACTTTTAGTTATAAACGATTATAATATCGACAGAGTGCACAGACACTGATGCAATACTTTCGTACACATTTCCTGAATTATATTCTTTAAAATCTGCAGTAAAACACCCATCGTACGAGTGAAGATGCTCGGTAATTGCCAGGTATAATTTGGCACTTCCGAAATGTTTACGTATTCACGAGAAAACGAGTGGAAAATGATGCACCATGTTACGTGAAATTTTCACTTGTGCGAAAAGAAAATCTTCACTTACCGGAAAGCCGGAATGATCCTCCCTTTGTCAGAATGTGTCTCCGTACTTCGAATACACCTCAATGAGAATTACTTGATCCGATATGCGTGCGTGAACAAAATAATGCCTTTAGAATCGTAAATTGTGTAATTTAAATTACTTTGACACACTTAGCGACATTTCTCAAGGTGTACTAGCGTCCACAGACATAAGAACACTGTATAAACTTTGGTGAAGTGGTAAATCAAAAAATATTTCACCAGTGAAATCGTTTTTGCAGCAATCGTTCGCTAAAGGTAAATGCCATTGTCATAATCACATGTCAAATGTCAGTTGCGTGTTTTTTTTTTTTTTTTTTATTTATGGCGTCGGCTTATCACCATTTGCCAATGTCAAGTATATTATTTTCATCAACGTAGGTACTGTATTTCTAAATCGTCAAGTCCAAAGTCTAGTCAAAGTCCAAATAAATAGTCACGGTAGTCAATCAGTCAAGTCAGTCGATTCAGTAAAGTGGTAGACGCTTTACTGAAACTTCCTAGGGAGTTTTGGCGGGAAACCCAATTTAGCACGCATTTTGTAGAATGTATCACTTTTCCACACTAATGCACCTCAACGAATAATTAATGGTTAATATTCCACCACTATAACACATTAAAAACCGAATTAACACGAATTTAGAAAAATAATACAGAAACACAACATTGCTGATTGACTTTCCCGGCAAAACTCCAGTTGCGTGTTGACAGCATTGACAGCTTTAGGGTTGCCAGAATAATTACTACATAAATCAAAGAAAATGTACGTTATATTTATTTTATATAGGTGTACCACAATCTCATGGCATTAAAAAAAAAATGATTTTCATATGGCAATGTCGAATGTGACGCGTCAAATCAGAGTACGTGATTTGAATAATATACTATATATTTCTATATATCGACGACCTGTGTGGCATAGTCGTTCGGTCGACGCGAAGGTCGCGGGTTCGAATCCCGCCGAAGGAACAAAAAGTTTTTCTGTGTTCCTGGGTCATGGATGTGTATTAAATATGTGTATAATATAATAAAAATCTTAAATATGTGTATAGTATAAAAGTATTAAATATATTTCTGTTGTCTGGTACCTGTAACACAAGTTTTTCGGTACTTAGCACGGGGCCAGATTGACGTGGTGTGAAGCGTCCATAGATATTATTATTATTATATTAAGTGCTGTTGCGCTAGGATTTGTATGTAATTTTTGCTGCAGCGCTGGCTGTGAAACGTCACAGCTCCTACGGCTCCGCCCCTTCTGTGGCGCCGCTGGAGCTACGGCACATGTGTAAAAACAAATTTGTTGTCTGGTCTAGGTCCATACGCCGTATAGAAGAAAAAAAATAGTTTTCTTGTAAAATCCTTTAAAATATCTTGCTTAGGTTAAATATCTAGTATGCATACACCATTCGCCATTGCACTAATCTATTAC
Organism: Glaucopsyche alexis; assembly: GCA_905404095.1. NCBI lineage: Eukaryota > Metazoa > Arthropoda > Insecta > Lepidoptera > Lycaenidae > Glaucopsyche > Glaucopsyche alexis. The sequence continues at coordinate 30,072,531 of FR990047.1, forward strand.
ACCGTTATAATATCTGTATAATATTCTAGTATGTAATTATCGCCATCTATGGGTACTAATCACCAGAGGAGTTAAAAGTGCGTTCCTGATCTTTGGCATACATTTGACAAATAATGTAGGTATAAGAAAAAGTTACGCCGCGCCGTCTTGATTTCAGAAATTTTTTTCAAATAAATGTGGACTGAAAAATCTGCGGAAAGCAAATGTCGAAATGTCAAGATGACCATAATCATAATCATAATCATAATCATAATCTTTATTTGCTAGAATATGGTAACAAAATTGGTCTTAGCTTAATTTAATAACATTTAGAACACATATTCTGCTTAAGGCATGCAAATTTTAGTAGTTTAAGATTTTAATACAATTTTATAATATCAAATTTAGCTCAGGCATACATCACTAGTTACATTAATTATAAATACCTAATAAAATTGTAAGAAATAAATTAACTATGAGGTACAATAAGCATTAATTCTTTAAAGTCCATAAGATTAAATTTTTAAATAGAAACATGTCAAAATATTATAAAATTTAAATCAAGTCAAACTTAATTATATTGTACAAGTATATTAAAATAAAATAGTATATTAGATTGTCAACATTGTAAATCAGTCAAACTAAATTAATAAATTCAAAGTGCATTACAAGTAATAAAAAAAATTAATGGTCATCAGATAAAAAGTCATTTATAGAGTAATAGCATTTCATAAGCAACAATTTTTTAAATTTATTTTTAAAAATATTAATATTGAGGTCTCTAATATGTTTTGGTATTTTGTTATAAATTTTAGGGCCCATACAGAAAATACTCTTTGCCATTAATTCTTTTCTGCAAGTATGTACGCATAGTTTGTCACCATGGCGTCTGTTTCTTATTGCATTATCTGATAATCGTGGATATAGATGAGAATTACTTTTTACAAATAATGCAACCTCAAGTAAATATAGAGAAGGAAGTGTCAGAAGCCGGTATTGTTTAAATATAGGCTGACAACTATCTGTATTTTTAATTTGAAACATGGCTCTAATACAACGTTTTTGCATCTTAAATATAAATTCTTTATCTGTGGCATTTCCCCAAAAAATTATGCCATACCTCAGAACCGATTCAACCAAACTATGATAAGCAGTGATGACTGTGTTAATGTTGACCGATAAAGAAAGTTTACCTAGAGCATAAGCTAAGCTGCTTATTTTTTTGGCAAGTTCTTGTATATGCTTCTTCCAGTTTAATTGTTTGTCTATTTCCAGACCTAAAAATCGTGTTGTCTCAACTTCTTCTATTTTATGATTATTAAAGACTAGACTAATATTTGATGAGTTCGGAGATCTTTGACTAAAGTGTATTATTTTTGTCTTATTTAAATTAATGATTAAATTATTATTATCCAACCATTCAATTAAAGATCGTAATGCGTTATTAATGTCATTTTCATACAAAATAATATCTTTACAGTTTACTGTAATTGTGCTATCATCAGCAAATAATGTCGTAGGTTGGCTAACTGAGATTGGCAAGTCATTTATGTATATAATAAATAAAAATGGACCTAATACAGTTCCTTGAGGTACACCAAACTCTATTTTTCTCTGGAAAGATCTGTATTTTACTTCAGTTTTGGTTTTATTATTTATGCGACATATTTCTGTAATTTGAAGTCTGTTATGTAAATAAGAGCGAATTAGTTGTAATACATTGCCCCTTATTCCGTAAGCTTCAAGTTTGTGTATTAAAATATTATGATGTACATAGTCAAATGCTTGTGTCATATCGCAAAATATGGCACAAACAGGATTCCTTCTATCTATTTCATGCATTACATTTTTTAAAAAGTCAAAAATTGCGAGATTAATATTTTTGTTTTTCCGAAACCCTTTCTGCTCGTTGCATAAAATATTCTTTTTTTCTAGAAATGAATAAATTTGACTATAGAAATACTTTTCAAAAATTTTTGAAAACACTGGAACTAGTGCTATTGGTCTATAAAACTCTTTTAATTCACGGTTTTCTTTTTTAAAAAGTGGTTTAACAATCGTTATTTTAAGATCATGCGGGAAAGTTCCTGTCGATATACACAGATTAATTAAGAAACAGATATGAGGACAAATCAATTCGTTTACAGCTTTAATAATTTTTGTAGAAATTCCATCAAATCCAACACTATGTGTATTTTTAAGAGATTTTATAATTTTATATACGTCTTGAGGGATACAGGGAGCTAGAAACATTGAATAATTATTATAAGATGTAATTTTACTATTAGAATTTAACATTTTGTTTGATATTGGTTTTACTTTATCTATAAAATAGTTATTAAATTCATTAGCGATTCTCCGAGGATCAGTTATATATTCATTATTATTATTTTTTATTCTAACAATCGATTCATTTGGTATATTTAAGCGTGTTTTATTAATTAAGTCCCACATTGATTTAGATTTATTATTTGATGTTAAAATTTTATAATTATTTTGTGCCCTTTTTGTTAAAGTAATGATTTTTTTGAATAAGTGACAGTAATTTCTATATTTTAATTTATTTTCAGCGCTAGGTTTGTATCTAAGTTCCCAAAACATTTTCCTTTTTTTTCGACTACAAATTTTTATCTCTCGTGATATCCATCTTGGTTTACGAACCACATTAATAGTAACATACTTTTTTGGAAAACATAGTTCGTAGAATAGTTTAAATTCTTTAATGAAATAATAGTACGCTTTTGAAGGATCTATGCTCTCATACATCTCTGAAAAATGTAGCTCTTTAATACATGCCTTAAATTTTAAAATATTTGCAGTAGAATACTCCCGCACTTCTTTACGCCAACATTTTATTTGGGGAATTTTTTTGACTGGTAGTGTTATAATTTGAGCCGTATGATCTGACAAACCAAATTCTATCACTTCCGATCTACATGAACTTTTAAAATTATGTATAAAATTATCGATACATGTTTTACTTGCTAGTCTTGTTGGTTGTTTTATTGCAAATTTTAAATTATAATTCAACAGTATACATTCAAAATTTAACGTTGTATTATTTGGTTTTAAAATATCTATATTAAAGTCACCAGCAATAATAACATTTTTAAATTTAGATTGAAAATAAAAGTTTAAAATCAGGTCTAATTTATAAAAGAATGTATGTAAATTATTATAATTAGGTATTCTATAAATACAAATGATTAAAACTTTGTAGTGAATTAGCTCAACAGCACAGCACTCTATTACATTTGGTACAGATAGTTTGTGAATTTCTTTAACTTCAATACATGCTAAATTATTTTTAATAAGGATGCAAGCTCCACCTCTTTTGCTAGCTCTACAATAAGAAGCAGCTAGAAAGAAATTTTGTAAGTATAAGTATCGTTCTTGACCCTTTTCTATAAAATGTTCAGTAATACATAGCACGTCAATATCAGTTTTCTTTTCTAATAATTCTTGAAGGTTTACAGAGAGATCGTCAACTTTATTCAGTAGTCCCGCAATGTTCTGATGAAGAATAGATATACATTTATTGACGAAAGAACAATGAGTCTGATTCTTTTTCTTCTAATATTATTTCTGATTCCAATGCCTCAGATTCATGTATTTGACGCTGATACATAGATTTTTTATAGTTGTGTATGTCATTTATCTGGGCTTGGAGATCATCAAATATTATACGTATGCCATGATTGTTGATCGATCCTGATCGCCGGTGAAATATTCGATAACTATATTCCAATTTCTTATTTGAGTCTAATATGTATGCATGTTCGTGTGTTGTGATATCTAAGTATAAAAGATTATTAAACGTTTCCACTCTCCAGTTGAACATGTCATTATAATAACCATATTTATAAGTTGGCAAGCAAATAATTATGTTTGTATGTTGAATTCTATTCAACGTTTCTCTAATGAACGTTATAAGTCTGAAGTAATCGTTTGTCGCTTTAAAATCTTCGTCACCAATTAAGATCACACAAAAGTCATTAGATGTAAAGTCAGTTAATTTGTTTTCAATACCCATTAATAATTCATTTAGTTTAGTATTTGGTTTGATGTAATGACATATATTAGAATAATTTTTTAAAGACTTCTGTGCAATAGGTAAAATATTATTATGTTTGTTTGTGCTGAGAATGCATATTTTTTTCTGTATCTTCAGATTAATGTTGTCATTGGAAGTTTTGTTGAAATTATTCTCAGTCTGATCTTGTTCATTAATATAGCTGTCGTTAATGTGCTTTGGTGGCGAACATTTCTTTTCGTAGTTTTTAGTCGTAGTAGTTTTATTTGTAATGGTTTCATTCTTACGTTTAAGATTAATGTTTTGTTCTGATAATGTCTCAATTTGCTGTAGGGCATTTTTTAATTCCGTCTCAAGCTCTCGTACGCGATTTCTTAATTTGAGTATTTCAGTTGATTCTGCATCTGATCCAACGTGCAGACTGTTAGGGCTGTTATTTAAGGAGCGGATATTTTCGCACTCGTCTTCACTAGTATTTAATGTGTCTGATTTTGTTTGGTGTCTTCTAAATGTTATATTATCTAGGAAATTCATTTTACAAGTGGCGCCCTCTATGCTGGTTAAGTTTGAAATTAATTCTGAGTTTTGAAGAAGCCTTGTTAAAATGTTTTGTTATATTTCTCTTCTAAACTGGTAAATATTTTTCTCATACAAAAAGCGAACTTCGCTGAGTCTCGAACCTGGGACTTGCATGGAGTAGTCGGGTGACTAAACCTCTACGCTGCTTTTCGTGTTACGTATACGACTAATTTATCTATCAATTTTAACTTGGTTTCGTTACGTGATGTTATAAATGTCGTTGTAGAATATTAAATAGATCTGGGGGTACTTGGTGCACTGAACAAGAAATACTTTGTTTTGTCCACAAAATTGAAATATTTCACTTTGTATTTATTAGATTATTGGTACTTGATATTTGACGAACTTTTTCAATGAATTAGTTGATAAATTTCACTGTATTATAATAAAATTTTGAAATTTTTTGTAGTCGTTATGGTAAATTTTTCACTTTTAGTTTATATTGTTTTTCACTCATGGAATGTTTCACAAACAATTGTACATAATTATCACTTCACTATATACATAATTTTTTACTTTTCATTTGTTTATTTATCATTTTAATATTTTTAATTATCAAATAACTGCGGAGCCAATGTTGACACTTAGTTTGACAAAATATGAAACCTCGACTGCCCCAAAAAACCCCAAAAGTGGGGCAGTTTAAGTGTGGACACTTTTTTCCTCAACACGCCTCGTCTATGCTTTATGATAATGAGAGTAATGTAATAAGAAATATGAAATATTTAAATTACATTACTTACATACCTGTAAAATTTATATTTGTTTGTAAGCCTTATTGATTTATTGTTGCTAATATTTTAGTAATTCCAGTATTAATGCGAGCTAAACTTATATTACGCCGGACAATTTTATTAACATTTCTTTAGTCAAGATATGTATTAAAAAAATGTATGCGTTGTACGCCCTTACAAAGTTATATCATACGACTAGCGACTGTTCCATCGAAATGGTAAAATCGTAAAATCAAAGGAACATCGAAGTTCCGTTGATTTTACATAGATGGCGTAATTTTTTCTTGAATGAAAATTTTTTCGGCTAAATGTACGTGATAGCCTATCTTGAGTTGAAATCTTTGCCCCCGACACAAAAAATAAACTCTAAAAAATAATAAATAATATTTTAAACCTATTATAATTATATTATCACATATAATATTAAGTAAGTTGAAATAATTTTATTTTCCAATCGTCGCCTCGTCGGGGGACCGCTAAAGTTTATAAAGTATTTTTACAACAACAGCTAATTAATTATTACGAATTACATTTAAGTAGGTATACGCAAATTTTTTTCGGAGTAAATTCTTTTGTTCATTCTGCGACTACACGTGTTTTTTTTACATAGCGGTCCCCCGACGAGACGACGATTGGAAAATAAAATTATTTCAACTTACTTAATATTATATGTGATAATATAATTATAATAGGTTTAAAATATTATTTATTATTTTTTAGAGTTTATTTTTTGTGTCGGGGGGTTTTTAAAATTTTTAATTTTACTTTTATTTTATCCTTTTTAAAGTATTTTTTTTTCATTATTATTTTTTACTTTCAACGTCATTGAAGTAACATGGTACCAAATTTCGAATCGATAGGACATGTGGACGATCCCTCATCAACTAATAAAGAAAAGATGATCTTCAAACGGCTAATCAGGTCATGGTTACCTTACCATGTTTTTTAAATATCGTTGAAACAACACGGTACCAAATTTCGAATCGATCGGACATAAGAAAGTTAGTCAGATCCCCTCATCAACTAGAAAAGAGCTGATCATCTTCAAACGGCTGATCTTCCCACCACCAATTTTCTCATCAAATGAAGCTACGAACACTGTCGATAGTCATCAATATTATCTTTCAGTGCGCTTTCATTTGAGACCTTACTCGAGTATATTTGCACATTCGGATTTTCTTCCCCGCTTTCACCCCCCACAACTTTTAAACGGCTCAACCGATTTTCATCAAACATGTCTAAGAACACTCGCATGTAAGTCACCTTTAATATAAAAGAAACTAAATTGAAATCGCTTCATCCGTTCGGGAGCTATGATGCCACAGACAGACAGACAGACAGACAGACCCAATCCCCTACCCTATTCCCTTCCCTACCCTCCCCTATTACCCTATTCCCTCTTAAAAGGCCGGCAACGCACTTGCAGCTCTTCTGATGCTGCGAGTGTCCATGGGCGACGGAAGTTGCTTTCCATCAGGTGACCCGTTTGCTCGTTTGCCCCATATTTCATAAAAAAAAAAAAAAAAAGACACACCCACAGACAGACAGACCCCTCTTTTTGCGTCGGGGGTTAAAAAGTAGTTATCACTGCTTCATGCTGTGTAGGTCATAATTGCACATTCATAAGTCGTAACTTATGTCTTAAAAATATTAATATAGTGTATCATTAAAACTTGAAAATGGCTGGACTGATTTAGTGAAATTAGTTTATTTTGATCTTAAAATAATTGTAAATATTCAGGGGAGGTTTTAACCTCTAAAACTTGCAACGAAAATAATAGGGTATTATCCTATGATGAAAATAATACATCAGATTGTTGATATTTTATCGCTAAACATTAATTTAAACCAATTTAACCAACTTTTCACACAAAAATATGTATGATTTTTATGAAATATCAAAAATATAATTATGAATTTTTCACGTTTGACCACGTGACTAAAAACGCACGAGATTGGAATGTGACGTCATATTCTTGTACTTCTTCTTTTTTTATTAATGGCCTCCCGATTTCCCGATTAAAGAATAGCCAGCATCAGAATCATTAACGTCATGCGTCAACGAGTAATAGCCACTTTTTCTGCATTTCAGTGTTCTTTGGTATGGTCACAAAGATTTTCCCCGGTGTTTTAATAGACGTATTAGTGCATTTTGGCACTACGCACCATTTATAAGGCATTTTTAATAGGCTTAAAACATTTATTTAAAAACGTAAATAGTAGGTATTCTGGGCTGGGCATTTATATTTGGCATTTTCAGTGTAATTTGACACTTGACACTTACAATGTTACAAGAATGTGACGTCATGACAATACATTATAGCGTTTTCGCGCCTATAATATTATTTCAAACTTTTAGGCTAATTTGCAAGGAAAAGAAAGAAATTCACAAAGAATGGTTCAAACTGCTAATGTATTTTGGTATTAGGAACAATTTGACATACTTTTCAAAAACTTGGAAAATACCCTATTAAAACGCATAGATATAGTTATATAATATATAAAAAAAAACGACCATTGAATTATTCTGTATAAATCTACACTAATATTATAAAGAGGAAAACTTTGTTTGTATGTTTGTTTGTTTGTTTGTTTGTTTGTTTGTAATGAATAGGCTCAAAAAGTACTGGACCGAACTCAAAAATTCTTTCACCATTCGAAAGCTACATTATTCACGAGTAACATAGGCTAAATTTTATTTTGGAAAAAAATAGGGTTCCGTAAGATATTTGGGTTTTTCGGACACAAGGTGTAAAAAATCAACCAGAAAAGTTACTTATTTTGCGTACGCTGCCTAAACTATAAAAGATAGAACCATATGATGTTCTAATTAATTGTAGATCTTATAAATATCTACAAAAAAGTCCGCGACATACTATACCTATCTATGTCGAGTGAGGCACAAAAACCATATTTTATTTAGAAATCTTGAATTTTTTTTGGACTACATTTAAATGCGTTTATTTTACTCATGCTATTAATCCTTATCAAAATAAATTATTTCATCACTAAGTACAGTTTATGTAGATAATATTAATTGGTCTTTGAATGATTAAAATTTGACGTTTGGTTTTGAAGTTATTGCGAAATTAAAATATTACGATTTCTGCTATACGGCCCGTTGCGAAGTGGGTGACATTCTGTAGTATTAGTATCAGTATTGTACCCGTGCGAAGCCGGGGCGGGTCGCTATCATAGTATAAATACCTACCTACCTTTGATTAATCATATCAGACAGGGGGCCAGCCAGTCGTCTTTTTCAAATTGTTATATGATTTCCGATATTATGAGCATTGAAAGTGAGCCCGCTGTCGATTGTGAGGCCTAGAATTTTGACTTAGTTACTGTAATTTATGTCCACTCCTCTCATTTCAAGTCGGGGTTTATCGAATTTTAACTTTCTAGTTGAGACCATAGCGGAGGTTTTGTGTGGCGCGAATTTTAATTTATTAGCTTTTCACTATATTTTGTAGAGTTTATTAAAGCACCTTGTTTGCATTTGTTATTATTTCTAGGGCTGTTTTACCCTCGAAAACTAGGACCATGTCTTCGGAAAAAACATTCATCTCCTCTAGCATCCATTACAGGGGTCCAACACAAGGTCCCACAGGATTGGTCCACTAATAGACCCCTGCACGCATCCCTTGTTGGTTTCCCTTCCACTTCCACACCGGCATACCCCACACTCACTCGTCTTTCACTCAGGTAGTTGCCGATCACTCGCCTCAGGCGTTACGTTAGTAATATATATTCTTTGCCTCAGGTTCGCCGGGCACCCAACGTCTGCCAATCGAACCTTTATAGCTGGCCACCAAGCATTGTCGAAGGCTCCCTCTATGTCTAGCGACACCACAACAGAAATCTTTTTCTCTTCCCTCTTCTTTCTGATGTGGTTCACCAACCTATAGAGGGCGTCCTCGGTGCTCCTTTGGGGCATGAAACTATACTATTTGAGGCTTATTTTGGGCAGCAGGTAGAACCTGAGTCGAGCGACCAGCATGTTTTCGAAGATCTTGCCGAGAACAGGCAGGAGGCCGATTATCAACACCTCGACATATCGGCAGTCGATGATAACTCCGAGAACAGCTTAAACACGTGGCTCAAATTCGTAATGATGTCATTCGCCAGAGAACTAAAGTCACCGACGTTGTTCATCAAATTAGCACGCTGAAGTGGAAGTGGGCTGGCCAAGTCTGTAGTAGGACAGACGGTCGATGGAGCAGACAAGTATTATAGTAGAGACCACGCTCAGGAAAATGTAGTGTAGGACGTCCTGCGGCACGATAATAATAATAATATAATAATATCTATGGACGCTTCACACCACGTCAATCTGATCCCGTGGTAAGTTCTCGAAGAACTTGTGTTACGGGTACCAGACAACGGATATATATTTAATACTTTTATACTATACACATATTTAAGATTTTTATTATATTATACACATATTTAATACACGATGGACCGACGATTTGAAGAAAGTGGCTGGCAGTAAATAGATTAGGGCTGCCCAAGATCGTTATGGTTGGCGCTCATTGGGGGAGTCCTACGTTTAGCAGTGGACGGTGATTGATTGATAATGTATGATGTATGTATGTACCAACTGTTACTACCTGTGAAACATTTGAAGTAGGTAACGACGCAGGAATGTAATGTTGCTTACATTTGGTTTGGAGCAGACCAGTATGACAGCACTCATGTGTTTGATTTTCATCTTTATTGTATTATAGCAGATTTCTATGTACAGTAAGTAGGTATGCATTCCGATTTTTTATGCAGTTTCCAACTCTCAAGAATACTTCTTCCCAAACATAAATAAACCGATATAAAGAAATAATAATAAAAAATATTGATCTGTAATATTCTTAGAGCATCCAAATAAAGTAGGGAACAACACCCTATGACAACACCTAAGTTGGCAAGCAAAAACCGTGGTCTGCTCCGGATAGGGTTACCAGATGAAAAAATCAAAAGTCCGGAGAAAAGGCCTGATTTCCTAGAAAAGTCCTGAGATTTTCTACAGCTTGAGAATTTTCTCTCAAAAACGTATTATTATCTTGCGCACGCGTTTAAAGCTGCGCGTCCACTGCATCCGAATCGGAGCGTACGGAGCGTACGGATTTGTTGCTTTGTATGGATTTCTATGGTACTGCGTCCACTGGATCGGCATTTCTGCGCCTGCGACCGGTATTTATGCCGATGACGTCATCGGCATGAATGTACCCAAAAAAATCTATTTTCATCTTCTAATAAATCAGAATATAATGTATGAAATTCTCCAAAAATTAATCTTTTTGAATTTATATTATGATTTATGAACCCATATCTTTCGTTTCCTCTTGTTTCTCTTTTCCTCTTCTGATAAAATACAGCTAATTACAACCTATTCGGTCTGAGATTACAACAATAGGTATATCTCGTCACTATCCTCCATAATGCAAATGCACGTTCAGGCTGACGGACTAAAAATAACTAAATTGCCGATGCTGAATCCGAATGCAGTGGACGCACCCCATCGGCATTTTGTAAATGCCGACGCTCCGTCCGCTCCGTCCGCTCCGATTCCGATGCAGTGGACGCGCAGCTTTACGCGACTTTTTTGATTTTAACTGCAATTGTTACCAAAAGAAGATTATTTTTAGTTTGTTTCACTTTGATAAATAAGTATTGATTTTAACTGCAATTGTTACTAAAAGAAAATTATTTTTAGTAGTTTAATAAGAGAGATCTTTAAAATGTAACCTGTGTTTTATTGAAAATCCTGAGCTATCACTAGATTTGCTAAATCCGGCCGAAATCCTGAGAAGAGTCGAAAAATCCTGAAATCTCAGGACAAATCCTGAGATATGGTAACCCTAGCTCCGGACACGTAGTGATTATATAAGGTTTGGTAAAATCAATTACGAATACTTCGGGCACGTGATCTACTGCTTGTGTAAAGACGTTTAGGCAAAAAAAAATATTTGAAACTCGTGGATTTTTTTTATACTTACAAAATTAAATTATGTTGCAGGAAATTACATCTTATTACATTATATCGACCACGCGCGTACAGCTGTTCAGTACCCCAAGCAGGAATATTTTGCGGTATCGTTACGTGTACGTAAACGTGAAATATGAGAAATTTTATATGAAGATTTTAGTTACTTTTACGTCCGCTAGAGGCGCTTTCATGGTTTTCATACAATATTTCTCGCTTACGTACACGTAACGATACCGCTAAATGTTCCTGCTTGGGGTACTGATAATATGAACTCGAATGACCTTTCCTGGTGTATGATTGCGTATGCGTAGATCACGTGCCCGAAGTATTCGTAATTGATTTTACCAAGCCTTATATTCTCTTTGCTCCGGACCAAATCCATACATGTGTTATTACTTAATACTTATATATTTATTAATACTTATATATTATAATATAGCCTTCGTGGTTTAGAGCTTGGCTCTCTACTCGGAGGTCGTGGGTTCGAATGGTTCGATTCACGCATTAGAACAACAAAAAATGTCGGTTCCAAGTTTGGTTAGGACAATGCAGGCTGATCACCTGATTGTATGACAAGACAGATGATATATGCGTTGGAAGCATAATTAAAAAGTCGGACCTGCGCCTGATCTCTCGCTAGTCGTGTCGGTTGTGTGCTTCTATTTCAGAAAAATTGACCGGTAGTAAGGAGTAATGTATAACTAAAAGAAAGTACTTACATAACTGTAGGCTATAGGTGTAGAAATTACGTCTATGTTGTAGGTGTAGATGTAGCCTTACGTAAGCATGTACCCTGAAGTGTTCATACTTTGATTTTCTGCTTAGGGGTCGTCCATTAATCACGTGATTTCTAAAGGGGGAGGGGAGGTCCGAAAAAAAATCACCAAGTATCACCAAGGGGAGGAGGGGGTATAAGGAGACATCACGTGTATTAATTTTCGAATCTAGTCTATGCATACCGAAATTATTATCGGTTGTAAATTCGTTGTGTTGTTTAAATACTTACAAGACAAATGACTCGTATAGTTTTTAATTGCTTAAATTATTCGATTAAATTGTTTTTTAAGTTAAAGTTTTTCTTCAAACATGACCTGCTTACTATTTACATAGTAAAAATACACGTGATCTTAGGTGGGGGAGGGGGGGGGGTATAAAACCTCACCACGTATCACCAGGGGGAGGGGAGGGGTCTAAAAAGTTGTTAAAAACATCACGTGATTAATGGACGGTCCCTTATAAGTAAATACAAAATAAAATACAAATAGTTACATCAAAAATGAACAACATTTATTAATGAGTGAGTAACAATTAGTGGCAAATAATAGCAATACTTAGGATTGTAAAATGAAGCAGTGCTCGATACAGGGGTTTCAAACAAGTCACTTTTACGAAAACAGTATCTTCTGAAAGATAATCTGGTTGCATTTACAGGTTTCGGTTTGTCTATTTCAGCAATAGCATAATAAAAGGCCTCAAAATATGGTATCACAATACTTCTGCCAAAGAAAATCCAGAGGACAACGAAGAAAACTGTTGCCATTAGAACTTGGCAAAACACGTAAAAATAATAGGGAAAAATCATAGGACCAGGCGTTGTGAGTCTCGTAATTTTACACACGATCCACTGTATTACCATCCAGTAAATTAGACATTGGTTCGTCCCGGCGCACATAGTAACGAGGCATTCCCATATTCTCCCGCACAATATGTACGGGAAGCAAAACACTTCCCACCAGTTGTGGGAGGTAACATCTTCCGTGGGGGCGGTAAATCTTTCAGTATGTGTTTCGTCACATCGTACTTTTGGTGGAGGTTTCTTCTTCTTTGGCGGCATCTTTTACGTATATAATTTAATATTCTATTGGTATTTAAATACAAAATATTGATTTTGAAAACATGAGCTAAAGTGTAATTATTACTAACCAAATTGATTATAACGATAAACGTCAATCAAAGTCAAAACACCAAACATATCGTTACGTCATAGGTACCTACTACTAGGTAATACGCCTCAGTCCTCATACCAAAGCCCCATACGGTAGCTGTAGGTATGGTAGGTACCTAGCGAGTTTCTTATGCCGGGGCCCGGGACTATATTGTTCGGAATCCGGTAGGCCGGAGAAAACACAGATCATTGAAAATATATAGCTAAGCTTGTATAATAGCCAATAGGGCTGAAAATCGAACACACAAGTGTCGAGTCAAATGTCATGACATTCGTGTTTGATTTCAACTCTATTTTATTAATCCAGATTTCTATTTTCAGAGCACTGAATTTTCGATTGTCCAAATAAATAGTCGGGGTAGTCAATGAGTCAAGTCAGTCGATTCAGTAAAGTGCTTTACTGAAACTTCATAGGGAGTTTTGGCGGGAAGCCCAATTTAAAACGCATTTCGTAATTGTATCACTTGCCCACACTTATGCATGCCAACGAATAACTGTATAATATATATAATACATGTATAAAAATATGTATAAAATAAAATGTATAATATTCTACCAATATTACACATTAAAAACCTACATAACACAAATTAAAAAAAATCACAAATACTCAACAATGCTGGATAACATTCCTGGCAAAACTCCCAGCTTGTAATTTTTTTTTTATTTCTGTTTTGACCAAAGTTTTGACTTTTGAAGTTTTGACTTTTGACAGATCACGTCAGTTTTGTGTTCTCATAGCGATGGGGTTGGTGTATTTAGTTTCATAAATAAATAATTAATAATTGTGCCCATAAAATGATACAATTTCCATAAATAATACTTAATTTCGCCTATATAAACCGTTGTTTAATCAGTTGGAAGCCAATACATCGTCAGGTAATAGGTGATTATATTTTTATTCACAGGTGAAAGTTTGAAGTAGTTTCAACTTTAAAAACTTTTGGTTTATATGTTTTTGTAACTCTCAGGGACCTTTTTTAGTGCCTATTGATAACATACTTTTTTAATTAAGCTATTTCATGTATAACTTTACACATTATTTTCTGAACACAATTTTGCACCACGTTTGACGAAGTGGAAAACTGGTTTCTCCGTCCTTGTAACAAGTAGTTTTAGTAGCCGATATTATTACTTTTACAAGCATTACTCACTGCCTAATAATTAATATTCTGCCGTGATTTTATTTTTATTTGCCAATAGTGGACTCGAATTGTTTACAAAAGAGTTTCCTTCATCTAAGTGAAACATGCTTTCGACGCAATAGGTCCGCGACCAGTTTGCAAATAATTATGCTTTTAAATTGTTATGAATATTTTGACACTCGCTATGGCATGGTTTGCCAACCTTTATACAGAACACTCACACTAGGATTATAAATATTACCTGCACCTGACCTCATGCCGTTTTTCTCTGTTTCGAGAGTAATGGAAGAGAGAGTGCTCTTGTCTACTGCACACACATTCGGGCACTATAAAAATAGCTCCTGCACAGCTGGCCTGGTTTCAATGGAACGAACCACCGTCACCAAAATCAGTGTGGGGATTAGAAAAATTAGGATTATTATAAAATGTATTCAAAAATAATTGTAATAAAAATTATCATAAAAATAAGTATAATTATCTGTCTACAACCCCTTGGTTGGGATCTCCTGCTCTACAGTTTCTATAAAGAAATAACAAAAAAAAAAAAAAAAATACATATTATTTGGAAGTATCCAAAAATCATATTTGTTTTAGGAAGCTATTCTAGTGTTTTATTCCTTAATTTTAAGTAGGTGGATAAAAGATATATTTATGTATTGTCTTTTGGTATAATGTGCTAATAGTGCTACTTTATGTTACTTGTGTAAAAAACAACATTTTTTACAGAAGTAAAACATGGAGATTATATTATTGATAGTGGCCACCTTGCTACCAACTTTAAATTCAGAATATATTCCTCCTGGTCCAGCATACCCATGCCCCAAAGAGACAGAGAACCCACTATTATATCCGTGCATATGCGTGAAAGGAACAGATGCAGGGCTGTACATAAAATGTGAGAACACAGGGCTGGCGGTGCTGAGCGTGGGCCTGGGGAATATAGCTGGAATGGGCCTCCCTATTGAGCGGTTGGAGTTGAATGAGTGTAAAATCTGTAAGTAATATTTCTTTGAGAGATTGTAAATTATATATTTTATTAGGTACAAGAATGATTGTCTTTTAATTTGTCAAGTTTTCTGTAAAGGTTGGATGTGCAGGACTTAAATCCAAATGTATTACTGTCAACATCAAAGTTCAAACAAAGGCACTGCAATAGATAGTCCTTTATGGCCAGTACAAATTTATGTCCATGAGGGACCGTCAGTTATTATTTTAGAATTGGCAACAAATACTTTATTGCCTAAGGTAGTGTGAAATATTTATAAGACATTGTATATTATATTTTCAGCTCATTTATTTGGACCGCTGCTTCATAGATCAAGTGTAAGGGTCTTACAGATTACCAACACTCCTGTTAAGTCCATAGATGCGTATGCATTTGCTGGAGTCAACAGGACTTTGCAGGAATTATATTTGTCAGATACAAGGATAACAGAGTTTCCCAGTGAAGCATTTAAGGTAATATTTACTTTTGAAAATTATCCATAGAGTTTAGATTTACTAGAGATAGATAATACATAAGTTGAAATTTTGTTGGTTGGTTGGGAGATGGTTAGTAGATTGTATGGACTCGATTCGTTTATGGATGTATTCAAGTATGTACTGTGTTCCAGTAAAATAAAGAAAATTTTGTTATATTCGTTCACATTTCTGTTTTTTAGCACCACTATGATGCGCCGTAAAGTAACTGTTTTCACCCTCGTTCCACACCACTTGTCAACTGTCAAAAACTGTTATAAAGGCTAAGAATATATCAACGCCATTTTCTTAATTTTTACGCAACTCCTTACTTGAGTCAAAAATGCGATCTTGATATTTTAATTTTAGGTTTTCGTAGTGTAAAATATTTCAAGGTTATTTGAGCCACTGCCAGGACGAGACACGAGTGCATTTCTGACAAGCGATGACTTACTACTATGGCACCCGCCTGTGCGGTCGCCGCTGCCGTCACTGCCCGCCGCCGCGCTGCTCACCGTGAAATTCGTGTCAGCGGCCTTATTGTCAATATAAAATAGAAATAGAATATAGTAAAGCTACATTCCTTTTGTCTTTCGGGATTCGTCGTTTTTCATATATCGTCTGTCATGTCCATAGAAAAACGAAGATTGCCAGTGGCATTAAAAAGTTAGTTGTACTGTACATAAATAAAGTTGGTACAACTACGTTTTATTGTTCCTCGGCAATCATTGTTTGTTGTCGAAGTGACAGATGTTTAAGGAGACCTGAAAGACATAGTGAATGTGGCTGTACTGTACGGTACATATTGTTTTTCATTTGTTTTTCGTGAAATTGATATTATAGAAATTAGATAAAGAGGAAATCTGAAAATTTAACACCTGTTGTTATAAAATAGCTAAAAATGAAAATATATTTTCGTTATTTCGCGAAAGAAACAAATTTTGGTCGTAAAAATTATCCTAACGTCGCGTCGGTGGGCGAAATTAACATCAAATGGAACAATGCCGATTAAATTTTAGGAATAAAGTCACTACTATAATAAACGTGAAAGTTTGTGCGGATAGATGGATGGATGGATGTTACTCTTTCACGCAAAAACTACTGAACAAATTTTGGTATGGTAGTAGTTTAAGCACCAGATTAACACATAGGCTACTTTTTAACCCGAAAAAGTAGAGTGCTCTCGTGGGATACTGTATTCGTGCGAGCGGCGTCACGGGCAAATGCTAGTATATTATATTTTTGTGTAGATCTTAGGCAACCTGAGTGTGCTGTCAATAGATGGTCACCGCATGACGTCACTGAGTAAGGACGTGTTCGCGGGCAGCCAGGCGGCCGGCACGATAGAGCGGCTACATCTGGTCAACGGTCTGCTCAGTGACATACCTGTGGAGGCTTTCCAGGTTCGTATTGTTGTGTTCTTCGAGACAGAGCAACTTGTGACTACAAAAGTTTCTCTGCCTCGAGGACTGACCATAGAGTCTAATTATAGATGCCTAATGTTTTAATTTCTCGAAACAAATAATTATGTCAATGCGCTGAGGCGGGGGGAGAAGGAAGAAATGCATGCTGATTGGCCGATTCAATGTGACAATAAGGGGCCCCATACATGGTCCGGTCTACCTTCAGTTCGGCCTGAACGGATGCAAAATCGTATCGTGTGTGTGCAATTTCGAGATCGCATCAGGCGGCCGTACGGACTGAAGCGATTCGTTCCAGTGTTGCCAGCTCTTTTTTTGTGAAACTACTAAACTCGTATCGATTTCTACTAAAACTACTAAAAAACTACTAAAGAGGCTACTAAACTTAGGAATTCCTGAAGCCCCCCAAAAACCACTGCATTTTAGGTTTTATTATATTAAATTTTTTTCATTAATTGAATTTGATTATAAATTTTACCATTAAATTAAAATATACTAGGAAATATTACGTATTTAGTAGCTATTTTGCATATCATTACTGTCTGGCTCTTTCCTACTTAAACACTACCAAGGAGGGAATAAAATACTCAATTTAGTAAAATTTTGTAAAATAACTAAGTTGGCAACATTAATTCTGGCCTGACCGATCGGCCTGAACGCGCGGCCTGTCCTGACCGTGTGTGGACAAATCGCTTCAGTTCTTGCCCGACCCGCTGCCGTGCGGGCGTGTATCTTGTACAAGCGTTGTATGAGTTTTCGCGGTGTTTAAATACAAAATTGATAAACACGACCGTAGCGCGCGGCAAACCAGAATGGACTGATGCGACTGTTCCGTGTGTGGGCACGAATCAGATCAGGCCGAACTGACGTAAATTGGATTGGATGCGATTTTTTCCGTGTGTGTGCTCGAATCCGTTCAGGCTGAACTGACGTCAGTTCCAGCTGAAACGATCGGCCTCTCGTCTGTGGGGGCCTTAATGGAAGAAAAGATAAGCAGTACTTATTTGTATTTGAAAGAAAGGGATGTACTGATAAACATAATTTGCTTGCGTAAAGGTAGCCTTTCGAAGCGAGCGTCAGTGACGCGGCGGCACTGAATTGTATGGGACGGCGACAGTGGCGATACACATCACTGTCGCCGTCCCATACAATTCAGTGCCGCTGCGTCACTGACGCTCGGTTCGAAAGGCTACCTTTACGGATTCAGACCAGCGTAAATAAATTGATTCTTGACAATAATAATCTTGAAATTTGCTTACCTATGAAAATATATGCCGTCTTTTTCGAAATTAGATGATTGGCTACATTTTTCACATAATTTTATTGTATAAAATACAAAAGGGGAGAAACATGGCTCCCTGTTTCTCCCCTTTTGTATTTTATTTTGTAATAAACGCACGAGATGTGCACTGGTCACGGATGTGGTCGATACTAAAGTAGATTTCGCGATCGGTGTCTTAAGTAAGAAGTATCCCACCAAAAACATTCTGTAAAAAACTAGCCAAGTCTCGACGGAGCTGCTTGTTTATCTCTAAAAAGTAATGAAATCTAGACAAAGTCGTGCCAAGTTTCAGGACTTGGCCGTTGAACATTCTTTATACGTTAGTGGGTACAAGTCAATTTTGTTTACACGTTATGTTATATCTGCTATAACTACCTATGTTTGTTAAGCGAGATAATAGCCCATACTGGTATTGGTAATTGGACGCTAGTATCTCATTTTAGGCTGTTGTTGATTGTACAACACATGTATTGGAGCAATGGTGTCATGGAGCCCCTTTTGTACTCTTGTGTACCATTCAACGGCCAAGTCACACAACATAAACTATAATAATAAAGAAATCGCAGTAAGGAACCTTAAACTTGGCACGACTTTGTCTAGATTTCATTACTTTTTAGAGATAAACAAGCAGCTCCGTCGAGACTTGGCTAGTTTTTTACAGAATGTTTTTGGTGGGATTTCACTTCTTTTTGTAGAAACGTGGCCATATTGATTTATTTTACTAGATTTTAGTGTAATTGGTTTATTTAATTTGTGTAATGTTCGAGTAGAATAAAGTAAATTATTGATTTATTTTACTAGATTTTAGTGTAATTTGTTTATTTAATTTGTGTAATGTTCTTGTAAACTTGTAAGTATAAGTATAAAAGCCAGTCTAGTGTTATCCAGAGTTTTCCTTTAATTTTATTTATATGTGTATTAAAAGCAGAAGGGGAGGCATTGGGACGCTACGGGCTAGATTAAATTAGAAGATGTGTCCCATTTCGCCGGATTTTTGCAATGACAGTCGATTTTTTTATGTACCAATAGTAGAAGGGGGCATTACCATATCTCTAATCAGCTGACACCAGCTGAGGGTTCTTCATCAGATACTTCAGACCTTTGATTTTTGACATCAAATGAAGTGGCCTACCAGGTTGAATATTTTTTGTAAAGGCGGTATGTCGATCTCTAATAGTTTGGTTGAGCTCTTGTGTTTTCTAATCAGGGTCAGCAGGTACTCCAGATCTTCGATTATCCTAGTTTTTATAGTTTTCCCTTTATGTGGCCATAAACCCTAACTCTGTACCAAATTTCAGCTCTCTGAGTTTATGGGAAGTACTAGTTCTATTCTGATGATCATGAGTGAGTGAGTGAGTGAGTTTCATAAATGCGAAACTTTGCGTTCGCTTAACTTCGGAACTAAATGACCTACAGACTTGAAATTTTGGATTTTAAGTATGTGATTATAGCTTATGGATGACGGAAATTTCTGCGTTCTGGTCTTATCCAGAGGTTCTCAAATAGGGGCCTGAAATGCGGCGAAATGGTTCCAGTAAAGGATGGTACGGCAGTGTTTGCTTCGCGCTCGACTTGGCGGGGGCACTGCCGTGCCCCCAGATAAGTCTAACGTGTTCCCAGAAAGTGTTCGCCTTGCATTAGGCGTCTATTATGTGTGGTCGCTGTGTGTAGTTCGGCTGAGTTAGTGAATAAAAAGCTAATTAATCCAATTACATTGTTTGACAGTAATGACAACCCTATTTTTCAGAATCTAAAAAAGTTGAAGGCCCTGGACCTTCACGGCAACAGACTGGCCACCCTCAAACGCAGCCAGTTCAAAGGGCTGCGCGACGTGGAGATGCTGGATATAAGGTAATCTTAACCTGCAAAGTATTTTTTAATTTTTTAATATAATGTACGCTTCACACCACGTTCATCTGGCCCCGTGCTAAGAACTCGAAGAATTTGCGTTACGGAGACCAGACAACGGGATGTATATTTAATACTTTTATATTATACACTAGCTGACCAGTGCCCACTTCGTTGGGCGTTGATCATTTTTTGATGATGAACGATGATATAAATTATCCTATGTTACGCCTTATAACATCAGCTATCTGCCAGTGAAACTCTCGTGAAAACCGGTCTAGCCGTTTCAGAGATTAGGCGGAAACAGACAGACGGACAGACAAAAATTTAAAACAATTAGTTTTTTATTGTTAATACCCTATATTCTTTCATATGCATTAAGTAAAAAGCTTTTATGGACCAGGTGAAGGAGAAAGTGATGGTCGTGTCGTATCAGGAGGTCAAGAGAAGGGCGGAGTGCAGAGAGGAATGGAGAAAGCTACACACAAGTGCGAAGCTCTTAAATTAGAATGAATGAAGTGAAAAGCTGTTAATTTGAAATTACAAACATACACATTAATTTTATTTATCTGTATACTTAGATATATTTAAGATTTTTACTATAGTATACACAGATTTAATACACATCCATGTCCCTGGAACATAGAAAGTCTTTTTGTTATTTCGTCGGGATTCGAAGCCGCAACAACCGGCTTACGCACCAACGCGCTCGACCACTGAGCTACAGAGGTCAAAACGTAATATTTGTTATACTAGCGACAAAAATTTCGGCTAGCAACGTTATTGATGAGATGTTGAAGAACTGAACGTCTTTTTCAAGGGTCGTTGTGCATTATTGTTTGCCCGGCACTGACTTAACGGGCCTAGAAGAGTGCATCACAGAATGCGTTACTTTCCCGTTTAAAGTCAAAGTCAATTTTTTTATTCAATGTTGGTATTTTTAAACACTTTTTGAACATCGGTATACATGATGCCTACCACCGGTTCGGGAACTAACCCGGCGAGAAGAACCGGCGTAAGAAACTCGCACGGGGCCATATTTTACCAAAAAGATGGAAAAATGTTCTTTTAGAATAAAAAAATGTATAACAATGTTATGACTAAAACTATTTAACTAGAGTACAATAGTATATGGAAGTAGCCGTGCAGGGGGCCACTTAATTCCCAAGGTGTGCTATCATTCATGAAATCATTAAGTTTATAATAAGAAAGAACGTTTGTATGGTAAACCATACAAACGTTCTTTGACTACTTTTTTAAAATGTTGAACGTTTTTTAAGATTGAGAGACTGAGATATTAATATGAGAATTTCTCGTGTGTCATGTCACCGTCAGCTACAACAACATAACGAAGCTGGACGGCAGCCACCTCGGGGACCTGAGCAAGCTGGGCTGGTGCAACGCCAGCCACAACTTAATACCGGAGATACCCAGGTACAATACATTGTTAAAATGATTTTTCGATTTAATAAACCTCTTAACTACATTACTGTTCGTAAAATACAAAATTCTACATACATATAATCACGCCTCTTTCCCGTAGGGGTAGGCAGAGACCACTTCTTTCCATTTACTACGATCCTTTTATACTTGTTTCGCTTCGTCCACTTTCATTATTCCCTACATACATGCTCTTCGGTTTAGGGTACTCTTGACCTGGCCTTTTTTCAAGACGTCCCTGATTTGGTCTCGAAACGTCCGCCTAGGTCTACCCCTTCCAACACTTCCATTCACACTCGCCTTATAAACGTTTTTTGTCAATCGTTCTTCATTCATTCTTCATTAATTCTCTCGACATGGCCAAACCATACATCTTTTTTCAGACCATACAAAATTCTTATGATATTTAATATTACGACAACACATATTTTAACTAAATATTGTTTTTAATAAAATAATACTGAATTTAAATTAAAATACCAGCCAAGTGCGAGTCGGACACGCGCACGAATTTATTACATTCAGTTCTAAGTATTTATTGTTATAGGGGTATCACGGTTAAGATATACAGCCTGGTGACAGACAGACGAACGGACAGACAGCGAAGTCTCAGTAATAGGATACCCTTTGCGTACGGAACCCTAATATGAAAGAACCCTAGTATGTACCTTATGCCTATATGTTTCCAGGGGTATGTTCGCGCGGAACACGCTCATCAAGGTGGTGCATCTGGACAACAATAGGATCAAGAAGCTGGACATCAACAGCTTCAAAGGGATGAGGTTTTTGAGGTATAAATGAGGCTGTTTGTTATTTTCTCTGCCGCTAGGGGGCAGACTCGACGCACACAAAGCGTCATCTGGTGGCGTAAGTGGTATCCAATCAATAAGAGTCAATAAGAGTTATGGTGTGCAAGTTGATAAGTTTAATGACCAGAGACACAAGTGCGCAACACCAAAATTACAAGTGTAACTCCTCTGGTGTTGCGAGTGTCTATGAGCGGCGGTAATCGCTTACCGTCAGGCAATCCGTCTACTCGTCGCCTGGTCCATTTGGTAAAAAAAAGTTTTTGCAATCCCCAGACGTCTATATCTCCAAGACAATCAGATCTCGGATGTCGGTCGCGGAACGTTCTCCGCCGTGACGCGGATAGGTACCGTGGACTTGGCGCGGAACTTCATCACCAAGGTGGACTATCAGATGTTCCAGGCGGTCAAATATGCTGAGGTGAGAGTTTATTCGTTCAATACATAAATATAATACAGCTCGGAGATAAAACTATTTTATGTTGGTTTTGTTGTATGCGTAATAAGTTTTAGGCCAATTGTCAGTATCCAGTGGTAGGGCCTAAAACTTCTTACTCCTTAATTTATAGCCATGAAGATGCAGTTAAATAACAGGATGGGTGTGAGAGGCAAAAATATACAAAGTCTACCTGCGGAGTAAGTCGTGGGCAATTATTCTTTTCCGGAATAATAATAGTAATAATAGCTATTTTGAGTTAAATGACAACGGTTTTTAAATTATATAATACACATTTAAGATTTTTAATCATAAAATTAATAACTATTATTATTTTTAGCTATCTTCCGCCAAATTATAATAAATATTTGGCGGAATATAGCTTAAAATAATAATAGTTATTAATTTTATGTTATGGATTTCCGCAAAGTAACGCCTGATTCTATTAACGATTTTTAATCAATTATATTATACACATATTTAATACACATCCATAGAAAATTTATTTGTTTCTTTGGCGGGATTCAAACCAGCGACCTCCGGCTTGAGCGCCAATGCGCTAACCACTGAGCCACAAATAAAACTTCAAGTAATTTATGAAATGAATAATTTCCAGCTCATAAACCTAGCGGAGAACAATATAACGCTGATCGACAAGCAAGCGTTCACAGACCTGTACCTAGCCGTGGTCAACATCTCGCACAACCAGCTGACGACCATAGAGGGCGGGGCGTTCGTCAACTGCAACAACATGACCCTGCTGGACCTCAGCCACAACCGCCTGAGCGACATCCCGCGCGCCGCCTTCGACGAGAACACGTACGCCGCCGAGTTCCAGCTGAGCTACAACGAGTTCACGGACCTGGGCCAGGTGAGTGTCTAGAATGTTCTAATCTATAGTACTAGTGTGGTGGGGCGTTCATCAACTGCAACAACATGACCCTGCTGGACCTCAGCCACAACCGCCTGAGCGGCATCCCGCGCGCCGCCTTCGACGAGAACACGTACGCCGCCGAGTTCCAGCTGAGCTACAACGAGTTCACGGACCTGGGCCAGGTGAGTGTCTACAAAGTTCTAATCTATAGTTCTAGTGTGTCGGGTCTCTGGAATGTTCTAAAGAGACTACCCTCTTATCGAAAGCCCTCCAGCTTTTAATAAGAACATGCACTAGACCTCAGTCATAACCATACATAATACATTGCCGGTCTGATCAGTGACTACACTGCGATTTTGCAAAATGGCTGGTAGTAAAGTAAAATTCGAATACCACTACGACTCTCGACCAAGCCAGTTGGTCTGATAAACAGCTGGGGAAGGAGCTAGATGAAATTTAAAGACTGTAAATATGTCGTGGTATTTTGTATCAATAATAATAATGTTCGTTTTCATTGCAGATCCCGATCTACAACATGACCGGTCTGAAGGTGCTCAACGCGTCGCACAACCGCATCACCACCATCCCCCGGAACGCGTTCCCCAAGCTGTACGAGCTGCACACGGTGGACGTGTCGCACAACGAGCTCGCCGACATCTACAGCTCCGTGTTCCAGACGCTGTTCTCGCTCAGGTGTGTGTGTGTGCGCGGCAGTGTGTGTGAGTATACCCGCATCACCACCGTCCCCCGGAACACGTTTCCCAAGCTGTACGAGCTGCACTCGTAAATTAATTATTTACGCAATAATCGCCAACTTGGAAATTTAATTTATTATAATAAAAATTGCCAAGTTGGCGATAATTGCGTAGGTAGGTGTATGTGCGTGTACGTGTGCATTTGTTTGTACGTATACGTGTACGTGTTTGTGTGATTGCGCCATCGTCATACACGGGATGATTCCCGAGAC
Organism: Glaucopsyche alexis; assembly: GCA_905404095.1. Taxonomy (NCBI): domain Eukaryota; kingdom Metazoa; phylum Arthropoda; class Insecta; order Lepidoptera; family Lycaenidae; genus Glaucopsyche; species Glaucopsyche alexis. Next base: position 30,097,461 of record FR990047.1, read on the forward strand.
AACCACCAAAAAATGTACGGGATGCACCAATACCTAATGTCTCTATACCATTCCTTGTTCATTACCATTGCTTCACAGATACCTCAACCTCTCGCACAACGCTCTAGAGCAGATCAAGCCGGCCACCTTCGGCACGATCTACACGATACTGGACCTCGACCTGTCGTACAACAAGTTGCGCGACTTATCGCGCGGCAGCCTGGCCAAGCTCGCCAGCTGTCGGACGCTCGACCTCAGCCACAACTTCCTTGACCGCATACCGCAGATACCCATCAGTTTGGGGTAAGCTAAATTCTAGTAGTTTGTAAAAGCTCACAGTTTGTACATACAGACGCAATTATGTAAGTACTAGCTGTTGCCCGTAAATATAGTTTTTCGCGGTCGCGGATATGTGACTGATGCAAAAAATAGATAAAAACAATCCTTGATGCGGATTATTATATATCATGCTAAAATTTCAGCTCGATCGGTGCAGAACTTTTTGAGTTTTTGAAGCATACACAAACCAACATAACATTTTTATGTATATAGAATAGTGATGTGCCGGATCGTTAAAAATGTATATCCGCGGATACGGATCTGAATACGGATATTTGGTGTCAAGATCCGCGGATACGGATACGGATACGGATCTTACGTAGTCGGTGTCGGTGCGCGCGACCTTCACACATGTTTCGACTTGCATTGCGTAAGGGTAAACTTCTTTAAAAAATCATTTACAAAGAAAACATCATCAAGAATATTTTATCTGTATTGAATTTAACAGTTTTTTATTGCTCGTTGCTACCTTAATCTGTAGTCACCTATTTAAAGAATTCATCTATAATTTTAAAATGAATAAGGTAAATAGATCCGTAAAAGATCCGCCAAAGAGTAACGGATACGGACACGGATACGGATCTTTCTTCTGCCTCGGATATCCGCGGATACGGATACGGATACGGATATCCGGCACATCACTAATATAGAAGTCGTATTGCAGTGTAATTAATATTGTTCTGTTATGCTTACACAGTGGCAACAATGACATTGAACGCCTTGCTACACTTCCTAATTCTAGGCATTGCCTATGGCCAATGTCAAAGTATTAATGAAAAAAAAAAACGTTTAATTAAGTAAATGTTTTTTTTAACTTTATTGCCTTCCACAGTGAGTTGAACTTCGCTTACAACAATCTCTCGGAGATCCGTGCAAACACGTGGCCCACCATGAACGCGCTACTCCGTCTCAACTTGTCGCACAACGTGTTGGCCGACGCGCTAGACAGCGGCGCGTTCTTCGGACTACTGACGCTGCAGTCGCTCGACTTGTCGGCCAACGGGCTGACTCGCCCGCCCTGGCAGTCGCTCAACGTACTAACTAGTTTGCAGTATCTATACATGCAGGTACGTGAAACTGTTTTTATTCCTTTTTAGGATTCCCTACCCAAAGGGAAAACAGTCCGCTCGTGTTCCGCCGTAGCGACTAAATTACTGGTCCGATTTTAATGAATTCGTATTGATTTTAATAAATGATTTGCAATGATACATATGGTTACATACCCCCTTACCAATAAACGCTGTATAAGCTTTGAATAGTTACAGTGTTTTGTCCTCTGCAATCGAATTAAAAATGTCACTTGTGTAACGTGAACAAAACACTGTATATTGTATAACTATTCAAAGATTTACAGCGTTTATTAGTAAGTGGGATAGGCTATATAATTTACGTAATCGAGTTATAGTTTTTTTATAAAAATTATAATTATCTTTGTTGACGTTGAGATTCCATTGGAATTGAACGGCGTTTAGTCCCTGACTTAATTTAAACGAGTTATTTAACACTCGCTTATAAAATCCGGCTCAAAGAACTATCCCATCTCATCCAGGAGAACAACCTCACTACCCTCTCGCGTGCGGCGTTCGGCAGTCTACCGACCACCTTCCACCTCGACTTGTCCGACAACCAGCTGGTCTCGGTGGAGAGGCGCGCGTTCGACGGCCTGCCGCAGCTACTGCATCTGTCCCTGAGAGCCAATCAGCTGCAGAGCATACCTAATGAGGCCTTCAAAGGCCTGGTCGCTTTAAGGTGAGACCTTTTATATCCTCGAGTCTAGGCTAAATAAAATAAAGGCATCCCGTGACCCAAACAAAGACAAAGGGAGTTATACTTTAATGGATATCTATCTTCGTTTATCATAAAATCCTTTAAGCTTAGACGAATATATTAAAGACGAGGCATGTTGAGGCAAAAAGTGTTTCCAGTTAACTGTTGAGATTTTTGGGGCCATTTTGACATTTGAATTTTGAAGTATGGTGAAAACCAAGATGGCGTAACTTTTAGTTTGTATGAAGATTTTTTTCTTTCAAATGTACATCATAGCTTATCTTAAGTTTGGAAATATTCGCACTTAAGCGTGGTGTTGTTCCTAAAATTACATAATTACATTCAGTTAAAATTTTCTTATAAATTAATCAATAAATATGTATTTTATTTGTATGTTTCAGGAAGTTGGATATATCCTACAACAGTATTGAGAAGATCGACAACAAGACCAATGGACTACTGGACGATCTGCTCTCACTAGAGTCGGTCAGTACATTCAATGCTACATTTAACAAAACTATGTATTTTTATAATATATAGTTTTATCGAATGATATAAGTATTTTAACTATCATTAGACTAGAATATTATGTAAGTAATAACGGCATGCATAAATAAAAACTTACGTTATTTACAGAAAAAATACTTTTTTCCTGAAAAATCTCTTCAGACACCCTCGCACTGCTTTACGTTGCTGCGCGTATATGAATCAACGTCAATTATTTAATAATAATCTCGTCAAAATTTAAGGTCATTATTGTAAATATTTGGACGAGATTCGCATACTGATCACGCTCCTAGAAATTATGTAACTTTTATGTGTAAACAGGCAGTATAAATACTAAAATACAATTAATATTACAACAAAGATTCATAAAAATAGATATACATAAACATTTTGTGGATACATCATTCAATGTGATTTTATTAAACATGTATTGTTATTTCTGTGTACAGGTTGACCTAAGTCACAACCGCTTCGGTTTCCTCACCAAGAAGATGTTCCCGTCGAATCCGTGGATCCCCTACAGACTGATGGAAGTGGACCTGAGTCACAACGAGTTGCCAGTATTAACGTTTGACTTGACCCACGGTACTAAGAAAGTCAAGAAGTTGAACTTGAAGGGGAACTATATAAATGATATTAGGAATAGTAAGTTGTATGTTTTATTTTATTTGATTTAGCTTGAAGTTTTCAAATTTGTAGTGTAACAATTAGTAATTAAATAACAATTAAAATTAAAAAAAAAATAAACCAAAACGAGTTGTAAAAATAAGTACCTACCCAATTTTTGTAAAAATGTAAAAAAATGTAAGTGTAAAAATATAATTTAACTGTGATCCTTCTGTGTTTCAGACGTAATAGGTAATCTGACATCGCTGGAAATTCTGGATCTCTCCAATAACCAACTTCAGGATTTAGAATCGAGGACCTGTGAGTATTTAAAATTCTTTAATGAAAAGAAAATAATGATTTCTTATTTATTCATTTTGTTTTATTTATTTAAGAAGATTTAATGAAATGACTTCTCAGACTCTTTAACTTTTAAAACTTTCGATACCCTCTATTGCAGAGCCTTTAAACGTTGGTATTCAAGCTTTTTACAAAAAAGGTTTTTATATTTGTCACGCAAGAATACCAAAAATTAAAAAGAAAAAAAAACTTATATAATTACAGCGGACTCCAAACTAATCCTGCCCGAGAACATAACCGAACTGTACCTGCACAACAACTCGCTGGAGTCGCTCCCCATCGGCAGCATCGTTAAGGCCGCAGCGCTGACGACGCTCGACGTACGGCATAACGGGCTGACGAGCTACTACCCGGAGCTGGTGAGGCTGATTGAGAAGACCGGATTGAAGGTGTATTTCGAAGGTAGGTACTATGTGGAGAATAAACTTCATTTTGAACCTGTCAGAAAATCATCAAAAACCATTATCCATGAAATTTGGTCGGTAAATTCAAGTTTGCTACACACACTACCTTAGGTTATTAACACACTATCGTGCGTTTATTAGATACATTTAATAGGCAAAATATACCCTTAAAAAGATATATGCATTACTATGGACAAATTTCGGCCACAGGGCGACCTGTAGTGCTGTTTAAACAATAACCTCGCTGCCTGTGTAAGATCTGAATCTTTTAAACTTCAAAACGAATATTAAGGTGCTTTGCAACAAAGGACAGAGTGATTCAAGAGAAAAAATTTAATTCATACGGTGAGGAAGAATTTTGTATTGATTTTTAAATGTGGGAAAGCCACGCTTCGGCATGAATCGGCCGGCTCGACCGTGCAAATACCACGACCTCACAGAAAACCGGCGTGAAATAACGCTTGCGTTGTGTTTCGCCGAGTGAGTGAGGTTATCGGAGACCCAAAGGTGGTTGGGGGTTTTAAGGACTGGGAACGCAAGTCGCAGTATCAGAGGAGTTATAAGTGTAACTCCTCTGGTGTTGCCAGTGTCCATGGGCGGCGGTAATCGCTTACCATCAGGCGCGATCCGTCTGCTCGTTTCCAACCATGTTTTTGTTACTATTAAACCGTTTACGCTTCCAGGTAACAAACTCAAATGCGACTGTCTGACCCGGCCGCTCAAGCACTACCTAGCTCGCCTGGCGCCGTCTGCTCTCGCAACGGACACCAAATACACGACCCTAGCGTGCTCCGAGCCGCCGCAACTCGAAGGGGAGCTACTAGTGGGTATAGATGAAGATAGACTACTCTGCGCCGGCTCTGTGGAGTTGCAGGATAGGCTGGCCGAGTCGCCGCTGGACTACACGGCACTGCCTGATGTGCTGTTCAGGGATATACAGTAGTGAGTATTTACTTTTATGTATTTATTTTTTACTACATTTTGCTCGTGACTCCGCTCGCGTAAATACAGTACCAATCCCATGGAATAAAATGTAGTCTATAATTTAATCCAGAGCCGTAACTACCATACCAAATTTCATCAAAATTCGTCCAGAAGTTTTTGCGTTTTGAGTAACAAACATCCATCCATTCATCCTGAGTCCTGACAATTTTTCACATATATAATAGTCGTAGGATGTTATATAGGACCGTGAGTAAGGCGCTTTAGTATATGTGAATTTATTTTTTTGTCTAGATATTGGCACTATACTAATAACACTATAAATACCCTTATTCAAAGCAGGAAATAAATCTGATCCGACAAATTACAGGCCTATATCGATTCTACTAACTCTCAGTAAAATATTTGAAAAAATATTTTAAGACAACTATTAGTGCATTTTAATTTAAACAAATTATTACATAATAATCAATACGGTTTTACTAAGGATCGATCCACAACAGATGCTGGTATAGGTCTTCTTTGTAGTATCTTTGAAGCTTGGGAGGGGTTACAGGATGCATTACGTGTGTTTTGCGATCTCTCCAAGGCCTTTGATTGTGTTGAGCATGCTACTTTGATCAGAAAATTGCACCACTATGGTATTCGGGACTCTGCACTCAAACTTTTGAGTTCTTACCTTAAAAATAGAACTCAAAAGGTGGAGATAAATAGTAAAAGGTCCACTGGGACCAAAATAGAATTAGGTGTCCCACAGGGATCCATTTTAGGCCCGTTTCTTTTTCTCATCTATATAAATGATTTACCTTATCTTGTTAAAGATAATGATAACGAGATAGTACTTTTTGCCGATGACACTTCACAAATTTTTAATATGAAGCGACAACAGTCAGACTACGACAAGGTAAATAGTGTTCTCTGAAAAATAGTACATTGGTTTAATTTTAATAACTTACTTTAAAATTCTAAATAAACAAAATGTATAAAGTTTACATTGCCCAATGTTAGGCAAGTTCAAAACATACTATTAAATGATGAGAAAATAAATTTTGTGGACACCACTGTATTTCTAGATATATAACACTAGATAGTAAATTACAGTGGGGTCCTCATATTGCTAATCTTGCAGATGGGCTCAGTTCTGCAGCATAATATGCAGTCAGAAAAATTAGAGAAATTTCTGACGAAGACACGGCGCGCCTAGTTTATTTTAGTTACTTTCATAGTAGAATGTCTTACGGCATCCTTTTATTTACAAAATGTCCCCCTTTGAATCTCTGAGAGAAAAGTTTAAAGAAATAGGTATTCTAACCGTCGCTTCTCAATACATTTTGGATAATGTATTATATGTTAGAAATAATATCAGTAATTTTAAAACTATCACTGTAGAAACACTAGAAATAAGCACAAGCTAGATATACCGGTGATCAGACTAAGTAAAGTAAGCAAATCATTTAAAGGTCAATGTATACGCCTTTACAATAGAATCGCAGAAAACGTTCAAAATCTTTCCATTAATAAATTTAAAAAAGTAGTTAAAGAACGTTTGTGTGCTAAATCCTATTATAAGGTCAATGATTCTATTGACGATCGCACACCTTAGGAATAGCATGGCCACCTGCAAGGCTGCTTCTATGTACTATATGTGTCTTAGAGATATTTAAATTTATATAAAATTAAATATCTCTAAAAGTACTCAAGTGGCAGAAACGTAATAAAGTATAAAAAAATGCGCGTCTAAATGGTGTATCGAAGAAAGTATATAAAAAGTTTACAACGCCTCGCAATTGATCTAAAAAATTAATTTTATGAATCGATGACTTGAAAAAATGCCCATCTTCCAAATTATTTATCTCAAAAACTAAGCAGAATTGGCACACGGGTATTCTACTCTTAAGTTTGGAATACAAGACGCTATCGATGTATGGGCTTAGTTTAGAAATGTCCGATTTTGAGGATATCTAAAACACTGTGCATTGGAACAACAAAAAATATTGTTTCCAAGTTTGGTTAGGACAATGCAGGCTGATCACCTGATTGTCTGACTAGAAAGATGATCCATGCGTCGGATGGGCATGTAAAAAGTCGAACCTGCGCCTGATCTCTCGTCAGTCGATCGTGTCGGTCATCCGTCCCATTGGATTACGAGAGTAAAGGGGCTGTCCATTAATCACGTGATGTTTTTAACCACTTTTTAGACTCCTCCCCTCCCCCTGGTGATACGTGGTGAGGTTTTATACTACCGAGATAGGTGTGGGGAGTTATTATTACTACCTATAACGTCGCACACGAGGCGGCTTCCGTTAGATGTAACAGCTAAGATCCATGATCAATTTAAAATAAACAAGTGATTCAACCGCCTATAAGAAATTACAAGTAGTATCTTCACATAGGTAATACTATATTATTATTTCAGTTCGCAAGAAGCTATCTACACTCTGTGGTACGTGTCTACGACGCAGGACCTGGCCGACTTCTTCGTATACGCGCGCGATAGGAACAACACGATATACTACAGCAAAGACGTCTCCTACAACCTGCGCTCGCTGAACATACCCATAGACGACAATTTCAAGATGGCGCTCAAAAATGGCGGCGCGTTCCAAATTTGTATCCAAGGGAAGAGCTCCGGCGGTTTCGCGCGCAAATGGTACGAAAGCCAGTGTCAAAACGTCGACACAAACTTCGAATCCTGGCCGAAAAAACTGAACGTAGACAAGAGGTTATCTAAAAAGAAGGTTAGATATACTTGGTTCTCGAGTAACACGTTGGCGCTCGTGAGTGACTCCATTTTGATTACGTTATGCATATTTCTTGGTGTGTGTTTCAGGAGATTATCTGATATAGACGTTTGATAGTATGTCTGAATATCTTAGGCGTCTCTTTTTCAATACTGCCTTATATTTAAAAATACCTGAAGATGAAAGGTGTTTAATTGGACTGTTATAAAAATATACAAAAAAGTAAAGACATAAGGATAAAGACGATGTTACATTGTAATTGAAACGACTTTCCGTCCATTTTAAAATTTCATTATACAATGTTTATATACTTTTTGTATATATTTCTATACAAGACATTTTGATTATATTTACATTTTATATGACAACATTGTTTGTGATATTATAGTGTACGTTTAATGTATATATGTATAACTTATGTACATAAAATTAATTGAGCAAAGTATTTTATAAGTTAATAACTGCCATTTTGTGATATATTTTTTGTTATAACAAATTGTTCTTAATGTTATGTTAAATGTCTTAACACTATAATTGTACAGTACATTATACATATCGTCTCCAGGCAAAGACGTTTTAGTAGCAGAAAATTTTAATTTTATTAGCAAAACCCTCCTTTTGGCGGTGTGCTGTATACAATTTGAGTATTCTTATACATAATGTTGGTAGGTCATATACAAAATTATTTTTTTAGTTCTGTTACTTACAGTGAAGTATTTCAACCAAAACATTGAGTATTCCTTTGCTTGTAGCCAAGGGGGGTGAGGATTGCGACCTTCAAAGGATAGAATATATGTTTTGTCGATAATATTAAACCTATTATCTGCCATTAAAGACTCTTTTCCTCGAGACCACACAATATACTGTATACAAGGTTGTTCAAAATCTATTACGGATATTTTGGGCATATGATCTACTGCTTGTGTAAAAATGTTTAGACTATAAATTATTGAGAAATAAATAAATTATAAATAAAATTACATCGCGCTCTTTACGGCGTTGAGGTCATTAACCTCACAGAAACAGCCGATTTGAAGGGGAAGCAAAAACTGCCTAAATAACATCAATACAATCAGATGCGTGACGATAATGACATGAAATGCGCAATAATTTTATTAAATATATATTTTTTCGAATTTATTAAATAATTTTTCTGCCTAAAAGTCTTAACATAAGCAGTGGATCATATATATGCACAAAATGTCCGTAGTTGATTTTGAATAACCTTATATAAAAGTTTGTAATAAGTATAAATTATAATTATTGTTATGTATAGGTATAATGTTATCTGTTTTATCCGGCTCGAAATACCAACTTAATATTGCAGCATACTATATTATCCAACCATATTCCACTTTTAAGGCGCTCTTACCCTAGAAATGCGCTTCTTTCAAAAATTTTATGAGACGAATGGATACATTTTAGTGCAGCAAAAAAATATATGTTAATTTTGATCATATTTGCTAGGGGACCTTCATTTTCAAAACACGTTATCTGAAAAATTTCTCGATAAAAAAAAATCATAAAGTTACCATTAAAATAGAAATTCTTGGAGTTGTAACTGTATTATTTGTGAACAGAAATGAGAAAATTATTTGCAGTTTCGTAAAATATAATAAAAGGAAGGGAATTGTTGTTTTGATTTTTCGTATAGAATGTGATATTTGTTAGTATTAATTTATTTCAATGATAAATAATTCGTACGAGTCGAATGAAACATCGCGAAATGGCGACCTGTCATTCCTTCTCTTTCATATCTATTGAATAAGACAGTACCGGCTTAGGCCTCTTGCTAATGAGACGTATGTCAAATTTTTCCCCTCTTTTCTGCTCAAAAATTATTCGAATTTATTTTTGAAAGTCCGTTCAAATTTATTTTACCCCCGAATGGACCTTTATGTCGTCTGCATAAAGGTCAAGTCGGGGTCAAGTCAATATTTACATATTAGTTTTTCTTTCGTCGTGAAATACTTATAATATATACATAATTTCGCTATCTGATGTAAGACGCTTGGTAGCCCTTTGGCTTTTTGCGTTGTTGCGACCAATTGGTCTCGGGTTCGAATCCCGGTCAGACGATTTTTTTTTTCTTTTTTTTTTGTCGCACTATAAAACTCCGAGCGATGCTTGTTTTCGCAGTAATAAAAGTATATGGTTAATTATGTACTTATTTTATTATTAGTTACTTTAAGTTGTTGTTAATATTAGTGTAGATTATATTATATAAAATATAAAAAGGTTGTATTCGATGAATGTCCAAATTTTTAGTCCAAAGTTTTAAGATGGAGGTACAAAAACTCTTTATAAGTAGGTACTAGGGACACCGAGCTTTGGTCGTAGTTTTAGTACAACGATAAAAATTAATAAAAAATAAATAAAAAAAATATTAAAGAAAAACAAAGACATTATAAGAATCACAAAAATAATATTTAATATTTATCTTACCGGGATTTGAACTCACCACCAAAACTCAAACGTCGGTATGCAAACCGAGCTGCCAGTCAGACTGACGTAAAATAACCGAAATTATTGATATAATTTATTACACGACGAAAGAAAAAAAATATTTGATTTAAAATTGACAACATTGATTGACAACAGAATAAGTAAATATAATATATATACCTAAATATTATTATTCTGTTGGTTTGTAAAGTTATATCAATTATTATAATCAATTCTAATTCTAATCACCATGAGCAGATATTATTAGGAACATGTACTTATTCAGTAATCTACGTTTATTTTTTACTAGCTTTTGCCCGCGACTTCGTCCGCGTAAAGTTCGGTTTTCATACAAAATTTTAACCCCTTTCCGTAGGGAGCGAATTTTCAAAAATCCTTTCTTAGCGGATGCCTACGTCATTACAACTATCTGTATGCCAAATTTTAGCAACATCTGTTCAGTAGTTTCGGTTGTGCTTTGATAGATGAGTCAGTCAGGTTTGCCTTTTATATATTTAGACTAGGTGTTGCCCGCGACTTCATGCGCGCAAAAGGAAATCTCGATGGAACCGTACATTTTTCGGCAATAAAAAGGTATGCCTATGTGCTTCCCCGTTGTCTATTCTATATCTGTCCTAAATTTCATCAAAATCATTCCAGTAGTTTCGGAGCCTATTCAATGCAAACAAACAAACATACAAACAAATAAACCTTCTCTCTGTATTATATTAGTAATAGATTAAATAAAACAATATTTAGAATTAATATGATGAAGCCGAAGAGACTATTTGGTTAAACCACAAATGTCAGAAACTAGGTATTTGAAATTGTATTTTTTTGCTGTCAGATAGCCGAAGTTTCATGTATGTAGAATGGGAATATTTGATATTGAATTTTATTGTGTATTTATGTATTGTATAAAATCAGTCGATAAAATTTAGCTTTGTGCTACGCGAACGAAGTTGCGGGCAAAAGCAAGTTTAGATTTTGTAACCGCTGAAAAATGCGAAATATATAAAATTTTGAAATGTCGACCTAGGAAGAAACGTCAATGTGTGTGATGTCATAATGTGTATTGTGTAATGGTGTCTACAGACACACAAATTTGGTACGGAGCGTACAGCGGTTCTGGTACGCACCGTACCAGATCCGAGCGTGTGTAGGGCAGTCCGGCGAACATAAGAAGAAGGCGAAGAGTTCACCGTTGTCCGCATCGGATCTGGTACGCTCCGTACCATATTCGTGCGTGTGTAGAGCAGTCCGGCGGTTTGGCCGTACAACAGTATCAGTGTTGCCAACTTAGGGATGTACCCCCCAAAATTAGGGAAAATATCTCCGGGGTTTACTAGAGGACAGAATGTTTACAGTTTACTCCTTATGAATCAATTTGTATGTAATAATAAAAATTATTTTAATGTGTGTATATAGCCAGGGATATGAAAATGTATTGGGAGTGAAATCAGATTAAGACAAGTTAGTTTTATGTTATTCACGCGTAAGTCTTTATGTTAAACACATAACCTTTCTTTCTAGCTTATTATCTCTTAGACCTGTCAATGGTATAAGTAATCAGGGGTAAAATTTGGGGAGAAATATTTTTTAAAGTGTTGGTATCACTGCCCGTTATCAATGAATTGCGGGAATCATCGTCGTCGTTTAAAAACCGCACTGTAAATAGAACTCTGTGCTAATGTAATAGAGCATAAAATCGAACACACGAGTGTCGAACGTTTCGCTCCACTGCACCGTACCAAATTCGTGCGTGTGTAGCGACACCGAATTTGGTCTCCGGATATGGTTCGCTGTACGCTCCGTACCATATTCGTGTATCTGTAGATAGCATAATGTGTTACATGTTGTAGTGCGTATTCCAAAGTACTTCGACCGCATATTATAATAATACTAGCTATCCCGGGAAACTTCGTAGTCTTCGTACCGCCTTAAAATTAAATTTGTTGACGTACTGACTACTGACAGCAGCGCCACCTACCAGGTCCAATTGCAAATTTAAACCATTCTCGAATCAACCTGAAGACACACAATTTTTTTTATTAAAATCGGCCCAGCCGTTTAGGAGTTCAGTGACTAAATTGAGCTTTTTTTTAGATTTTTTTACCCTTTAACTACTTACTAAAAAGCTTAACTTTCTCAAATCGCAATGGCTAAATTTGGCACAAAATTAAGAATTAGACTTATGTTAATTGACCTAGACAGAAAATAGACATTTTGAAATATATTAAATTGTAATGAGATTTGAACCTAGACGCTACGCTTTGCTTTAGGCGGGCAAAATACCGCTAGGCTATGAAGCATATTGCGATTTTATCGAAATTACGCTTTTGTACATTATAGACACATCACTTTGACGTCAATCGCATGAAGCCCCCCGCAGTAACGGGGGCGGCACGTCCCCCACTCATCTCCTTCACCCCCTCGAATACTTCATAGTTGACTACACACAGCGCCTTAATGTCTATATCCCATATTTATACATTTATTTATAACCTACCCAAGTATCTACTTACGAAAAACTGTTCTATTTTGTGATATCGTATCGAAATTAAATACTCGATGTATTGAGATCATCACAGACTAAGCTTTAATTAGTAATCTCATGTACTTCATTGTTATGACTATTTTATTTTTATGATATTTTTATATTTTTCTAAAGGATTTCTAGCAAATTCTCTCGTTATGTAAAAAACTTAACCGACCGCACAATGTGACCGTACTATTAACTATTTAGTATCTGGCACTGGGAAACTGTAATTTATTTACCTATTATGACAAAATATGTTCCGTCCATTTTATTATTGAATAAATATTTTTATTTTGTTTAATCTTTGTGTTTGTTCCTTTTGAAACACAAACAAAATTTAAGAATTACTCGTTGAACTCACAAACCCTTACTCTTATGCTCGCGAAGTAGGCCGAGGAAGTGCTCCGCGAAGTGACCCGAAGTACGAAAAGGCGAAGTGAAGTGCGTCCACACTGTCCTATTCGGCCAACCTCGGCCTACTTACGGCGAGTAGTCCGTACGAGGCTTTAGGGACTCGGACTAATCGTCTACGGCAATGAGTTTGGTGTCATCATGTGAACTCTTGTAGTCGGACGCGCGGATCGGCGCCCACGGACCGCTCACGGCCGACTCTGTAATGCAAAAACATCATTTAAACGGCATCAAATTGCCTTAATTTTAAGTGTACCCTTAAATATACACTGAACGACCGTCGCAAAATATTGCAGAAAAACGTACAAAACTAAAATTAATTTCAACTAGCTTACCTATAATAGAAACACTAGATTTACTTCGTATTTTCATATAATATGTAGTTATCTTAATTAATAATTCTAATAAAAGTTTAATATCAGCTAAGATGATTTAAGTTCAATGTGTGTTCAGTGCTACGCCGCGTATTCCGATTACAGATTTCTGTAATGACCTGCGAACAAAAACAGATCATTACCTCACTACCACAGAAGCCACGGACAATTTTTATTTATGGTGCAAACGAGCAAATGGATCGCTTGATGGAAAGTAAAAATAATCAACCATGGATTTTAACTACACAAATAAATGGGTCCTGTACACATTACTTAATATTATTTCATTAATTATTGATAGTCTAATTTTTAAAAAAATCTTCAGATATAATTTATTACCAATTTTAACAGCGAATACAATCGAGCAACTACCAAGTAGATACTACCTTGGGCTGTATTAATACGGTATGCCACGGGAACACTACTTTTTCGGGATAAAATAAAGCCTTTTTATCCAGAGCCTAAACTACGAGTATACCAAATCCCACCAAAAACATTTTCATGTAAAAAAATTATGCCAAGACGATACCATAAGACTAGCACTGTCAAAAAGTTATGAAATCTCATGTAAAACCAAGCTTCTTACCCTACACGCCTTAACTCTGCAAGCGTAACTTCACAAACTTTACACCTTGTCATTTTATGTGGCCTGGCCATTTCGCTTCATTCACTTGGCCGTAAGGAGAAAAATTTATAATCGACTGTTTTTCTATTATACTCTCTTATAGTAACGAAGTGGGCTCCTTAGACATGTCCTGACATGCTCTTGGTTAGGGTTTTCTTTGTTGGCTTACTATTTACAATAAGTGGCAGATTAGGGCGATACTTGGCTCTTAGTCGATTATATTCGACTACAGCTGACTCTTGTGTTTTAATACAACTGAAGTCAATATTTAACTAGGTGAACGCCTTGCAAATTGGTCACTAGAGAGTGCTACATAAGCCTGCCCACAAGAGAACGTAGATGACTCAATATCAATAATAGCATTATATAATCTTAAACACAGATCGAGAACTGTTCGCGATGAACAAATGCTCTATCGATGATTTCAAATTTTGATTTTACAGGTGCTAGTTCATTAGTAAAAACTGTATTACTTCAATTCTATAATAAAACTTCATCAAAGTGTCATCTATCGTGTGAGAAGTGAAATAGAAATGAAGCACGAGGCACTTGCCTACAACTACTATGGTGTCGCGGGTATTCCTGGGCGACAGTAGTCGCTTTTCATCAAGCGTATCACGTTTGCTCCCTTTTATCATATTGAACAATAATATCACGGTATTTCCATAATATTACACTGGAACAATCTATCTAATATATAAAATTTTCATGTGTTCATTCAGTAGGTCTAAGAATCGGCTACTATCTATTTTCCATATCCCTAAGTGATAAGGGTTGTTCACCCTTAATTTTTTTATTTTTATTTTTAGACAACATTTTTTGTTTTTATTTTTTATAACGTGGTAATTAAAAATACATACAATCCTAAATTTTTACTTTTTTATCACCATTTTTATTTTTTTTATAGCCATTTTAGTAATTTAATCATTTTTCATCCCGCTCGATAACTGATCAATTATAGTGTTTTTAATTTTTATAAGGCAAAACAACGATTGCCGGGTCAGCTAGTAATAATACAACTTTAAGGTGGTTCGTTTCCCATACAAAAAAACAATGGACATTAATTAGGTAATTTCATACTATTACTACATAAATTATATGCACATCTATTTATTTTGCAATACAATTGTCGCAAAATACATTTATAATACTTTATTTCACACAGAAGTCACATTTTTATTGAATTTTCGACAAAAAGTGACATAAGTTACAAATGAAATTACCTAATTAATGTCCATTGTATTTTTGTATAGGAAACGAACCACCTTAATATATTGCAACGTACGTAATACAAATTACAATACAAATTTCATTATCTGATAGTACTTACTTCAAATAAGCAAATCTTGTAAATATATAAATTGAGATTCTCGGAAACGGCTTTCAGTATTTCAGCTACTAAGCGACATACTTTTGCGTTAATGGCAAATTGATCGCGGGTTCGAATCCCAGTCAGACGATTTTTTTTTTAATTCTATATTTTTTATTATTCTATGTAATAGGGTTTCGTAATACTCGAGGAAACCTTATAAATTTACTGTGTCCGTCCGTCCGTCTCCGTCTGTCTGTCCGTTGTTTCAGCTTCTGTTATCCTACTAATAATAATAATAATAATAATAATAATATCTATGGACGCTTCACACCACGTCAGTCTGGCCCCGTGGTAAGTATCCGAAGAACTTGTGTTACGGGTACCAGACAACGGAAATATATTTAATACTTTTTTATACTATACTTATATTTAAGATTTTTATTATATTATACATATATTTAATACACATCCATGACCCAGGAACACAGAAAACTTTTTTGTTCCCTAGCGGGATTCGAACCCGCGACCTCCGGCTTAAGCGCCACTGCGCTCACCACTGAGCCACGGAGGTCGTCAAAATATTAAGTCGGAGGTCGTAAAAACTAATATTACAAATGTCAATGTTTGTGAGAATGGATGGATGTTTGTAATTCTTTCACGAAAAACTACTGAACGGATTTCGATGAAATTTGATACGGTAGTAGTTTAGGCTCTGGATATAGAACATAGGCAATTTTTTATTCTGAAAAAGTGGGATACGGTATTTACGCGGGCGGAACCGCGGGCAACAACAAGTCAGCCCCCCCCTCCCCTCCCTTTGCATCATGCTAAATAATAATAACAATATCTACGGACGCTTTCACACCACCTGTGGTAAGTTCTCGAAGACCTTGTATTATACGGGTACCGGACAACGGAAACGTATATTTTAATACTAAACATATTATATTTCATATTTTTATTAAAAAAAAGTATGTGTAATACTTAATACACATCTATGATCCAGAGGAACACAGAAAACTTTTTTGTTCCCTGGCGGGTTTAAACCCGCGACCTCCGGCTTGAGTGCAAAAGCGCTCACCACTGAGCCACAGTGGTCGTTACTTATTCTTTCGGAAAATTATTTGAACTAATCGGATAATAACTTTCGAAGTAATTTAAATAAATATCTAATGGCTATTACGCGTTTATAGTTAGTTTAGAACCCTCCTTAGACATGTCCTGACATGCTTTTGGTTAAGTTATTCCTTTTATAATTTTTTCTTCTTCCGTACTATTGTTTAAACTCTTAAAAGTTACTTGGATACTGTAAATATTTTGATGATACTAAGAAGTATGTAACTGTAATTTGATACATAGTTTTTTTTATTATTTCATTCCTTTCAGATAATTATTATTAATCGTTTTAATGATAAATCTTAATATTTTTATAGTTTTGTGTGAAAGTGACATCTATCTCGTACATTATGAATTATGTTAGTTATGTGTTCTTTCTTCGCTTGAATTGGAATCTAATTGACGTAATATTTAAATACCTTATTATTTCCCGAGTATTCTTTAGTAATTTAAACGGAAAATACATACGGGTAACATTAACAAGTGCAATAAAATATGTCGATAAAGATTTAAAAAAATATTGTGTTTTTTGTCTACACTAATATTATAAAGAGGAAAACTTTGTTTGTATGTTTGTTTGTTTGTTTGTTTGTTTGTTTGAAATGAATAGGCTCAAAAAGTACTGGACCGATTTCAAAAATTCTTTCACCATTCGAAAGCTACATTATTCACGAGTAACATAGGCTATATTTTATTTTGGAAAAAATAGGGTTCCGTAAAATATTTGGGTTTTTCGGACACAAGGTGTAAAAAATCAACCAGAAAAGTTACTTATTTTGCGTACGCTGCCTAAACTATAAAAGATAGAACCATAAAATGTTCTAATTAATTGTAGATCTTATAAATATCTACAAAAAAGTCCGCGACACACTATACCTATCTATGTCGAGTGAGGCACAACAACCATTTTTTTTATTTAGAAATCTTGAATTTTTTTGGACTACATTTAAACGCGTTTATTTTACTCATGCTATTAACCCTTATCAAAATAAATTATTTCATCACTAAGTACAGTTTATGTAGATAACATTTGGTCTTTGAATGATTGAAATTGGACGTGTGGTTTTGAAGTTATGGCGAAATTAAAATATTACGATTTCTGCTGCACGGCCCGTTGCGAAGTGGGCGTCACCAATGTGCGCGTGCGGGGGGAGTTTAGATCTATGGTATTTTATTAGTGTCCGACCGAAAGTTCGGTTTCGGTTTCGGTTTCGGCCGAGTTTCGGCCAAAAATCAAGTTTCGGCGGCAGTTTCGGTTTCGGCCAAAAGTGGCCGAAACTTTTGCCGAAACCGAAACTGATTTCGGAAGTTTTCGAGCACGCTCGCCTAACTTCGTCTCTTGCGGCAACGCTTTGACAACGCAATTGAATTTGAAAACATAATTAAAATATAATTAATATTTTTTAAATATTACATTAAATAAATGATTACAACAAAATTAATATACCGTGTTTCCATTTCATGTCCTATTTAATGCAGAATAATGGATAAAATGCACCATGGGCGTAGCCGGGGGGGGGGGGGGGGGGTAGGGGGTTCAAACCTAACATAATAAGTTATTTGTCATCTATTTTACATCAGAAATTACACTAATTTTCCTTTAATTTTAATTACAAAATGATCCTATTTTCACAGTCTTCAAAACGTTCAAACTTGAACAGATTTAACCTAGTAAATAGGAAAATAACATAAGGAACATATTATATGTTCTGTTTTAGCCGATTCGTTTTATGATATTTTTCCAAAGTTCGCCGTTATTCAATGTTTAAGTTTAACGATTGAATAGATTTTAACCTATAGAATGGGAAAAAAAATTTTGCTCGCTGGCTTCGCTCACTCGTGTTTGGCTTACAGAAGATATTACTATAAAATTTAGTATCGACGTTCAGTTTTAAGCTTTTGATATTTGTATTTTTCGAATTACGCAGTCTTTCAGGTAAAAACGTAAAATAAATGGGCGCTCATTATTCCAATGTATATTATAAAAATTAAAATGATCCTATTTCCACAGTTTTATAGGGTTTAAATTTTGAACAGATTTAACCTATTAAATAGGAAAAAAATTTGCTCGCTCGCTCGCGGTTACCATAATGCGTCATTATATTATTTATTACCGATGTCCTGTTTTAGCCGGTTGATTTTATGATATTTTTCCGAAGTTCACCGTTATTCAGTGTTTATATTTTATTTTAAAGTTTGAACAGATTTGAACGTTTGAACCTGTAAAATAGGAAAAAAAATTTGCTCGCTCGCTTCGCTCGCTCGTTTTTGGCTTAAAAAACCGTATTATAAAATTTTGTACTGACATTTAGTTTTAGACTACGAAAACGAAAAAAAAAATCTAATGTGCCTAGGGCCTCTAATAGGTTAAAGACGGCCCTGGTTATTTATTGTACTTGTAGTCGTTTTATTTTCTTGAACCCCCCCGAAACTAAAACCTGGCTACGCCCATGAAATGCACCAAATTTCAGTATTTTAAGGAATTTTCTACTTGACCACGTGAGTTTCGGTTTCGGTTTCGGTTTCGGCCGAAACTGAAGCCACGGCCGAATATTCGGTTTCAGTTTCGGTTTCGGCCGGAAAACCAGTTTCGGTCGGACTCTATATTTTATACGATAAAAGTAGGTATACCCACCTACTTATTTAATTGAGTTTTAGTAGGTATAGGTGTACCAGAATCTCATGGCAAATAGGGAAAAAAAAATTCGTAGTGTGCAATACTGGGGAAATTGGATTAAACGATCTTGATACTGGTTAATATTTAATTATGTCTTTAGTATTATTGAACATGAATTATAATAAGACTGTATGAAGAATGTTCGGTGTATAATATAGAAAACTAGCTTTTGCCCGCGGCTTCGCCCGCGTGGAATAGTGTTCTTGGAGAAAAAACTACTTCGGCGAATAATTCTCTACCTACTTACAGCAATATACTACTGATACAATATTGAACATGTTTTTAGGTTTGCCCAATGCAAATTGTTAAAAATGGGACCCTATCACCTCGATACGACATGCGCGACCACTTGATAATATACTTACATAATAAGTACTTGAATATAAATTTTACCATAATCTTATAATATCTTAAAGACTATTAAATACTTAAAGACTATTATTTTAAAAACTCGCATCAAAATCCGTTGCGTAGTTTTAAAGATTTAAGCATACATAGGGACAGACAAAAAAGGGACTTTGTTTTATACTATGTAATATAATGATATTTCATGAAAAATAAATCAATCGTGAATTACTTTATATACTTATTTATTACGAATAACATACAATTAAATTGGCAACAGTTTATTTAATGTTGGAATTTCCTTCCGAACTGTATAGAACTCGTTTACTTTATTCCTAATCAACTATAAATCAAAACTGTCTTATGTTGATTTTCTTTTTTCCTCCTCTCCTCCTTTTACCAGGCATGGAAAACAAACCATCATTCGATGTGCCATCAGCTACGATTCACCTTATAGTAGTACTGGAAACACATTTAAAGAAGTCACAATAATTACCTAAGAAAATATAAAAAAACTAAAAGTATCAAAACAACTCACTCTAACTTACCGGTCAACTCGACCACGAACTTTAAATTATAAGATTGAGTTCGATTTACACCTTCTTCTTTCTGTATTTTACTATAGACATAGAAAACAATATTTCTCGCTTGAGATCGAATTGCCTTTTTGGATATTTTCACAAAAACAACAAATTCCAAGAACATAATCACAAAATTTTAGCAGCGGTTGACAGATCACGTACTTTGATTTGACGGGTCATACTTGACATTGCCATATGAAAATCACATTTTTTATTTTTTTTTAAATGCCATCAGATTCTGGTAGAGCTATACCTATATTAATTTGTTTCTGTTTGTTTTGACTAGATTTCGCCCGTTTTGTTAGAGGTTTAAAGACATTCTGTAGTATTAGTATCAGTATTGTACCCGTGCGAAGCTGGGGCGGGTCGCTAGTTGTTAATAAAGGGATACATGGTTATTTTATTAAATTTTATTGTTATTATCGGATCCCTAATAACAACAACAATTTTCAGGCCTCTAGCTAAATTTGTGGTAATATTATAGAAACTTCCATCCTGTAGTTTAAGAGGTTGAAGGATAAAAGTTTATATGAGACTTCTTACCTTAATAATTCTTAACATAATTAAATAAATGTTGCATATATTAAGTATGTTAAATTTTCCGTTCAAATTACTACAGAATATTCGGGAAATAATTATTTCAATCAATATTAGTCAGTTAGTTTACAAGCCTAGCGATGAACGACGACATCTACACTAATATTATAAAGAGGAAAACTTTGTTTGTTTGTTTGTTTGTTTGTTTGTTTGTTTGTTTGTTTGTAATGAATAGGCTCAAAAAGTACTGGACCGATTTCAAAAATTCTTTCACCATTCGAAAGCTACATTATCCACGAGTAACATAGGCTAAATTTTATTTTGGAAAAAAATAGGGTTCCGTAAGATATTTGGGTTTTTCGGACACAAGGTGTAAAAAATCAACCAGAAAAGTTACTTATTTTGCGTACGCTGCCTAAACTATAAAAGATAGAACCATAAAATGTTCTAATTAATTGTAGATCTTATAAATATCTACAAAAAAGTCCGCGACACACTATACCTATCTATGTCGAGTAAGGCACAATAACCATTTTTTTATTTAGAAATCTTGAATTTTTTTTGGACTACATTTAAACGCGTTTATTTTACTCATGTTATTAATCCTTATCAAAATAAATTATTTCATCACTAAGTACAGTTTATGTAGATAATATTTGGTCTTTGAATGATTAAAATTGGACGTTTGGTTTTGAAGTTATGGCGAAATTAAAATATTACGATTTCTGCTGCACGGCCCGTTGCGAAGTGGGCGTCACCAAGGCGGGGTGCGCGTGCGGGTTAATGTTTAGTTTAGTTAAATAGTTTAGTTATTTTATAAACATCAAATTGATAATATCTTAAAATATAATACATTATAATATCTATACATCTATACAGTTAAATACAATTTAAGTGTCTGTTTGTAACTTCAAATTAACAGCTTTTTACATAATGAATCTGAAAGTATATTCGGTACTTACAATAAAATAAATTTTTTTAAATTTTTGTCTGTCCGTCTGTCTGTCTGTCAGTCGGTCTGTCTGTCTGTTTGTTCCGACTAATCTCTGAAACGGCTGGACCGATTTTCACGGGACTCACTAGCAGATAGCTGATGTTATAGGGTCTAACATAGGCTACTTTTATTTTAGGGTTCCGTTTAAAAAAATAGGATTCCGCTTTCGTTAGTCATAAATAAAGTCGCGGGTAAATTTCAGCGATATCCCAAAGTATTGTTCCACGCGGACGAAGTCGCGGGCAAAAGCTAGTAACTTATATAGTTCATAATAACGCGATAGATGGCGCTTTCACAGATAATTAACTTTAACTCCCTTGTTTAAGGGGTTGGAAGATGAAAGTTCCAATTTTGAGAATTTTTATGTTGGTTGTGTACTAATACAATCTTACGTAACAAATTTAAGTTTTCGAGAACATCCGGAAGTACGATATAATTTTGTTGATCATCAGTGAGTCAGTGACGGAATCAGGGGTTTTTAGATATCAATAAAATCTAAAGTATAAGACGTAGGTAATCGAAACTTTACATGTTTAATGAGACCGCTGATGGGAACAAATCCTGAAAGTTTCATTTATCTGGTACAATCCAAACCCAAGTTATGAGGGTTCAAAAAATCGACGAAACGCTTCGAGAAAAGGTGGTTTGGTAGTGCCCTTGCGCTTCGCTTGCCGTCTTGGCATGGGGGCACTACCGTGCCCCCAGATATCATAAAAATCCGTTCAGTAGTTTTTGCGTTTCATCCATCTACCCATCCATCCATCCATCACAAACTATCACATCTATAATACTCGTAGTAGTAGGATAGGATTTTCTTCTTGGCAAGTGGCAACTCATGAAAGTAGGTAAGGTACATTACCGTGATGATCATGATGGTCGTGGTGCGGCGTCCATCCCCACTGGTGGTGGTGGTGACCCTTCCATGCGGTGAAGTACGACGCCAGCTGAAAAATAACGATTAAGTATTCTAAAATCTCTAGTAAGTCGTTAAAAAGTAGAAACAGCTGAACGCAATGCAGAAATCTAAAATATGAATGATTATGATTAAGTAACTATTGTTAATTATTATTATTTAAGGTACTATGTATTATTATTATATTAGATGTCGACTATGTGTTAAGCTATACACGTAACGGTACACCGTTAGCTTTAGTTGACAGGTTTGCCTGCAGGTTTCCATACTACTCGGCTCAAGTTTACCTGACAAGTGACAGGTGTGCCTGTGCAGGCAAACCTGTCAGGTACACCGTTACGTGTGTGCCTAGCTTTAGTCTAGCTGGGTATTAGCATACTCATTACTCTGATATGATATAAATGTAACCGTAAGATTGTAAAATAACTAACGATATTGTAAAAATATGTCGAAAGATTAATTACTACTTATATATTTCTAATCTAACAAAAATAGTGTATTAAATTATTAGGCAGAATATTCGCGTCCGAAATCTATCAACATTTTACACAATCTCACTAGTTATATTACAGTCTAACGGGTTTCACAATTTTACGGTGACATTAATAACAACTAACAAGTGTTGGAAGGGTGCTACGGTGCTACGGTGTAAATGTAGAGACCGTAGATGAAATGCTCCTTACCTTAGCGGAGCTGCCGGCGATTTTGAAGATCAACAAAATGATCCCGATAGCTACAGACTTGGCGGCCATGATGGTTGTGATCATGATCCACGTGGACGTCACTCCGAGATGGAAGATCAGCGGCATCATCATGAGCTCCATTTTCTTCATGCCGCGACCTTTACCTGGAAATGATATAAGTAAGCAGAAAGGTTATAGGTTTGTAGCAAAATCAGTAAATAAGGAGGGTGGTGCAGTGGCGTCGGGTTCCTATAACTCTATTCCTATCGGTTTCACTTACCACTTACCTGTTGAAGACCCTCATCCAAAACTCTAATATTATACAGGCTAGGGCTTCCCTATGTAGGAGAACTTGCCATATTCACCACTAGTTTGGCGTAGGTATATTTAGACTTTAGAGAAGATGCAGTAGACTATAAAATTTTTGATAGTATAAGGGTGTTTTAGACGATGTTGATACTAAAAAAGGATATTTTAATCTAGGGTTTACTTACTTTTTTCAATCTGCGTAGAAAAATGCGGTTTAATTTCTTCATATCGAAGCAAGCGTCCAATTTCACTGGCCTTGAAGTTTCCATCATTGAATTTTTCTAACCATTTAGTAACGTCCATCGCATAATCAGCGAACAAAAGTTCTAATTTTTGTTCTAACAACACGGCTAAAGGACTACTGTTATTCATTGCATTAGAACCGGTAAAAATTAAATAAAATATCAGCAGAAATACCGCCATGTTTCTGCGCGTTCTATTCAAAATTCGAACTGCGGGTGACTGCGGTCGAGAATAAGTTGAGTAAAATAATGTGGTAACAAGTTCGTCAAATAACTAATGGTTATTTAACGAGTCAACCTTTCGTAGCACAAAGTTCTTTTAAAATTAAGATTTTGAGCTTTGTATTTTTATATACTTGAACATTGCAGGGGTATTGAACATTTGGTTGGTGAAGAAAGACAGCAAATGTTTTGTTTTTTAATTTGTTTGTATTTAAATCGGGAAAAATGGAAATTTTATCATTTTGATAGGCTTCATAATTTGTTCGCACTATATTTTTATGAATTGGACCAGTGAACGAGCAGATGGATCGCCTGACGGTAACCGATTATCTCCGCCCATGGACACTCGCATAACCGAGTTACACTTGTAACTCCTCTGGTGATGCGCACTTGCGTTCTTGCTCTTTGTAAACCCCAACCCTTCTTGGGCCACCGGTAACCTCACTCATTTGGCGAAACCGCTAATGAAAATCGTTATTGAATAATACTATTTATTATCTAATATCAAATTTACCTCAGAAACCGGACATTAATCAGATTTAGATGTTATTACAAAAATACAATACGTACCTACCTATAATACAATAGGAGCTAACTTGCCCCACGTGGCCTCTAATACCTGGTACCTACAGGCTACCAAAAGGAAGAGCTGCCAATATCACAGAATACTTAATAGTAGAACATCAAAAATGTAATTCTTGTAGCTAACTTACCCTCCGGACAAGTCTAATAACACCCGTATCATTAGTCTTTTCCTCAGATCCGCCTCGACTCAATCTCATCTGAGGTATCCTTGAGAAGTTCCTCGAGTTTGGTATTCTTAAACATAATTTCTACCTCAGCTGTTTGCTCCTCCAGTAAGGTTGAGTGAGGGTGTGACATCATAAATAATCATGGAAAAATATATTTTTTATGTTAACACCAATAGTAACCATTAAAACTCGAGCCAAATTTTACAGAATGATGAATATGTATGCGCTGTATAATTATACGGATTTTCGTAAAGGCAGTGGCGGATTTTCGTAAAGTAAAGGTCATCCAAAAAATCCACCCATGCTTATCTTTAAATAAGTATCCCTCTATAATTGCGTAATTGCTTCAAATAATTCCAATCTGTTTGTAAAAAGAATTGATATAAATGTCGGAAATAGACGCTCGAGGGAGCCTCAAGGTAAGTCCTGAGGTACCTTAAGTTTGACAGTTGATCCCTCGACTCGCGTAAGGAAATTCCTCAAGTCGAGGGAATTTTGTTGAACTAATGATACAATTTTCGTGGATTGAGGTTGAGTCGAGTGGAGGAAATCTCGAGGTAACAATTAATGATATGGGTGTAAGTGGCTTCTGGAGCGTAGGTACGATAATCAATATTGTATGTTTTATTTTATGTTGATAATATGTAATTAATAAAAAAATAGTTATTATTTCGTAAATCAAGTAGGTACTTAGCCTTTTAAAAAGGTTTAAGTTTTCCCTTTAAAATAGGCTCATTGTTGTTGGCAACTATTTGAAACTCATTTACTAACAAGCAACGCCATGCTTTACTTAACAATAGACGATTTCCAAAACCATCATTGGTCAGTCGTAAACCACTTTTTACCGACTACTACGGCGAAGCCAAAAGGGAGGGTAATGACTATAGCACTCTATCTTATATATAAAAATGAATTGCTGTTCGTTAGTCTCGCTAAAACTTGAGAACGGTTGGACCGATTCAGCTAATTTTGATCTTAAAATAATCGTATCAGTTCAGAGAAGGAATTTCAGTTCATGGTTAAGGCAGAACAATGTTTGTCGGGACGGCTAGTATATATTAAATTGTACATGTTTCGGGGCAGCTCCCAAAACAACTCACCAAAACCACAGATTAATAAATAGTTACTACCTACGCAAATTTTAGAAATTATCAAAATAACTAAGAGCGTGGCAGGACACACATTATAGAAGAATTTCGCTGAAAATAATTTTCCTAGAGAGGATATAAGTACCAACTTGTAAACCACTTTGGAGGCTGTTAACTCGAAAATAGTTAAATAGTTATAAAAACAGCATAGAAAGGTATTATTATTCGACGATACCCCACACGATATGCAGAACGAACAAAAATTTTTCCATCAACCACAGTCCTAAAACATACAGTCATATACTTTTATATTATAATACTAGATGACGCCCGCAACTCCGTTGCGCCAAAATTCGTTTATCGCGGCGGAACGTACATTTTTCCGGGATAAAAAGTATCCTATGTCCTTTCTCGGGTCTCAAAGTATCCCTATACCAAATTTCATCAAAATCGGTTCAGCGGTTTGGGCGTGAAGAGGTAACAGACAGACAGACAGACAGACAGACAGACAGACAGACAGACACACTTTCACATTTATAATATTAGTATGGACTTTTTCCATCAACCACAGTCCTAAAACATACAGTCATATACTTTTATATAATACTAGATGACGCCCG
Source organism: Glaucopsyche alexis (assembly GCA_905404095.1). Taxonomy (NCBI): domain Eukaryota; kingdom Metazoa; phylum Arthropoda; class Insecta; order Lepidoptera; family Lycaenidae; genus Glaucopsyche; species Glaucopsyche alexis. The sequence continues at coordinate 30,123,891 of FR990047.1, forward strand.
CAACTCCGTTGCGCCAAAATTCGTTTATCGCGGCGGAACGTACATTTTTCCGGGATAAAAAGTATCCTATGTCCTTTCTCGGGTCTCAAAGTATCCCTATACCAAATTTCATCAAAATCGGTTCAGCGGTTTGGGCGTGAAGAGGTAACAGACAGACAGACAGACAGACAGACAGACAGACAGACAGACACACTTTCACATTTATAATATTAGTATGGATATATATAAAAATGAATTGCTGTTCGTTAGTCTCGCTAAAACTTGAGAACGGTTGGACCGATTCAGCTAATTTTGATCTTAAAATAATCGTATCAGTTCAGAGAAGGAATTTCAGTTCATGGTTAAGGCAGAACAATGTTTGTCGGGACGGCTAGTATATATTAAATTGTACATGTTTCGGGGCAGCTCCCAAAACAACTCACCAAAACCACAGATTAATAAATAGTTACTACCTACGCAAATTTTAGAAATTATCAAAATAACTAAGAGCGTGGCAGGACACACATTATAGAAGAATTTCGCTGAAAATAATTTTCCTAGAGAGGATATAAGTACCAACTTGTAAACCACTTTGGAGGCTGTTAACTCGAAAATAGTTAAATAGTTATAAAAACAGCATAGAAAGGTATTATTATTCGACGATACCCCACACGATATGCAGAACGAACAAAAATTTTTCCATCAACCACAGTCCTAAAACATACAGTCATATACTTTTATATTATAATACTAGATGACGCCCGCAACTCCGTTGCGCCAAAATTCGTTTATCGCGGCGGAACGTACATTTTTCCGGGATAAAAAGTATCCTATGTCCTTTCTCGGGTCTCAAAGTATCCCTATACCAAATTTCATCAAAATCGGTTCAGCGGTTTGGGCGTGAAGAGGTAACAGACAGACAGACAGACAGACAGACAGACAGACAGACAGACACACTTTCACATTTATAATATTAGTATGGACTTTTTCCATCAACCACAGTCCTAAAACATACAGTCATATACTTTTATATAATACTAGATGACGCCCGCAACTCCGTTGCGCCAAAATTCGTTTATCGCGGCGGAACGTACATTTTTCCGGGATAAAAAGTATCCTATGTCCTTTCTCGGGTCTCAAAGTATCCCTATACCAAATTTCATCAAAATCGGTTCAGCGGTTTGGGCGTGAAGAGGTAACAGACAGACAGACAGACAGACAGACAGACAGACAGACAGACACACTTTCACATTTATAATATTAGTATGGATGTCGGGTTTGGCCCGGACATCAGAAAGGAAACTCAAATATGGCAACACAGAAATTTATTTCAATTTAACAATCAGTCACTTAGAATATTATTAATTAAATTTAAGACGAATTAAATAACTATTTCAAAGGTTGGTACAGAACGACAGTAAGGGCGGTCACATAGGGCGGTACTGGCTGTCAGAGACAGTGTTCCCCACACCCACCGCATCAAGGACAGTACTAATTGTCAGAGACAATATTCCACGTCCAATACAAGGGTGGTACTGGCTGTCAGAGACAGTGTTCCCCGCACCCATCACATCAAGGACAGTACTAATTGTCAGAGACAATATTCCACGTCCAATACAAGGGCGGTCACATAGGGCGGTACTGGCTGTCAGAGACAGTGTTCCCCGCACCCACCGCAATAAGGACAGTACTAATTGTCAGGGACAATATTCCACGTCCAATACCAGGGCAGTACTGACTGTCGAAAGACAGTGGTCCGTGCACCGAGACGCATCCGCTGGAGATGCGTACCGACTACGTCTTCTCACACACCGGGCCCTTAAGGGGCCTTGGGTGGGGAACCACGATCAGGGGCTTTGCCCCTCTACGTGGAGAGAATTTTGAAATTTACATCGACCAGTACGAGTACTGGGCGAAGATAAAACCGTTTTTTTTAGGGCAGACCTCCCGCGGCAGAACGCGGGGGGAAACCCATAGCGAGACGAGGGGAAATTCGCCACCAGGCCCGACCTAGACCGGCGGACGGCTCCAAACGGCGCGTGAGGGTCCCGACCCGGAGGCCGAGAAACGTGTTTGGGTCCACTCCCACACGCGTCGCGATTGCCGCCCGCGGACTCGACAACCTGGGAAAGGGTGGGAACAGTGCTTCCGGACCCCAGCTTTTTTATAGCGGGGGGGAAGGTACGCCTCGGTGGTGACGGGGTGGCATGAGGGCTGCCACACCGACAGACCCCGGGCGAACAAAGAAGATTTGGCTCCGGCAGTGTTTTTTTTTTTTTTTTTTTTTTTTTTTTTTTTTTTTGTATATATATGTGTATATATATATATATATATATTTTTTTTTTTTTTTTTTACCGGTGCCGGGGAAAAGGGGGGCTGCGATCCAGCGGTGGATGATAGGCGCAACCTTGCGCCTGGGCACCTCCTCTTCGGGGCGGGGGGGAGGCACATCAATTGTGCCTAGTCACCTCCTCTTCGGGGGCGAGGGGGGCGTCATGACGCCTGGGCTCCTCCTCTTCGGGGGTGGTGGTGCGGGCGGCGAGGCTCCGCTGGGTCTTCCGGGGGAACTGCATCCCTCGGAAGGCGGTGGCGATCGGGCGGGCGGGCGTGCCACGGCGCCAGGTCGGTTAGCTCGACCAGGCGCGAGGCGTCCGCTCGCATGAAAAGGTTGCGGGAAAGGCGGGCCACAAAGGCGTCCACGCTTTCCATCTCGAGGTCCCTGGCAATTGTGGTGTTGCGGACGTACCACGGTGCACCCGCAATATAGCGCAGCGCCCGGTGCTGGGCTCTCTGCAACAACCCTTTTTGGGGTGCGGAGAGCAAGTGGTGCCACGCGGGAGCTGCATAAGTGAGGCGGGACCTTATGTACGTTTTGTACAGGGCCGTCCGCATATTCAGGGGGATCAGAGGAATGAGAAAGCTGGACGCAGCATGGCTGTTGCCGACCTTGCCTTGGCTACTGCTGCTCTGCACTGTGCGACCATGGAGAGTCGGCGGTCAATTGTGACGCCAAGGTATTTCGCCGTACTCCCCCATGGGATGACAGCGTCACCTATCCTCAGAGGAGCCGGAAGTCTGCGCCTCTTGCTGACGGCGAGCGCCTGGGACTTGCCTGCGTTTACAGATAGCCTCCATTTGCTCAGCCAGTCAGGGAGGAGATCCAGCGTCCTCTGGAGCTTGATGGCGGCGTGGTCGCTGTTCAGCGATGTAGCGAAGAACGCAGTATCGTCGGCGTACAACGCTGTGGTGGTGCTCTGGTGCGTACCGACCTAACAGAGCGTACCGACCTAACAGAGCGGCCGCTTATATAGGCCATCGATAGGTGGGGAGGCCTCAATAATTATTGACAATAATGCATGAGAAATATTGTCAATAGTATTGACAATACTTTTACATATTTGCGGACTATATTGCCGTTATTGACAAATGTATTGTCAATAAAATGTCATCGTGCGGGCAGCCACCCATAGAGTAAAAATAATACGTCCGGTGCACGTTCCACTAGCGCCATCTAGTCGCTGTCTCTCGAAGTCCAGGAGTAAGCAATACGGCCGCCGTCACGGCCATTCTGACAAATCACTCGACCTCGAGTGGAGTTATTCGTCTACAACACAAAGAGACATTAATTAGTTCACATCATCAACATTTTTCACATCACAGTTCACATCAACAAATTTAAAACATCAGTGGTCTAGGTTATTTCTCTATATAAAAAGCGCTACAGTTCAAATATGCTCGTCTTAATCGTCACCCACTAAAGTAGATATGAGATTCCTACAGCCACTCAGCTAGATCGTCACAAATGTGCTGGTTTAAATCGTCACCCAAGGTTCCTACAGCCACACAAGTAGATCGTCACAAATGTGCTGGTCTAAATCGTCACCCACTAAAGTAGGTAAGACTCCTACAGCCACACAGCGAGATCGTCACAAATGTGCTGGTCTAAATCGTCACCCACTAAAGTAGGTAAGATTCTTACAGCCACACAACGAGATCGTCACCCACAACAGCAAGAGAGATCTCATTACTTATTAATCATTACAAAGACTCTGTTACGTTTTCGGATCTATCTACACTAAGTGTTCGAGAGCTAAGAGATTAAGTTTCTTCAGGGTCACTCGCACGAGAGCTTACAGAATATGTCTCCTCAGAGTCATTTACATTTAAAGTACAAGAACGTACGGAACTTGTTTCCTCTACATCAAGAGTCGCATTAACAGGAAAACAGAATTCATCATCCGCCGTCACGGGCCGTTCATCATAAGCATCATTTTCATTATTATAATTGTCAGAAATTTCCAAATAACCCTCTTGCCCCTTAGGCACGTCCCTTAAGTTTTCATGAGCAAATTTATAAATTCTATTAGCACCGTTAATGTGTTTAAGTTCGTAACGGTCATTGTTTAATACAGTTACTATTTTATAAGGACCCTTAAATGTATTATCTAATTTTGTTTGATGTCTTTCTTCGCATTTAACAAATACAAATTCACCCACTGAGAAAGGTTTAATTTTGGCTTTTCCCTTATTAAACCGTATAATATCAGCGTTAGCTACCTTTTTTAATATTTTGTGAGGCAGATGAACGAGCCGCTTCAACATTGATCAAATTTGGTTCAGATGTACTAGGAGTTATTTTGGCTAGATTAAGTGAATTACCTTGAATACCAAACATCAGTTCCATAGGTGTAAAACCTGTTGTTCTGGAACGTGTGCTATTAAGAGCAAGTTGAATATCTCCTAGTTCGTCCTTTTAAGCGTTATTAGAATTAAATTCTGTTACAGTAAGAATATTTTTTAAAGTTCGCATGACCCTCTCAACCTGCCCATTAGCTCTACTAAAACCGGTTGCTATTAAATGAAGCTCAATTTTATGACCATTACAAAAGGTTTAAAAATCATTACAGTTATAACAGTGACCTCGTCTGAAATAATACGTTTTGGAGCACCAAATAAATTAACAGCGTTTTTTTTATTACTTTTATTGCGTTTGAAGAACTTAATGCGGAAGTATAATTATTCAAGTAATACAAACTTTGTAAAGGCGTCTATTAAAACCGGGCAATATTCTTTCCTATCACTTTTCCTAGATAGTTTACCCGTAAGATCTAAATTAATGGTATACCAAGGGACTGAATGTTTAGGGATTGAATGTAATAATTGCACTTGCTGTGCACCTGAAGAACCTTTAGAAGTTTTACAAATTACACAGTTATTGATAAATTTTCTTACAAACTTCGCCATATCCAAAATTCATATAATTTATCTAAAGTCTTGTCATATTCTTAATGTTTTAAGGAATTTATCTAAACGGTTAAGCCCCTCTTCAATATCTTGTGAAATTGAAAGTACCTCATCCATATAAACTAAAATCTTTTCATCGACTATGTTAGATTCCTGAGGAGATAATCTTAAGGTCTTCTATCTACAATTTTATGTGGATCAATTAAATCAATTTTCAACTGTTCGGTTTTGATTCTAGTGGTTGGGAAATTCTCAATAAAATTATCTGAATATTGTGTCAAAATATTGTAGAGTTTCACTTATTAGGCCCTGTCAAGTCTGTATTAATTGAATCAATGTTAAAATTAGGTTTGGTTTGGTACAAATATTGGAATCTTTGCAACGCCTGAATATAAAACCATCTCCGATATTTCAACAAGAATATCACGTTAAGGTATGTCCCTACCTAATAGAATTGCATTATGAAGGCAATCATCTGAACTACATGGAGAGTGACACTTATTTTAACGCTTCAAATGATTTGCTCCGTGCTACTAACGCTGCTCTTTCCGATACCAGTCATGTTGATAAGGTCATGCAACCTTTTTCCATTAACTAAGTGTGAAAAACTTTTCTTAATTAAACTGCACTCAAAACCGGAATCAAAAATGAAACTTAGTGTCATACCACTGCAGTCCATAACACCATGAACAGTCTTCGAGCACACGTTGACTTCTTTGCTTCGACTAGCTGCGCCTTGTTCTTTCTTTGCTTTGTCTACCTTCATTGAGCAGGTGGAGAGAACGTGACCTGGCTCCCCGCAGTCACGTGCTACGGTACGTGACTTGTGGCGTCTGGTTGCGTTTTTCTGCCGCGCCGTGTCGCGTCACGTCGCGTCATATCGCGTCGCTAGCCGCCGCTCGAATACTGAACCTCCATCTGCACACAAAATAAAACAGCACAAAAAATGTCCAAACTATGTACAATTACGTTCTTTTAGAGTTCCGTATCCAATGGTAAAAATAGGAACAGAAAAATCTAAGACTTTGCTGTATGTCTGTCCGTCACCTGGCTGCATCTCAAGAATAAGAACAAGCTAGAAAATTTCCTTTTTTTTTTTTTAGATAAAAATGTCAGATTAATTGATTATGCAATAAAGTTTATTTCATTTCTTTTCAACAATCAAACTGATTAAATTACGAAAAGCTTTTACAGTCTTACAATACCAAGACTCCATAGTGCGTTTAATAACCATAGGGCGAAAAAACTGAGCCTTCAGAGTCTCCTGTATATCGTCCCATTGATATTGACTGGGAGGTATCTTAGTAAGTAATGTGGCTGCGCGCTCTCGAAGACTATGAGTCAGCGTTATGATTAAATCGACCCCCTTTAAAATTTTTGCTTTTAATTATCATGTCGGACAGCTGACACCAGCTCCCTATATCTGAATTGGGGTCGTGGGGATTGAATGGAACAAACGCTGTGAACGGTTGCGGTGCATTGGACCGGGATAGCAAAGCATCAGATAATTTTGAAAAATAATGCTTCGAAACTATTAGAGGGTAGCGGAACATTTTCCTGCATATTCTGTGATGGAGTGCCAGAGGTGGGCGGATAATCCGATCCCACTTCTGATGTCGGGTTTGGCCCGGACATCAGAAAGGAAACTCAAATATGGCAACACAGAAATTTATTTCAATTTAACAATCAGTCACTTAGAATATTATTAATTAAATTTAAGACGAATTAAATAACTATTTCAAAGGTTGGTACAGAACGACAGTAAGGGCGGTCACATAGGGCGGTACTGGCTGTCAGAGACAGTGTTCCCCACACCCACCGCATCAAGGACAGTACTAATTGTCAGAGACAATATTCCACGTCCAATACAAGGGTGGTACTGGCTGTCAGAGACAGTGTTCCCCGCACCCACCACATCAAGGACAGTACTAATTGTCAGAGACAATATTCCACGTCCAATACAAGGGCGGTCACATAGGGCGGTACTGGCTGTCAGAGACAGTGTTCCCCGCACCCACCGCAATAAGGACAGTACTAATTGTCAGGGACAATATTCCACGTCCAATACCAGGGCAGTACTGACTGTCGAAAGACAGTGGTCCGTGCACCGAGACGCATCCGCTGGAGATGCGTACCGACCTAACAGAGCGGCCGCTTATATAGGCCATCGATAGGTGGGGAGGCCTCAATAATTATTGACAATAATGCATGAGAAATATTGTCAATAGTATTGACAATACTTTTACATATTTGCGAACTATATTGCCGTTATTGACAAATGTATTGTCAATAAAATGTCATCGTGCGGGCAGCCACCCATAGAGTAAAAATAATACGTCCGGTGCACGTTCCACTAGCGCCATCTAGTCGCTGTCTCTCGAAGTCCAGGAGTAAGCAATACGGCCGCCGTCATATATATATATATATATATATACCTAATTTTAATGCCAAAAGTAAAATCTGTATGCAATATTTAGGTAAGTACTTACCAGTAGCTTGGGGTTCCTATAATTCCTTTCATTTTGTGTGTCATTTTGAAGACGCTCATGCAAATCTCCACCTACTATACAGGCTAGCGCTTCCCTATGAAGGAGAACCAGCCTTCGCCACTTTAAATTCTCCCATTTATTATTTTTTTTTTTTATCTTTATTTTTAAAAGGGTTTGATCACTTAGTGATTAAGTCACCCTTGTTACAGTATTCATTTTACAAAAATCAACTTAAAAACTAAATTCTATCACACTAGGTACTACGTAGTATGTCTATTCTCGATATAATTTTTAACCATTTTATATAGCATTCTGGCTTTATCCGATGAGGGAGAAGACAGAATGCTATTGAAAATGCCAACGTTATAATTATTTAAGCAATTATTGAAGGATATAAATTGCCTCCTTTCTGCTTCATTCCGGGCACACTCCGCTAGAACGTGATGCACGTCTTCTACTTTGTCACATATCGAGCAGTTTGGTGACTCCACTTTGCCCATAAGGAAGGCAAAACTGTTCAACGGAATATGCCCCGAACGAAGCCGAAGAGCCATTACAATCTCTGACCTGCTCATATTGGCCTGATCAATCCACGGTACAGCTGAAATGTTGGGTTGGATGGTTTTATACCAAATACCTTTTGTGAGAGACCTCTTATCAAAATATTCTGACCACATTTCAGTACACTTCATCCTCATGAAAGGTATCAGGTCTGTGTAGAAAGGAATACAATTATATTCTACCCCGTCAACCAAAGCCTCTTTTGCTAAATGATCTACCTTTTCGTTCTCTATCAAGCCAATATGAGCTGGAACCCATTGCAATGTAACATTTTTATCTACATTAGCTAGGTTACATATATTATTTAATATCGTATATGCTATGGGTGTTCCCCGTATCGTTGACGAACATCTAGCGAGGTGTTGGAGGGCGCTTCTCGAGTCTGTAAAAATTACATAATTTCCGGTATGTTTTAAAGAAATAATGTAAGTAAGGGCTTCTGATATTGCTATAAGTTCAGCAGTCATAATATTTATATTTGATGTAATATTCAACTTTTCAGAAACATTTTTATTAGAATCGAGAAACGCAGCTCCGACCCTATGGCGGTCTTTTGACCCGTCAGTGTATATTTTATAGAAATTTAAATATTTATCTTTTATATATTTAATACATAGCTGATTTAACAAATTACTATTATAAAACTTTTTTGACTTTTTAACTACATCTATACTAGGTTTAATGAAATTAGAAACATCAATATAACTGACCCAAGTATTTAATGTATACATTTCTAGTTGAGAACTTGTATGCACTGCAATCGTGTTATAAGATTCATCAATCGTAACTAATAAAGGTTTTTTCCTACTTCTCCTGTTCGAATTCCTAATATTGTTGCTAATATGGTGTATTTCATTTAATAAAGGTATTATTTTATTGTTTTCAAAGGATTTAGCTTTCAGCCAATATTTACCTGCCAAGTAATGTCTACGAATAAATAGAGGTAGAAGATGTAACTCATTTTCCATAACATGTATTGCAGCACATTTTACAAACCCACCAATAAGTCTCAACATTTGATTTTGAATTTTATCTAATTTACTTAGATGCGTATTACTCGCATTGTCGTATAAAAAGCTGGCGTAATCCAAACGACTTCGCATCAATGACATGTATAAACGTCTAATATGGACAGGGTGCACTCCCCAATTTGAACCAACCAGAATTTTAAAAATATTTATAAACTTTGAAATTTTATCCTTTAGCTCATTTAAGTGTTTAGACCACTTCAATGATCGATCGAGCCATAGACCCAAGTATTTGAAATTATCCACTACTGGTAATGTTGTATCGTTAACTGTAAGAATTATGTTGTCACGCTTATATCCTCTTTTAAAAATGCAAACTTTACTTTTTGTCGAAGAAATTTCCAAACCTAACTTTTGTAATAACCGTGATAATTTATTTAACGCTGCTTGTAAACCTTCCGAAATCGTAATCATATCGCTATCAGTCATATACAAAACGAAATCATCCGCGTACTGTGATACATTAACATTAGTAATTTTCCTACATATAAATATAGTTGCGATATTGAACAGAAGTGGTGATATTGGATCCCCCTGTGGCAATCCCCGCCCTGTGCTACGACATAAAATTTGACCATTAACATTAATTTTAAGGTATCTTTCTTTTAGGTAATTCCAGAAATATTGGCACATTACATCTCCTACCCCTAACTGATCCATAATCTGTAATAAATTCGGTATATCTATGTTGTTGTATGCATCATTTATGTCAATAAAACAAGCTATAGTTGATTCTTTTTTAAAAAAACCGCTCTCTATATTCATTACTAAATTACTTAAATTATCCAGTGTTGAGTGACATTTTCTAAATCCTGTTGTATTCTCGGATAATAAATTATGTTTTTCAATAAACCATTCTAACCTATACATTAGAATAGAATGAAAAACCTTACAGATACAGGATATCATTGAGATGGGCCTAAGTGACGATGGGTCATTGAGGTCTCGTCCCGGTTTAGGTATTGACACAATGGTTACATCTCGCCATTGTCTAGGTACAAAACTTCGCAAAAGGAAACTATTATAAAATAGAAGTAGTAACTGTTTACCATTATCTGGAAGATGACTTATCATTGAATATGAAATATTATCGTAACCCGGTGATGTATCTTTAGGCCGAATTGATCTTTCTAATTCATGTATTGTAATTTTTTTGTTAAGTGTAGAGTTTTTAGACATATAAATGAACTCAGCTGGCATGACAAAGTCTGGACTTAATTTATGTAGCAGTAGGTTAGCTTTAAGAGAATCTACGTGATTTGTAACTATTTTATATCCTTTCAGCCATTGCATTTTTTTCCAAATTTCATTCGCAGATAAGGTTTCATTTAACGAAGAACAGAATGATTTCCACGCTGTACTTTTAGCATTACGTATAAGTCTCTGGGCTATGCGGGTTTTTTCTTGTAATAATTCAAAGTTTTGTGGAATCGGGTTCCGTCTAAATTTAGAAAGAGCTAATCTACGTTCAGCGACGCATTTAGATAGGGTCATATTCCAGTAAGGCTTTGGTGAAAAATTACTAGTTGGGTTTGTGTTAATTTTTATAAAGGGTATAAATCTATTAGCCGCTAAATTTAAAATATCAATAAATCGATCATAATTGTTTTGTAAATTATCGTGTAAAAAATCGAAATTTGTAAAAAGCTTAGACAGTAAAACAGTATACGAATCCCAGTTAGCATTTTTAAAATTCCTCCTTAAATTATAATTAAAACCTAATTCTTTAATATTTAAAAATAATTTTATAATTAAATGATCACTGCCTAGCGTCTCATTTAAGGTTACCCAATGAAATTTTAAAGCTACATCTGAAGAAACTATCGAAATATCTGGAGCCGACTGCTGTAATCCGCTATTAACTAAGTTTATCCGAGTGGGTGCACCGCTGTTTATAATAACATATTCTCTTTCTAGCAGGGCATCAAAAACTTGACAACCGCGGCTATCCGACTTATATGACCAGCTCACATGATGGCCGTTAAAATCACCCAAAATTAAGTTTTTTTTTGGTATAATAGAAAATAAATCTTCCCAATCGGATTCTCCCATTTATTTACGGAAGCTAGTAGGGGCAGACAGACAGACGGCCAAACACTAGACAGACGAAAAAACTTTAATAAGAGTTCTTGTAGTACCTACCTACGAAACCCCTTAAAACGAGCCGTCGTAGTTTAACTGGCAGTGCATTCTCTAACGAGGTCATTTTACAGATCAACCATTGTACATAGGGGTGACCGGTGACGTCACATTACTTTAACACGTCGATCATTGGACATGAAAAAGAAATTCCACATTTTGTTTTTTTTTGTTTGAGCTTTGAACTCGTAAGTGAAAGACTGAATGCTTGAATGGTGTCTAACAATGGCTGCCAAAACCGCTCATTAGTAGTTATGTTTTGTACTTTTACTGTCAACACAATGCAGCTGGAAAGTCGTTCGCCATGCAGCTACCAGTATTCCATTATCATCAGTACCTACCGATCACTGCGATGAGCGATGAGGTCCACTATACTACCGTCTACCATAGCTCCTACTATGGCTTGGTAGACTTAACAGGCTTTCGAAGATTGTTAATTTTGAACTCTCTTTTAAACATAATCGTTTATTGCAAGAATGGCGTACCTACTTATAAAGGTGTTACAATTAATTAGATAATAATAATATATAGATTCTAATTTCTAACATTCTGCCATTACAATGGCATGCAAAATATATAGGTAAAATGTTATACTTATACATTTTATAATTATTGTTAAAATATTATATTATTTATTATTATTATTTTTGAGTAGCTAAATCGATTTACGGCCGAGTACTGAAACAATAGCAAAATTAAGTGACGCTCAAGTCACATGCTGTCCTTGTCATTTTGGCTAGCAGAGATAGAGACAACCGGTGAATAGGAACTCTTAATTTTGATTAGCGTTATAGTATTCGCCCATAAGCCACGAACGCTATATAGGTAGTCTCGACCTCTCGAGCACATTCTTGCAAAAAAGCTCTATATTACTACAGATAGCTTTTGTACGATGTACACAGATAATAAATAAAAACCGTAACCGTGCAGTGTACACTGTACAGTACGGCATACGGTAATCCCAGCCAATACGGTTCATTTATCTAATTGAACCGTATTGGCCGGTGCAAAGAGGTATTGAGATGATTAAAGTCTACGTCTAGTGATCTAGTCTACGACTGATCATAATATTTCAACGCATTACAATTTACACCAGGTTACAAGGGATAAGTTCAATAAACACTTTCCACTTAAAACCATATAATAAACACAACGATTATTGTCAGGGTCGTAGCTAGCTTCTCCGCGGCTGAGCGTTGGGGGGCGAAAAGGGCCACGTCCAGCTGGCTGGAGCTCCAACCGATCACCGCCTCGTCGCGGTTCTGCACGCGCAGCCAGAGTTCCAGGGGACGGAAGTATCTGGAAGGTATATATTATTATTATTTATAATTAACGCCTACAACATCGAAAAAAAATCCGGCAGCGCACTTGCGAGGGCAACTCGCCGTTTTTCAATCGGCCTCCAGTTATTTTACTGGGCGAAGCATTATTGTATACTTGGTCCAGGTGGTTGAGCCGTGCTCCGGTACGAATGAGCCAGCTGGACCGGATTAATGCTACGGACGACAGAAAACCGGCGTGAAACGTTTGCGTTGTGTGTCGCGGAGTGGGTAATGTTACCGGAGGTCCAAGTAGGGTTGGAGATTTTAAGGACCAGGATTTTTGATTTTTCAGTTGATAATCTCGTTTGGATATTCAGGCTGTACCGCTCGTGCGGACTCATTCCCGTGTGCTTCAATATGTATTGAAGCACACGGTAATGAGTCCGCACGTTGACCAAAACGGGATTATGTCGAAAATAGATAAGACGCCTTGTTTCACCGTTTGGTAGGTACTACTCACTTGACGAGCGCCTCAGGCGAGATCCTGTTGGTCTTGCCCCGGGTCATGCTGCGGATGATGTCCGCCGCCGACTTGGAAGCACCTGGCTGCATTACTTCACTGAAATTAAACATAATATTTAATAATAGTTCATAAAATCTATAACACCATATTCCTTTATTACTTAAAAACTAAATGGTTACAGAAAACAAAACTCAAAGTACATTAAATACTAGTGTAGCGCCAAGTAATTTTAAATTGCCGCGCCATACGGCGTCAGGAAGGCGAATCCGCCCGCCATACCGATATCGCGCCATAATTGCAACTACTCCCCGCTAGAGGGTGCCGGGACTCACGTAACAGTCGAGAACGCGGGCGCAACCGGGAATGGCGGCTGGGTTGCGTCTCCAGTAAATATTAACATTGTGGTGTAATTGTGTAAATAGTGAATAAATAAAGATATATTCGCTAAACTAGTCTCTAACCTATTAGTTTTTACGTCTTTCAGCTTTAAGCCCTGAAAGACAGTGTAATGCGAAAAATACAAATATCAAGGCTGTCACACCGGCACTATATGTTCATTATAGTAATTTCATATCTGGTGTCTTTTAGTGTGTGCGACAAAACAGCCTAAAAGCTCTTCTTCTCTTCTTTAAGCCAAATACGAGCGAGCGAAGCGAGCGAGCAAATTTTTTTTCCATTTTACAGGTTCAAATCTGTTCAAATGTTAAACTAAAATACTAAATAACGATGAAATTAAGGAAAATACTATACAATCAACCAGCTAAACAGAACATCGGTACTAAATAATTTAATATATTTTTTAAGTGAAACGCGAGCGAGCGAAGCGAACGAGCAAATTTTTTTCCTATTTAATAGATTAAATCTGTTCCAACTTTAATCCCTAAATAAAATACTGTAAAACTAGGATGATTTTGTAATTTCAATTACAGTAAAATTTGCGTAATTTTTGATATTACAAAATAGATGACAAAATTAAGTTAGGTTTGCCATATAAAACTTATTTCACACCTTTTTCGTCGTACATAATTACAAAATTTTGTGATCAATGACGAGCCCAAAATATTGTGTCAAAATATTGTGCTATAGGTTTGAGGATTCAATGGCACGCGTGCCATAGGTTCACGATTCCTGTTTTAGGCTATTGATTTTATTGTTTTTTTTTTTCTAAAGTACAACAGTCTTTCAGTTTTAGTTTAAAAAGATTGAAAGGAGTAAGAAACATTTGCTCGCATTCTCAGTTTGAACGCATTTAACATAAACAAATACATATAGTACAAATTATAGTATCACCCCCTTACTAATAATCGCTGAATAAGCTTGGTATAACTAATACAGTGTTTTGTCTCCTTCTATCGAATTAAAAATGTCACTTGTGTGACGTGAACAAAACACTGTATTAGTTATACCAAGCTTATACAGCGTTTATTAGTAAGGGGTTCAAAGTTTTGGTTTAGGCTGTTGATTAATTTTTCTAAAATAACTTTAAAAAATCTTCTTTTAGATATGGTTAATGGGGCGGCAAAATATGTTAATTGTCCTGGGGCGCAAAATTTCTAAATACGCCTTTTTTATATGGGTCAGATCCCTGTCAAATATACCAGCCGGCCCATTTCGGGGGGGGGGGACCCCCTAAACCACCCGCTGGCTACGCCCATGGCCTTTACATCCAGTAATGGATGATTTATACAGTAACCTTGCCAGTTAAGCCTGGGACAGTTGGTTTTTAAATGTCGTATGGTTACGCAAGCACATACGGCATTTTCACAACATAGTCAGCCTAGTCCAGAGAAATAAACTGGTCAATACGTCTGGGGCCAACCAGACCAGTATAATATAATATATATCAAGGTACTCTGTGGGGGCCAACCATGTGCGGGTTTCCTCACGATGTTTTCCTTCACCGTTAGAGCGTCCGTATAATGTACTTGAGATCTGAAAAAGTGTCATTGGTACACGCCACAACCTGGGATTCGAACCTGCACTCTCTAGAGTGCGAACCAAACGGTCTACCCACTAGGCCACGGAGCTCTTTTAGGCTTGCATACCACGGATAAAATACGTTGTACCAAACACTTTCTTTTCCAGCACTAGTACGCCGTACACTGCAAAACTAACCTCAGTAGCCTACCGGCATCCCTGCTGCGATACACGTCACACTCGTGCAGGTGTCCGGCGTGCCCCGCCACTGTGCACAGCTGTTCGAAGATCTGGAACTCCAGGATCGTCGCCAGGAAGTACTTGATGTACTCCTGGAAAGAACGGTTATTCTTACAAGTTTCGATGGTTTATATTTAGAATATAATCTAGCGTAATCATAAAAATAATTTAATTATCCAAAATGGCGGCGATGCGGTTCGCCACCCATCACGTCTCGTTCTCGCGGAGGCGAAAAGTGGCCCATGGAGAGCCGCTTCGCTACGTTGAATGTAAGAGGAGGAATGGATGGTATGAATGAAAGTGGACGAAGCGAAACAAGTATGTAAGGATCGTAGCAAGTGGAAAGAAGTGGTCTCTGCCTACCCCTACGGGAAAGAGGCGTGATTATATGAATGAATGAATGAATAATCTAGCGTTGAAAATTCAATTGTACTCACCTGATCAGAAATGATGTGGTACTTCGATCCGGGATCAAAGTCAGCCTCTGTGCGTGGTACGGGCGGCGTCACTCCCTGAATGAAGTAGGTAAACATATAATTGATGGTTATTGAGATATAATAAGACCATCTGCAAGGTATTATTGTTTGTTTCAAAACAATCTACAGCGGAGTATTTATGACTGCAGGAAAATTAAGTAGACGGTCTTCATTAGTCTGTAGTAAACTCCGTTCCGATTCATCATTCAATGTGATCTAAATGTAAACAAAGCTCAATATGGCTGGCTATAATGCTACTAATTTGTCGTTTCTCTCGTTTCAGCCTGGTGACGTCCACTGCAGGACATAGGCCTTCCCCATAGATTTCCAGTGCGACCGGTCGCTCGCGGCCTGTATCCACCGACTCCCTGCGACTTTCCTCAGGTCATCTGTCCACCTGGTGGAAGGCCGTCCTACGCTTCGACGTCCAGACCGTGGTTTCCATTCAAGAACCTTTCGGCCCCAGCGGGCATCGGTTCTACGGGCTATATGTCCAGCCCATTGCCACTTTAACTTGCTAAGGGGCCATCCATAAATAACGTCACACGTTAAGGGGGAGGGAGGGGGTCGACGAAGTGTGACATTGTGTGACAAGGGGGTGGGAGGGGTCCTAAATATTGTGACGTCACATTTCAAAATCTATTATAATAACTAAGTGTTAAAATACGAACTATAAACTTACTTTACGAAAACCTCAAAAACATATATGCCAGATATAAATAATTTAAAGGAGTGGGTTCAAAGTCCATGGATTGAAGATTATTAAGTTTGTATCTTTAATTTAAAGATAATTCTGTTCATATTATTTTTTGTTTTGTTAATTTCTTTAATTAATATAGTCAATCGTTTTTTGTTTTGTTTATTTCTTTAGTTAACATAGTCAATCATTATTTGTTTCGTTAATTTCTTTAATTATTATAATTAATCATTTTTTGTTTTGTTAATTGTTTCATTTGATGTTAATTTTATTAAAAATAATTTAAATGGAAATAAAACTGGTTTCGGAAGCAATATTTTTATTCAATAATTTCTAAATGTAAATTTGCAAAATATGTGACGTCACACTAGGGAGGGAGGAGGTCTCAGAAATGTGACCAACTGTGACAAGGAAGGGGGTAGGAGTAAAAAATCTTGAAATTCGTGTGACGTTATTTATGGATGGCCCCTTAAATGCGCTGGGCTATGTCGGTAACTTTAGTTCTGCTACGGATTTCCTCATTTCTGATTCTATCACGTAGAGATGCTACTAATTTAAATGTCACTTATTCACCGCGCAATCTACACTAATATTATAAAGAGGAAAACTTTGTTTGTATGTTTGTTTGTTTGTTTGTAATGAATAGGCTCAAAAAGTACTGGACCGATTTCAAAAATTCTTTCACCATTCGAAAGCTACATTATCCACGAGTAACATAGGCTAAATTTTATTTTGGACAAAAATAGGGTTCCGTAAGATATTTGGGTTTTTCGGACACAAGGTGTAAAAAATCAACCAGAAAAGTTACTTATTTTGCGTACGCTGTCTAAACTATAAAAGATAGAACCATAAAATGTTCTAATTAATTGTAGATCTTATAAATATCTACAAAAAAGTCCGCGACACACTATACCTATCTATGTCGAGTGAGGCACAACAACCATTTTTTTATTTAGAAATCTTGAATTTTTTTTGGACTACATTTAAACGCGTTTATTTTACTCATGTTATTAATCCTTATCAAAATAAATTATTTCATCACTAAGTACAGTTTATGTAGATAATATTTGGTCTTTGAATGATTAAAATTGGACGTTTGGTTTTGAAGTTATGGCGAAATTAAAATATTACGATTTCTGCTGCACGGCCCGTTGCGAAGTGGGCGTCACCAAGGCGGGGTGCGCGTGCGGGTTAATGTTTAGTTTAGTTAAATAGTTTAGTTATTTTATAAACATCAAATTGATAATATCTTAAAATATAATACATTATAATATCTATACATCTATACAGTTAAATACAATTTAAGTGTCTGTTTGTAAATTCAAATTAACAGCTTTTTACATAATGAATCTGAAAGTATATTCGGTACTTACAATAAAATACATTTTTTTTTAATTTTTGTCTGTCCGTCTGTCTGTCTGTCAGTCGGTCTGTCTGTCTGTTTGTTCCGACTAATCTCTGAAACGGCTGGAACGATTTTCACGGGACTTTCACTAGCAGATAGCTGATGTTATAGGGTCTAACATAGGCTACTTTTATTTTAGGGTTCCGTTTAAAAAAATAGGATTCCGCTTTCGTTAGTCATAAATAAAGTCGCGGGTAAATTTCAGCGATAAAAGTATTGTTCCACGCGGACGAAGTCGCGGGCAAAAGCTAGTATAGAAATATAATGACACGTTAATTTGGTCGAATTTAATTTATTGACATGTATGCAAGTAGGTCAGTAGAATCGGTCATCGGAACGCAGTATTAGACGTACCTGATAGCGCAGCTTCATCTGCCACCACTTGGCGTTCATGTTCTTCACCCCGTCCTCGAACACCGACCAGCGCCACTGAAAATAAATAATTCACATTTTTATGTAATTTTATGTTTATCTGGTGAATAGAAGCAATGATGCGGTGAAAATTATAACTATTGACCAGTGACGAGGTAACATACAATGCACTTTATTCACTAGAAGAACTCACCTGGTCCACCATGAAGGCGAAGGGCAGGTAGGCGACCTTCTCCAGCGCCATCGACATCAGGAAATTCATGCTCACCTGGTACTGGTCGTGAGTCCTGGAATATAAGAAGTTGTAGTTGCATCACTTAGATTTGCGCACTTGCTGCTAGGATATTATGTAAATGAAATCGCGTTGGTTTATTGACCTCGACTATTAAAGAAACTATTAGAAGATAATAGTTGTGATCAATAAACCAGCGCGAATTTTTCTGAAAACGCAATAATCTTCCTCCAAATGTGAAAACTAAAGTGTCTTGGACAAGTAATAAATAAATAATCATACTTATTATTGTAGAGCCCTACTCGTTGCAGATGGTTGAGGTTGTATACAGACAACGTCGCGGCATTCGCTACTGCTTCATGGAACGCTGAAACCGAAACAAATTTGTGTCAGAAACCCTGTTTAATGAGAGAAAGAGACAGAGTCATAGGCAATGTCATCGATATAGGTGCATCTTGCTCTGAAACACTTAGAAAGAGAGGGTGATAGAATAAATAGGTGTACCTGGGTTGGCACCATCCCGGAACAACTGGGGCTGGTCGGCGTACTGCAGGTAGTACTGGATGTGCGACATCTCGTGGTGCGTGGACACCAGGTCCTGCATCGTCACCTCCGTGCATTGCTTTATTCTGAAAACCAAACTTTTCCAATTAATATCTGCATGAAGTGTATGAGCCGTAATGCTAAAACGGTAATGAGAAGCCGGCATAAAATGAGTCTTTTTACGCTAATTTTCTTGCATTGTATTCCCGCCAGTGAGTAAAGGTACAGAGGCCGAATGGATCTTCAATGATGAATGGGAATATTATGCCAGAATGTAGTTTTTATGGAACCTGGCCTGGTATAACAGTGCCTCTAGTCAAGATGCATTCGATATAATTACGACGGCGAAGTTCGAAAATAACATGTATGGGATTTGACATAACGCATCGCCAGCGACATGTCACATAACGATGACTTATGTCAAATCCCATACATTTTTGATTTCGAAGTTCGCCGTCGAAATCACCGAATGCATCTTGACTAGAGGCCCTGTTATACCTGTAGTCGATCCTGTTGCAGAAGTCCCAGGCGCTGGCGGTGCACTGCACGCTGCGCTGCGGCGGGCGCGCCAGCAGCGAACCGCGCCAGAACTCCGGCGGCACCGGCTTCAGGCCCATCGACGTATAGAACTCCTCCGCCATTTGGAACATTCTGGAAACGAATAAAATCACACCAGGGCCCCGATTCTCGTACCTCGAATCTCGGTTCGATTCTCGCGCTGACTCATTCACCCAGGCGTCAAATCATGCGTGCGCGAGCGGGACAGACTGACAATCGAACCACGAGAATCGGGGCCCAGGTCAGTAGATTTAGATTGACTAAGATGGAGCAGGTTACTTACTTTGATGATAATTCACGCAATTTTCATTTGAGCGACTTTATGTGGTGAGGGACTAAACAAACAAATGGTCCGGCGCTCATGGAACTACATACGAAATCAGCAGTGGCGGATCTACGACTTTTTCGAACCGGGGCAAAATCTTGATATTTTGTTATGATGCGTTCATAAATCACTTAGTATTTGTTCAAAGACTAACTGGGCGTATGGAAATAGAAAAGGTCATTTTCCAAACATAATATTATGATTCGATTACATGATAAATACTATAAGATGGTAGGAAAAGATGCTTCATATTTGATATTTGTTCGATATTTCGGATTCTTGTCTCAAGAATTTGGTCGATTTGGCACCCCCATAAAACTGCTGCCCGGGGCAAGTGCCCCCAGTTGCCCCGCCATAGATCTGGGGCTAAAAATCACTTGCAAGTGATGCCTGAGCTTCCGGTACTGTGCATGTTTTTCAGCAGGTAATTTAATTAGGTCATGATTTACCAGTTGTTGTCAGAGGGAACTTGTTACAGTATAATAACTACATCAGACCTTAGCGGTGTGAATCCCTGTCTGAGCATCTCGGAGGTGACGTCGAGGGTGGGCGCTTGCGGGAACGGCATCACCAAATCCATGATGGACTTCCAGTTCTGCGCCCACATGTTACCTGCAACGGTATATTTAAATCAGAAGAGTTTCAAACTCGTTTAAATATATTAAAATAAGTACATAATTGAGGTTATGACTAATGATTTCCTCTAGATTGTAAATAATGAAGATTTTTTTTAATGCCCTTTAATGCTAGTAATATTGTATATAATGTACCTGTTTGCCCAAATGCCCGTTTCGTTTGAGCTGTGCTGACGGATCGCTAAATATGTACCTAAGGAACATATTTAGCGATCCGTCAGCTAACCTAACGGCTTGGCAGTACGAATACTCACTCACTACACGGAGAAAATTCGTAGCACCAACCCCAACCATATTGTTCAGTTCATGAGCAGCATAGGCCTGGGGGAAGTACTATAACGCGAAGGAGTCACGATGGATCCACTCGGGTCGCAGTGACGTCAGGGGAAGATTTAGACCTACCTTCGATAAAAAAAATCTAACGGTTTCCGTGTTTACTACTTTCATATTATTATTCTCACCCAACAAGTGAGCCGGTATGGGTCCATCGGGGCGTATGCTCTGGTAGCGCATGCGCAGGCGACCACGCACGTACGTGAACAGCTGCTTGTACAGCGGCGCCACCTGGTTGTACACCTCCTCCACGCTCGCCCGGAACGACGGGTCGTCGTACGCCGCGCGCATCTGGTCACCGGCGTCTCGGTAGCCTGCAAAGGCGCAGATCGCACCTGAGGCTTTAGTCAAGATGCATTCGATCATTTCGACGGCGACCTTCGAAATCAAAAATATATGGCATTTGACGTCAGCCATCGCAAAGTGACGTGTCGCTTGGCGAACTTCGCCGTCGAAATTATCGAATGCATCTTGACTAGGCCCTCGGATTGTAAGAAACACTATTCTGTTCGTTACCCGATGGTAAGCAACATTTATGAATGCTTAATGTTTGGTTGGAATACGAAGTTGATACTTTATAAACTTAGATAGTTTAACTAGATAATTATAAGCTTTTGTTTAGCAGATAACGTTATATCTAACAAATTACCGCTTGACCAGGCATAAGATGAAAACTGCTTAGCAGCGCTGATCGTACGAACACACACATACGCGTAAATACGCAGTTCAACAACGTTTGCAGTCGTTGCGGTCACTTCATTTGTGTTTAAATATTTTACTAGGGCGTGCAAAAGAAAATGTTTAGAAAAGTGGAGCTAAAACCTTGTCGATATATTTAAGCTATATATACCTGTAGTGACAGCTGCCTGATTGGCCAACTGCACGTATCTCATGAAACGATTCCTCAGCTTCGGTCCAGTTTTCTCCCTAAAACTCTTCCAGACGTACAGCAACTCGTTCTCTATTCTGGAGTGTGCCAGAATTCTGGTGATCTCCGGATCGAGCTGCATGTCGCAGTAGTTGGGGTACTCCTGGTCCTCCTGCGCCGGTTGGTAATGCTGGTAGGGTTGGTTGGCAAGGTGGTAGGATTGGTTGCTCCGATTTATTTCTGGAAGATCCGTATGAGGTACTTTTGGCACGTGGGGGTCGTAAGGTTTTTGGCCAAAAGGGCATATTTTCGCCGAGTTGTACAACTCTTTCATCTCCGTTATTAGTTGTTGGATCTGAAAGAATAGATTTTTACATAACCAGTTACAACCAGTTAAATACCACTGCCTCACAGAAGACCGGTGTGAAATAACTTGCCGAGTGAGTAAAGTTACCGGAGGCCCAAGGGGGGTTGGGGATATTACGGAGTAAGGACCTTTTTTTATTTTTATTTAAGTAGGGGAAATACGTTACGTATCCCCCACCGTCTCCGGGGGAAAGCGGCAGGGGTATGTCGGACTCCCCCGGCGCAATGGTGATAAAGAGCGCCGAGGTTTACCGACTAAAACCCCTCCATGCCTCCTTCTGCGCCTATGCGGGGACTTGGGAACTGCGTGATACTACTACCATGACCATGGAGTAAGGACCTACAGGAAAGCAAGTGCGCAATGCCTGAGGTCGAGTTACAAGTGTAACTAACTCCTCTGGTGACTGTCCATAGGCGGCAGTAGTACCATCAGACGATCTGACTGCTAGCTACCTGGACTGTTTCATAAACCCTATTTTTACGTCAGCGTAATACCTCAGCGAACTTGTCATCGGGCAGCCCCGCGCGGCTGGCCTGTATGATCCTGGCGAGCTGCCGCCTGCCCTGGGGGTCGGGGAGGCGGCTCACGTCGTACGCAGCCGCCTTCCTCCACGACAGCTTCTCGAACTTGGAGCTCAGGCCCAGCTCCTCCAGCATCCGCCGCTGGTTGTACTCAGTGATGTTGGTGACGAACTTCCACTGGGACATTGTTACCCTGGAATAAAATTACGGTATACTATAGGGATATTGGATTCTTAGGCTGGGACAATATGATCCGGAACCCAGTGGACCCGGGAAAATTCAGGGCACTGAAAATAGAACTATGCACACAATACAATAGAGTTGAAAATCTAAGTATCGAGCTGTTATAATATATGACACTGACATTTTATTCGACACTTGTGTGATCGATTTTCAGCTCTATTTTATTGGCATAGAGTTCTATTTCGGTCTCTGAATTTTCGCGAGTTCGCCGGATTCCGGATAATATAGTCCCAGCCTTACGCTGTTTGTCTACCGCCAACGTCAATGGGACATCAACGAGAACGAGCTTAGATGGACGCTTAAAGCATTTCTCTAAGGATGGACGAGACGGGCGTGCGGTGGTCAGACGGCTATATATCTAGTAAGGCTGGGACTATATGCACCGGAATCCGTGAAGCCGTAGAGAATTCTGATCATTGGAAATAGAAATATATTCTAATGCAATAGAGTTGAAAATCGAACACATGAGTGTCGAGGTAAACGTCAATGTCATATATGACAGCTCGACACCTGACACTTCAATTTTCAACTCTATTCTATTAGCGCCGAGTTCTATTTTCAATGCTCAGAATTCTCTACGGCTTCACGGATTCCGTTGCATATAGTCCCAGCCTAAATGTGTCGCTACTTCGGCGTCGTCATGTCTTTCTCGTTGACGTTCCGTTGACGGTGGCGGCGGACAAACAGCCTTAAGGACGAAAATTAAAGGTTTACCTATAGCACATCCCAGATGCTTCCCGATCGTACTCCCGGAGGAATTGGGCCGCCTCCGCCGCGTTTGTGTTCGTGCCCTGTAACAGTTGACACAACAATATAACTGCAATACTCGCTATATATGTCACCGTAGAATTGTAAAAACCGTTAGATTGTAAAATAACTAACGAGATTGTAAAAATATTATGTGGAAATATTAATAACTATATATTTATAATAATCTAAAGGCAGCATATTAGCGTCCGAAGTCAATATTTTAAGTCGAGCGGCAACATTGTTCAATAGTACCTTTAGTTTACACCTCTACGCACTAACTGCATTATATTTAAAACTATACTTAACTTTGATAATTATGGTAGTAGTTTAAGCTCTGAATTATCACTGCTACTTTTTATCCGCAAAAAGTACGGTGTTCCCGATACTACATTTACGCCAGCTGAGCCGCGGGCAAAAGCTAGTTCTATAATATGTCGCATTCAAATTTTAATTTTAATTAACTTCCAATTGTTATTACACCTACACGTATGCGCCATACGTCGTTATGTGGTACGTCAGACACTTGCAAAAAGCCTCAAAACAATCAGATGTTTGTCACGAACTTAATAACAACAATTTAGTTAATAATGGTATTGTTTGGCGACCTTCCGTTACGGAGATGCGCCGCCACACAACCTGATTCGTGGCTTCCGTCCATTAAGTCTGTCCTTAGGTTAAATGGGTTATGGGCCACGTAGAAGATTTAGAGCAATCTTATTAGTTTATATTAATATTATTTTGCAGAAAGATAACACAAATTGAATTTGTGGGGAATGGGGATCGTAAAGTCGACTATATTGTATAGTCGACCTTTTATATGTGACGATGTATGGTGTGATGGTGGCGGTGATGATGATGATGATTACTCTAATTGACATACTGGCATATAATTGCAGTTCTTTAAACAAAGCCGAAATCCCCAAACATGTATCTATAAGGAGTCAGGAGTTCTGTTTTGTACTTAAGGATCCAGGGTATACCTTGGAGCAAAATCCTAGGGCCAGGCCACACGGTGCGGTACGGCTGCGGTGCTGCGCCTGAGCGGTATCGCAACGGGTCTTTTACATATAAAAATGTATGGTATCAGGTATGCTACACGGCGCGTCCGGCGCGTCCGACAGCGGCGCGAGGCAGATGAGGCGGGGAGGGGTGCGGTGCCGCCGCTCAGTTGTATGTACGGCGTAAGGAGAAGTGTACGCTCGTTAGAATCAACGTATAATTAAGTGATACGATACCTATTATACAAAAAAAAAATCCATTGTTTATTGGAGACTGTCGTCAACAGGGCAAGCCATTAGCCAAGTCAACCCTGTTGCGGTGTCGCAGCGGCGCCGTAAGAACATTGCGACGCCGCGCCGCACTGCTCGTGTGGCCGCCATGCGCCAGTGCGGTGCGGAGTATTGCGGTGCGGTGCGGCAGTTTCGAGGAGTTCCCTCGATTCCTCATGGATCCCATCATCAGGTCACCACTTTTTTAAACGGGACCAATTTGGGATTATACCCTTTACATCAAAGAAAGAATTTTGAAGGCTTTCGACACGGAGGTTGTGGGTTCGATTCCCGTATTGCAACAAAAATGTTGTTTCCAAGTTTGGTTAGGACAATACAGGCTGATCACCTGATTGTCTGACAAGAGAGATGATCCATGCGTCAGATAGGCGTGTAAAAAGTCGGTACTGCGCCTGATCTCTCGCCAGTCGTGTCGGTTATCCGTCCTACTGGGTTACGAGAGTAAAGGAAGAGAGAGTGCTCTTGTGTACTATGCACACACTTGAGCACTATAAAATAACTCCTGCTTAGCTGGCCTAGTTTAAATAAAATCGCTGTGGGGAGCTATTAAGGTACCTACTACTACCTAGGTAGTGCTTACTGCATGTCTGCATGGTGGACGAGGTACCTAGCACCTACTGAATAGTGGGTGAGCAATGTAAACGGGAAGATAGAAAAAACACAAAGAAAAATAATAAACCGGCCAAGTGCGAGTCAGACTCGCGCACAAAGGGTTCCGTACAAAACGGCAAAAAAAAAAAACATGTTTGTTGTATGGGAGCCACCTTGAATATTTATTTTATTTTTAGTATTTGTTGTTATAGCGTGAACAGAAATACATAATAGGGTCCAGTTTTTACTCTTTGGGTACGGAACCCTAAAAACTACGAAACACGGGAAATTGTTGTGTGATATTATGAGGATTGAGGACAGATGGTTTGATAAGATATTATGGTATGGCAAGAAATAGGTAATCTATAGGAAAATAATTCATGCTTTCTGCGCTTGCGCCGCTTGTCTCAGACGGCATACCAGATAGGTATCTATCTGTAAGAGTCCACAAGAAAAGAGAAAAGTATTAGGTTTACCTATAAACATATGTAATTGATTGTACTGTCGGTTCTTGGTGGAAATTCATGTTGAACACTAATAAAACACAATTTTTTGTGCACTTTTTCCACTATATTAAGATATAAGTAATTATAAATTTTAATAAATAACACGAATAAATGATGATCGGTTTCGAAATAAATGATGAACACCTGATGATGATTTATTTCGAAACCGGTATTGTTATTTATTAAAATTTATAATTATATCTTAATATAGTGGAAAAAGTGCACGAAAAATTGTGTTTTATTAGT
Organism: Glaucopsyche alexis; assembly: GCA_905404095.1. Classification (NCBI taxonomy): domain Eukaryota; kingdom Metazoa; phylum Arthropoda; class Insecta; order Lepidoptera; family Lycaenidae; genus Glaucopsyche; species Glaucopsyche alexis. Next base: position 30,150,230 of record FR990047.1, read on the forward strand.
GTTTACCTATAAACATCACATATCTTAACACATCGCACAGATATCTAAGAATATGACTGTTTTCAAAGAAACTGCCCACCGTAACCGAAACAGGCTCACAAAATAGCAAACTTTCAAGTAACTATTTAGTAAATGGCATTATAAATGTCGGGAAATTATGATTGTTACGTGAGCCGGCGGCGGCGTGACGTTGGCCAACAATGGTGGTGCTGAGTCGGTCCCACTAACAATGGGTGGTGTTCTGACCTATATACCTGGTGGACCGCGGGCAGCTCGGCTTGCCCAGACAATACTGGAGTCTGGTCACTCCTGAGTCAAGATCCTATAGGCCCTAGGACATTGGGTACTGGTTGTTTGAATAACCTGATGCATTAGTGAAGACTAAAGGTAGAAGATAATATACCTACTATGTAGTAGGTATACCTACTACATACTCAATTACTTTTAACATAATTAGTAATTTTAGTAGGTTAGATAATTGACCTAGCATGACAGTTTTAATGAATGAACTTTTAGGACAAGATTAATGTTTAAAATGTTTTGGTCCTTCGAGCCGGATTTTTAACGGCTTTGATTAGATATTACAAAATTACGTGAATTCTATATTTAACATATACAACAATAGCGTAAGGAGTAATTTTGTGAAATGAAAATGTCAAATGGACAAAAAAACAAAAGTGTAGCCAATCAGAGCTTCTTTAATTTATATGCCACTTGTCACGCATCGTTCGACTGATGTCAGTTGTCACATACCGTGAACTACTCGGCGTACTATTTAAAATACAAAAGTACCTTTCTTTTATCCGCTAACAAGCGACCCGCCCCAGCTTTGCACGGGCAAAGAATATATATTAGTAACGTAGCACGGGTATAAGGTATTATACATAATATAAACTTTCCTCTTGAATCACTGTATTAATTGCTGTAAACTGCCAAAGAGAATATAATCACTACGTGGTACCGATAAAAGCTCTTAACGAACAGGAAAGAAACCGACTTCATTTTATACTAGGTAAAGATGTTGGGCTTTTGGAATTCTGACTTGAGATTCCAAAAATACAAATATTAGGTAGGTAGGTACACTTTACAAATATCACAATGTTTATAAAAAAAACCGACTAAGTAAACTATAATACAGCCTATGTTACTCGGGCTATTATGACGAACCTATTGACACTTCATTAATTAAAATCAGACTAGCAGCTTAGGCGCTACGGTGACGAAAATCATAACCCTTCCTTTTGGCTCGCCGTAGTCGGGTAAAAATAAATGCAAATTACAAACAATGGGATGTCTCAAAGCTGCACTACACCGAAATTTGTATATAATATCTGCAATATATTATATAGAAGATCTAGAGCTCCAGGATACAGAGGCGACAAACTGTCTGACTCTATTGTATGGAGACTATCTTCGCATAAGTCCCACCTACCTACTTATAAGGATTATTTTCTTTTTATAGGTTAATGTATAACATGTTTGTAATAATGCAAATGTAAGCACCAATTCGCATGAAATTTGGCACACAGCATTAAGATATTTACTAGTTAGTAGATTTGATTCAAGAGTTATGTAAATAAGTAGGTAATGTAGGTACCTACATACTATAATATAGTACCTACAAATTAATTTCACAATAATTACGTTACCTCCACGCAACGAGCGAGGCACATTGTATTTACCGTGTTAATTGACTGTAATAGATTTTCACTTACCATCCTGAAATAATCATCTCCTCGCGCATACCGTGTGCAGAAAGCAAATAATACCAGCGCCGCGCCCCAGCCGCTCAATTTAAAAAACATGGCTGTCAGAAACAACACTTTTTCATTTGGACTATTAATATTTTGCGACTAAGCTAAATTAATATATTATTATTATTATAAATCTATATAATCATTATTTAAAATTTAAACACATTTTACACTAACTTTAGATTCAATTTAAAGTATTTTTAAATGTAGAGTACGTAAACGATTTCCGTTGATGGTTTATTTTGAAAATATGTCGACGGTAAGGTCGGAAATGTTCTACGCGCCGTTTCTTGTCTTCGACTGAGTAACGTTTCCATCGCTTTTGTTTTGTACATGGTTTGGTGAGCACGCCGGTACACATGGGACGGCACGAGCCAAGAAAATGTTGTCTTCAGATTTATTAGTTCCAGATATTTCCCTAACAGAACTCTAGCCACCGATTTAGTAGTAAGGTGCAATTTTGAGGAAGCTACTAAAACATAAGCATGCGATACCCAATAGGTAGATATATAAGCCATCAAGATTTTCAAGACAAGACTCTTTGAAAGTTTGACTCATCTCCTTTTTATTACATGTCACTAGGTATACATATATAATTTAAGTCTGGATCCATCCCGAATGTATTAAGATTTCTCATTATGTGTGACGATCTATCGCAGCCCAGTAATCTCGTGTGCAGCCGTTCTGTGCCGCACCATCGCTCGCACGCTGCGACATATGGACGACGAACGTAGAGCAATATTAGATGTATATCACTATAGTCATATTATGCTACACAAGCTATACATAACTTTTGTCTTGCATCTACAGAAGTGTAGGTTAGGTTAGGTTATTTGATTTTATATTCAATTTATTTAATAAGTGTGTGACTATGAATTAATATTATGATTCTATATTCCTCTAATTGTTAGATTTAGCAAAAATTGTATGTGAGTATTTTGAATTGGTACAATAATAATGTGATATTTCTTTTAAATGTAGATTATGACAGATTTATTTTGTTTGCTAGGCTTGAAATGTGTTAATGCGTGGTGGTAGTAAAATAAATAGATAGAAACTGCTTTGTATTCGCCAGTAAAATTTACTAACATTATTCCATGCCCTTAAGGGCCGAAATTGTGATAAAATAAAATAAATATTATACAAATGTAACACCTATGTAACCAATTTCTTGAAGTACATAGTGGGAATAACCATAGGCGTCTAGCCAGAATGTTCAGGTTCCGACTTTCGCTACAAACAAAATAATATAAGGTTTGGTAAAATCAATTACGAATATTTCAGGCATATGATCTACTGCTTATGTAAGACGTTTAAGCAAAAAATAATTGTCATACTCGAAAAAAATCTTTTTATATGGGCGACTTTGCGTTTTGCGAAGAGTCACCCATACGATTTACATGAGATGTTTTTTTACTTTGAGTATGACAATAATTTTTTCGCCTAAACGTCTTTGCACAAGTAGTGAATAATGTACCCGAAGTATCCTTAATAGATTTTCGGAGACGTTACATTATGTATTTACCTACTTTTTAGTGAAAGTAACACAACTGTCATCACACATCGTTGAAATTATTTCAGCCTCATAAATCAGTTCGGAGTCTGTATTTTTTGTGCACAGTCAATTCAAATTTGCTCGGCTTAATTAATTACGCTTTCGGTCTTACTTACGATTAGGGAATGTTAGTATTCGAAAAATTTTACTATTCGAATAATTCGAATAATGGCTAAACACTATTCGAATAAATTCGAATAATTCGAATAATACGAATATTGGTAATAAACTTTAAATACAAGTAATATAATGCGTTTATATATACCTGCATATTTAATAATATTAAAATGTGAAGTGTTACACAAATTACTCTAAAAAAATCAACGTCTTTTTAATAAAAAAATCTTCTTTTAAGTTTCAAACTGCAATAACTTTTTAAACTATTAACACATGAATGGCTTAGGTCTGAAGCAGACCATGGATCTGGTTACTAACTAAGGGATTTCTCCCAAATACTAAGGAAAAGATCCTCTAAGGGAGATTTTTTTTTGAGTTTGTTTTAGAGGTTCGTATTTTCTGGTTTTTAATTGAGTTAAGCTATTGATCGATTCAACATAGACAATCAATTTAAAAAGTCAGACCTACAGTCTGACTTTTTAAATAAAGTTCTTGGTAGTATAATTTAATGTATAAAGAACACTAATATTACAGAGCATATTTTTTTATTATTTATATATCAGTTTGTTTAAGATTGGAGAGAAATATATTAGCAGAGAAATCGGAATGCACTGTAAATAGTGCTCTGTTCTAATATAATGTAGCTGAAAACTCTAAACACACGAGTATCGTGTTGTCATAATGGTCTGCCCCAGTCCTAATCGGTACATGTCTATATAAATCGTAGTAAAAATAAGTAAACAAGATAAACCGTCAAAATAAAAAGCATTCAAAAAAAGAATTTAATGTTAAGTTATCATAACAAAAAACTTCATAGTTGTCAAAAAGTAGGTGGAAAATCTTTAAAACAAAAATAACCTTTTTCCATTTTCAAGTTATTCATGTTTTTAGTCTCTTTATGTTTTCAATTTTTTCTTGAACGATGAGTCTTATTAAAAACAGAAATTAGATAAGAGTTTTTTTTTAAAAGCTTTTTTTATGAATCGTTCAGAAGATGAAGCGACGGTACAAAGAGATTGAAAAACATTTGACAAGGCCGTGCAAGACTTTAATAGCAGAATCAGCGCTCGGCAAGACCGTTAACACAAAAATTCAGTTAAGTTCAGAAACAGCTTCAGACCCGAAGGGACTATGTTACTGACAGCACAGTGAAGAAGACTTGCTTAAGTAAATCTGAAACCCTAAAGACCGAGGCGATAGGCGAGTGGTCTGACCTCGAGACCAAATTCGAGAGCCCTAGTATCGAGTAGCAACACTGTGATACGTCCGTGAACACATACAAAAGGATGAACGAGAATGGTCCAGAATTTTGGTCCCAGATGAGTGGATTTACTCACTTTGACTTCACAAGTTAAAGTGAACTTCTTAATGGAGGCTAAGTAAACGTGACCTGGTAAGGGATATCTTCAAGCCTACATTTCATATAGAGTCCAGTATGCTCAGGCAGAGTACATATACAATAGGCTGGCATACTTTCAGGAATCCGCATTGAGTATGTGGCCATGAGAATTGGACCTCTACCAGGAGAAAGATACGGTCATGAGATTCTTAAAGATTCTCTTTAATGTCCTCACCTCAATCCGATTAAGTATACCTTGAAAAGAGCTTAGAAAGCTAGTCAGAAGCCGCAAATTGTCACCTACAGTTAGTACCCTCACAGCACTAAAACATGCCCTGATATAAGAATGGGAGAGAATATTGCATAATTCGGCTCCAAAACCACGTTTTCAGTATGAGAAACTTCCTCCAAGCTGTTGTCAGGCCTCGAGGAGTTATTCAAAACAGCAATTTTATATAACATGTAAATTTAGTCTTCAATACTAAGATTAAAATGGTTAAGTTTTGTTTAAACATAAAAATAATATACTGATATATATAATTTATTACTTTTAAAGAAAACTGATCAATCTTGTTATAATATTTTGAAAAGAATAAAATTTTAAACGATTTGTACTTAATTTTGTAGGCCAGTGTAATACTGTAATAATCAACTTAACTAGGTATCCTTTATCGTTTCACTCAGTTCATCCCCCTGTCTCTCTTTCTATCTGCTTATCTAGCTATATTGCGTCTAGATATCGGTTTTGGTTTGATAAAAAAATATAGTTTTATTATATAGTTAAGTACACTTCACATGTATGGAAAGCATATACATATGAAGTGTGTGTTGAATATTATGTCTTTTAAAATAAAGGAAAAGTTTTATACATGACTTTTACAAAGTCAACCACTTCCAAGTAATCGGCCTCCAAATTGGTTTCACCCCTCTATCATTTCTGAACTATGAAGATTAGGAACTTACAATTTTCCATGCTGGTAGATCATGGTAAATTCTCTTTAGGAAAGTTATTTTGAATGAAATCGAATAGTAAGATTAAGATACTAAAAATCGTATTACGCTTTATAGTAACAGAACCCTCCTTAGACGCGTCCTAACATGTTCTTGGTATTTATTTGGTAGGTTATTTTGCCAAGCGTGTGAGTATGGATTTCTTTTGCTGAGGCCTGTAGGAAGTATTAACTTTAAATATTTTTTTTATTTAAAAACAGTTTTGTATTATTCTTTCACAAACAGCGTAGTAAAATCTGTTTTAGGATGATATTGACGACAATATTAATAAATAATAAAAATAATGTATTAAAAACGAAACTTTTCCGGTTTATATACAAGTTTATAACTACTAATAACATATTTTTTAAAAATAAATAAAATATTTTTATTATTCGTTTTATTCGAAATATTCGAATATTGAACCCAGTCATATTCGAATAATAAAATCGTCGAATATTCGAATAAAACGAATATTCGAATATTCGAATAATATTCCCTACTTACGATTAACGTCTTACTATTAGTATAATAATTAATAGGTGTACACTACACAATAAAATATTATACAATACCTACACAATATTATGCTTACCTAAGTATTGTGCAATTATTGCTAATTTACCTACATCATAATATTAAAATATGGTCTGGTGATAAAAAAGTAGTCTACCATTTGCATAAATGACGTTAAGCATAACTTTAGTAGATACATAAAAGTATTTTTTAAATATAAGTAATACATACAATAGAATCGTAAGTAGTCGCTGTCTGTACATGGAAGATATAATATCTATATAAGAAACACCTATTTTTTTAGCTTTATAAGTAACTAGCTTTTGCCCGCGGCTCCGCCCGCGAGAAATGAGGTTTTTTGGCCACTCCCGACTGTACTCTAAGTTAAATCTGTATCTTCCTTATCTTACGTTCTCTCTTTAATTACTAATTGTTTGTCCGAAGCACTATCATACCATATTTCATTTAAATGGTTTAAACTCTTAAGCTATGAAAGACATTAAAAAAATATACACAATAGTACATTATCCCTCGGGAACATTATTATATATCTTTTTGGGATAAAAAGTAGACTGCACGTTTGTCCAAAGCATTAACCTCTACCATACCAAATTTCATTCAAATCAATTCAACCGTTTAGTAGTAAAAGACAGTCAAAGTACACACAATAATAATACATTATCCCTCGGGAACACCGCAAATTTTTGGGACAAAAAGTATCCTATGTCCTTTTCCAGGACTCAAAGTATCTCTGTACCAAATTTCATCAAAATCGGTTCAGCGGTTAAAGCGTTAAGAGGTAACAGACAGACAGACAGACACACTTTCACATTTATAATATTAGTATGGATGGATTAGTATGGATGTACACAAATTAAAACATTATCCCTCGGGCACACTGTATATTTTTGGGATAAAAAGTAGACTGCGCGTTTGTCCAAAGCATAAATCACTGCCATACCAAATTTCATTCAAATCAATTCAACCGTTTAGCAGTAAAAGACAGTCAAAGTACACACAATAATAATACATTATCCCTCGGGAACACCGCAAATTTTTGGGACAAAAAGTATCCTATATCCTTTCCCAGGACTCAAAGTATCTATGTACCAAATTACATCAAAATCGGTTCAGCGGTTAAAGCGTGAAGAGGTAACAGACAGACAGACACACTTTCGCATTTATAATATTATAGTATGGATTAATATGGATATATTCTTTAACGAGACATGAGGCAAGGATGCCTTTACAGTTTCCCAGTGGAGTAAAGAGTAGACTCTAGAGGATATTGGACGGCCGTAATAATAAGGCCACAATCCCACGGATGACGGACACTCATTAAAGCATCATTTAACCAACCAACAAATTTAACAAACCATTTAAGGCCATGCTTTCACGTGAATATAAATAATTCCTATACATTTTCGCGCCTCACGATGCAACCATGACAATACTTTTGAACATAATAGGACACGTGATACGCGCTGTCGTTTCTGCTCCGAATAACGCTCATTGTTTCAGCACGACACGAGCGGCGGGTAGGTGCAAATAAAATTGGAACTTAGTAATGAACCGTAAGACGCAAATTATAAAGAGAAATATTAAATTTGCAACATTTTCATACCGTTTATGCAATTCTCCAGTCTACTTTGATATTGTGATTAGAGAAAGATATTAATATGTTCAACGTACATACTTATGCAACTAACAATATTGTACAATTAATTTGGATGGCTACTAAGTCATGGGCCATGATAGACTCTTAAAGTTTAATAAAAATCTGATATACATAGGTACTGACATACCTTAAATATTATAAGTATGCAGACAAATAACTGTTATTTTACTATTCACCTACATTGGTTTACCTACATGTTCTCAAGTGACGCTCAATCCCTTCACAACGAAATCAGTGAAGCAAATAATTACCGAAGCCTGTAATGTAAATATTCCATGCTGCACTTAAAAACTTACCCTAATATATCCATACTAATATTATAAATGCGAAAGTGTGTCTGTCTGTCTGTCTGTCTGTCTGTCTGTTACCTCTTCACGCCCAAACCGCTGAACCGATTTTGACGAAATTTGGTATAGGGATACTTTGAGACCCGAGAAAGGACATAGGATACTTTTTATCCCGGAAAAATGTACGTTCCGCCGCGATAAACGAATTTTGGCGCAACGGAGTTGCGGGCGTCATCTAGTATTTCTATATATCTATATTTTTTTCGAGCACATCACTTTTGCAGTTTTGCTATTAAATTTAAACAGGCATGCTAATATAATATTTTTCTCATTTCTCAACCTAGAGTGCGCTAGTCAACGGCTCGAACTCAGTGCTGCGCGCGGGAAAAATGCTTGTTATTTCACCTAATATTGGGGAAAAAAGGATATACCCATAAAATAGTAATCTATACTTATAAGAGAAGCTATACTACACACATTTATGCAGCTGTGTAAAGTATTTTAGAAAAGGCGTCTTCAAATTACGCAAATCGACACTCAGCTGTTGGTGTTTTATGAAAAAACTATATAATATTTTTGTCTGAAGTAAAATTATCTCAATTGCTGAATAATTAAACTGTGTCGGTACGTGCTTGATTTTTTATTTTCATTCTTCGTTTAATTTTTATTTACGTTCAAAGTTGCGCTAAAATGCGATGTTTGGAGGCTATTATTTTCTACACTAATTTGAATTTCAGAAATATAAGCAAATACCAACCTAGATAAGTGTCATCATAGATAATACAGATATATATTAGAGTGTCATAAAAATCGATATTACGCTAGAATTTGGGTCTACAATGTTTGACTTTGGAGTAAATCACCAACAGCGTTTGTATGGAGAAAAATCCGACTAGCGCAGCCTTAATGAGCTTTTCGTCTTAAAGTAAAGGTTTAGTTTTCTTCCTAACCAATTTTTTTTCAATACCTGTTATTCTTTCTATTAAAACCTCAGACCAAAAAAAGTGATGACAAAGTTCTTCAATCAATTACAAATTAATCTGCATTCACTTTTTGCCATCATTATTTTACAGAACTCGCGTTTGACTTGGCTGGTTACTTTAAAATGAAGATTGTGTAGAAAGGGGAGTTATGTGTATTTTTACTTTGTAAGTCGGTTAAATTTTTTGTTAAATTAGTAAAATACAAGGAAGGAAGACATAAATGTGCCATGTAATTGACTATGCATTGTGTTTATTAACATTTGATGTTACAAGATAATAATAATGTATTTAGTATTTACAATATTGGTTTGTTAAAGTCCTACCTGGAAAAAGTTCAATAGTTCATACTGTTTTACTGTTGATTCCGATTAATATTTTTACAAAATTTACAAGAACTTAAATTCATAATCTCAAAAACTCACTAATAAATAAAATATATGATTCCAGGCAAAACTACTCTTAAATTAACAATCAGTCTTCACTTAAAATTATGTTTAAACAAAAATTATGCTTAATTTTATCATCTATAGAACACATTTGTAATGCTAAGGCCCACTTGCGCCAATCCGGGTTAAAGTTAACCATGTGTTAAAAATCACGTTACCTCTCTCGTTCTTCGTATTTGTGAAAGAGAAAGCATGATATTTTAACCCAAGGTTAACTTTAATCCAGATTGGCGCAAGTGGGCCTAAATGTCTTATATATTTATTATATTATACTTGCAGCCACGGCAGTTGAACAGTTGGTAGTTGCTTTAAATTTATTTTGTGAATATGCAAAAATAAATAGTTTTCTATGATATTTTTAAGCTTATTACTACTCTGTATAGGTGGATTGAGTGATATTAACTTTGACATCCGTTTCCTCTTTGTCTGGTACAATATTATCAAACTTTTGTTTTGAGGTGTCAATATTGTGTCGTCTTTTCATGTGCTTCTTGTAGTTGGAGCCGTTTGTGAAGTCTCTGTGACAGTATATACACTTGTAGGGCTTAGCCCCCGTGTGCTGTCTCAAATGTAGGTTCAATCGGGTTTTAAAACGGAATGACTTGTTACAATACTCGCACGTATAAGGCATCAAGTCTGTGTGAACTATGGAGTGAGATTTCAAATGACGTTTAACTCTAAAGCTTTTGCCGCACTGCTCGCAAACAAATGGTTTGGTGCCCGAGTGTAAGCTGATGTGCGACATGAGGTTACCTCGGGCTCGGAATGCCAAAGGACAGAAGTCACATTTAAAAGGCTTTGCATCATTATGGGTCAGCATATGGCTACCCAGTGTGCCCTTCGTGAAGAACATTTTCCCGCAGACGTGGCAGGAGAAGTTCCTGGTGCGCACGGTGTGCACCTGCTTGTGCTGCTGGAGGTTGCTCCTGGACTTGAACACTTTATCGCAGTCTCTACACTTTAACTCACCTATTGGTTCAATCTTGTGATTACGTCTAGTACTGCTGCCGTATATGAGCTTGTGAGCTTTGAGATCCTCTACACTATCAAACTTTAATCCACATTTTTTACATTTTGTTTTTAAAGTGCCCGAGTGAAGCTTGTTCCGATGCTGCCTAAGTTCGGATGTCAGTATGAACAGTTTGTTGCAGTACTCGCAGCAGTGCCTCAGGGAGTTGTTGTGAGTTCTTACATGTCGGATGAAGGCTTTGAAGGTCTTAATAACTTTGCTGCACTCCAAACATTTGAAGCTGCAACACTGGTCGTGTATTTGCTGGGAGTGCAGTTGCAAAATCGTGATGTTTTCACACTGAGCGTCACACTTGGCACACTGGCACGGCTGGTTTTCCCATGTTATATTTGTTGCTAATATTTCTAATGGAATCTCAGACTTTATATCTTCTAACATCACTAATTCTTCATTGTCTTTTTTTCTACGAGATTTCTTCTTCTTTGCAGTTACTTCCAGAGGTATATCGCTGTCGGAGGAGTCGTGCGACTCAGAGTCACTGTTGAAGTTGTCCGGATCGAATTCGTCACTGTCGTCTTCGGATTTAACCGATAATGGTGAACACTGTTTTAATTTACGTGCACTTTCAGATACATTACTGTCCGCGTCGACCCCTTCCACTTTAACTTCAACCTTGGAATCTTGAAACTCCTCCCAACTACTGTCAACAGGTTTGCCGGGGATATTTGTGTTAGCATTACTTGTGTTACTTTTTCCTGCTCTACTCGATTTATCACTAGGTTTTTTGATAAATATACTCGACAGTTTATCTTGCGCAGCGTGAGCGTTTTGTAGGAAGGACCATGTCCTTTCTAATAAATCGAAGCAAGAGAAGCATATAGTCTTCGGAAGACAATTCTTTGAAGTTATATCAATGTTTATCCACAGCAGTTTGGTAGATATTTTAGAGTTTAAAGCGACGTCTTCGTCAGGACTAATAAGTTGGTGTAAAGGAGTTGGTTCCGCGCACAAACGGCAGTATGTTTCTTCTTCAGCCATTATTTCTCTACACTTACACTCGACACTTATTCTAATTGCATTTATTTATATTATAATTTAAACGAGATGATAAATTTATTGTAAATAATTAGAAATTTGTTTTTAATTTCTTTGTTTTTTACAACTGGTTGACACGGTTGACACTAATGACACATGAAGTCGAGGACGCAAGTTGACTTCTGACAGTCCTTTTTTTTAAATATGGTATTGTCAAAATACTATTTGCCAGCTTGTCATGTTAAAGGCGGGAAATAGAATATATTGGTTCAAATTTTCAGCACCGTATTTCTAAACCGTCAAGTCCAAAGTCTTGTCAAAGTCCAAATAAATAGTCAGGCACAAGTCAAGCTAGTTAATCTCAAGTCAGTAGATTCAATAAAGTGGCGGACACTTTACTGAAACTTCCTAGGGAATTTTGGCGCAATCAGTCAAGTCAGAGGGAGTTTTGGCAAAAAAGCACGTATTTTGATAAGCCAAGCGAAGCACAAGGGCACTACTAGACCACCTTTACGAAGTGTTTCGTCGATTTTTTGAACTCTCATAATTGGGTTTAGATTTATACCAGATAAATAAAATTTTCAGGATATATTCCCAGTAGCAAACTTTTTTTTAATTAATCGAAGGCAGGTCAAAATCTAGCCCTAACGTCACTGCGACGGATGGTGGATCTATTGTGACTCCTTTCCGTTATAGTAGGTACCTCCTCCAGGCTTATGCTGCTCATGAAATGAACAATATGGTTGGGGTTGGTGCTACGAATTTCCTCTGTGGTGGAGTATTTATGCTGCCCAAGGTACCTGTTTCTGTTCTGTTGTCTCGTCCTTTTCCTCGCAGAATCTGCAAGACTGTCGGTGACACAACGACTTGCACTGGAAGTCGTTGTGTCACCGACATCTATATTGTTGAGGTGTTTGTGGAGCTTGCAGTGCCCAGTTAGGGTTCTTGTAAGAATTCTTAATTGATTCCTACTCATTAAAAGCGCCAATTCCGCACGCCTTTTGTTAAAGCCTGGAATTAACGCTTTGGAATGCACAAGGCCCGGGATTGCAGCTTATTGCTTAATGCTTAGGCTGCGGCCCCATTCCTTAAGTGCTATGTTGGTAGTGCTGGGAGATATTCCGCACACTGGTTCTGGCCCGTAAATGAGACTTTCAGCCCCTCAGCCTAGCCAGCTCATCCGCGGTTTCGTTGCCAGGGATATTGCTGTGACCCGGAACCCATACTAAACGGATACTGTTGTCGCATCCTAGTGTGTTCAGTTTCTCAACACAGTCCAGAACTAATTTTGACGAAATTTCCGCTGCAGTCAGTGCTTTCAGCGCCGCTTGACTGTCAGAGAAGATTATGATGTTTCTATGGACTAGGGTCATCTCTAGGCTCTCTAGTGAACAACCAATTATGGCGAAGATCTCAGCCTGAAACACGGTAGCAAATTCTCCCAAGCACGCTTGCTTATTTACCCGTTGGTTGGCCTGCCCTCGTAGAATCCGGCTACCGCCCAGTTGCTGGATCCGTCCGTTAACCAAACTATGTCTTAGGGGTGGACAGTATTTGGGACATTTCCATCCCAGCCCTTCCTAGAAGGTATGAAAACCTTCTATAAAAACCACCCCGTTTTGCGTCGGCCGGCACATTTGCCCATTTTTATTGCTATATTTTCTGTTTATTCTCATTTGTAAATATCTGGATTTTTATCTGTGATTGAAATTTATTTACTTAGTACAGGGATAAAACAAAGCTGTTATAGTTTTTTGTCTTTGCTGTTGTACTCAATAATAAAATAAATAATTGTTTGTCTCAGAGTAAAGAAATTTGACACCAATTTCACTCCACTCCACTAATCATTGATGTTTGGTTAATTTTGTGCACAAATCACGATTTTTTATATATATATCGTTATTTGAACGAGTATTTATTTAATTAAATAAAAACTTTCGTATGCGTGTGATATAAATTTTCGCCATAATTTAGCTTCAAAAACCAACATTATAAAATTAATTTCCAGTGAAATTATGTTTGATATTTTGCATTATGTAGTTTATATTTCTTTTAATTTCTTTTTTCATTGTGTAGAACGATTCTTCTAATTTCTAAAAATGTATAATGTGCCAAGGTTTTACTAACAACTCAATAATAAAAATCGAAAAAACAAGCGCGGGTGCCTTCTGGCGTATAATACCGCGTAACGCTCAAGGGGGGTCATGGATTTTTTTTTTACATTGGCCTGTTTTGTTATTAAATAATATGAACAATATATCCACAGAATGTTATTAACGCAAAATTAAATTAAATATGTTTTTTATTGAGTTTAAAAACTAAGAATTGGGAAAAAAAAAACAATTCTTTTGTGTTCACATCATGATTGCTTTTATTCGTTAAGTTTTTTTTAAATTCCAGTTACATCATCATATAATAAATTTATTCTATTTTCTAAATATATATAACATGCAATAGTTTTAAAATCAATTGATTAATATAATCTTGAAAAACCGGAACCGGAGAAACCGCGCGAACGCCTACAGTGCCGGACGCCGGACCCGCTGACACCACCCGGCTTTTGAAATTTTAACAGTCCGACGCCCGAGAGGATAATCTATATCTTCGAGATGCTGTGTACCTTGGTCATGGCGTCCGATGGCATGGCCATGACCGGTGTCTCAAGAAGAGACTGTTGCAGCCGTCCCAATAGGGTGGAAGTGCATTTCGTCCTGCTCGTCGCCATGACTCTGAGAGCTGCCTTCCTAGCCTCCATCTGAACAAGCAGAGGAAGAGGAATCAGGTCGATCAGTGCCTCAAGTGATGCGGTGGGTGCGGACGGAAGCGCACCCGTGATTATCAGACAGGCTAGCCTCTGAACACTATTTAATGTTTTAATGCAGTTCACCTGTTGAGCCTTATTGTACCACACCACGCATGTGGCCATCGGCCTCACTACAGTTGTGTAAAGCCACAGCATTACCTTCGGCCGAAGGCCCCATTCTATTGTCCCCACTCTATTGTCACTTGGTTTACGTTTAGATAATTATTATTTTTAAACAAAAAATTAAACCGACTTCCAAAGTAAAAATACACAAAAAATTATGAAATAAAACTTATTTTCTAAATAATTAACCCTTTTAAATTTGGCTATTTCTCTACTTAATCTTCTTAATTTTTGAAGTCATTACCAGCAAATATGAACGTGAGTTCTATGAAATATTGTAGGATATCGTTTGGGCTGGTAGCGACTTCAAAATTAAGAAGATTAAGTAGAGAAATAGCCAAATTTAAAAGGGAATTATTAAGAAAATAAGTTTTATTTCATACTTTTTTGTGTATTTTTACTTTGGAAGAACTTAGGTTTATTTTTTTTTGTTTAAAAATAATAATTTCATCCTTTTTAGAGATCTATACATATAATAAATCTGTAGAGGGGTCATGTCTGTACATTAAAGATATTTAAGTGAAACTCAAAATGGGGGGTCTAAAAAGGCCACAAAACCTAAAAATAACGTTTTTGAAAAAAATGTCCGTCTGTCCGTCTGTCTGTCTGTCTGTCTGTGTGTTTGTTATCACATCACGCCGAAACCACTGGATGGAATAAAATGAAATTTGGCAGGTAGGTAGCTTAGGACCTGAAGGGTGAAATAGGATACATTTTATCATGAAAAACGAAACGGTTCCCATGGGATCTTCAAAAAACAGTACCTACTTATTTGACGTTATTTCAGGCAATCTATTCGACGTCTTGAAATGAAACTTGTCACAAAGGTAGATTAGAACATGAAATAACTAACAGGATATATTTTTTTTCGGAAAACAAAAGTGTTCCCACGGGATCATGAAAAAACTGTATTTTTGAACTTACTTCACAAACCGGTATAAATCATCATTTTTCGCATTAAATCATTTTTTTTAACTGCATTATTTTGTTTTCTTTTGAAATAAAACTATTAAATTAAAACCTCAAAAATAAAAACGGGTTGCACTTCGGGAGTGCCGGTAGAAGTGAAACATCTCAAAAGTGTGGCAATTTAACTGGAGACATTTTTTTCTCCAAAGTGTTTTCACCATACGTCAAATTTCAAAATGGCCCAAAAATCTCAAAAGTGGGCCATTTAATTATAGACACTTTTTTTCTCCATAGTGTTTTCACCATACGTCAAATTTCAAAACGGCCCCAAAAATCTCAAAAGTGTGGCGAAGCGTCGCCACGGCATTTTTCGCCACGCCAAAAATCAGGTTTACCCTCGCCTATAGATGTTTGATATTCATAAATCTATTCTCTATCCTACTCAATACAAATAATAAATAGCGAAGGCCGAAGGCGAAGGAAGGAGGTCAACTTATCTGGAGGCTCATAATAAGTTGGTAATATTTGACAGATAAGTAAGTACTATTCGAAACGTCCCTCCCCAAATTCCCCTCGAGGCATATCTTAGTCATCTGGACCCCTAGACCCCTCGAGTGAGGTATCATTGGAATCGGGAGAACGAGCCCTATAATTTGTCTACATCAGATCCTCTAAATTCCCAATGGGGCCTGGGATATACCTCAAAAACCTCAAGGGGGGGGGGGGGGCTCAAAAACATTTTTGACCCCTCCAATAGCCTTCTCACGAAACCTTCCCTTGAAAATGTAACGATGTTTGTTACTCTTTCACGCGAAACTACTGAAAGAATTTTGATGATATTTGGTATGGTGGTAGTTTAAGCTCTGGATTAAAACATAGGCTTAACTTATAAGTATAACTTTTTATCGCGAAACATTCCCGTGGGATACTTTATTTACGCGAGATCTATACTAATATTATAAAGCTGAAGAGTTTGTTTTTGTTTGTTTGAACGCGCTAATAATATCAGGAACTACTGATACGAATTGAAAAATTCTTTTTGTGTTGGATAGTCCATTTATCGAGGAAGGCTTTAGGCCTATAACATCATCATAACTAAATACGAGCGGACCACCAATCAAGAATGTTACAAAATCGTTTTTTTTTTTCTTTCGAGAGCTTTCGCTGCGTACGCTGCGGAAACGGTTGAAGTTTCGCTAAAATTATGTGACAAAATTATTTCCATTTAAAAGATCAAAAAAAAGTCCGCGACTGTATATGTCTATCTTTTAAAGTTGGCTCATTATAACCTTTTTATGCTAACCAAATTTGTTCTAAAAGTTAGTATTATTTGTGAAGTTGTTTTCATAAAGATGATACTAATCCTTATCCAAGTAAATACGTTATTCATTACGAGTATTTAATCTAGAAGAAATTTACCGTTTACATTATTTGATTTCAATAAGTATTTTCGAAGATATTGCAGTAATAAAATAATCAAGCGCGCAATAATAATGCACGGCGCGCAGCGGGCAATAATAATGCACGGCGCGCAGCGGGCAGTCGTGACGGGGAAGCGCGTTCTCCTTCTACGTAAATGAAGTAGTGGGTAAATTTTAGCGATATCCCAAAGTAACTGGTCCACGCGGACGAAGTCGCGGGCAAAAGCTGGTATATAATATATTTTGTAAAGTTATTATTAATACGTCATAAGAACGTCTAAAATAAACGATAGAATGTATAATTGAATACGCGCCAAGCTTTCATTAGGTATTGTTATTAAGATGATGATGATGATTACTGTAAGTTACAAAGTAGCATAATTATTATGCTTGCAGTTGTTTAAACAACGCCGAAATTTCCAAACGCATGTCTTTAAAGACTGAGGAGTTCTGTTCAGTGCTTTTGGATCCAAGGTATACCTTGGTACAACACTTTATTTTTTGGTAGCATATGCTTGTGTTACTTGCATAAAAGTCAAAATCACTATATGTATCGATATAAATTTCGAGGAGTTTCCTCATGGATCGTATCATCAGGCTTCTACTTTAGTGACTAAAGGACCAATTTCGAATTAAACCCTTTACAACAACAAAAGGATTTTGCAAATAGGACCATAAACGGCAGTGCGAGTAGCGAGCTCCAGTTTAAAACGTATCCGTAAAATGGCCATACTAAGTGAATCGTTCTATGAAACATCATCTATTTTTAACTGACTTCCAAAAAAGGAGGGGTTATACGTCGGCTGTATACTTTTTTACATTTTATACCTGCTGTAGCCGCGTATCGCAATATTCAGCGGCATCGTAACTTAACCTTTTATCTGACATGCAGGTATTTACCTTGTATTCACAGTTTTCTGCAATTATAATTCTGCAGTCGAAACACGTATAATATTGTGTTGCATAAAAGGTCTACCTTGCGTACCCCGTACCTAAAATACATTTATAAAGAAAGCAGGAACATACTTATCTACAAATTATACTTATAGGAATTCTGTTATAATATGACAAAGGTAAAAGCCGGATAGTTGCCCCACTTTTAAAAAAATCCCTGATGGATATGATTGGAAGTTCCTACTTCCAATCATAATCAAAGTCTACCGCAAAAAACATTTCTAACATAGCGAATTCAGAACCAAGGCAAGTATCCAACCAAGGCAACTATCCGACTTTTACCCTATGTTTCTCAGATATCAATAATACCTTCTCCTCCTCCTTCAGTCGTGCTCCTCAAGTCTGAGGGTCATGACCTTGCCCTTCCATGACATTCCTTCTTGCGAAAGAGCGCTAGAGCTTCTGTTTTCGGCCACTCGAAGAGCATCATAGACGGTAGACTCGACAGTGGTACGTGTTTGGTCAGACCAACGCATCGGGCTGCGGCCTCGCCAGGAGATGTTCCTGCAGTATTGTATAAAACAGTAAGAATTGTAAATAAAAGAAACAGTAGTAGACTTAGTGATTAAATCTGTGATATTAGTTGTACCCTACAACTTTAAATTTTAAATTGTCGAATAGCTATTGCTTCATTGGAATTGTATTATTTATATCGTGGTTTTAATTGTAATTTATTGTATTTTAATCTGTATTATAATATTTTATTGTACATTTCAAAAATTACAAAAGTGTAGACAACAAGAGAAATGGCAAAAAACAAGCCCTGTCTACGATAGGACAGGTTATTTAAAAAAAAAAACCTATATCTACCTACAATTATGTAACCACTTGTTACAGGATTGTAGACGACCAATGACCAGTGTAAAGCGGTCGTTTCCTTATATTTCTCAATATTTAGTGGTTATTTGTATATGCAAGCTATCAATAAAACACTATCGATCATCAAAAACCGCATTTAAATCGGAACTTTCGTTTAGGAGCTACGTCGCCACGGAGGGATACACGTTAAAGGGATACACGGATAAGACGTTAGAATCGTATAAATATAGGTATAGGATCTTGGACCTTTTTTTGGTTTGGTTTTTGGGTAATTGGTAATTAATGCACACCCAGATTTATTACAAATACTGTAAAGTGTAAGGAGTAATATAATTTAAGCTAAGTAGCAGGCACGTGGGATGAATACTGAATAGCAGTGGCGAAGGCTGGTCTCCTTCATAGGGTAGGGAGTCGGTTGAGGGTCTTCAAGAGGTAAGTGGTAAGTGAAGCCGACAGGAATGGAGTTATAGGAACCCCACTGCTGAGTAGGTGTTATGTTCGATGGCGTGTTCGATCCCAGAATGTCCCAGATCTACCTGTCATATACAGAAGTAACATTTTTTTTAATCGTCAAGTTCAGTATAAGTATGTTTTGATGTTACATAATAAAGTGTGCTGAAGAGCGATATAATTGCCCTGACACAAAAACCCAACTGTGCCACCCCGATGTGAGGATGACGGCCGTCTAGCATCTGCCAACGTCCTCTCTGTGGTCTTCATTTTAAATGTTTTCTACGCAATGGCTACCAGTTTTTACGGACTATGTGCTTGAATTTAAGAAATATTTTCAGCTGGATCCTCAGTCCAAGCCAAAGTTGATCGACCTGAGCTGCAGTCAAAAGATTTGTGACCTTCTTTAAGGCTGCGCCGGTTGTTGACTCCGCTAAGCGCGCACTTCTAATGCTGCGCACGCGCACGCGCCCGCTATCGCTGATGTTAGATATCAAGATATATCATTTTTATCGCGAAGACAAAGCAAGATGCATTTGCATGTTATTTACTGCTTGCAGTATCTGAGAATTCCTGGTAAGCGATGCCCGATGGGGAAGGAACACCTCTTGTGACTCATCTGGCATTGCAGGTGGGTGTCCATCGGTTATAGATTTTAATCATGAGGCCATCTGTCTGTTTTTTACCGGGGGTTTGCATAAGAGATTTTCGCCTAGAATCTACGCTTAACATTGAAATTTATATCTTGATGAATTTTTATCAGAACGAATAGATGCAGTAGCAGTTGGAAAATTCTTACGAGACTAAATTAAATTGATTACCTATATGTAGTCTGCAATGTACAGAATAGGCATATAAAGATAAAATGTACCTACTAGGTAGTATTCGTACCTACTAGGTAGATACTAGGTACCAATAGTTAGAGCCAGTCTTTTATTTATTACATTTAAAAAAAAGTATAAACTACTCCACTGATTTTAGTCCTAAATATGAAAGGACAATGCCGGACTTCACGTGATTTACCACTGAAAGTAGTGGAATGTATCGGAGCAACGCTTCTCAAACCGTTCCGCAAGGTCATTTGGTTAACTTTATTCGTTTAAAAGTTTGTACTTTGTAATTATAATTCAAATAATAATATAGATTACGACCTAGCGTACAATAAGGTTGTTGTTAAAAAGAAAAACAAAAGGTAACAAATTTTGCAGAAGACGAAAGACATGGAAAATCATGCAGTGTCTAAGTATAGAGAGCTTCTATTTAGTGTGAAACTAAAAACATTTAAAAAAATGAGTGAAGAACACGTGGTGATTGCAGCGACATTACATACGGAAATATGGAATATTATGCGCCCAGATTTAGTTACTTTTACGTCTGCTAGAGGCGCTTTCATGGATTTCATACAATATTTATCGTTTATGTACACGTAACGATACTCGCAAAACGTTCCTGCTTGGGCAACTGAGTTCTTGGATCGCGACGACGCGACGCAGTGCAGTGTGCCGATTCGAGTCAAAGGTAAGGTACGGACAAAACAATATAATATGGATGCAGCTTCAGTGACATAACATTTAATTAACATTTAAATTGGTAGCGTTGTGTGTTCTATCGTTCTCTTTGTTTACATTTAGATTGTATTGGAACTGCACGGAGTAAGTATATAAAGCCGATTCAGTTTGAAAGTTTGGCAAGCGCTGCGCGAGGTGTTTAGAATACTCACATGGTGCCGGAGTCTAGGCACGTCGGCGGGAGATGTCGCTCTGTCGTGTGCTGGGCTGTAATCCGTTTTGAATCGCACGGGGTCGATCACCTGTTAAATGAGAAACAGTTAATCGATGGAGTAGCTTTGAAAGTAGCTTTAAAAGGAAAATCTATAACTGTGGCGTGGGGTTCCTATAACTCCATTCGTATCGCCTTTACTTTTCGCTTACCTTTTTAAGACCCTCATCCAATCCCCACCTATAATACAGGCTAGGGCTTTCCTTTGAAGGAGAACCAGCCTTCGCCACTAATCTATAATTTTCGTTTTTACTGGCAACTGAAGTAGGAAACTACGATTACTTACATAATATATACCATTTTGGAAACCTTTTACATTTTACAGAAATGAAGCTTCACCAGTCAAGAATTTTCATTAACTAACTGTAAGTATTGCTTACTAATTTTGTAGCTACCTCCATCTATCTCTCTACTCGTTGTGGTTTTATGCTTCTGTAAACAGAGCCGTTGTATGAATTGAGAATGTATGGCATTTGACATAAGTCATCCCTAAGTGACATGTCGCTTGCGATGCCTTATGTCAAATCCCATACATTTTGTTTTCGAACTTCGCCGTCGTAATAATCGAATGCATCTTGACTAGAAGCTCTGAAATTACTAAATCAAAAATTGTACGGCGTCTAGACGGTGTAAAAATATACATGTAAAAGTAAAATTAAAATATCGAGAAATCTACGCTTATAAACGAATAATTCTTTAACGATGTAACTAAGTAAATGAAGCTTATAATTAGGTGATCAAATATTATTTTATATACTATACAATATAACCGACAATCTTATAAAACTGAAATATCTGATCGGCGCTGGCTTCGCGGGCGGCACGGTCATACACCATCAGTGGTAAGCCTCACCTCATCGCGCGACTGTACATATATAATTCGCTCTGTGACTGTACTCCCAAATCTCAGATCTGCACTACACGTCAGTGAGCACATTCCGCGCGTGTCGCCGAATTGTGGGTCGCTGTACAGTTAGTAACTGTCCGCGGGCTATCTGTCATCTGATGTCCTGCCGGTTGCCAGTTCGGCCGGGAGATGGACGATAAGTCCGCAGACGTACAGCCTGATCTCAGCTGATCAGTTATCTAGACTTTATTGTGGTTGAAATGAGTAAACGAATGCTCTACTTAAACTAAGCATATCAACAAATGGTCTAAAGTTTACTTTGTATTAACAAATATAGCTTTTAAAACATTTATATCATAAAATAACTTATTACAATATAAAGTCTTTTAAAATAAGTATGTAACAATATAATTAATGTCATGGCGTAGACCCCGCCCACGCCCCGCCCACGCGCCGCCCGCCCTAAACTCTACCGTCTACAACTAAGCTTTTATTCTAGTAAAACTGCAATTTGCTTGGACTTTGCGGACCGCAAGTATTTATAGAACTTTAGCTTCCTAGTTTAGCTTCCTAATTTCGAAGATAATAAAAGTGAAATCATCTTTTAGAATTTAGTGTTTTGTCAAACGTCTAGAAATGACTTCACCTACACTACGTCAGCCGCTACAACCAGACTGTCCCGGGATTTTCCCACGACCTGTTTTTAGGTGAATGATTTTGGGTGAATGATGTGGGTGATCAGCACCCAGCTCACACCTCACCCAGTGGGTCATTTTGCCAAAATACTTTATTGGCATTCCTCGCCGGCACGTACACACCGCTATAACGACACTCGCGGATTTACTGTACACAAACATGTACAAAGTGATGTATTACTGATACTGGGTATGTTTATATTTAGTGTAGATGTTACCCGCGAAAAAGAAAATAAAACCATTTCGTTTTGCCGAGACAAAAATAGCCTCTACCCTTTCTCGTGGTCTACTCTCTATCAGTGCCTTTTATCAAAATCGGTCCAGTAGTTTTGGTGCCTATTAAATGCAAATAACATACATACATATAATCACGCCTCTTTCCCATAAGGGTAGGCAGATACCGCCTCTTTCCCATAGGGGTAGGTAGAGACCACTTCTTTCCACTTGCTACGATCCTTACACACTTGTTTCGCTTCATCCTCTTTCATTCTTACCATCCATTCCTCCTCTTACATTCAACGTAGCGAAGCGGCTCTCCATGGGCCACTTTTCGCCTCCGCGAGAACGAGCCGTGATGGGTGGCGAACCACATCGCCGCCATTTTGGATAATGAATTATTTTTATGATTATCCATTGCGTTCCCACGGATTGGCAGAGAGGGTAGGAATAGGGAAAGGGAAGGATAGGTGGTGTGGAAAGGAACATCGGTAAGTTAGAGTGGGAAATAGGAAATATTACCGCCCAGAAGGGGAAGGATAGGACAGTAATAGCTAGGGAAGCCGGGGTCGCGTACCCGTATACTATACCACAACTACCGGACAGGTAAGTTGGGATGAGTATCCCATGACATTGCAAATAAATAATTAAGTAAATATTTCCTTAATATAATATCAGTGTAGATATAATTACAGACACGAGATTTTGAATAAGCTTTAATTAACAAATATTCATTAATTAAAAAACGTTTTCTTCGTATAAACATTATAGAGTAACCCATGCTGACTTGCCAATTAACAAAATATTCTGTGGTAACAAGATAGTCTGTGTGGATATAATGTGGATGTGGAGAGCACTATTTAGAGCTAGTCTATTATTAGGGTTTTTAAGATTCCGTAGCACTCAGGGATCCTCTATAGTTTCACTATGTCGGTCGGCCCGCTGATCACCTGATTGTCTGACAAGAAAGATGATCCATGCGTAGGATGGGCATGTAAAAAGTCGGTCCTGCGCCTGATCTCTCGCCAGTTGTGTCAGTCATCCATCCCACTGCGTTACGAGAGTAAAAGGAAAAGATAGTGCTCTTGTGTACTGCGCACACACTTGGGCACTATAAAAATAACTCCTGCGTACCTGGCCTGGTTTTTAATGAAACCGGCTACCAGTCACCGAAATCGGTGTGGGGAACTATATATTTTATAGATTTCAGTTTTGGAAACATAACATAACATTATTATATATATAATAATTTAACATTTTAGAAGTAGCCCTTCATATATTTGAAGTGGGGATGAAATATATATATTTTAAATCTACCATCGTATGGGATACCGTTGAATAGGTATTTTTAAACAAAGGTTCATACATGGCTATATATTTTTCGAAGTCAACCATTTTTGAGTCGGCCTCCAAAGTGGTTTATAAGTTTTCAAAGCATTTTTAAATACAAGAGACAGAAAAATGTAACTAACTCTCCATGCTGTTATACCTAATATAAAACTCTAAAGGAAAATTATTTTGAGCGAAATCGTACGATAACTTTTGAATCAATAAAATCT
Source organism: Glaucopsyche alexis (assembly GCA_905404095.1). Taxonomy (NCBI): domain Eukaryota; kingdom Metazoa; phylum Arthropoda; class Insecta; order Lepidoptera; family Lycaenidae; genus Glaucopsyche; species Glaucopsyche alexis. The sequence goes on from FR990047.1 coordinate 30,174,475, forward strand.
TTTATTTGCCAGAATATGGTATAAAATAGTGTTATAACCATTATAATTTTACAAACATATTATTATTCTGCAACAATATGGCGTGCAAATATTTAAAAAACTAATATCTATACTAATATTATAAATGCGAAAGTGTGTCTGTCTGTTTCTCTATCTGAACCGATTTTAATGAAATTTGGTATAGACATAATGGGTCCCGGGAAAGGACATAGGATATTTTTTATCCCGAAAAAGTAATGTTCCCTCGGGATAATGTATTTACGCGGGAGAAGCCGCGCTCAAAAGCTAGTAAGTTAAAATATATAATTGTAAGTGACTAAGACCTTTTAAGTACGTGTCGTAGGCAAGAAATATGTAACGTCATTAGTACCTATTGGAAATGTTGCAGGAAAAAGTGAATTAATTCTGTTCGTTTAATTAGGTACTGGTTTTAGTGCAGTGCCCTTAGCCCAATGCCCTGCGACTGGGTAAAATAAGAACTAGATCATAACGTCAAGTTCGAGACTCGAGACGACGGAATGGGTTCCGTGCAAAATAAAGGTTGCTTACTAAGTTTGGGGAATTACATAAAATTCACATAAAAGGGACATATGGAAGGGGATTATTATTAATCATGTTTGGCCTCAGTATCTATACATACATACACAAACTAAATAAAAATAAATAAAATTAAAGTGTCTGGTTGGAATTTTGAATAAACAGATTTTCACTGAAAATATATTATACGGTACTAACAATAAAAAATCAATTTTTAAAAATTTTGTCTGTCCGTCTGTCTGTCTGTCTTATTGTTCCAGCTTATCTCTGGAACAGCTGGACATATTTTTACGGGATTTTCCTGGCAGATAGCTGATGTTATAAGGCGTAACTTAAAATTAAAATTTGGCAAATCCAAAAAGTGCACGCCTCACACTCGTTTTATACTACAAAATCAGGAAACTGTAAGATGAGAATGTTGATTAATATATTTTAAACCGAGTTTAATAACGCCAAGCAATAGGGCTCATCCTTAGGATAAATGGAATCTTAAAAAAAAAGATCAACTCATTTCATTGCTCATATTTTTATCGAGGGAACAAACAGACGCACAGACCTACGGACAGCGTTGATTTTTTTTATTATTTCATTTTCTATCACAATTAAATTAAATACGTTTTATCCTCATCATTATCATCGAAAAATGTTTAACACCCAGCGAAGTGGGCACGGGTCAACTAGTCTATACTAATATAATAAAGAGGAAAAGTTTGTTTGTTTGTTTGCATCGAATAGGCTCCGAAACTACTGGAGCGACCTGATGAAATTAGGCACAGATATAGAATAGACCACGGGGAAGGATATAGGCTACTTTTGATCGCGGCGAAAGGTACGGTTACCGCGTGGTTTCCTTTTGTCGCGCACGAAGTCACGCGCACCATCTATATTTTAATAAAAACAGAATCATGATTAATGTTTAATTGATAGAAATCCGTGTGTGAAACTATTTGAAGGATCGTATCGTTCTTCAAATTGTTCTCACCCGTACCCTAAACCAAAAACATCGCATGAATAAATACCGACTGTAAATAAATATCTTGCGATTCCTTTTTTACGGCAAATATGTCTGTCCGATCTTATTCTGTCACGATCTTGGACTTTGGAGTAATTATACAGCGGATGTACTCGTTAATGATTCATCGGGAAGATTAATCCATCATCATCATCAACCAACCTACAGCTGTAACTAACAATTAATGAAAGTGTCATATTTCAACAAAGTGAAACGAAAAAATGAAACGTTTAGGAAAAGTTTTCTTTTTGTCCCGTACATAATAAAAAAAATATGGTCATTTTTACGCTATCTCAACCTGGTCCTAAGTTCTCGAAAAACTTATGTTAGTACAGGTACCAGATAACACGAAGTATATTTAATACTTTTATACTATACATTTATTTGAGATTTTTGTTAAATTATAATACACACACACACACACACACACACACACACACACACACACACACACACACACACATCCATGATCCGAGAGCACATAAAGCTTTTTTGTTTCTTTGGCGAAATCGAACCCACGACCTCCGGCTTGAGCACCGATAAGCTCAACCACTGAGTCACAGAGGTTTTCGTTATTACTCGAGATTCAGTTTCGAAAAATATTATTTTTTCATTTTTTTTAAAACGATCACATTTCTTTTAATACTCACATACACAATCACATTTCGGTAATGTCGTGTTACCCGTCTTACCAGAGTTCAGACTCCTCATCCGACATCGTGAAAAGGAGGTCAAGTCCTACAAGCCGAAGACGAACTTTCTGTGCGCCATGAATCAGGTTCCCTGGAAGTTGGAACCTGGTTGCGGGATCAGGTTACCGCCCGCGCCGCGCCCGTGTCAAGGTTGTCGCGAATTTGATGACATTACGATTTCGGCTCACATACTAGCCCGCGCCCGCCTGCCAAAGCTATCAGTACCGATAGCAGAATAACTATTTTGAGGATTACTTTCCCACTAGAGAGCACGCTTTATTTTTCAGGCATTTATTCATATTTCTGGTTGGTTCAAAAACTACAAGGGAGTGTTGTTTCATGACCGTCTTTAAAATAAAATTTTGTCGCACTGTCAGTACTTTCCAATTTAGGTAGAGGTCAGCAGTCGGATGGTAGAAAGGTAGTAACAAGCCTACTTTAAGAAGTGCTCTCTGTGCTCTCTCTACTTTTAAAAAGTTTGTTTTGCATGTACCACCCCAAGAAGTAATACAATATTCGAGCAGGGATTGACAGTGCGTAAAACATTAATAAATAGCTAATGCGTCTTAACTTTTTAATGTACGGCACAATACATAAATAACGCTGGGTGTACAATTTGTTATTTTTCTATTATTTTTTGAAGTAATGTCCTTCAAGCACCATATGAGTATTTTTTGATTTTAAATTATGAATGAACACACTTCTCTGTACATGTCATGATTTTTTGTCATTACTCCATATGCTTAGGGAGTTGCCTTATTAACTTTATCTAACACTTATTTGTATTGAAATTTGAGATAAAATAATATCAGGCCGTCATGTAGTTAATGCTTTTGTATTTTATTTTTTTAACCAAATGTTTACCTTAGGACATAGACGTATATTATAGACGAGGCATGTTGAGGCAAAAAGTGTCTCCAGTAAAATGGCCCCAATTTTTTAATTTTTGGAGCCATTTTGAAATTTGTAGTATGGTGAAAACAATATGGCTGACATTTGAGTTATGGTGAAAACCAAGATGGCGTAACTTTTTCTTGTATGAATTTTTTTTCGGCTAAATGTACGTGATAGCCTATCGTGAGTTGAAATCTTTGCCTTAGGACGAATTTATTTATTCTTTGATTTCGTTAAATATAGTTTTCCTGTTGACGGTACCGAATCCTCGGTTGTTGTTTCTTTGAATCGAGCTTTAGAACCCGTCTAAGGTTTATAAAGAGTTAAATTCAAACAAAATGCTCGCATTCCCGTACATCTCGCGACTCGGCACAGTGGCAGGAGTGGACAGTGTGACAGTGTAGTATAGATAGTAAACATAAAAGGGGATTAGTCTATTGCACATAAGCATTTATATACATTCTAATATAAAAGTAAGATTTTTTTTAAATTTTAGTACTTAGGACTTCATAGGAAAAAAATAATTTGAGTTTAATATTACCAATTTTCAATTTAAAAAAAAAAAAAGAATTATGAGCATTGTTAATTTTCATAAAAATGTTATGTGTTTCATTAGTCAGAATATAAAATTATGATAAGTTAAAAGTTTTTAAAGTATACAAAAGTATTTTTAAATTAAGAATTCAGCGTTTACACATTTTGTTAAATGACAAAAAGTCGTAAAGCAATTTTCAGGAGCGCGCTCCGCGTCGTAGCACTGGCTACGTCATTCGCTGCGTTAGTTCCCCAATGCCCATAGTCAGCATGTCTTGATGTATATTTTGTAATATTTTTAGAAGTGTTAACTGCAATATTTATTTTGAGATTTAAAAAAATGCAAAGAAAATAATTGTAACTAAAAAAGTGTTTAGTTAATACGTATGCGATATTGAAGTAAACATTAAAAATAATCTCATAAATCCAACAGCTTATTTATAACAAAAATAGAGTCAGCATTAAGTTACAGAAAGCCAATAATAGGTTTTCACTGATAGACAAACATATAAAAATAAGCAAACTTAACTATACTTACTCCTTATTCATTTTAATGTTACATAATATTACTTATCCATAATCTAAAATTAATTTAATTTTGTATTTTTGTATTACAAGGTGGTAATGTTGACATTATTGTTACAGACAGTGATAATGGAACGAGAACTCCTGTTGTGTATACTCCTGGTGGTGGGCGGCGTGCTGGGGGATGAGATCGAGATGGAGGTTAGAAGTGGCAGGGTTCTGAAGATGTTGAGGGTATGTTCGTACTTTTCAAAAATAAATGGGTTTAGGTAAAATTATAAGCCTTAGATTTTAGTGTTTTGGTTTTAAATCGTTCTTGGGTTCATTCCTCCTACCAGACTAAAATGTTTTTTGATTATTTGAATTTAATTCGGCCCAAAGGACAAGTGTATGTGGTTTTTTAAATATTTAGATATTAAGCCCTATTTAGTGGCATGTATGATGTAACCTTGCTGCTATTAATTGAATAGGGGAGATGACGACATATAAAATAATAATAATAAAATTAAAATGTTTCGACTAATTTATATACTCAGAAATATTCAGGTATATTTAATAATAATAATAACTCCCCACACCGACTTCGGATAACCGACACGACTGGCGATAGATCAGGCGCAGGTCCGACTTTCTACATGCCCATCCGACGCATGGATCATCTCTCTTGTCAGACAATCAGGTGATCAGCCTGCATTGTCCTAACCAAATTGGAAACAAAAATCGAACCCGTCATGGGTTCGATTCCCGCATTGGAACCTCCGATTGAAATTCCCGAGTCGAGAGCCAATGCTCTAACCAATAGACCACGGAGGCTATTTAATACATCGCTGTACTTATATAAAAAAAAATATACTATTCCCTCTGAGAACTTACCCATAGAACAGATTCCAAAGTAGGTATTGGCAGCTTGTTGGCAGTGCCGCTACAGTTTAAGTCGAAGCTATCTATTATTCAAGTTGCGTAGAATTTTTTATATTTACATCTATAATGTTAGACTAGTTGAATAATTCATTGGGTATATTTGGCCATGTGTGAGATTGTCATTACGTTGTTGCCGCAAAACAGTTTGGAATAACCCGCACTGTAGCCAAATACTAATAAAATCACATACCAATATGTTTTGTTTCTACATACATACATATAATCACGCCTCTTTCCCATAGGGTAGGCAGATACCGCCTCTTTCCCGTAGGGGTAGGCAGAGCCCACTTCTTTCCACTTGCTACGATCCTTACATACTTGTTTCGCTTCTTCCACTTTCATTCTTACCATCCATTCCTCCTCTTACATTCAACGTAACGAAGCGGCTCTCCATGGGCCACTTTTAGCCTCCGCGAGAAACGAGACGTGATGGGTGGCGAACCACATCGCCGCCATTTTGGATAATTAAATTATTTCTATGATTATCCATTGCGTTTCCACAGATTGGCGGAGAGGGTAGGAATAGGGAAAGGGAATGATAGGTGGTGTGGAAAGGAAGATTGGTAAGTTAGAGTGGGAAATAGGAAATATAGGATATTACCGCCCAGGAGGGCACGGGGTAAGACAGTAATAGCTAGGGAAGACGGGGTCGCGTACCCGTATACTATACCACAACTACCGGACAGGTAATTTAGGATTAGTATCCCATGACATATTTTGTTTCTGATACATGTTTTGTTTCTGATCTTGTCTTTTCAGGAATGATCGTTATGTATTTTTTCACGAAGGTTGAGCTGATTTTCTTTTCACCTTTTGAAACAGAAAGTATTTTTTACCATTTTCTTTGTTATTCTGATTAGATCTAGATTAAGTAATTTTTATTCTAAAGAAAAAATAAGTAAAGTTAATGGGCTGGACATATAGCCCATAGAACCGATGCTCACTGGGGCCGAAAGGTTCTCGAGTGGAGACCACGCACTTGACGTCGAAGTATAGGACGGCCTCCCACCAGGTGGACAGACGACCTGAGAAAAGACACAGGGAGTCAGATACCAGGGAGGTGGATACAGTATAGGCCGCGAGCGACCGGTTGCACTAGAAATCTATGGGGGAGGCCTATGTCCTGCAGTGGACGTCACCAGGCTGAAACGAATGAATGAACGAAAGTTAAATCCTTTTTCCGTTTTCAGGAGATGGTGAACCAAACAGCCGCCGACACGCTCAACCTGCCCGCCAACGCCACCTCTATACGAGAGAATATTACGGACACATTCAGGTAAGAATGTGAAAATTAGTATAACGCTTTATCTGAAGATCTGCGTAAAATATGAGATAAGAAACTGGAAGTTACATCATGCTTACTAGTGTTTACATCAACATACAATTCAAAAAACTAGACATATGGCGCTGAATATGGCAACGCACGGCGCTGAATATTCATATATACGAGTAGATGATCATGAAACGGTAGTTAAACATGTTTGTGGAGAGACAGTAGTAATAGTTATAGTAGCTGCTGTAGTGGTTGGTAATAATGATGCCAAACGTAAAATAAAGGAGAGGGGGGTCTTAGAAAAATGTGGCAAGCTGCCACTTCATTTTTTAACAACCCTGATTTCCAGTTGTTAAATATAATGATGATGTTGCTTAAGATGTAAATTACAACTATCTGCTTTTCAGCTGCGAGAATCGCACATACGGCTACTACGCAGACGTGGATAACGAGTGCCAGTTGTTCCACGTGTGCCTGCCCACGCAGACTGCCACCGGCCGTAACGTCACGTACCGGTTCAGCTTCATCTGCCCCGCCGAGACCGTGTTCAACCAGGTATGTACTGCTGCTGCCCAGGCGCGGACAACGAGTGCCAGCTGTTCCACGTGTGCCTGCCCACGCAGACCACCACCGGCTGCAACGTCACGTACCGGTTCAGCTTCATCTGCCCCGCCGAGACCGTGTTCAACCAGGTATGTACCTACTGCTGCTGCCCGGGTGTGGACAACGAGTGCCAGCTGTTCCACGTGTGCCTGCCCACGCAGACTGCCACTGGCCGCAACGTCACGTACCGGTTCAGCTTCATCTGCCCCGTCGAGACCGAAGTCAACCAGGTATGTACTGCTGCTGCCCGGGTGCGGACAACGAGTGTCAGCTGTTCCACGTGTGACTGCCAACGCAGACCGCCACCAGCCGCAACGTCATGTACCGGTTTAGCTTTATCTGCCCCGCCGAGACCGTGTTCAACCTGGGCCTGTAGTCAAAATGCATTCGATTATTTCGAAATCAAAAATGTATAGGATTTGACATAAGTCATCGATATGTGACATGTCGCTTGCGATGGCTTATGTCAAACCCATACATTTGGTTTTTGAACTTCGCTGTCGAAATGTTGAATTGTCGAATGCATCTTGACTAGAGGCCCAGGTATGAACTGTATTTCATGAGAAGAAAAATAATCGTTTACAATAGAATTTTTCAAAAGTGAATGTGTGAAAGAAACATCAATTTTTGGCCCCTTTTTAAAGGTATTTAAAAATGTTGCTTGGTTAAAATTTTCTTAGAAGGATACTTTATTTGCAAATTAGTAATAAAACATATTAAATTATATATATTTTTTTACAGGAAGTACTAGTATGCACCAGGTCAAGAGACTCTATTCCTTGTGAAGATTCACCAAGCTATTACGACTTGAATATGGAAATCGGGAAAATAAACAAGGAAGAAGAAAAGGACGAAAAGGTTCCTAAAGATACAGAAAACGTAACAGTCAAAACCCAAAAACGTCAACCAATACGAAGAAAGCAGAATATCATTCAAGAACTGATGAAAGATGCGTTGGAACAAATGGAGGAAATAGAAGAAATCCCAGAAGAGAAAAGTGAAAATATTATCGCCCCGGAAAATATTGTTGCACAGGAAATCTTTTACAATCCGTATGCCACTATAGCGGTACCAGCGCCAGTACCAAGTTCTACAGAAGTAGACGACGATAACGCGAGATTAGGAACAGAGAGATACTTGAGATCCGGTAGAACATTGTTTCGGGGTACGAAAAGATATAGACCGGAGGAATGAACGCAAGAAAAATAAAATTTGTGCTGCAATATTGTAAATATTTGTGATTTTAGAAAGCTAAAATAAAGTAAATTGTAAAATTGAGTTTTAATAAAATTCCATAATTTTGATTTTGGACGGAAACCTTATTGTTACGTTTATAATTGGCGAATAATAAAGTATTTCTTCTGAAAATAGAATTCGCCCCTCTAAGTTCAAAGTTGAATATCTCGCAAACGGAAATTATTATTTTTTTTTATTTCCATTTGCAAAATTTTAAAAGACCTATCTAATGATACTACACTATGGGTAGATGTGAGAAAAAATTAAACCGGCTTCCAAAGTAAAAATACACAAAAAAGTATGAAATAAAACTTATTTTCTAATTAAGTTCCCTATTAAATTCCGCTAAAATTTTAACAATTTCTCTCCTCAATCTTCTTAATTTTGAAGTCGATACCAGCCCAAACAATATCCTACAATATTTTATAGAACTCACGTTCAAAGTTGCTGGTACCGGCTTCAAAATTAAGAAGATTGAGTAGAGAAATAGTTAAAATTTTAGCCGAATTTAAAAGGGGACTTAATTAGAAAATCTGTTTTATTTCATACTTTTTTGTGTATTTTTACTTTTGAAGTTAGTTTAATTTAATGTTTAAAAATAATAATAATTTCACCCTTTTTAGTGATATATTTTGTTAAATTATTATTAATACATGTTAAGAACTTTTAAAATAAGCGATCGAATGTATAATTATTATTGAATACGCGGTAAGATTCCATTAGGTATTGTAAATAAGATGATGATGATGATGATTACTGAAAGTTAGTGGCATATTTTAACAATGCCGAAATTTTCAAACGCGTATCTTTAAAGAGTAAAGACCACAGAACACATAATACTCGCGGAGAAGAAGGTCGACTTCATACAAAAAAATTGGGACCAAATAGCGCCTCTAGTGAGCTGCCCCCTCAAACTTTTAACCGCCTTCCAACAAAGGAGGACTATATATTTGATTACATGAAAATGGCGGGAAATTGAAGATACGTAATTAAAGTTTAAGTTAACGTTAAAAGACATGTTTGATTTCGGGCCAGTTATATGTAGTATTCTTTAATTGTATTCTTTAATTTCCTATTTACCTATGTAGTGCATAGGTAAATAGGAAAAAAAATATGGGAATATCATATAAATACGAAAAAATTAATTTGAAGAAGGGTACATGCGTACAAAAATTATTATTTGAAGAGTTTTTTATTGCGAGAACACTATTTTTATGGCGGCCATGACAGTTGTTTTGACTTGACTTTTGACGTAGTAGACAGTTTTACGAAGAGACGACATCTTGAATGCCATACGTCTTTCTTTGTCAAAAGTCATGTCATTGACAAAATGACATTATTTAGTTAATCTTGATCTGATCCGCCATGTTTTATTTTACTTTGTGTTGCTCTCCTTGACGAAGTTAATTTAAATGTACATGGAAACGAAGTGAAATTAAACAAAATAAAGAATAGGAAACGGTTACTATATTATGTAGCTATATTTACATATACTGTACGTAGGGCTGGCCCAGGCCTCATACATTTCTTGAACATCGCTTTTCACTTTCGAGTTAAATTTTACATTCCAACAAAACCGAGCAACCACCTCCACGAACAAATCATAACTACTACGTTACAATTTTTTTTTTTTTTTTCGAAAGGTTCTATGCTAGCGGTCGGGTTAAGACCGCTCTAGCGTAATCGGACTATAACTAGCCTGGTGGCTAGTTGGTTTGATTGGAGTAAATGGGAGGGTTGGCCCTCCCTAACTTCACCCGGGTGAAGTTCAGATCGGTTTTTGGGGACAGCTACGGGTAAGCTATTTTTAGGACGGGAGGGTACGTTACAAAATGTTCGTGAGCCCTTATATACATACGTCTAGTGTTTTCGATAGCGTGATCTAGAAGCGGCATAGTGTCATCTGTTGTGGTTTTTAAGTAACTTTTATGTAATATTAAACATGTAAGACAGAGAGCGATATATCCCCACTTAACGTGTGTGGTACCTCCGCAGTTATCTTTTTAAATAAAGACGAAGTTTCATATTACATACACAATTGTTTTTTTTTTTAATGAGCCGTTTTCGAGTTACCGGCCTCCAAAGTTGTTTACACGAGGGAACACCCTCCCTAGGATTTCTAAATTATAAGAGACAGAAACTTGTAGATTTCCATCCTGATAGATCATGCTAAAATATACTTTAAAGAAAATATGTTTTGAGGGAAATCTAACAATAAATTTTGTAGTTATTTAAAAGAACCCTTTTATGCGTTGATGGTTACGACACCCTCCAAATATATGTTCTGACATGCACTTGGTTATGCTATTGAATATTATGATTTCTAGAAATTGAATAGTTGAGCTTTAGCTAAAATTTGAATGGGGTCTCACAAAAGTGGCATTGTTACAATATATCCTAAAATTATATTTATAGTCAAAATATATTCATTTATAACAGACTGCTTCGAAAAAAAATCTGATGTAGGTACTAACTACTAAGTTGTTAATAAAAAAAGAAACAAAACACAATAACATTTCATTCAATCAAGTCTTATCTTAATTGTTATTTAATTTCATATTCACCGCCGATGTGATGCAAACTGCACGCTTGAAATAGAAATTTAATTATTCGATCATTTATTTTACAAATCAGCCGTAAAAGAGTGAATGAGAGAGAAATATCTTAGTGGAAGGATAAACAATGATTTGGATAATTTTGTTAATGTGCTTTTGCAATTTAACTAATGGAAATGAAGACAATATACGTTCATTACCTACGAAAAATAATAGCAAATTCGGTAACAAAATTGCTCGAAGGATTTTAGAAGAAATAAAAGGCCGAGACGTACATAAAATAAAAGGTTCGGAACAACAAGTGGATAATTTAGGCAAAGAACGAGAAGGCCTTCCTAATTTTGTAACCAGTGCAATAAAAGAACAAGCAAGTGGCAATAACGAGTACAGTTCCACAACAGAAAACGCGTACGATATTAAAGCTATTAATGAAAATGAAGAAATGCAACAGGACAACCAAACAAACTTTAACATGAAACCGTTAAAATCTGCGAATATAGTTCTTTCTGTATTACCAGTAAACGTAGCTACTGATCAAAAGCTTAATAAGAATAGTACGATTTTATCAGAAGCAGATGAAAATAATATGAAAAATATTAACGACCACTCAGATATTATGAAAACAGAAGCAGATTCAGTATCACATGTCAATAATTTAAATGAATCCATAGAGTCTGATGAATCTAAAAGAACAAGTCGTATCGCAGAAGAAGAAGAAGGTATAACGATTCCAGAAAGTGACGTAAATGTAACAGTAATTCCTCCACTAGTAACCCGCGTGTATGTTAGATATACAACAAAACCGAATTTAAGGTTCCTGAAAAATAATAAGAAAGCTCCAGAAAGTTCGTCCTACTTAGCACCTAATTTAAGTCACTTGAAAAAAGTAAAATCTAAAGCTAAAAATAAAGAGGATAACAGTTTCACAAAATTTTCTTCGTCTATCAACGGAAAACTTAATAAGAACAACAATCTTGATAGTAAACATAATATTCTATTTCCAAATAGATATTATATAAAAACGAAAAAAAATAAGTTTACTTTTTCGGATGCAAATATAACAGAAAATAATTCTGAAACTGATACTGTTGCAATTCCTGAGACGAAAAACCATAGTATGAAGTACAAAGTACAAAAACCTTCGCAAAATTATAGTAAAAATAGAATAGATTTGACTTTTATACAAAACTTAAATATTAATTCACATAATACAAACAGCTATAATGAGCACGGGAAGTTTGGACAGAATAAAAATAAGCCAAATAACTATAATGAAGCTCACAATTCAGGTAAGATTGTTTTAAAATAAGGTAAATTATACAAAAATGTTCTTTTTTACATAAAATAAGATTTAAATTATACCTTATTAACATTTCAAGGTTAGATTTTACGTTAAAGCATTTTTTTTTAATTTTACAGTGAACGAAAAACAGTTAACAGCACTAAACGAATCTGAAAACAGTGATGAAAGCAAAATGAATTTTCTGTCGAGTGAAATTCGTCCCCTATTGAGTACAAGATCTAACGTGGCGACTGAAAAACCTGTCTACGATATTTATATTCCACAAACTGATGAGACTTATCATAGACATTCGGAGAATTCCAAAAGGCTGAAAGACGATGTGACACCAATTTCAGTTGATTACTACTTCGACAGAAACAATAACAAAGAGGAATCTGATTATTCTGATGAAGTAATAGATCCAGTTGAAGAACGACACGAAAGTGATCCTGTTACAGTAAACTTTGATCAGAACGCTGATGCCATTGGTCGTAGCCACAATGAAGTTATGCTGAACGTACTAAGAGATATGATAAAGATGAACAGCAAGCCCATTGTAGATTATCCCTGGCTGAAATCCGTGCTCGAAGTGAGGTCTGGCATACTAAAAATTATCGATCTTATGTAAGTATTATTAATAAAAACTATTAACGATTTCTGTTCTTACTTAGTGTTCAAGAAACAATATTAATTTTGCATCGAAATTATTAATATTTTTTATTTAATTTATAGTGAAGCATATGTTTATAACTACAAAATTCATCCGTTGGACCTTGAGTTACTGAAATATCTATTGTACCTCTACAAGTCGTCGAACATGAAACTACGAATATCAGAGAATAGTCCGTATAGCAGACCTCAGCACAATATACTGGGTATGAACACGAAGCAAGTGCCCATACTGACAAATCTTTTTAAAAATGTTAAAAAAGATGGACACAAGAGGCTGAGTGGATATGGACCGACTGTGGAGGACCAGCAACTCACAATACTGTTCGGCCTGCAAGACTTCTTCAATGAAGTTCTATTTCTACTCGATAGTGTAAGTTATTATGATGACAAACTACTCGCGTTGTGTACTCACTTCAACGGTTGCTAATAAATATTAATGAGCAGAATTTTAAAACTAAATTTTAACAAATTGTTCGTAAACATAGATAAGGGGTCGTCCATTAAACACGTGATGCCTAAAAGGGGAGGGGGGGGTCCGAAAAAAATCACCAAGTATCACCAAGGGGAGAAGGGGGGATAAGGAGACATCGCGTGTGTTAATTTTCGAATCTAGTCTAATAATACCGAAATTAATTATTATCGGTTGTAGATTCGTAGTGTTGTTTAAATACTTACAAGACAAATGATTCGTATAGTTGTTAATTGCTTAAATTATTCGATTAAATTGTTTTTTAAGTTAAAGTTTTTCTTCAAACGTGACCTGCTTACTATGTAAAAAATACACGTGATCTTAGGTGGGGGAAGGGGGAGGGGGTAGTATAAAACATCACCACGTATAACCAGGAGAGGGAAGGGGTCTAAAAGTTGATAAAAACATCACGTGATTAATGGACGGCCCCTAAATAGTTATTGCAAGAATATTTTAGTAGAATCAAAAGGTAATTTTAATTTTGATTAAAGTTCTAAGACTAATAAAATTAATTTAGTTTCACAGAAAAATACAGGAATTGGCAAATCATCCACACATAAATCTATATAACAAGTTGAAGGATGAGTATTTAAAACATGCCGAAGATCACTATTTAAGGGTAGTTTTGCTGCACATCTCCCTCGCTAGACTCTTTGAGAACATCGACAACAGTGCCACTAGAGTCAGGGAGGGCTTCTACAACTACGTCCAGCAACATCCAGAGGAAGTTAAAAGGGACAAAGAAGAAAGTATGTTCATCTTGAATGTCCTAGAGCAGTTGCGTTGGAAATAAAACATTTGCTTCATTTTAAATCTTTTCTTTATTATTTTGCTTGACCCTTCTTTTTTATGCTGGATATTTTAAATAATGCTGGATTCGGTGAGGTGAAATGAAACTAGTATCGAAAAACAAAAATATATTAATTATATACACTATCTACACTTACACAATAACACATACACTACAGTAATGTATAGTCACCACTTTGGTATCATCACCACAAAAAGGTTCATTGTTAACTATTAAAACTCAAGAACTATGTTAAAATTATTTGTTATACCATTAAAATTCATACCAAATACTTTCCGCAGTAAGAGCACTACGTAAATAGGTAATAATTATATTATTATTAATGGTACTGGTAAACTAATTATTTTGTCTATTGTACTTGGCCTTATAATTTATTTTTATAAATAATTTAATTTGAAACATAATAAACAACTAAGTATTTCAATTTAATTTGGTTAAAAACAACTGTATGAAACCAACTTAATTTAGTACTAAATAATTATTATATTGATAATCTCGGACCTGCCAAGAAAAAATGGTAGCAACGAGACGCTTTAAACACAGATTAAAGAAAGTCGAACATATAAACAGCTCCATTGCTAGTTTTTGATTTAATTGCACTTAACCTTACACGCACACATCGTATGCTTTCCCTACAAGCATACGATGTGTGAACGATTGTGCGGAATAAATTTCAAATTGTATCGATTTGGTCGTTCTATGTAAGCTGTTTCTCTGTACGTTAGTATGTATATGTCACCGTAAAATTGTAAAAACGGTTAGATTGTAATATTACTAGAGATATTATAATATGTCGACAGATTAACAAATAAAATTTTCTCCTTACAATAATTGTAAGCCTTATTTTTCGTTATAATTATTATTATAAAAAAGCAAACAAATATGGCGGCGCGGGGCACTTGCCGTTTAACCAATCGGCACGGTAAATATTACAATATAACGAAAAATAATGTGTAAAATTGTAAGAAGAATTTTTATTTGACAATCTGTCGACATTTTATAATATCTCTAGTAATATTACAATACAATCTAACGGTTTTTACAATTTTACGGTGACTTAAATAAAAAATTTCTTACTCTGTGACCAAATTGACGTACCTATTCAATATTTGAGTATAATTGACAAAAAACAATGTTGTTGTAGGTACATCTTACAAATAATCATTTTGTTTCGCACAATATTTGGAAGTTCATACGCGTATCTCACAATTCTCTCTGTTTGTAAATTATAGTGACACACGTCCTGTCTTGGGAGTCAATTTCTGTTTCCCTTTAAAGTTCACCTACATTTGAGGGACAATTAAGGCTGACCCCACATTAGACGTGCGCATTTCTCGGGCGTTTGAGTGGCGCGAGCTGCGCCCGCATCGCCCGGGGAACGCTCACGCCTAATGTGGAGGAGGCCTTCGGCATACAGCGTTGACCGTTCATATCCAATCTGATCTATGTTAACTTACGTTTATGTATACAAAGATAACAACAGAAATATTGACTAACACATAATTTGGTCAAAATTAACGTTTACGTTGACATTATATTGGATCTGAACAGAACTAAGAATGTTATTTTTGGTGATAGGTCAAATTCGGGGTGTCTGGGGGTCACAGGGTGTCTCGGGGGGTCACGCCTCGGTCTCGAGGTCCGCCTCGATCTCCTCGGGGGTACGCAGGTCGATGGCAAACCGCTTCTTTAGCGCTGAAGGTTTCTCCTCGATCTCTGTAGCGAAATAAACATTTTAATAATTTCTATGGTAGAGTCAAAGATTGTATTGGGTGTATCGGTTATCGGTGCAGCTATCAAAAACGGAATAATTTTTAAAAGTAGAACACTAAATTTTAAAAACGGCTTACAGCAAGTTAAGCGTTGAACTCTTTTACTTGAGAAACAAAGAAAACTAATTCTTCAAACTTTTGACCCATGATTGTAATATTTTGAGTTAACATAAGTCTATCCTCTTATCTAAACAATATCTACGTAGTGTACCTGGTGCTGCTTGCATTTCTTTGACCCTTCTCGAATAGTCCTGGAAGGCAGCTGCTAGGGAGTACGTAAGCCGCCTCGCTGAGTTCCTGAAATAATAAAAAGAAGTTATAAGAATCACAAAAATATTTATCATACCGGGATTTGAAATCACCACATTCTGAATTTCCAAACAATGCAAAAATTATATGAAGCTGCCAATCAGACTGACGTACGAGAGTCGAAATTATTATACATTGTAGCATGACGAAATAAAAAAAAAACATATTTGCTTAAAAATGCGCAGTTTCTAAGGGATAAGACCTAGCTAGATCGATTTTTCTCCCCCGAAACTCCCAGCATACTAACCTACTAAGTAACCTAGTAAATTATTTATTATCTACTGCTAAAAATGATTAATATGTTTGGATAATATCGACAACATTTGCACAATCGAAATCTCAAGATATGTACCGTGAGAACGCCATATTGAGGTCATTTGATAGTGTCAGTAGCTGATAGCACCGGACAGAGCCGTGTCAATACCTGACAACATTGCGACAAAGTTTTATCTGCGGATATATGATAGATTATCGATTTATCGATCCGCAGATAAAACTTGTTTATGGACAAGTATATATTATCCCCCTTACTAATAAACGCTGTATATTGTATAAGCTTTGAATAGTTACCTATACACTGCTTTATTCCCGTCACACAAGTGACATTTTTAATTCCATTGAAGAAGATAAAACACTGTATAACTATTCAAAACTTATACACCGTTTATTAGTAAGGGGGTGTAAGTGGCCCATGGAGAGCCGCTTCGCTACGTTGAATATAAGAGGAGGAATGAATGGTAAGAATGAAAGTGGACGAAGCGAAACAAGTATGTAAAGATTATAGTTAGTGGAAAGAAGTGGTCTCTGCCTAACCCTATGGAAAAGAGCCGTGACTCAACTATTGGAAGATGTACTTACATACATACATATAGTATGTATGTAAGTACATCTTCCAATAGTTGAGTAAGTATGACTAGTTAAGAGGAAACCTCCCCTCCTCCCAAAAAGTCATACGAGGAAAATTGAAATACCGTCCTTAAGGACGCGTTTGCAAATTTGTCATAAATTTGCTGCATTTTTTGGTCGATTTCGTGATTATTTTCAAACAAAAAAAAACCGACTTCCAAAATAAAAATACACATAAAATTATGAAATAAAATTATTTTCCCTTTTAAATTAGGCTAAAATTTCAACAATTTCTCTACTCAATTTTCTTAATTTTGAAGTCGGTATATACATATGCCTTGGAGCAAAATCTTACTTTTTGGTAGCATATGCTTGGACTACTTCAGAAAAAGTCGAAATCACCATATGTGTCCATATAAATTTCGAGGAGTTTCCTCAATTCCACACGATTCCACACTACTTATTGAAAACAGGACCAACTTGGGAATATACCTTTTACATCAAAAAAAAATTTTTTTCAGACATCATAGGTATAAAGTCTCTTTCTAAATTTTATTTAGAAAGAGACTTTATTAATGGGTGGCAATAATGGCAATAAGGTTTTTTATTTTATTTGGTCACCTTATTGATTTGGTGCAAGAAACAATCCTAAAGAAATGTCAGTCCGCACTCGGCCGCTGTCAACCAACACATCGCGAACAAACAAACGCGTCCTTAAACGTTGCATATTTTGGACGCTGAATGTTGATGTAGTTTTCGGCGATACTTTTCGGCGATTATTGTGTACAAAAGGACATATCGCAGTCATTATCGCTATTATCTATCTATCTATCCTATGTAGCCTTACTATCCTGAGCTTGAATGTCTCTAAGTTTAGTATGTCGTATGACATAGGCCTACTCCAACGATTTCCATTGATTCCTATCAGTAGCAACTCTCCTCCTCCACAAACTCCAGTTTGGGCCAGCCGTTAGCTTTAGGTTATCTTCCCATTTAATGTGTTGCCTTCCTCTGTTTCTTTTACCATCTCTGGGGTACCAGTGCGTGACCTCTTTGCTCCACTTCTCCTGTCTGTCACGCAACATATTCATTTATTCATTCATGTCCATCGCCATTTTTGTTGGTCTATTTTATAGAGAAACCTGTTACTTTTGTTTTCGATCGTATGAATGAATTTCTGTGTCTTTCTAGGCGTTTTATTCCTAACATGCTTCTCTCCATGGCTCTTTGGCAGTTCTGCGACATGTCTCGATGGTGGTTTGTAAGTTTCGCTATTATAATAATCGATAAAAATTCAACAAGTAACGGCATCTAATATTAGTGTGGCCACAACGATAACACATTCGAACATTTTAAGGACCATAAGCCGGATGTAAATAAGTGTAAAAGAAAGTAAAATGATCTCACTTGCAATTCTAACATTATTAACGCTCAGTGAAAGGCGTGCAATGATTTTAGAACGAATATAAAGTAATTAAGATTCCGTTTCCGATAGTATTTTATGTAAACATGTTATACAATTTATCATTTATTTATCTATTAACTAATTTCCGTCATTGCGTTATAAATCTTATTATAAAACTGTTGTACTGTTTACAACGTAAAGAGGTATTTAGATATCTACACTAATATTATAAAGAGGAAAACTTTGTTTGGATGTTTGTTTGTTTGTTTGTAATGAATAGGCTCAAAAAGTACTGGACCGATTTCAAAAATTCTTTCACCATTCGAAAGCTACATTATCCACGAGTAACATAGGCTAAATTTGATTTTGGAAAAAAATAGGGTTCCGTAAGATACTTGGGTTTTTCGGACACAAGGTGTAAAAAATCAACCAGAAAAGTTACTTATTTTGCGTATGCTGCCTAAACTGTAAAAGATAGAACCATAAAATGTTCTTATTAACTGTAGATCTTATAAATATCTACAAAAAAGTCCGCGACACACTATACCTATCTATGTCGAGCGAGGCACAACAACCATTTTTTTTATTTAGAAATCTTGAATTTTTTTGGACTACATTTAAACGCGTTTATTTTACTCATGCTATTAATCCTTATCAAAATAAATTATTTCATCACTAAGTACAGTTTATGTAGATAATATTTGGTCTTTGAATGATTAAAATTGGATGTTTGGTTTTGAAGTTATGGCGAAATTAAAATATTACGATTTCTGCTGCACGGCACGGCCCGTTGCGAAGTGGGCGTCACCAAGGCGGGGGTGCGCGTGTGGAGGGAGTTTAGATTTATGACTTCTATGAGTAAATTTTTTGTTTTGTGTTCGTTGTAACTATGATGGATAGATACTTGAATACCTATTTATTTAGTGCTTGTTGTATTGTTAGTCCTGAAGAGTATAGGTATTTCATACGATAAAAGTATACCCACCTACTTATTTAATTGAGTTTTAGTAGGTACCTATATTAATTTGTTTCTGTTTGTTTTGACTAAATTTCGCCCGTTTTGTTAGAGGTTTAAAGACATTCTGTAGTATTAGTATCAGTATTGTACCCGTGCGAAGCCGGGGCGGGTCGCTAGTAGCAAATATACAAACAGAAGTATATTTTTACACAATTGTCAGCAGATGACACCGATACATAGAGTACCGACACTATCTTCATCAGGCGAAAATAATTTTGTTCTTCTTCCTAACAACTAAATTTGATTCTACTAAAGTGCGGTTGCGGAGCACGTAGAATTTCGTACATAAACTTATCGCTACTTGTCTCTTTTACTCGCGATTATAATATTGCTATCGCGTTCCTATTGCCTGAAAACGCGATAGCAATAATATATTCGTGTGCGAGTGAAAGAGACAAGCAGTGATAAGTAAATGTACGAAATCCTACGCGCTTCGCGACCGCACTTTAGGAGTAGTATACCTCCAGCCCCGCAACAAGATTTGCGGGTTATTCCAAATATGGGAGAGCCACGCTTCGGCGTGAATGGGCCGGTACGACCGGGTAAATACCACGACCTCACAAAAAACCGACGTGAAATAACGCTTGCGTTGTGTTTCGCCGAGTGAGTGAGGTTACTGGAGGCCCAAGGGGGGGTTGGGAATTTTAAGGACTGGGAACGCAAGTTGCAACACCAGAAGAGTTACAAGTGTAACAGATGATTTATCTGCTCGTTTCCTGGTTCATTTCATAAAAAAAAAATATCGTGCAACTATTTGTTGATCAGCCAGTACCAACCTGGATTCACAAACGAAGGCGTGGCACTCAAAAGGATTCAATCCCTTCACATCTGCATTGTCCTTCACGATGATCATGGAGAACACTCTGGTATACACCAGGTCCTGGACCCCGTACGAGATGGACTCGATGCTGAAGAAGACTGCCATCTCCTCGAACTCATTTCTCGTGCCGTGGTTGATGGTCTCCAGATGTACACCGTCCACTGTGATGGTGAGTTTGACTATTGGTAGGATTTGACCTGAAATGAGAATGGGTTTGTTTAGTTCTTTTATCAAAAGGATGCTATGTCTGTTAAGAGTTAGCCTATTAATTTAAAAATGATTTAGATAACATTTATTTATAGATGATTTCTAGATAACTTGATATATATT
The DNA here is from genome assembly GCA_905404095.1 of Glaucopsyche alexis. Taxonomy (NCBI): domain Eukaryota; kingdom Metazoa; phylum Arthropoda; class Insecta; order Lepidoptera; family Lycaenidae; genus Glaucopsyche; species Glaucopsyche alexis. Next base: position 30,194,991 of record FR990047.1, read on the forward strand.
ATGAAGCAACCAAAATGGTCAACCGGCAACTCAAATTGTTTCAAACAAGAAGCCCAGTGGTAGGGATTGCCAAAATTCTTGTTATTATTATGGTATGTACCTTTAAGGTACGCGCACATTATGGCGTGCCGCATCGCATAAATGCTCCCCTGCTGGTAACTAATATCTATTCTGTGCCCCTGCATACATTTTATATAAACTATCGCATACTTTCAGGGGCGCAGCATTTTGCTAAACCGACTAATATTATAAATGTGAAAGTTTGTGAGGATGTATGGATGGATGGATGTATCGATGGATGTTTGTTATTCTTTCACGCAAAAACTACTAAACAGATTTCGATGGAATTTGGAATCTTTGTAGTTTAGGCTCTGGATTATACATAGGCTACTTTTTATCCCGAAAAAATGGAGTTTTCTCGAGAGATACTGTATTTACGTGGGCGGAGCCGCGGGCAACAGCTATAAAAATCATTTTTGTAGAAGTTGTTAATTATGTTCTTCTACTAACAGGCCATAAAATATAATTCTTCACTTATATATAATATATCCATAACGTATAATAATAACGCTATATCCATTACGTACACGGACTTCTGGCGTATTCACGGACGTACCTATATCTGTTCCCAAAATTTATCAATACGCTATGGCTCGGCCCATCCTAATGTGCTATTACGAGTAGTATTACGTACCCATTTTGTGCTGCGATGCGACCCGGTTTGACACGACATAATATTATGCTCAAGTTATCTTGAGCATAATATTATGTGTATGACGCTTGGTTACACATTTTTTTGCATGTCATAAAATCAATTTTTAAATTTATCTAACGGGCGATCAAAAACCTTTACATTTTGAGTTTGAAAATGAACAAATTTATTGTAATTTATTCTGTCTATATTTTAACATGTACACTTACGGCAAAGGTACCGTTTTATATTGCGCACAGGCAAGTGGTTAGGTACTGACTACTGCTAATGATAATAATTTATCGAAAATACTGCGCTTGGACTTGGGCAGATGTAAAATATTGAAACTATTTCGTCCAACTCATTTATTGTACAGTCAGGGAAAATAAATGTTTAGTAGTTTTACTGTTTTATCTGTGTTAACGGCAATATATACAAATATAGCGTCTGGAAATAATAATATGCACAAGTCAAACTGCTAAACATTTATTTCCTTGATTATTATCTAGTAAACCAACCTCCTCCGAAACGACTTAACCGATTTTACCTTTGTAAAATTCATTTGGTGGGTCTGAGAATACGTCGCAAATTATTATTTACACCCTATTCACCCCTGGGTGATAATATGATTTTATGGCAGAACAACATCTGCCGGGTCAGCTAGTAAATTTATAAAAAGAGGGTAAATCTGATCTACCGCATTAAAATGCCTTCTAGAATGCTATTATTTATTTATTTATTATAACTATTAACTTTCACAAACAGCTAGCAATTTCCTACAAAATTGGTGTAGCAGTTTATCTATGGGCAATGAGTGGTTTTATATTAATATACCATGGGCATACCTGGTGGGAGCGCCTTGGCGGCTGCGACCATGAGGTCCACAGGTTTCCTCGTGTGCTTGATGCCCCATAGTCCGCGCGCGTCGCTCTGGCCTAAGTATTTCACCTGGAAACATATTACGACTAATTAGTGACGACAAAAGGCTACGGATCTATTAATAAATATTATCAACATTGGGTAACGAGAAAAAAAAAACTCAATTATCAAACTCTACTTATATTCTGATATTTAAATTTATTTTCAACGAAATTTGGCGGTTTTCTAACACTACTTTTAATACAAATATATAAATATAGTTATTTAGAGTTTTTTTATTTATAGTTTTTTAAAAGTTTACGTCCCAATGACCCATTCTGTATATTTGTTATTTATTATTATTTTATTTATGATAACAAGGCACCAGTGGCGAAGGCTGGTTCTCCTTCTTAGAGAAGCCCTAGCGTGTTTAATAGCTAGGGATTGGGATGAGGGTCTTCAACAGGTAAGTGGTAAGTGAAGCCGATAGGAACAGAGTTATAGGAAACCCACGCCACTGCAAGGCATGCGTATCTACTATCTACTATAGGTTTCTCTGTGGCCGAAAGTAGACCGTTTTAATTTTAAAGTTTCATTTTTAGGTTTCTTTTGCCTCTTAAATCTATACTTCTTACTAGTAATATTATAAATGTGAAAGTTTGTCTGTCTGTCTGTTACCTCTGCATGCTTTAACCGCTGAACCAATTTTAATGAAATTTGATACATATATACTTTGAGTCCTGGGTAAGGACATAGCATACTTATTATCCCGAAAAAGTACAGTGTTCCCAAGGGATACTGTATTTATGTGGGTGGAGCCGCGGGTAACAGCTAGTACGCAATAAAAATATGTAAATGTTATTTATAGAATGTGAAAAATAATTGACAATTGTGTTAAACTGCTGTAATTTATTCAAAAATGTTAGTATGAGTGAGGTAGTGTGTGTTGCTGATATTTTCACTAATTTCACGTAGTTATAAGCATTATTTAAAGAAATTTAAGCTTTTCGCACGCCTTCCTCAGCATAAACTTTAATGGTGTCAAATTTCACTCTAATCCGTATGCACAATTCTCGTAATTTTTGCTTCACGTATTATTATAATGATGCTCGTGCTAGACTCTATATCTACGCCTGAGCTCGTTACTCTAGTTCAGCTCTAGTTAAACTGTTAATACATGAATATTCAAATTTGTCAGCGGTGAGATCACGTGAGATGTAGATAGGCCGTGGTCCGCCGGCCCACCGCTACCACCGTAGTGCTGGAACACATATAACAATACACTCGGCGCCGCTGGACCGTGCAGCTAGCCGCCCGGAACGGATGTGACGTCATAATATGATTATATCTGGATTATTGTGTGTAACGACTACCGCCTACTTTTTTGGGGATTTATGAACATCATAACACTGCTACCTGCTGAGAGCTCCGTGGCCTAGTGGGTAGACCGTTTGGTTCGCACTCGAGAGAGTGCAGGTTCGAATCCCAGGTTGTGGCGTGTACCAATGAGACTTTTTCAGATCTCGAGTACATTATACGGAGGTTGGCCCCAGATGTATTGACCAGTCATTCCTCTGGACTAGGCTGCCTGTGTTGTCAGAATGCCGTATGTTCTTGGGCAAACATACGATATTTCAGAACCAACTGTCCTACATTATTTCTAGAGTGCAGGTTACTTCGCTCGGAGAATACTATATAAATCATCCATTAACGGATGAAAAGGCCTAAGTTAACACTGCTACCTTAACACATCAGCTTTTTTATTTCAATAAGGGCCATTTAACACTGCGACGCGACGCGGCGCTGTATTTTAAGAAAGCTATTCGAAATTGGACTTTATTCACTACACAAATAGATACACGTTTCATATGACATCAGTCATACACTGCACACGCGGTGTCTAGCGCGGTATAATTCGACGACCTCCGTGGCTCAGTGGTGAGCGCAGTGGCGCTTTAGCCGGAGGTCGCGGGTTCGAATCCCGCCAGGGAACAAAAAAGTTTTCTGTGTTCCTAGGTCATGGATGTGTATTAAATATGTGTATAATATAATAAAAATCTTAAATATAAGTATAGTATAAAAGTATTAAATATATTTCCGTTGTCTGGTACCCGTAACACAAGTTCTTCGGATACTTACCACGGGGCCAGACTGACGTGGTGTGAAGCGTCCATAGATATTAAAAAAAAAAAATATTAAAAAAAATAACCTGATACTCTAACAATGAAACCTGTATCTTCTTGTGTAATGAATAAAGTTCAATTCTGAAAAGCTATTTTAAAAATGCAGTTCCATTTTGTTTATCGTTCGTTTCTGTGTAAATTGAGAGGATATAATAATATGTAACAGCGCGATTTGAAGGCAACGCACTTGACACATCGCAAGAAAAATGCGGGTTTCATGACGATAATCGTTTATAATAAGGTGGCCCGTGTGTTTTTACCTATATGAAGTAAAATATTATGTTGATGATTATAAACAAAACCCGCCTAGTGCGAGTCGGACTCGTGCATACAGGGTTCCGTACTGACAGGTTAAAATAACGTTTGTTGTATGGGGGCTCCACTTAAATATTTATTTTATTCTTTACTTTTTAGTATTTGTTAATAGTACTTTTTAAGACTATATCTTTATATAGCCTCGTGATAGACGGACGGACAGCTGAGTCTTAGTAATAGCTCCTTCGAGTACAGAACCTTAAAAAATAATACCGTAAAACATGCCAACTTTGCCACATAGGACAACTTTGCCCTAATATCCATTCTTAAGCAAATCTTTGATGTACAGAGGTATTTTAATATTATGGCAACATTTGTTTAATTTGGCAGAAAATAGGTTATATGACTAGTAACATTGACAATACCCCGTATTGCTAACTTTATTCAGTAACTTGTTGGAACTTGTGAAAAACGGTACATATTTTTGCGGGCAAATTGTGGTGCAGATTTGTAAGTGAATTGTGCGTGATGGTGAAACCACAGGCTAGTTTGCTTTTGATATATTATAAAATAATATCTATAGAGTATTATAGTGATAATGTAATTAATCAGGGAATTATAAAATAAATCTTATGATGGTGGGCAAACTAACCCAGCAGTATTCCGATCATCGATTGACAACATTGCCCGCTATCAAAAAATCCTTAGGGTTGTCAAATTTGACATTTTTAAATACTTTTAGTATTTACTAAAAATCGATGTTATTTTTTATTACTGTATACCTTGCTCAGTAATCTACACTAATATTATAAAGAGGAAAACTTTGTTTGTATGTTTGTTTGTTTCTTATTTAAATATTATGATTACCATTACCATGTGTCTTCATTGGTTAAATTAATTTAAGGAGTTTGGTGATAGGGTAAAGTAGATACCTACGATAAGATGCTTGGATAGTTATCATTCAAATACCTTAAAGTTTTATTTCAGTATATTACGTATTATTTGAACTTAATTTGTATTTCATATAAGTACACGAAAACCTAAAATTGTTTATTTAGATTTTTTTAAGTTAGATTTTTAATAAATGTTACATATTATATTGATTTCATTTTGCTTTTTTGTTTATTTAAACACTACATTTATAATATATTCCTGATATTAATGTAAAAGATAATTAAGTAATTTTATAGATATGTGGCAGCCCTAGTACTCTTACAGACCAAAATGCAAATTGTATGGAAAAGGAAAAAAATGTAAGGGGAACATTGCCCAGTCAATTTAGTAGGATATTATTCGCGATATCGTTTAAATGTCTATAGTAAACGCCATCTTTTCCAAAATTATTTTACTGGATTTTGATGCCACCTGCGCAAAGTTCATATTTGCGTGAAAAATCAAGGTGGGCAATGTTGGCTACAAGTCCAGATAACTTTACCCGGCATGAAAATCAATCATAAATTGAATTAACAGAAGTAATGTTTTTGACATTCCTACACCTGCACATGTAGCCGTGTAGTTGCAGAGGACAAAAAAACTTTACACTTCTATACATTTTTTTTACAAGAATTAAAATTATTCGAAAAAAGCTGGCAAAGTTGGCATGTTTCGCGGTAGTAAATTGATAGCTCGGAATCTGTGATTTGCCTATATTTGACAAGTATAAAATTCAAAACATTACGATTTTATTATCAATGGTATCATTTTTATCAAGTTTATCTTGTTACCTGTATAACATGCGATAATGTCGCACAATATTCGATATTATACCAGCAGTTAAAATACAGTACACAAGGACGACTGGCTGCGGGCAGGAAGCAGAGGCATAAGGTGGACATTACGAAGCCATTTCAGGAAGTGCTTATCCTGGCTATGTAGTAAGGCTTAAGTTCTTGGTACATTCAGGTGTGAGTGATATAAATGCTATACTAGTACTTAGTAGTGAGTGGTTGTGGATGTTAGATATTAGTAGTAAAGTAAGGGTTTATTCACGAATCGAAATTTTAAGAGAGCTATTTAAAATTAAACTTTTAAGTTTAATTTTAAATAGCTCTCTTAAAGATGCAGCACCACATAGCCTCGCGTATCGTCGCGGTGTGAAGTGACCACCACTTAGGTAGTGTTGGCAACAAAATATGTTTATTTTATTTTATTTAACACTTTTACACATAAATAATAAACATATTTTTTAATAAACAGAAAATAATTCTGGTAGTTGGTACTAAACATGTTAATTACTATCTATTTCTAGTATTTATTATTATTATTCGTTTTCCGTGCACAATAAATTACGTTTCTTGGACGTATTATTTTTGTAATAAATAAGAAGACTTGATTAATGGGTAACTTGTCATAAATGTAGGTTTACTGTGTAGTTGTAGATGTAGGAGAAGATGTAGGTGGAGATGTGGGTGTAGATGTTGACGTAGGTTAGAATTGGGTTGTAGGTTAAGGTAAGCTACAAGAAGTTATTAGTGTAGATTTTGGAGTTCATAGTTAAGATAACGTGTGCCGGGTCAGCTATTAATCAAATAAATTTGATATTGGAAATGAAATTACTTTCTCAAATAAAGTTATCGATATAGTATAGAAAGCGTTACGTAACGGAAGGATTTCGTTGTGTCATTAAGGAAGCAGTTAAATCAATAATAACTGTCAATGACTTGATACTATTTATGCAACAGTAATGATGTTGCGTCATCATTATACCACGTGATGACTTGAATCATTACATTATATTAAATGAAAATAATAAAATTTAATTAAATGCTATAATAGATACATACTTAATACATTATATATATAAATGAAGCCACAGATAGACACACAGATACTTTAGAACACCTCTCTTTTTGCTTCGGAAGAAAAAATCTAATATAAGCTTAGCTATTAGAATTGGGGAACCGAATAAGGATAAATAGAAGCAGGTACTCCAGGAAAAAATATTTTTTTGACGTGAAATAATGAGGGTTTTTAAATGCGTGGCATCTGACAGCTTTTGACAGGACAAGGACCGTCGGGACCAAGCTACGGCTGGTGACAGAAAACGAATCGAAAATTCTTATTGACCATTTTGGATACCACTTACGCCACCAGATGACGCTTTGTGTGCGTTGGATCTGCCCCCTAACGGCAGAAAATATATCAAACACCCTAATTCCGTTGTGTAGTTTCTTTATGAAGTGTCAAGTGATGTAAATTTAAGTCTATTCCAAGTGTCTAGTCCAAAACAATCTGTCACCAAAGTGCACGTTACTTTTTTTTTTTTAAATAAGGGGGCAAACGAGCAAACGGGTCACCTGATGGAAAGCAACTACCGTCGCCCATGGACACTCGCAACATCAGAAGAGCTGCAGGTGCGTTGCCGGCCTTTTAAGAGGGAATACGCTCTCTTCTTGAAGGTTTGTTTGAACGTGAACTTAATACTGCAACAATATTATACAGCGTTACATGAACTTGCGAAAGTTATCGAAGTTGCAGCGTAATAGATCATCGATCATTAGACATTAACTTTATATACCATCAGTCAGCTGTCGAGTACTAGCGAAATTTGGAGTCGTCTTGTGATTTTCGTCGCTGCAAGTTTTTCTATACTCTGTGTTTTATACTTGAAATATTATTTAGTAGATACAAATGAACGATCTTATTTCCAGGTCCAAAAATGGTACACCGGACCTGTCGGCGACTATACATTTCACTTTTATGTTAATTGTTATCCAAAGAATATTTACTAGCAGAAAATGCATTCCTCAATTCTTATCAGGGCTTTAATTTAGGTAGTCTAGAAGATTTTTTTACATTATTTTAATAAATGCAAAATATTTTGATAGACAAGAGTTGTTTTTGTTGCACTATCAGGGAATCTATTTCTTAAACAGGTTGACCATTGTCATAATTTGTTCGTATTATGATAACAAACTTATTGTGACTACATGTCATCATTGTAATACAAATGACTTATGAGAACACTCTACCTGCTTATGAATTATAATCCCTATCGTAGCGATGAACTAACCCACTAACAGTCTAGGCCTTTAAACTTCTATTATAGCCTATGTGCTTTAAGAAGGCGGTGAAAATGGTTCAAAGTGAACACAGCTTAGTAGTCAGTAGTTAATTTTAACATTTGTACGCATGACTAACTGCCTTCTTAATGCGAATCGACTATGATTGCAACTTCTGCGGAATATAACAGTGATCCACCGGCGAAGATGCGTAACTCTATCAATTACTAGACAGATGACCGCGCGGGCGCACGCGTCACTTTCGTCGTTACGCAAGCGCTTTCGATCGCAAACGCCAGTCATTAGCACAAATGTGGTGTACGTGCTGTGCTACTGTAGTTACAGAATATAATTAATTATATTCTCTATAATAGGCTACTGATACTGACTGATGTATGTGTTTTATATATTACCATTTATAACTTAATAATGCGCAGTTTCCCAGGGATAAGACCTAGCTAGATCGATTTTTCTTCCGCAAAACTCCCTGCATACAAAATTTCAATTTAGTACAAATTATTTGCAACCGTTCCCGAGATTATGATTATTATATACATAATTAGCTCGTTTAAAGTATAAAAAATATGACATCGACTCTATCATTCTCTTTGGAATGATGATAATACCACAGTCCCCTACTTCCGCAGTAGATGAGGTCAGACCTTTTAACACTCGCTACACTAATTGGTCAAAAACTGCACTATGACTCATATTCGGCTGATTGTCATTTAACATAGTGTCGTCAGAATATAGGTAATATCCTCCGATTGCCGCACAGTGTATAATATAATAAGTCGCGTAAGCTGATACATAGTTTTAATAGAGATATTTTTTATTGATCTTAGCGCCATCTACTAAGTATCTAATATTCATATGAGAAGCAGATATGAAGTCCGGTAAAAAAGTGACATTTAAATCTGTAGCACAAAGGTTCGAGACAGTATTATGTGTTCTGTGGTTCGAGCACATTATGCCGGACCGGGGCGCAAAAATCCGCTCAAATCGCTTAAATATAATTTTGTAGTGTACTATTGTCTTTTATTACGTTTAGATTAAAGTGCCTTACTCACAATCCAGCCCGCAAATCCAACACCAGTACCGTTATTAGTATCAATAGGTATATAAATAATCATATGAAATTAATTTTTAGGTTATATAATTTACTTTATAAACCTAGTAAATAATCATATAAAATTTTTGCCTACAAATCCGCTTCAAGGCCGCGATATTGGACGGTGACTAAGGCATTTAATTAAGACTTGAGGGCTTTGTCAACATGCCATCGTTAATAATTATTACACTGACAATCTTCGAAATATATCTTGAACATAATATATTGGAGTGACATAACGTTAGCTAGGTGACATAGCGTGCGATACGTCAATACCATACATTTTTGATTTCTAACTTCATCATCGTAATTAGCGATGGCATCTTGGTTAAAAGGCCTGAACGGAGTATAATAAGATTTAGTAAATATTCAAGAAAATACAGTCTATATGTAGCAATAGCGTTGAGGCCATTAATTATGATAACTTCACCGAGTTTCCACATCGACGCCCACGAGAGATGCAAGATGGCGTTTTGCTGTTCTTGCAATCCATTTGCTTTCGATCTCTAATAGTTGTTATTAAAATGTCTAATCCAAAATATGTTATTAATAGCTGGTACAAAATTATCTGATTCCCGCATTGGAACAACAAAAAATGTTGTTTTCGAGATTGATTAGGATGCAAAGCAGGCTGATCACCTGATTGTCTGACAAGAAAGATGATCCATGCGTCGGATGGGCATGTAAAAAGTCGGACCTGCGCCTGATCTCTGGCCAGTAGTTTCGGTTATGCGTGCGACTCTCGAGTAAAGGAATAGTGAGCGCTCTTGTGTAATGCGCACACACTTGGGCACTATAAAATAACTCATGCGTAGCCTGACTGGTTTAAATAATCAATTTGATCAAATTAAATCTTTTTATTTACGTTTAGATTAAATAAGATCCGATAAGTGTATAGAAGAGGATGTTTAGACCGACAATACCGACAGTTTATAGTCGAATATCACAAAATTAAGAAAACAATTGTGTAAGGGAATCAATTATTTTCGTACGGCATTTAGGCCCCAAATGTCAACACTCTAATCGCTTCCGACCAATTTCGGCCATCCTGGCATTTGGGGAGAAAGCTGGTACTGGGTGGGCAGGGTGGGAATGGCCGGTGTCCGAATTGAGTGGTCCACACGAGCGGCCATTTTGGGACCATGTAGAGCGGAACGTTGCGCTTATGACCACGTTCGGGTTACTCCATATCAATACACACGTCCTAACACGTTAAACATTACGTTAGACAAACTGTATCGGAGTGCTGACAGCTGTGGATGCATTGTGTATAGACCCTCTTTTTAATATTATATATCTATGGTATAGACTATCGTAGTACCTACTGTCTCTTTGAATAACTCTACATTATTAAACTAATATCTAACTCTACATTACGACCTATAAACCTTCAAGGCTAGCAACGCACTTGCAACTCCTCTAATGTTGCGGGTGTCCATGGGCGACGGTAATCGCTTTCCATCAGGTGATCCGTTTACTCGTTTGCCCCCTAATTTTATTTAAAATAATGATATATGTCGAGCTCTTGTCCCAGCAACATTGAATCACTTTTACTATTTTTGTGAGTAGAGAGTAGGCTTTAAGGAGGTAAAAAGCTCTTTCATGCTTTTATTTCCAAAGCAATTTTACCATGATTTGTAACTTAAGCATTGATATTCTGAGTAAAAGGTGTCAATCCGACGCATGGATCATTTTCTTTTCAGTCAGGTGATCAGTCTGCATTGTCCTAGTCAGACTGGAAAACTATATTCTTGTTGTTTCAATCGAATGCGGATCTAACCCACGACCTTCGGAGTCGAGAGCCAAACTATAAACCACTGGACCACGGCGGCAGTTTGATCGTGTTATAGGGAAGTTCCAGACATAAAAGCCTTCTTGCACTATATTTCCCAATAGATTTCAGTATAAAACAATCACTTATTAATCTATACTAATATAATAAAGAGGAAAAGTTTGTTTGTTTGTTTGCATCGAATAGGCTCCGAAACTACTGGACCGATTTTGATGAAATTTGGCACAGATATAGAATAGACCACGGGGAAGGACATAGGCTACTTTTTATTCCGAAAAAATGTACGGTTACCGCAGGATTTCCTTTTGTCGCGCACGAAGTCGCGCGCAACATCTAGTTATTTAAACTATTACAGCGTTACCACAATTTGGGTCTACTGCCGTAGTTGCTTCCAACGGAATGGCTGTCAAGCTTTACCCCTGCCCTCCCTGGCGCGACAGTCCCCACTATTCCCACCAAAAAGGGCGTACATCCGGTTTATAAAACAAAAATTAATAAGCCGGATGTTTGGTCATGAGTACGATGATCTGTTCGTGCTCATGACCGTAAAATTCAATAAAGTAAATAATTTTAATAATTCGTTATAAATAAAAGAATTAATATTTATTTTTAACATAAATTTAATCTGATGTTTTACGGATATTATAAGTATTTTATAAAATTGCTGAGGTGGGTCTCTCACCTGGAACGTGATCGGCAGGTCGTCGACGGTGACGGGCCCCTCATGACTGTCCGCCATGGCTCACCAGCATGCCGGCGCTGGTGCTACACCTGAAATCAAACAAAGATTGTAAGTATGCTCTGTTCAAATACAATTTTATCTAAACGTAAATAAAATAGTTGTATTCGTCCAAATTAGTGTCATTAAGTGCTTTATTGTACGGTAAATACATTTCAATTGGTAGCATTATGTGTTACTAGCTGTTGCTCGCGGTTCCGCCCGCGTAAATAGAGTATCCCAAAGGAACACTATATTTTTAAGGGATAAAAGTAGCTAACCCAGAGCCTAAACCACTACCATACCAAATTTCATCGAAATCCGTTCAGTAAATTTTACATGAAAGTGTAACAAACATCCATTCTCACTTTCACATTTATAATATGTAGTACTCGTAGTAGGAGGATGGTGTAGTCATTATTCATATTGCCCTTTACAGCTGTATTTTTTCGAAATAAGATAATTTAAACTATCAAGTTAGGTGGCAAATATTACCTAGGTACTATCGTTTTTTACGTAAAAGACATTTATGATAGATTGTTTGCTTGTGAATTCAATAGGCTCTTATACTGCTGAACCGATTTTGATAGTAACAAACATCCATCCGTCCATTATAATAGGATTAATGTTCAATTCGCTAATACATTTACGTTCACGAGCCAACCCTTCACGGCCCCCCCTGTCGGCTCTTGCCAGCAGGTGATCCAACCGCCGCGGCATGTGGCGCCCAAATATTGACAGGTGGGGTCTGGGGAGCAAGTGTTTTGGGGTATGGGGTGGTAAATTATATTAGCTATCATAACGATATTAGAAATTTAGAAGTCGATAATGTATACAGTACTTCTATCATTTTCAAAATTAGGTCATGGGTGTCTTCTCGCAATAAGGAGGCGTACACGTATGTCTCCTTATTGGCTCGGCTATAGTTTATCCCTAGCTACACTAAGACTTAACGCGGTTGGGAAAATGATTATGTATATGTTTCACAAAAATAACAAGTTAGGCCGGGATTATATTGCCCGGAACCCGGAACGCCGGGGAATATACAGAGCACTGTAAATAGAACTCTGCGCTAATACAATAGATCTGAAAATCGAACACACGAGTGTCAAAACAAATGTCAAAGTCTTATCACATGACACTTGACAGTTCGGCTGAGATAATCACACGACAGCTCAACACTCGACACTTCGATTTTCAACTCTATTGTATTAGCGCAGAGTTCTATTTACAGACCTCTGAATTTTCCCGAGCCCGACGAATTTCGGATTTTAGTCCTAACCTTATCTCTACTAGATTTTGATCCTATATTGCGTTCGAATATATAAAAACCTATGAACGCATAAAAATTGAGAGCGAGGGTCACAGGAACAACCTTAAAACTTAAGGTTATGCAGGAACAGGTTATGTCTGCTACTAGTTAAATTATTAATATACTACATGTTGCCCGCGATTTCGTGCTCGCAAAAGGAAATCCCGCGGGAACCGTACACTTTGCCGCTTTAAAAAGTAGCCTATATTCTTCCCCGTGGCTTAATCTATATTTGCTAAATTTCATCAAAATCGGTCCAATAGTTTCGGTGCCTATTTAATGAAAACATACATACAAAACCTTTTTTCTTTAAAATATTAGTATATTTAAAAAAATCGTATGTATTTATGTACCAAAAAAAAAGTAATCGTTGGTTAGGTTTGCAATTTTACAACATGAGCCATAACTGTCTTAGTTATATGTATTAAGGCACTATTTCATGTGTGATGTGTTAAAATTACTTTATAGATAAGGACTCTTACACAACAATAGCAAAGAATACAATAGTTCCAAAATAACTAGATAAAAATAATACACCTATAAATCCAAAACACACAGAGTAACAAAATCGATCCGCTTTTGTTTTAGCACGTTTAATTATACATAGCGCTCTTATCAGTGATAGTGTTATCAGTGATAAGAGCGCCGGAGCCTGACGGCGACGTGAACACACAATATACCTTATCAGATCGGAATACAATCGCCTGAGGCGTTATGCAGTATGCGTATATTGCAATGTCCGTAGGGTTTATTTGTTTTGTTTGTTAAAGAAGTTTAAAAGATGAAGAAAAAGTATTGTGTTGCTAAGATTTTTCATATCTTGAATCCATTGGATAAAGACGTAGGATAATTTGCAAAAAAACATTGCATTAATATTATACCGTGTGATAAAAAAGAACAATACTGTTTATGTGATCTATGTAGAGCTCTATTTTTTTATAAAACGAGTAAACGGTTCACCTGATGGATTTTCCGACTGATTTCAAAAAATTTTACTTTAAGAAGATTTTATTGATAACTGGTATTGTAATTTTTTGTGATATGATTTTTATTTTATTTTTACTTTGGCATGATCTTCAACATCGTAAATAATATTTCCACGCACTAGAGGCAGGAATTGTAACCTTTGTAATCAATTTCCTGGAAAATAAATGATTCTAGTCTAAATAAGATAAGGCTGATTATGATGATCCATTATCTACTGTCAAAATATGTCAAGGGTAATGCGCCAGGCCCCACCCTCCAGTGTCTCCCCCACGACTCACGAGCCCTCAATACCCCTAAATCCTAATGCCTTCATTTACGGCCTACGCCAAGGGAGAGAGTTGATTTACTACCCTTTCTTTATACATTTGATTGTGTGGTGGATGACTATATTATCAAAACCAGAAAGACGATATTTAAACAAAGAAATGGTTTATTTTAACATAATTATATAAAAATGGTAATAACTAATCCTTTTAAACAATATGCACAGACGTGGATACCGTAGTTAAAATGAATCTACCAATCCTTTGTAGAGTCAACGGTTACCAGTTACTAGTTACCACTGCTTCCAAAACTGTCTTGCTAAAGTAAACAAGTAAAAAAACTGGAGTGTTTTCTACACTAATTTCTTTTTACACTATTTAAATAAAACTTCTAGATTTTTATTTCAAATAGTCGAGCACACATACGTTTTAAATGTAGAGTTTATGGTTTTTGTTCAAAATGTTTATTTTGGAATTTGCGTTTAGTTTTATTTCGCAGAAAATAGAATTTAAAGCAATTATAAACGACACGTAAGTCGTCGGTAGAGTAATAAGAATATAATAATACGATATATAATAGCGAAGTACCTACATCGTAAAAATATTTATTTACCAGACATGCTCATAAAAGTTATATAAAATCGTTTGCACGTAATGAAAAAAATCCCAAAATAATAACACTTCCATCTATTTGATAATGATAAGAGAGGCTTACGTAAACTGCACTGTCCTCGCGAGGAATTCACTTCACAAAATCACAGCACTTAAACCAAACGAAACGAAAAAAAATTAAAAAAACAGAACGTGCGTCGTCCACCGCTTCGCCGTTTGGAATACGAAAAACATTGTTCAAAATCGGTACGTATTAGTGTCCAGTTTGCGCTGAACCGTGGAACAGAATACTGGAGCCCCCTCCGCGACGGCAGGTCTTCCGTGACGAGGGGAGGGCAGCTCATCTCGCGCTGGTTATTACATGTGACGTGCTATGATAACTTTACATGCGAGACGAACAAAACTAGACTTTAGACCGTTGGAATAAGAACGTAAGTGGGTAAAATAGCGCACAGGTGAGTTTGCAGATTGCATATACACGACTATACGAAACGCTACCAAATGATAAGAGATACAGCGTGATTCTATTTTATGATCATTAAAAGAAAAATTGTGAAAAAATACTTCTTTGTTATTTTGCGAAATATACTTTCTAACATAAAACAGTCTACACATACAGGTGTTTTGTATGTAGACATAAACATATTTCGGTGATCTACCTATATATTATTTATTTCTTTTTTCTTGTAGTTTGGCTTTGCATAATTCGGAGTTGCTACATATTTTTTTGTGGAAAGTTTTGATGTCATTTTGTAGAGTTTGACTTTTGAAACAGTTAAGTACCAAATTAATGGTTTCTAAAAACTAAATCACACTTAATTAAAGGAGAAATGTAGTAAACGTCAAAGAAAGAGTAAATTAATAAGAACACTCCGTATACAATTTGTATGTGTGGACGATAACTACCTGTCGGAACAACTCAGGTGTGCGTCCGACCCGCCGCGCCGCGCCGCACGCGCACACGCCGCAGGTGGCTCTACCACGTAGTGATTGTATTCTCTTTGGCTCTACCTAGCAGTGGCGAAGGGTTCCTATAACTCCATTCCTATCGGCTTCCCTTACCACTTACCATTTGACGACCCTCATCCAAATCCCTAGCTATTATACAGGCTACGGCTTCCCTATGAAGGAGAACCAGCCTTCGGCTTCCCTGTGAAAGAGAACCAGCCTTCGCCACTGCTACCTAGCGCCACATTATATAGATATTAGATAATATTGTCGTAGGTATACAATAGTAAATAGCTGAAACTAAAAAATAATATACTAATTATTGCCTACGACATCGTGCGCGCAATAGGAAACCTCACGAGAACCGTAACTTTATCCGCGATAGAAAGTATGTACTATGTAGCTTTACGCATACCACCCAGGCGCAGGGGGCACCCAAGTGGTGATGTGGGACTCATGGTATACCCACTAAAAACCCCCCCATCTTCCTCCTCACCGCCCTCTGACGGGGCCACGGGAACGATACACACATCAGCGACCCCGCCGGCGGCAGCCGCCTACGTGCGGCTCCATCTTGAAAGCCCGAAGGCCCTCCACGATGGGCGCACCAGATGGTATTAGGTGCGCTTCCTCCTCGGCCTCCACCAGTACTGTAGCAGACTCCCCCTGAGTCTGCTACTAGGAGGCCATGGGTACCAGATAAACTGGTACCCGGTGGCAGATCAGGTCTGTGGTTCTGCCACCGACCACACCTCGGTCGCAGAGGATAGGGCAAGCGGCGCACCGCAATACCGACATGCCTCTTCCTCTGCGGCCCCACCAACGCCGTTTCGACGGAACGGCCCCGCCAGCTCGCAGGGGGTAGGGAGAATGGCGTACCGTAATACCATCACGCCTCTCCCCCTGCGATCCCTCCACGGCCGCAGAAGATAGGGAGAACGGCGCACCATAATACCGGCACTCCTCTTCTTCTGCGGTGCCACCTCCGCGCGCGTCCTCTGCGGGCCTGTTCAGCCCGCTGGGAGCGCCCTCCTCGGGCCAGCCGGCGGCAAACACGCCGGCCCCGGTTGCTTCTTAGCTTCACCGTGGGTGACCAGTCCACGGTTACTAAGCCCCACCGCCATGACAAGGCGTGCAACCATCGGGGGGTCCTCGTTTCGGAGCCTAATTAAATCAAACAAACAAACTAATTATCTATCTTTATAATAATAGTATAGATTAACAGGAACAAAAGTTACAGGTACAGTAAATCCACATTCTTAATGTCCCTCGGCTGAAATAGTTTTTCTTTGGAGCTACCTTAGCTTAACTAGATGGACTCTATCTTATAAACTAACGAAAATTATATCTCGAACAATCAGGATAGCACAGCTGTAGTTGTGGAATAAAATGTTCGTGGAGATACCAATTTTTATCCCACGGGAGCACTTTCTCGGGATAAAATGTAGCCTATGTTAAATTTTTTAATCTAGAGCCTAAACTACTACTATACCAAATTTTATTAAAATCCGTTCGGTAGATTTTGCGTGAAAGAGTCACAAATATCCATCTATCTATCTATCCATCCTCACAAACTTTCACATTCATAACAATAGTATGAAACTCTGTTCAGACCGAATTCAATCTAAACGTAAACAAAACTACATAATTTGGCCATATTAATATGTCATTGTGTTTCTCTATCGCACGGTAATTATGTGACATTTAAATTGTTAGCATTATGTTCTATTGTTATCTTTATATACGTTTAGATTAACTTGGATTTGAACGGAGTACACAGCCATAAGTAAGACTTTAGACCTACCAAAGTAGAGCATCCTTTACACCGTACATTAGTCTCCCTAGGTTCATATACCACTACTGCTCAACGTTCAGTAGTTCACGCTCCGGTGCGGGTTCGACGTCCGGGCCATATGCACAGCTGGTGGGGTTCCCATGACCTGCAGCGCATCACTGACCTGCAAAAAAAATAAAGGTCGCAAAATTCACTTGACTACATTGCTGGATGAAAAAAAAAACAAGCGTTAGTAACGCGCATTTCAAGAAAAAATAAAAATATAAGCATTTGAAACGTGTGAAATGCAAAGTTACCAACACTATCAGAATATAATAAATTATATTAAAATACCTAGTGGGAATAGTATACTGAACGAGTACACTGTACAAACGGGCACACTGTTTTGGAAAAAGATTTTGACGAATTGATAAGCTCATGCATTTGAACGTTTATTTAAGGTATGTTTTTATCAGGAGTGACGTCATTTCAATCCTCCCGATAGATAACGTCATGCGACTGGTTTCTTAAATACAAACGTCGAAAAATTATATTCATGCAAAATTTTAATAGCAATCCCCATTTCGTGAAAGTGAAAGTTGCTATTAATTGTTCTAGTCGCCTGCAGATATTTAATAGCAATTACTTGTATGCTTACACAAGTTTATATTGATGTTGAAGCTGAGCTATACATATTTATTACAACTATTTTTTTCTGAAGAATTATTTTATTGTGAGGACAAGATTTGTTATATTAGGCAAATATGTACACCTCTTTCTCCTGATTTATCAAAATTAATCATTTTAAATTTAACGTTATGATTAAGTAAAAAATTAATAAAAAGAGTATTAACTAGACGTGATTATATAATATTATTGTAAAATTAACGGTGACAAAGACTTGCACAGAAGCTGGTGACGTAAAACATTTCATAAGCCGTCATCGCAGTCCTATATAGACCTTTAATTAATTACCAAGTCCCAGTAGACCCATAGCTCATCAGCTACTTGCGGTACAATATTTTCTCACAGTTAGCACCATTAGGAGGAAAGTAACAAATGACTGCAGCGCGGTCTAGTAGTGTTGATACTTGGTGCTAGTGAGCTGTAGCGCAACTGCAACGGTTTTGATACTTGGTGCTGTCATATCATCGCGTGGTGATATTTCTTCATTTTCGTTATCAACAGCGGTGTTTCACTAAATTCATGAAAAACAAAAAAGATGTTTAAATCAGTCCCGAAATTTTAAGCAGTGATCGAGCTGACGATGATAGCTAAGAACAACTCTTGACTATGTCAGCTTTAAAAAAAACTAGATAAATCGGTCCATCCGTTCGGGAGTATCGCAGCCATGGACAAACACACTTTCATGAACGTCAAACTTTTAAAACAGAGGGGCTGTTTTCGTCGGGAATTAAAAATCGTATATGTTTTGGGGCTGTTCTGGAAAACAGACAAATTGATTGCAAATTCTCATAAATCAGAAAAATATACAGATTTTTACCTTTTCAACTTAGCTTTTCAATCTGCCTAATAAAACAAATGTTGTCAGCACAATAATGTTTTTGTAATTAATATAACTTAGCTTAGAGACCTCGGACTTAACATCAAATTAATATAAATATTATGAGTAAAAATGTATCAAGATCTTATTTACAATGGCGATTACAAATTGTCTGTGGGAAGAAGTTGCGCGGGTGCCCCTCGTGCAGTCGTGCTCTGACCTTGTCCAGCCGTGAGAGCGTACTGCTACAGCTGGGATAGTCGCGGACGTACAGCAGTCATCAATAATGTTCGGCTGTTGAGGCATAGACAATGCAAGTATCAAAGATGCTCTTGAACTATACTCATTGCCCGTAATTAATTATGTAAAAAACTTTGAACATAATGGTGGGCTATGGCAGGCTATG
The DNA here is from genome assembly GCA_905404095.1 of Glaucopsyche alexis. Lineage (NCBI taxonomy): Eukaryota > Metazoa > Arthropoda > Insecta > Lepidoptera > Lycaenidae > Glaucopsyche > Glaucopsyche alexis. The sequence goes on from FR990047.1 coordinate 30,214,406, forward strand.
GCCGTGGAACTCATAGATCACCTAAAATAAAGTATGTTACAAAAAAATAAAAAAGTATGAAACAAAAATCTATCTACTCTACAGGAACCGTATATATTGGCGGCAAATGCGTCTGAACAATCTCTTCTGTGTTTTGTGTATTAAAGAATTACAAATACATAGTACTAGATGTCGCCCGCGACTTCGTGCGCGCAAAAGTTAATTTCGCAGAAACCGTACATTTTTCTGCGATAAAAAGTAGCCTATATCCTCCCCCGTAGTCTACTCTACATCTGTGCCAAGTTTCATCAAAATCGGTCCAGTAGTTTCGGAGCCTATTCAATGCAAACAAACAAATATACAAACAAACAAACAAACATTTCCTCTTTATTATATTAGTATAGATATACATCTAAATTTAGTATTTATCATATTAGTAAGATACTGCAATTATGCTGCGATAATGCTATTTCAAATGACTTTAGACCTTATGCTATTCTACGAGTATATTGTATTTAAGTGATTACAACAATAAAATAATCAATTGCTACTTTCGATACATATTGTTCTCATTTTCTATAATTTGTTTACATCCATTGCGTCACGTCGTCAGATTAAAACAATTTAGTATGACATGTTATTGTGAAGTTCTGAACTCTTCTCGACCCTAATTCGCCTCGGATTCGTTCCGCCGCCACCGCCGTTGCCCAAGCGCCCAGAAGGTACCACACGTACTTTACTTGTGCCATGGGGGAGCTTTGCCACTTGGAGAGCTTGCATAATAAGACTAGATGTTGGCCGCATGAAGTTGCATGTGTACGGTACATAGTACGTACCGTACATGTTGCAGCAATTAAAAGTAGCTTATATCATTCTCAGTGGTTTACTCTATATCTGTGCCAAATTTCATTAAAATCGGTCAAGCAGTTTAGAAGCCTATTGAATGCAAATAAGCAAACATAGGATTTGTCATTTGTTATAGATCATATTATATTTGCATCGCAAGCGACATGTCACATTAACGATGACTTATGTTAAATCCGATACATTTTAGTTTTCGAAGTTCGCCGTCGAAATTATCGAATGCATCTTGACTAGAGACCCAGTATTCCCGTGGGATAACCAGTACTATATTTATGCGTATAATTATGGTAGAAGCTTAGGTTATGGATTAAAACAAAGGCTACTTTTTATCCCGTAAAAGTGCAGTGTTCCTTTGGGATACTGTATTTACGCGGGCGAAGGCGCGGGCATCAGCTAGTTGTCTATAATAATTAACTTAAAATGATCTGTTTATTTCTAAGCATGTTTGATTTTAAGTATTTTATGAATACTGTCACGATAATAATACCCGAATGAGCCGACTAGGCCTTAGAAATGCTCCGACCTCTGAAGAAAACGGCGAATTAATTATTGCATTACTGTGCTGAGTGAAGCCCAAGGGAGGAAGTTGACCGAATTCGCACTTGTCTAATGATGTTATATAAATTCTAATAAGATCGCACTACGCGCCAAAAACATTCAAAATTATTGGAGCTTGAAAACATCAGAGATATATTATAATAGCTGTTCTAGCAAGTACTCAATTTGTGAACAAAATTGTTGTTATTAATTACCCAACATAATACAGCAATTAAACGGAATATTATGTGCTAACTGACGCGGGTTCTGCCGGCAGAAAAGTGTCGCACCACCGCGAGAGCCTGCGGAGAATAGTGTGGATACGCTGGCTAGATTTTACACACTTAATTATGTGTTTCAGCAGGATTCTTTTTCATGCGCATGTTTAGATAAAGCCTGGTGAGATAAGAAAATATATCCCTTACGATAGGTCAGACTATATAGGTCTAGATACAAGATAGGTCAGATTTTCACGTGACATGGAAATGTAACACGTCACTATGCCATTTGCGTTTGTGCAACTCGCGATTTGCAAAATCTTGTTTTTCATCTGCCAGAAATCCAGTGAAAGCTATTCAAAAAATTGCATGATCCTATCACATTCTAAAGTTCTTTTAAATATATTTTTTTATTACAAAAACACCCTTTTTTCCAGATTCTCAGCTTTCAGCTGCCTCCACACACAACTCTCCTGCTGTTACAAATGTGGAATTTTCAGGGTTTCGCACTGAGTGGGATTTCGTTGAGAGCGTGCGAAGCAAGGTGCAAAAGTAATGGACCAAAAATGTAAACTTTTATGTGTAAAATTAAACATTATACATTACAATAAAAATGAATGAATATTATTACTAGATGTTGCCCGTAACTTTGTGCGCGCAAAAGTTAATTTCGCGGAAACCGTACATTTTCTGCGATAAAAAGTAGCCACAGATATAGAGTAGACTAAAAGTTATAAGAGTATAAGTTTTACTCAAAACAGTTTTATAGACACAGGTCTTATAATGAAACCTACTGTTAATGTGCAGCTGACCTTTTTTTTGTACGTTTAGTTTTAAAATTAAAGTATAAGGAAAGTTTAACTTCTTTTAATTTTTATTATTAGGTTTGTATTGTAAAATAACAGTATATTTTTCGGTGCTCACTGAAAATAATATAGCGTTGCCAACTTATGTTCGCAACATAATATGCTGAGTGGCCACCAATTTGGTAAAATTTGATTGTGTCTTTCTTTTAAATGTTTATTATTATATTATTTAAGTTATTTAGTGTTTATTTTACCAAATATATTACTTTTCTTTCTTTCTTTCATACATATTATATATTTCATCGTGCCATTTTTTATCAGACCAGTAGGTTCGGAGCTTATAAATGCAAACAAACAAACAAACTTTTCCTCTATAGAATATGTTTAGATTATTTGCCTTGTAAAGCTTGCTCTCAGCTGCGTGGCTGCGTTCTGCCGTCTGCGGGTGTATCCACACAAATCGCGGAGCTTATATATATAAACAACGGCGTGACGCGATTGTACTTCAGTCAACTTTTGTGCGCGGTGGGCGTATGTGTGCGACGCGAGGTATTTCAGGTATGTACCTAATTATTTGGTTCAATTATAAAATTACGCTTACAAGAATTAGATCAATATAACTCAGGCAAATAAATCAATCTAGATTAATTAGATCAAAATCAAGGATCAGTGATTTTTTTTGTTAAATTATAAACTGGAGAAACCCCTTTAGGTCCTTTTAGATACATTAAGTTTTTTTTTTTTAAGCTTCTAAGGGTAAGTTTTACATACAATGGATCAATGTTATTTTATTTTTTATCGTGTAGCTGGCTTTATATTTTTTTGTTAAAAATGTGCGTGACGAATATTGATACTAATTTGTTTAAACTGTATGTTATCTCATTTTTTTATAAATTTTAAGTTAAATAATACTATTTATTTTAATTGATCAATTGTCATTTGTATCATGTAAATTGTATTGTCATTTAAATTGAATTAATATCGTATAATCAAACTCAGTGCTAGACCGACGCGCGGCGGACGCCGGCCTTTTGTTTCAGACCACAACAATATTTGGCAAAGGGGAAGCGCACTAATATATATTTGCTGTTTGTTCACTTGTATAAAAACTATTATACTAACAGCCTCCGTGGTCTAGTGGTTAGAGCATTGGCTCTCGACTCGGAGGTCGTGGGTTCGATTCCCGCATTGGAACAACAAAAAAATGTTGTTTCCGAATTTGGTCAGGACAATGCAGGCTGATCACCTGATTGTCTGACAAGAAAGAAGATCTATGCGTCGGATGGGCATGTAAAAAGTCGGACCTGACGCAACTGAGAGATCAGGCCTCTAAGTTGCGTCAGTTGTGTCGGTTATCCGTCCCACTGGGTTATGAGAGTAAAGGACGAGAGAGTGCTCTTGTGTACTGCGCACACACTTGGGCGCTATAAAATTACTCCTGCGTAACTGGCCTGGTTTCAATGAATCCGGCCACCGTCACCGAGATCGGTGTGAGAGTTACATTATTATTATGCTACTAGGCGTTTCCGAGAGAACCGTACATTTTGCCACTACAAAAAGTAGCCTGTATCCTCCCCCGTAGTCTACTCTACATCTGTGTCAGATTTCATCAAAATCGGTCCAGTTTCGGAGCCTATTTAATGCAAACAAACAAATCTTTTATCTTTTTAATATTAGTAGGTATAGATATTATATAGCTGACGTAAGTAATACTGCTCGCCACACTTTGGCAAGTAGTTTAATGTAACATGCAAATATCTCCACTCATACATAAATATGCTTTGACAAAAAGTTTTAACAAACCAATTCAATAATTGGTCTCTAAATAATTTGTTGAAAGTTAGCTGGGTATCCGAGCTTCGCTCGGAGTTCTGATATATTTATTAAAAAATAAATAAAAATAATCTCAAAAATATATATCTGACCGGGATTCGAATCCAACACATTTTGAATCTTCGATCATATACTCAAAGCATTATACGCATATTATACCAAACTTACAATCGGGCTGACATAATAATGTCGAAATTATTGGTACCTATATTGTTGCACGACAAAAGAAAAAACACATTTCATGGTAATACTTGTAGCCCTTTTCGAGAAACCGATTATAGATATATAAGAATAACTCGTTTAAAGTACAAGACTAGAAGAATTCTCTTACCAAAATCATGATATATTACGTCACTTAGCGATACCTTTGTCAAATTATGTATTTTTTCTGGAACTTCGTCGCCGTAATTAGCGATAGCAACTTGGCTAAAGTCTCATATGATGTTGCTGGAAAATGCTTCCTCGTCTTAGAACTAGAATCTTCTATATATTCATAGATTGCTAGGTGGAAATGCAAGATTTTAGAAACCATGCATGCCAGCAGGTCTAAAATGGCCACAGTCAGTGAATATACTACATACTACTATAAAACATCAACTATTGAAATTCTTATAGTTGATGTTTCATACTATTCACATATTATGGCTATTTTAGACCTGCTGAAGTTTGAAAATTAAACAGACGTAATGGTGATTGCACCAGCGTAAGTGTATTGACGCTTACGGGGTTTCAGCAAAGTTATTTGATTTTTTCAGCTAAAAAGATGTTTCTTTTAAGAGACAAATCTGGATGGCGTGGTTAGGCATTTTTAAAATTAGCCAACCGTACCCATCGGAGCATGAAAATAGGGTCAGGTTTAACAATAACCTAGTTTTGGGTACTTTTTGGCCCTGCTATAGTCTAGACTGACAGTTGTCATTGAAAATAAAATTTATTGCTTAATGTTTCAATTAACATGCATTAATTTACTATAAGTTGGACACCATTGTGCTATTATAGTTTCGGGCAAGTGACCTCAGTAGAGAATAGAAATATAGGGCATTATGTTCAGATATAATGACGACCAATGGCTCAGTGGCGCGTTGGCTCTCAAGCCCACCGGCTTTGAATACTAATTTGGTCGCGGGTTCTAATGTTCTGTGCTCCTGGGTCATGAATGTGTATTATTAAAATCTTAATTAGTGTACAAAGTATTAAATACTAGCTTTTGCTCGCAGCTCCGCCCGCGTAAATACATTATCCCGCGGGAACATGGTACTTTTTCGGGATAAAAAAATATCCTATGTTATGTGGAAAAGGTTCCGGGACTCAAAGTATGTTTATACCAATATTTCATAAAAATCGGCTTAGCGGTTAAAGCGTGAAGAGGTAACAGACAGACAGACAAACACACTTTAGCGTTTTTAATATTAGTATAGATATTTCCGTTGTCTGGTACCCGTAACACAAGTTCTTCAAGACCTTACCACAGGATCAGATTGACGCGGTGTGAAGCTTCCGTCCAGGGTCCATAGATATTATTATTAATCTAAGCATATATAAACAATAGCTTTCTTTAATCCTACCAATTTAAATGTCACTCATTTGCCGTGCAATAAATAGATAAAACGTTTATATGTTCGTGTGTTCGTGTGCGCCGCTTCCTCCCCCAGTTTCCTCATTGTAGTGGTGTGCATAATCATAGTCAAAAGCAATTAATTTTTTTCCAGTGAAATTACACAACGAATTGTTTTTTAACAATATAAATGTAAATAAAGGATTAACGAAGTGCATAACTTTGTAATTGCTGTACAGTACAACTACGTTTATAATGCCTTTAGGGAGTCGTTTTTCATACATCGTCTATCAGTTGCTAATTATTATTTTGTAGTATTTTTAATATAACGAAAATATTATGTTAGGCAAGATAAATTAAGAAAGTCTGAAAATTTTCGGAATACCGATAATAAATTAAAACTTATATAATTCCTCATTTTTTCATTCCTCAGTTCGTCCAATTTTTATTTTCTATTGTTTTCTAATAAAAATGCACGTCGACTCATTTTTTAATCCGATAGTAGTAGTCATGTTCAAAAACCCGGCCAAGGCTTATCTTTACATTATCAATATTTTAGTACAGCCATTAAAAAAAGGAGCAAATATTTGCTGTTAATTAAATACAACGTTCTAAGAAAATGTTCTTATAACGGTCTTAATAAAATATTATCTAAATATAAATTCTAATCATGTCGTATAGGTTAGTGGCATCATCTGGTTCTTAATAATTTAGATTTAGATCAATTCCCAACAATAAGGATAAAGCTATACAAAAACATTAATTAATAAATATAATAATATACTTTGTCCATTCTCAGCTATAATTGTGAGAAACGTGTTAAAAGTTTTTTGGTTACTTAGTGTTAAAGGTATTTCTAAATATTCCGTTTATATTCAAGGAGTTACGTATAAACGTTTTAAATAAATAATTCTTAACTCTGGTTATTTTGGTTGTTTATTTTACTATAGGCAAAACGTACAAAAACTTATAGTAGGCATCAACAAACAGAAACATAATTAATTTTATCGACTTTGAAGATTAAAGAAGGAAAAATTCCTGAATGACTGAAATCTTATACTTTAAACGAGACAATCTTGTAAATATAATTGGTTTCTCGAAAATTGAAGATCAGCCAGAAATTAATAAAACATAAACTCCCAATCTAATTACTCTTAAAAAATACCTAGTATTACCATGCAATTTAGCATGCAGGGAGTTTTGGAATACAAAAATCAATTTAACTAGGTCTCTAAGGAAAAGCGCAAGTTTTTGAGTTTTTAACTTTAATTGTATAGAAGTTTATACATTAAACGTTCTTATTTTTAAAACGTTGGGAAATAGGTGTCCAGGTCAGTCGCAGGTTTTTCGTATTTTTTTTTTAATACCTATCGTCTTTTGTTTTTTGTCTTCATTGTAAAACGCCTTACTGACTGTCCAGCCTGAAAACCCAACACCGGTAATAGCAAACATTTTAAATTATTGCCTACAAGTCCGCTCCGTGGCCACGGTATTGGATTTTTCAGGCTGGACTGTGAGTAAGGCACTAAATTTTTTGTTGCACGATAGTAAAGTGAAATTTAGGGGATCAGATTTTTTTTGTTATTGCATAAATAAACAGAACTCTTAAATATGAGTAACTTCTCAGAAGAAAGAGTATATCAAAAGTATTCTCATTGTTATATATTTTCAAAGGTACAGCGATTTGTATACAAAATTTCGTCTCGTAAAAATGCTCTATCACGAGTAGAGATGTGATAAACGGCTTAAATTAAAAGTTAACTTATCCGTTATTAAATATTCAAAAGCAACTTTTTTTAACTGCTTAGTTGCTTACTTGCTTATTTGCTTATCTACAAAGTCAAAGTCAAAGTCAAAAATTTTTTATTCAATGTTGGTATTTTTATACACTTATTGAACGTCGGTATACATGATGCCTACCACCGGTTCGGGAACTAGCCCGGCGAGAAGAACCGGCGTAAGAAACTCGCGCGGGGCCATCTTTTACCAAAAAGATGGAAAATTGTTCTTTTAAAATAAAAAAATGTATAACAATGTTATGACTAAAACTATACAATAGTATATGGAAGTAGCCTTGCAGGGGGCCACCTCATTCCCAAGGTGTGCTATCATTCATGAAATCATTAAGTTTATAATAAGCTTTACTACACAAACGTTCTTTGATTACTTTTTTAAATTTATTGGTTGAAAAATTTTGAACGTTTTCTGGGATCCTATTGTATATACGTATACATTGGCCTTTAAACGAATTCTTTACTTTACTAAGTCTAGTCACTGGTACATCAAGCTTATTCTTATTTCGAGTATTTCTATTGTGGTTGTCACTTTTTTTTTTGAATAGGCTTACATTTTTTTTAACATATAGTACATTTGATAGAATATACTGAGAAGCTACAGTTAAGATCCCAGTTTCCTTAAACTTATCTCTTAATGAAGTGTTGGGGGCCAGCTTGTAGATTGCCCGAACAGCTCGCTTCTGCAGCACAAAGATAGTATTTATATCTGCAGCATTGCCCCATAGCAGAATGCCATAGGACATTATACTGTGGAAGTAACTAAAATACACAAGCCTTGCTGTGTTTTCGTCTACAAAATGTCTTATTTTACTTACTGCAAATACTGCTGAACTAAGTCTGTCGGCCAATCCAGCAATATGAGGGCCCCACTGAAGTTTCGCGTCTAATGTAATACCTAAAAAGACGGCTGTATCTACTAGTTCCATACCTTCCCCATTTAATAGCACATTGGTTTTAGTTTGCCTTACATTCGGCAACGTGAACTTTATACATTTAGTTTTTTTGCTATTTAACAAAAGATTATTGACACTAAACCAGTGTACTATTTTTAGAAGAGCATTATTTACTTCGTCATAACACGAGTTTTGGCGATTAATATTAAAAGTAAGTGACGTATCATCGGCAAATAATACTATTCCGTTTTTTTCATTAATAAGGTATGGTAGGTCATTTATATAAATCAGAAAAAGAAAGGGTCCTAAAATTGACCCTTGTGGGACCCCCATCTCAATTTTAGTGCCTGTGGATCTTTTTCCATTTATCTCAACTCTCTGAATCCTATTTGATAAATAAGATTTTAGGAGAACGAGTGCTGGACCCCTTACTCCATAGTGGCACAATTTCCTGATCAATGTTGAGTGTTGCACACAATCAAATGCCTTAGAGAGATCGCAAAAGACTCCCAGAGCATCATGCGATCTCTCCCAAGCATCAAAAATATAACTAATTAGATCGACGCCTGCATCTGTTGTAGAGCGTCCCTTTGTAAATCCAAATTGTTTGTTATGTAAAATTTTATTTATATTGAAGTGTGCTAGCAACTGATTAAGTATTATTTTTTCATAAATTTTACTTAGTGTTGGTAAAATAGATATAGGTCGGAAGTTAGATGGATCCGACTTACTACCAGACTTAAAGAGAGGTAAAACTTTACTGTGTTTCATTAGATCAGGAAAGACGCCACGTTTTATACAATCATTAAAGATAGTTGCTAAGTAAGGTGCAATAATATCGATTATAGATTTAATAACTTTCATAGATAGGCCCCATAAATCTGAAGTATTCTTGATATTTAACAAATTAAAATTTTTAATAATGTCTTGAGCTCCTATTTCTTTAAATCTTAATTCGATTTCACACTCTTTTACGTTTTCTTTAAGTAGCAATTCAGCAGCAGCAGGAGAGGCGTTTAAATTTTTTGTGGTTGAAACTGGAATGTCAGCAAAGAATTTCTCAAAAGCAGTTGCAACTTCAATGTCGGATTTGATTATTTTACCATCTATATTTAATTTAAAAGATGAGTTGCGTCTGGTGACTCTTCCAGTTTCATTTGCAATTATTTGCCATGTTGTCTTAACCTTGTTTTTAGAATTCTTAATTTTATTTCTAATGTGAAGAGATTTTGCTGCTGAGCAAACTTGCTTAAATATTTTTGAATATAACCTTACATAACTTTTAAAATCTTCACTTTGATTCATTGTTCTTTCATTATAGAGTTCATACAATTTAAATCTACTTTTCAAAATACCTGCTGTTGCCCATTCACTGAATTTACTTTTGTTGTTTGTTCTCACTGTTTTAGAGGTGAAAATGGTATCAAAATTATGTTTAATTAATTTAAACAGTTTACCAAATGACATATCCGGGCTATTATGATACTCTAAATGTAAAATATTAGCTATAATTTCACCTCTAAACTTCTCAATACGTTTAACATTTATTGGTATACATGTGTTTCTGTCCCTGTGTAATTGTTTGCAATTATTATTATCTATAGGGAAAATAGCTTGCTGTCCACAGTGATCAGAGCTTAGTTTCTTAATTATTTCTTTATTTAATGGGTCTACGTTGGTAAAAATATTATCGATGCATGTAGCAGAGCTGTCACTGATCCTTGTCGGTTCAAAAAATAAATAGGTTAGGTTATATGATTTTAACAATGAAGTAAATCTAACAGTGGTAGAGTTACTTTCTAAAATATTAATATTAAAATCACCACATAATAATATATGTTTGTTAGATACACTTATCTTGGTTAATAACATTTCCATTGTTTTTTCAAATGAATCATATAACCCTAAAGGTGGCCTGTATACGCTTACAATAATAAAGTGTCCCACCTCTATACAGGCTATTTCGGTTATTCGTTCTGTAGAGAGATTCACTATGTCTTTTCGTTCTTTATATTTTAAACTATTCTTAATTAGTATAAGTGAGCCACCTCTCATGGCTTTTTCTCTGCAGAAAGAACTAGCCAGCTGGTGCATACCAAGATTTAACATTATTTCATTTTTCTTAAACCAATGTTCAGTTATACATAAAATGTCTATATTATTATTTAAAAACAACTCAATTTCTAATTCTTTACTAGACATACCTTGTATGTTTTGATGCACCAGCGTAAGTGTACATAATTTATTATGATTTATTAAAACTTTATTTTTGTGATTACTTATACCTACAATGCTAGAGACTTCCTCTGTTGTCTTACAGGCTAATTTAAATTATTATTATTTGGAACATTTTCCAAGCTGTTATAATCAGTCATATTATTATGACTAAACTGCTCAATAGAAGCAGTTGTTGTCTTACTAGCCAAGTACTTGGCTGAGTTAAAATATAAAAAAGTTAATAGCGATTTTGCTATACGTCTTGTATAATAAAAGGATAGATAATATCTATCTAATGTCAACTTACATTTATAATTTAAAATATTATTAATGTCAATTATATTTATTTTGTTGTCAAATTTATTTAATAATATACAATTATTATTAACAGCTGTATACAATTGGCTGTTAAGCTTATATCTAATTTTGTTTTCCTGTGGCAACCGTTTTATGTAAGGAAATGTGAAAAATATAACCTTATTAATATTTTGTAATTTGTTTAGTGACTCTAAATAATATTCTAATTGGTTACTATTCGCATTTCCCAGTCTCCCCACTAAAATGATTAGTGTTGTATTGGGACAGTGAGTTGTACCTAAAATCTTTTTTATTATTTGTGTAAATGTTGCACCTGGCATACAGGTGTTGTACACTGACTGTTCCCCATACAACTTACTCAATTGCACCCCGACTCCCCGACCAAGCTCATCACTATATATAGTGACCATGCCCGGACCCGAGGCCGATGGCACAATCAAGTTTTCATGAGAGGAGTTAGCATGAGCCTCCACACTTAAATTACAATTAATAATATTTGTTGAATCATTTACCAGACACTGACATGATGAGTTGTGTCTCAATAAAGACTTAACTCTATCTTCATTGTAACGGTAGTCGTCCAGTAAAATATTCAACGCTGATATATGACTGGATATTTCTAATTGGGCTAGTTCATATTTTTTTGTTATGGATCTTAAAGTGTCATGTAGATCAGTAATTTCAGTTTGGAGACTGCACACTTCTGCCTCATAGACACAAGTGGTATTTTCTAACTCTTTAATACTGTCTAAGTATTTATTCTCAATAAGATTTTTTTGTTTTGTCAGCTTAGATATTTTAAAAATATTTTTTTTGTTTTTTATTAACAATTTACTTGTTTTCTTAATGTGTTTATTGACTTTAATGTATTTAAAGTCTACTTATTGCCACTTATAAGTTATAATGTTTTTTGCGCTTATGTTACGTTTTTCGATCGCTTAAACTGATTTAAATTAACTTTCCTTCGTACTTTGCAGGCTTAGGACTGTCTGAAATCTGAATAATTATTAATATAATAATATGAACTCATAAAAATGTTTTTACATGTTGATAATATGCATTAATCTTAAATGTTGCTTATCATTAGTAATAGTTGATTTATAGGATAACAAACATTACACATCGCCACTTTTTCCACCTCTTTTCTTTCAAAGTAGTTCCATAAATTACTGTTCCAATTCACGTCGTTTAGTCGTCATCTTACGACAAAAACTTAATAAACTTAATACTAAAACATATTAAAAAGCATATTAGTTATAAGTACAAAAAATAAGCCGTTTAAATAAGTGATGAGCTACATTAAAGAATTTTCACTCTTATTGCGCTGTCATAAGAACTATTTTTACGATATAAACGATATAAACGATAAGTATAAGTGATAAACGCTTAAATTTTTAAACGACTTTTCAACTTATTTATAAAAGCACGCTTTTTTAAACGCTTTACGTTTAAACGGCCATCTCTAATCACGAGTGACGTCACGCTTACGGCTGCAGGAACATATTTGTAAATATCTCAGATATTTTTGCGTTTCAGTTAATACTTACCATAATTTATGTTTTAGTATATTATGATATAAGTAAACTAATTATGTAGTTTTTTTGTACATTATAGATGTATTTAATTAATAAACTACACATAAAATAATATCTTTTTTTACATTTACCAAGTAGCAATGCCTCAATATTTCTGAGTATATTAATGAAACTAAATATTTTAGATGTAGTCCGATCCCCTATTGGATCTGAACAGTGTCAAGAGATAGTGTCAAGAGACAATTTAGATACACACATGAATCTAAGCTCCTGAGCTTAGACTCATGTGTGTGTCTAAATTGTACATAGAAAGAAAATAGATTGACTAATTACAACATGTAGGAATGGATAAAGATCTGCAAACCGCACACAAACCTAAGCGTGTCACAGTGTCACGTGCGGTGTCTTCCGGGTTACACATACTATTACTGATACCATTAGGTGCTAAGTATCTGTTACCAATATTTAAGCAATATGACAATGATACTAGCCTGCAATGGGCTAGCGTGGTGTACTCGCGAGTTGTAATGGGACTCGAATAGGATTTTGTGACTCGAGTCGCTCGAGCAATTTTACTACCTCACTCGAGTTGCAAGTTTGCATGTAGTTTTTTTCTTTATCGAACAGTCGAATAAAAACAAAAAAAAATGTACTTTAGTGGCAACAGGATCTACTCGATGTGCCTAGTTGACTCGGTAACTCGAGGACATAGAGGCTCGAGTTAACTCGAGTGACTCGAGTCTAGTCGAGGGCTAGAGTCGCATCACTAGTCTAATTATACTCACATTGCCTGTGCTAATGGGCACCATTGGTGACGTAAACGGTCAATAATAATGTTAATTATTATAATTCTTAATGTATATAATGTAATAATATATGAAGCAAAATTTTTCAGTACAGTTTTACAAGAATCGTGCAACCAAAAGAGTATAAAATTTTGCCAGTAAATTATAGTTAATTAGGAGGAAGGTTAATAAGGAAGGGAATAAAGCTAATTTTTAAATAATGCTTAGAAATACATACAATAAATAAAAATAACAACATACACTACCGCAGATGATTACACACACTACTGTTCGTTTGATAGATACAATATTATTTTGTTAAGCGTTGACGTTTGTCTGTCACAACCATGAAGATTATTTAAAACTAGCTCCGCCCGCGTAAATAACACTACTCTTTCGGGATAAAAAATATCCTTTCGGGATAAATAATATGTCCTTTCCCGGGACCCAAAGTATGTCTATACCAAATTTCATAAAAATCGGTTCAGCAGTTAAAGCGTGAAGAGGTAACAGACAGACAGACAGACACACTTTCGCATTTATATTACTAGTATAGCTGATATATATGAAAGAGGTAAAAAAATCCTTATAAATTTCTAACTTAAAAATGATATGAATTACTGTAGACGAATTTTAATCACAGGGTGACCTCTTATACTATATTAATATTAATAATATTTACTTTCGGGGACTAAATTTCTCTAACACTAAAATTTTTCGATAGATTTTCTATAATCAACTACAATATTGAATTTGCTTGGCTACGTAATGGCGTCTAATGATTTGTGCAAAGACACTTTAATTTTCCTGACCTTTGACTGCGTGACCATACTTTTTCGGTGAAGGGTCTCGTCTCGACTTCGCAAGCGGTCAACGAGATGATTCTCACGACCTTGCCATATTTACCTTGCTTTTTAATATAATTATTGTTTTACTCAAATTAATAACAATAACATTACAAAACGTTATTAACCCACATAATGTTAGTAGATGCGTAATGACTGATGGGCTACGAGAGGTTGGCAAGTGTTGCGTTATTAGTTAATAGTGTGGCCCCGTCATTAGTGTCGCAGGATCTTCGATGGCATTTGGCAAGGTGCGATAGTTTCCGGGTACTTCATACATTCCTCGTTTGATTATAGCTTATTCAATACGTTAGTACATTTGACATAATATTAACTATTAAGGTGAGGCCACAATACTGCGTTATGATGACGCATCACAATACAATTTACAAGAATAGACAAGCGGACTGTTTTTTTTTATTGCATAAATGAATAGTACTCTTAAATATGAGTAACTTCTCAGAAGAAACCGTATATCAAAAGTCAATATTTTCAAAGGTACAGCGATTTTTATACAAAATTTCACGAGTCTTTATACCAAAAAAATTTTTTTTTTGCGAAATTGGTAAACAAAACCTAAATCATTAGTTTACTCACATCATATACAAAAACATTCATTATGGTAAGTATGAACTTAAACGCACAAATATCGGAGATATTTACAAATATATTCCTGCGGCCGAATACTTTATACCTACTTAATACACTTTAACACATTCAATGCCACCACATTTTCTAGTAGTTCCCAGCGATGCCGCCGTATAAAAAACGCAAACATGCTAGGTGTGCTCTCGGCACTGCAGGATGAAATTGTGTAGCACGCTAGGCGTGTTCACTGGCACTGTAAAGAGGTAAAATCATAAAAAGCGTTATTTCGAATTCAACCGTGCTTATTCATTAGTCCTTCTTGAGTTACTGAAGAGATATTTTGTTTTTAGCAGTGTTTGTGGTTTTGAAGGTTTAATTATGGCAGTAAATAGATTCCGAGATCGTAATTTGATCAGTGAATGTCAACCTTTGGTTACTTATTTATGATTTTTTTAGAGAATAGAAAATATGAGCTGGAAACAGGGGAATATGATAATGATGCGACGCAAGCAGATAGTCCCTCATCAAATAAACGTCCAAAAGTAGAAGGTGAGCCGATAACTCATATTTTGGAGATACGCAAAAAAATTTTTGAATCAAAGTTGGTTCAAATCAAATCAAATCAAATTTTCGTATCTCCAAAAAATTTTGAGATGCTATACAAAAAGAAAAAAAATTTGGTTTTTTACCTGAATATATCGGAAAAATATAAAAAATAGGGGGAAAAGTTTTGTATAAAAAAGATGGGAAATTTAGTCCTCTACAAAATAGATCTCTTCTGTTTTTAACGAAAAACTTACCGTTACGACTGAAACGTTCAACCAAACAAACTCTTCAGCTTTATAATACTACATATACATATATGTAGTATAGATACCGGGCAGTGTTTTGTCTTCTACAGATGAATTAAAGGTGAATGTTTTATGTAATTTATTTTATCTTTTTTGTTTAAATTATGAAAAAACATTATATTTTATTATTCGTATTATAAATTTAGTAAATTGACCAAACAATATAAAAGGTTGAGAACGCGTGTTGATGAACACGCCTGGCATGTTCGCGGCATTACATAATAAATTATTTTCGATAACATGAAAAAAATTTTAGATCACGGAACCACTTAAGAATTCATTAGCTTACGGCACAAAGTTTATGCTCTGAGCGTTTCGGTGAAAAACACTGTCTTATCTTTGAGATATTGATGAAAAACGGAGAGCACGCCCGGCGTGCTCGCGGCATGGATATAAAGATAAGTGTGAACACGCTAGGCGTGTTAGTGGCACTGAATGTGACACTGAATGTGTCCAATAGTGACGTCATTTGTGTGGCGATTTTAGTATGGAGCGTTTTTAGGAGGCTCGCGAAATTTTGTATAAAAATCGCTGTACCTTTGAAAATATTGACTTTTGATATACGGTTTCTTCTGAGAAGTTACTCATATTTAAGAGTACTATTCATTTATGTAATAAAAAAAAATGTCCGATTGCCTATTGTAATCACGCCCTTAGTTGTTACAAGTTAGCGAGATAAAATTTTGTCTTCGAGGATGAAGGAAAATTAGGTCCAAAAAAGAGATCATGAAGCATTTAAATTTTAAGGTTTTCTGTCACGAAAATAAAACATACATTTGATCTTCAAACTGCATAAGGCTTGCAGAGAGTAAGGGTAAATCGGTTGTTCCTTAAAATGTCCCTTATTGTGTTTATATGCTACAGATCGCCTTGTGATCGAAATTAGCTCATAATAATTCATATACATTTATTAATTTGAACTTTATAAGGGTTCTTTTGCGTCTTAAAAAGGAAAAAAATATTGTGCAACTCTCAACGTGTAAAAAATGTGTAGAAATTGTATAGACTATTAAATACACGGCAGTGTGTGCTAATAATAATCTGAGGTAGGGTGTGTTTTTATTTTTTATAATTTTTATGTATTTCTTAGCATTCTTTAAAATTTTATATCTTTCTTCACACCTTCCTACACATAAACCTTAACCATACCAACTTAGCGAAATATCATATTCCTCCATTTGCACAATTCTTATAATACTGTACCGAGAGTTTTTGCTTTACGTAGTAATATAATAATGATGATTGCTCTACAATAGAGATGCCATCTATCATTAATGGCTAACTACAGATTTACAAGCTCAATCAAATCATTCAGTTTATTAGTTTACAACACTAAGACTGGATTATGTAGATACAGATCTCAGGCAAGGTGGAAGTGTGACAAAAACTCGCGCAGTTTCCGCGCGTGGGAAAACGCGCACAATCGCTGATCGATTGTTGGCGTCAAAAAACCCGCGGACAAACCGACGGAATTATCGCATTGTTGCAGAATTGTAATGCATTGATAATAATTGAGTCTTGTTCTCGTAGGCCCAGTTACTCAGATTTGACAGGAAAATCTGTCTAATTCTAATGTAGAGCATTACTTAAGGGTCGCCCAAACCTACAAGTTCACCAGCAAATCGCGTGCTTAAAAGCGCCCGATCAGACCAGCTCATAGAAAAATATTATTCAAACTTGTAGTTCAAATGAGTGAAGATTGATCAATGACACTTAAGCTGTGTTGCAGTAAGCCATATCGACATTTGCTCTGCTGACTCACTTCAAACTTAAAGTGAATAAATAACTCTACTTGCGTTACCATGGATCCGATCATGTTTACTGCAGTTAAATATAGTAGGGTGCAAGTCCAATTAAAATGTTCTAAATATCTACAATATAATGTACTAGCTTTTGACCATAGCTCAGCACGCGTAAATACAGTACCTCATAGGAACACTGTTCTTTTTCGCGATATGGTAATATATATGTGTTAGTGTAGAGCCTAAACTACAGCCATGGCAAATTTTATGAAACACCCGTTCAGTAGTTTTTGCGTGAAAGAGTTGTGACTCTTTCAACCACCATCCATCTCTCCATATATCCATTCATCCATCCTCACAAACGTTCACATTTATTTTAGCAGTAGTATGCAGACGGTATCTGTTAATAATTGTGGGAATAATTTTGAAGAAGTTCTGTCGGTAAATCATACGTCTCTACACTGCCATTATCACTCACTTATACTATGATTTATGACCATTTAAGTGTAATATAGTGGTTCTTATACAATTTTATAGTGGTTGGTACTCGATAGGATAATGCGTTGAGCCTTGAAGTCGCGATCGCAATTGCAAGCCCTCCGGTACAGCGGACGACCCGGGGCCGCTCTCAGCCGAAATCATAAATTAGCCGCTCATGCTAGCGATGCCCGCGATGTCGTAACCGTGGGAACGTCGCGTTACAAACTTATAATACGCCGGGTGTTGTAAGGTGCTGTTGCTGTCATGGGATCCTCTATAATTTCGATATATCGCGTGATACGCATTTCCTGAATTTGTCGGTTAATCATCGCCAATTGGGCATTTCGACTGTAACACCGATTTGGTGGTGAAATACTTTTTTGGTTGAGATTTTTATCAGTACAGTTTCTCATGTGAAATAAGCAAGTACTTTTGGATTGTGAACAGTCATGATGTTGCGATTATCTTTAAATTAAAACCTTTAAGTTTATAATTAAACCTTTAAATTTAAAACAAAGAGAACATTTAAATTTAAATAAAACCTTAACCAAGACCATGTCGGTACATAACTAAGGAAGGTTTATTTATTTATTTTTTTATAAAGGACACCAGCAGCGCATGTATTGTACACTCAAGTTACAAATTAATAAATACAATATTCCTGATACATGCACTTTTATATGTGACACAACATTGACAAAAGTGAAAGTAAATTATAATAATAATATTAAATTATCGATTATACAGGAATGCATATGAATAGATAGGTAGTTGATGATTTAAAATAAGATATAGTTACATAAATTGCATGTCATTTAAGTTGAAACAATTATTATACATATTTATTAGAGCGTCAGTAAAATTATACAAGTAAATGGGTTAATAATTATAGAATCATATTAAATAACTAACTTAAGCTAATTTTAAATACACTGTCACATAACCTAATTAAACTGAACTAAAAAAATAAATAAACCAAACCACACAATAAAATAATGTGAAAGAAAACTTAATGATTATTGTTCATTTAAAATACCTGTTTGATTTTCATGTTATGTCATGCAATACAAAATAAAATTTAATTGAACAAAGAGCAAAGAAGTGAAGAAACATAAAAGGAATTTGAATTTTTTATTAATATCCTCAATCATTTATTTTAGGCTTCTTTTTAATTTTATAGAAATAAGCCAGCTTATTTTTAAATTGGTTGTGGCACATACCGAAAATATCAATGTCGTTGTTGAGGTTCGCGCAAACGTTACTGTATAATTTGCACATTCTGGAAACTGGTGCTTGCATGCCCAAATTAGTTCTGGAATTGGGACCGCACAGAATATTGGTCATTGGCTTTCGAAGGTTCGTAAATATCAATGCGCAATAGTTTGCTTTCAAATTACTTCAAAAGTGTTATGTCCGATTTCGTTCAAAATAACTTTCCTAAAGATTATTTAGCATGACCTATCAGCATGGAAATTTACAAGTTTCTATCTCTTATAGTTTAGAAATGCCAACGGGGGACCAAAGTTGTGAACCATTTTGAAGGCCGATTACCCGAAAATGGTTTACTTTATAAAAAAGTCATGTTTAAAACCTCAACTTTAAAAGATGTAACTGAAATTACTTTACATAATGGGGTAGAATGAGACAAAAATTTCATCCTTCACATGACCCACCCCTAATATATATATCTTTTATTATTTTATACAGCCAAAAATAAAGTTTATCACGTATCATGTTTATCACATCTAATCAAGTATCCTAAAATTCATAAATTTTAATTCATAATACTGAAGTTAGTAGGGGTGGACAGATAGACGGACAGACGAACGGACATTGCGAAACTATAAGATTCCTTGTATTACTACAGAACCCTAAACCTACTACTACTACCAATTAAGTGGCACGAGTAAAGCAGAAAATAACAATTAAAATTTAGTCTCAAGCTGACAGGGAAGTTTCGAAAACTCGTAGACGTTCTACGAGAATGTGTAGCACTTCTTATATTTGAAGTAGTATCTTATCCGACGTGTTATTGTAACTTAAATGGATCTATAGTAACTCCTACCATCTACCACATCTTTTTTTTTTACATCATCTATTAAACTAATAATATCATGGGGTTTAGCCTTCGAGTTCCTGTAGCTTTTCTACATGTAGCTACATAAACTCAGACGTAGGTTGTTGCGCCCGCGCCGTGCGCCGGCCAGTTTCGATATGTCTGTATGAGAACAGCTCGAGATAAAAACAATAATTATGATTGTAACAAAAGCCCGCCTAATTGTACCATATCGCAACGTGTTGTGTGGTGAGAGCGGCCTTAAGGGCGTGGGGTCCTGGCTTTATTACCTATTATACTGTATGCAGATTATATTACAACAAGAAAAAATGCAATAAAGTGATTGATTTCCATCTTCTAAAATTCCAATTAAATAATACCAGTAGCTAGAAAATGGACAGGTTTAGTGAATCGAACAGAATCAAATACAACAGCAATATGAATTGAACTTAATTTAACTTTTTCTTGTATTCAGAATATTTTTTTCTGTCAAATATGTGCATCGCATATACTTACTTTTGAATTTATTGGATGGATCATAAAATCAGATTTCCTGAAAGTATAGAAGATAAAATGATCCTTTTACTGTCAATGAATTATAAATGAATCAAACTGATTTTTGAAGGAATCGAACAATTGTCACATGGGGGATATTAATAACCGTTTTCTTCAGTTAGAATGTTTTTTGAAATAAAAATAGAATCTAATAAAAATATTTTTAATGCATTGAATTATTTGTATTTTTTTGTTAACCAAGGCTTAGAACTTATGATGTACGCTCTACATAAATCATATATATTTTGTTTCACAAAAAAAAAGAGTTTTCCGGTTGGTTTTTTTTTGTTTAGAACATTTTTTTTTTGTTCAGAACATTTTGTTTTTTGTTTGACAATAGAATTTGTTTTGGTTTAGAATTTTAGAGAATAAATACAAATATCTTTTGTTTCAGAAAAATAAGAGTTTTCCGGTAGAATGTCGAGGCTGACGCTGTGTGGCGTGCACGTGGGGGCGGGGGTGGGGGTGGCGGTGCTGATGATGCTGCTCATAGACAGGGCGCTGGCGGTGAGTTCACTACACAGTGCGGTCGCGGGCCACGTAGAATTTCGTACATTGATTCATCGCTATTTATCTCTTTCACTCGCGCATGAACATATTACTATCGCGCTCCTATTGCGTGTGTAAACGTGATAGCAATATGTTTGTGCGCGAGTGATAGCTTGTAGCGTTGAGTCAACGTACAAAATTCTACGTACTCCGCGACTGTACTTTACCACTACTATATACCGTCCGGATCCAATTTGTTCTGAACGTAAACAAACACGTTATATTCGACTAAATTAATGTGTTCTTTTTCTAAAAACCTAATTGACATTTAAATAAGTAGCATAATATGATAGTTTAGCTCACGTTTTGATTGTGGATCGTAATACTCATACCACTATTTTTATTCTTTTAGTCTTATTGATTTTATTTAGAGTTAATTTATTTAACTCAGGCCCACTTGCGCAGATCTAGGTTAATCCTGATCTAAAATATCATGCCTTATCTTTCATATGTGGGAATATGGTGGCAAGCCCCAAAGGGAGATCTCCGACCGAGCGAGATGGTACGCCCGGTCAGGCCGAAGCCCACTTGTATGTAATTCAGCTGTCGTATACTATATATACGTGGCGGTTCTGATGATGCTGCTTACGAAGTTTTCACAGCTCGGCACTGTGAAAACTTCGATAGCGCGATTCTGGATTGTGCGCTGATTGGTCCGCTACACATAAATATGAAGAACGAGAGAAATAATATGGTATTTAATCTAGGGTTAGCTTCAACCGAGATCTTCGGAAGTAGACCTAAATGTTGCCTGCCTGCCTGGCCTGCATGAAATATTTTTTTTATTACCAATTTAATTGTTATCCAAAATTATGTATGTAACTTTAATTATGTATGACCCTGATGTGAATGTAATGACTTAATTTTCGTTACTCGTGACACTTGTGTTTCCTAGTAATTTCAAAACTCAGGTGAATAGAACTGAATGAAGCAACTTCATTACAATTGCATTTGCAATTAAAGTAACTTAAATACAACTTCAATCTTACTCAGAAGCTTGTTTTTTGTAACTCATTGCCTAACTTAGCCATCTGGTCTCTAGATTATGAACAAATAGACTTAACGACAATATGTCTAACTCGTGTTTTTATTAATGTAATTTAAAAAAATAAAAGTGTGTGTCAGTCTACTCCTTACAAACGATTTCTTAATACATAGACTAGTAATTCTATTTATCATGCATCAGTACAATATTATACAGTTATAACCATAGATACATAATATTAAAAAGAGGTAGATATGTTATAAACGCGTAAAAATGAAGACTCGAATTGGCCCGAGTCGGGCCAATTTTGGTTAGTGTGCTCCGCGAGTAATAGCGTGTTTTGTGTTACTATGCGACGTTGACACATTGACACGCGTACCATGTCAATGTGTGTCGTGGCACAGAAATATTGTCAGTTTTGTAAGGATATAACGTATCTAATAATTAATCAAAGGTTATAACATTCATATTAAAATAATAATAAATATTTTTTACTAGTCGCCATGACAGCCAACACTAATCCGTAGCTTATATAATTTATCACAATTTTCAATCAAATTGTCAAGTTCAAATGTATATTATGTCAAACTGACATAATAACTGACGCCTAACGTCACTTCTGATTTTGCTCCCTATAAATTTTCATACCCTGGAGGATGAAAATCGATTCATATGAAGTGAACTCCAAAATATTTATCAGAACGTTAAGGGCCTGTTTCAGAATCTATGAATGTAGGATAGTTTTGTCGCTGCTTTCTTTATATCGACGGACAGATACAAAACATGCAAATATTTGACGACCTCTGTGGCTTTGGTGCTCAAGCCGGGGGTCGCAGGTTCGAATCCTGTCGAAGGAACAAAAAGTTTTTCTGTGTTCCTGGGTCATGGATGTGTATTAAATATGTGTATAATATAATAAAAATCTTAAATACATGTAGAGTATAATAAAGTATTAAATATACTTCCCGTTGTCTGGTACCTGTAACACAAGTTCTTCGGATACTTACCACGGGGCCAGATTGACGTGGTTCACACCACGTCAATCTGGCCCCGTGGTAAGTAAGCGTCCATATAAAAAAATATATATATACTATCTGATACTTGTCAGTATATTGTGAAACAGGTTTTAATTATAATAAAAACACATAATGTCGTAATTGTTTAGGAAAATGTCTTTCTTGGATTAATGGCGAATAAAAAACCACATCTATTGTTTTATTGGCATAGTTAAGTGACAAGTGTAATGGAAGGATTGTTTAATAGACATACATTTATTTGATTACATTAATCTTGACTTAATAAGGCAAGTGAAGGATAGTTATTTTTATTATTAGAAGATTTATGTAATATTATTATTATGAGTAGATATAAATAGGAATAGTTTGTTTGTTTGCATTGGATATGCTCCGAAATTACTGGACCAAATTTTAAATAGTTCACAGATATAGAGTCCATGGGGAATGTTGGGGGGGGGGAGTCCGTGGTGTCCACGTGACAGGACATAGGGTACTTTTTATAGCGACAAAATGTACCAGGGCCTCTAGTCAAGATGCATTCTATAATTTAGACGGCGAAGTTCGAAAACAAAATGTATGGGATTTGACATATTGCATCGCAAGCGACATGTCACCTAACGATGTCTTACGTCAAATCCCATACATTTTTGATTTCGAAGTTCGCCGTCGAAATTATGGAATGCATCTTGACTAGAGGCCCAGGTTCCAGCGAGATTTCTCTTTGCACGCACGAAGATTCGGACGGCATCTAGTAAAATATATAATTTTAATAACATAATAATTATTAATCAAAAAAATAATTAAAAGGATCAATATTAGCAGCTTAACTTCTAAGTATGTTGTTCATTCGAAACTTTTTTTTATTTTGTGTGGGCTTCATTGTATCCTATAGTAGTGCCAGGGGAAAACATAATATTCGCTTATGTACTATCAGGTAAAATAATTTACAATTAGTTAAAGTGTTCTCATAATTAATTTGTATTATAATGACGGCAAGCAGACACCATACAATTGTCAATGACGTGTCAGTTAGATGTCATATTTAATATCATAATACGAACAAATTATGACAACAGTCAAACTGCTTATGAATTAGATTCCCTGATAGTACTAGTAAATATTGACAAAACTAAAGTTAAAGACGTTTTCTGTTTTCATGCATCCCACCTACCATTAGTATCTTTTAGTAGCGAAACAAAAAGTTTAACATCCCAACAAAACATTCCAGTCCCTAGACGGCTACATACCGGGCCAGGACTACCCCGCCTACGAAGAAGTACCTCAAGGCCTAGGCTTCACGTGTGCTGACAAGATCCCCGGCTACTACGCGGACCCCAGTACGCGGTGCCAAGTGTGGCACTGGTGCGTGCCCACGCTGGGCGGCAACACCATCTACTCGTTCATATGCGCGCCTGGTACCGTGTTCGACCAGCGGACCAGGGTCTGCGACTACTTCTACAAGGTATGGATAGAATTCTAGAGCCAGAATGGAGTCACTATGTATTTAAAATCACTTGAAAGTTTGTTACAACAAAGCTATTATGTTTATAGTGGTACTAGGTACTAGTTTTTGTTTTATTCAAATATATTAAGTTGTTATAATTTTACACGCGACCAGAGTTTTGAATCCTGTTAACTGTTACAACTCAGCCATACAGCCCGGAGTTCGCACCATAGTACTCACCGCTTAGTCGCAAGTTATATTCTACGGAGAATACAGAAAGTTTACATTTAAAATTAGTGATGCGCCGGATATCCGTATCCGTATCCGCGGATATCCGAGGCAGAAGAAAGATCCGTATCCGTTACTATTTGGCGGATCTTTTACGGATCTATTCACCTTATTAATATTAAAACTATAGATGAATTATTTAACACTTTGCACATTCATCATTTACTAACAGCCTCCGTTGTCTAGTGGTTAGAGCATTGGCTCTCGACTCGGAGGTCGTGGGTTCGATTCCCGCATTGGAACAACAAAAAATGTTGTTTCCAAGTTTGGTTAGGAGAATGCAGGCTGATCACCTGATTGTCTGACAAGAAAGATGATCCATGCGTCGGATGTAAAAAGGATGTAAAAAGTCGGACCTGCGCCTGATCTCTCGTTAGACGCGTCGGTTATCTGTCCCACTGGGTTATGAGAGTAATGGAAGAGGGAGTGCTCTTGTGTACTGCGCACACATTTGGGCACTATGAAATAACTCTTGCGTAGCTGGCCTGGTTTTCAATGAAACCGGCCACTAGTCACCGAAATCGGTGTGGGGAGCTATTATTATATTATTTACTAAAACAAAATAATTCTAAATTACACTACTAAACTTCTTTGTAGTCATTTTTTAAAACCCATGTAGGTACCAATACCAAACAAGCGTTATCTATGCTGTCTAGTGTCAACACACAAAACTATAAACAAAACAAAAGAAAGAACCACCGTGTAATGCAAGTCGAAACATGTGTGAAGATCGCGCGCACCGACACCGATGCGTAAGAAAGTTAAGATCCGTATCCGTATCCGTATCCGCGGATCTTGACACCAAATATCCGTATTCAGATCCGTATCCGCGGATATACATTTTTAACGATCCGGCACATCACTATTTAAAATTAGTGAGCAATTCTCCATTATCAATCACATAACCTTTATTTCAGGCATAATCTGGCAAAATTAGATTTTTTGGAAGGATCTTATTCCATCAATTATTTTTTTTAAATTGATAAAGCACAGTTAAATGCCAAACAGTTTATTAAGGTAGTAGCCAAAGGAGATCCAGAATGCGGCATTTAATTATATCAAAACGTTGGAACGTAACCTTGCTGCTTATATTAGCCGAAATATTATGCTAGCGTAACTTCTGATAATATTTGCAGGTGGACTGCCCCAGCTCGGAGGCTTTCTACGGCATCAACGAGGACCTGTACAAAGACGAGGCTGGCAACTATATCGCCGGGAAAAAGAAGTAGTTATTGTCTATATTAGTTAACCAAATCGAATAAAGGACGCCAGTAAAGTATATAGAAATGGCAACAATCTTAACGCCTGTTCTTATAAAATAGCACTAGAGTTAGTTGGCATAAAGTCAACGCCTGTTGGTGTAAAATAGCAATTGAGTTGGTTTAAATATTTTAGTATTATAACGTGTTTTATTTTATGTCGCTACAATTATTACTGTATATTGCCTAAAGCTTTTTCATACATACTCAACTATGTTTTTTATGATTTATATTGCCATTTCTTTATACTAATCTCTGTATTATTATGAATTTTAAGTAGATATTATTATGAATGGTTGCCATTAGTAAATATTGTGTGATAATTCTTAATTATATGAAGCAAATTTTTGGATGATACATGAATTTCAAATTTGTTAATGTTCTTATAAAGAAAATGAAAAGTATAATAGTATAGTACAAATTTAATAGGCAGATATTTTGCTTAACATTGAGTTCAGGAACTATGTATGTTTTGCGTAAGCTCCAGTCTATATATTTACATAACAAAATAAACAACAAAATATATAAAATAGTTTGATATTAAGAAATAAGCTCGCTCCTGAACAAAATTGTTAAAATGAAAGAGTGAAAGTTGTTTCAAACGCCTGAAAATTTTGTTTAGCAATAAGTTTTATATTAGCTTAGTAACACCATGGACGTTAATCAAATGATGTCTGTGGAATAGCCATACTTGTGATTTTAAAAGTTACCAATTAATTAAGGAGCACCTATTTTAAGTTTTTTACTTTGCAACAAATAAATACAAATTTTGCTGAAGGTAGTTTTTATTTTATGAATTATTTTAGAAGTAGGCATAATTATTATGTTTTCATCTATCATTATTTATCATTATATAGACTATATTACATATTTTATATTCAAGGCACTATATTATGTTTATTTTGTAAAACTTTTCCTATTCACATTTCTACTTCTTCCTGTATCTACCAATCTTTCTATCTTCATTCTTCATATTGTATTTATTTAATTTGCATCATAATTGTTTCATATATTTCAGGGATGACACAATCGCAAACTCAAAATTTGACGACCGGAGACAGGAGGCGAGACGCAAACGGCACAATACGTCCAGAAACAACACACAGAGCACACAGAGTAGCCCACGTAGGCAGAGTAGAGGCAACATTAGGCACAGCACACAGAGCAGACTAAACTAGAGGCTATATGCCTAGCTATAATGTGTATTATGTTCAGATCCAATAGGGTACATACTTGTAATTTTTAAATACTCAAATGAATAGTGCTCTGAAAAATAAGAAAGTTTACAAAAGGATCCGTATAAGTACTAAAATAAATATTTTCAACAATCTACAGCTAGTTTGTAGCACTTTTGTGAGTCTTATGAATATGTTCCATACAAAAATCTCATTGGCAGGGTTACCTGTGGTCACACGATAAATACCCAATTACATCTAAACGTAAACAGACAGATGAAGCTCTACCAAATTAATGTGTCTACATTTCTCTATAACACGGTAAATAATAATAACTCCCCGCACCGATTTCGGTGACGGTGGCCGGTTTCATTGAAACCAGGCCAGTTACGCAGGAGTAATTTTATAGTGCCCAAGTGTGTGCGCAGTACACAAGAGCACTCTCTCTTCCTTTTACTCTCATAATTCAGTGGGACGGATAACCGACACGACTGACGAGAGATCAGGCGCAGGTCCGACTTTTTACATGCCCATCCGACGCATGGATCATCTTTCTTGTCAGACAATCAGGTGATCAGCCTGCATTGTCCTAACCAAACTTGGAAACAAAATTTTTTTGTTGTTCCAATGCGGGAATCGAACCCACGACCTCCGAGTCGAGAGCCAATGCTCGAACCACTAGACCACGGAGGCTGTTACACACGGTAAAAGTGCGTAAGTAAGTGATACTTAATTTGGTAGCATTGTAGCGCTTATTTTTTCTTTGTTTACGTTTAGATTAAATTGTATCTGAACAGCGTATACATTAATCTAACATACCCAATACCTCGATCCATTTTACTCATGTCTTATAAATGTGTTTAATGCCATGGAACTTTAAAAAATTAGTTCAAACTTCTGTGATAGTCTGAGGCTATTTTCGTTTGTGTTTATATTTTGTTTTACTAATACAAACAACACATAGACTGGTCCGCGAAGGACTATGTGTTTTTCTTTTGAGCTCTACTCAGAAAACTACTATGTATATTACGAGCTCTTTTGTTTGTTCGAGTTTCTAAGAAGTAATGTTTCTTAGATACTTCGATGAATGATAATATCAGTAAATATTAATTCCATAATATTGTTTGATACGCATTTTTGAATGTTAAAAATGTTGAATCAACTCGATTACTATACAAATAATAATAAAAAAACACTAATAATAACGTTTTGGCTGCTACGATGTAAATAATTTGCCATACCATTTTTTGTGTCATTCACACACTAATTTGCATTGTATATACGTACATATTTTATTCCTAATTTATTTTTATATTTTTTACATTTAATAAAACAAAACTATGAGTGTCATTTGTAATTTTATTCGCCAACTGTTTTCTATGGACGACGGAACCTCGAAATCAAACTTTATTATTTGTTTATAATATTGTTTTATCTGCATGTTGTGAGCGTTTGTAAAATCGAAATATTACATTACAGAATCATATTTTTTTTTAATCTAAGAAACGACTATCTATACTGATTTTTTAAATAATAGGCAACCGGACAAGTTTTTTTTTTTATTGCACAAATGAATAGTACTCTTAAATATGAGTAACTTCTCAGAAGAAACCGTATATCAAAAGTCAATATTTTCAAAGGTACAGCGATTTGTATAAAAAATTTCGCGAGCCTCCTAAAAACGCTCCATACTAAAGTCGACCTACAAATGACGTCACTTGTAGGTTATAGTATATGAAGTAGTATACGCGAGTTTCTTACGCCGGTTCTTCTCGCCGGGCTAGTTTCCGAACCGGTGGTAGGCATCATGTAGGACAATTCTATAAGTGTTATATTATAACCTACATGGAAATAAAAATTTTGAGTTTGAGTTTGAGTTTATATGGCCGCCGCAATATATTTGTAAATATCTCCCATATCTGTGCGTTTAAGTTCAAACTTACCATAATGAATTGTGAGGATGGGCCCAGATATGTGAAATGAAACACTTGACGACTCGTTAACGACTGACTTTATTAAAATGAAATGTACTTATTTATATGACAATAACTTACATAGTACACCTTCCCCGGTGGAAAAAAAATAATTGATTGTACACAATTATTTTATCATTTACTTCCAAGACACTTAAGCAAAATTTAAACATAAAATTAATTTCTAGGTATAATATTTTATAGTAACTAACACAATACAACGATATAAAAGATTTAAGACTTATATAACTTAGTCCTATTCTTATGAACTAGATCTATTTTTCCATTTTTTAATATTTTAACATTTGGCTCAATGTCTTCGATGACCTCATATGGTCCGTTATAAACACACTGCAATTTATTACCTGTCTCATTTTTTATTAGTATTAAGTCATTTTTCTTATAAGTTATAGGGTTACAATTTTTGTCATATTTTTCTTTTCTAATAATTTTACTTTTTAATAAATTTTTGTGTGCTTCTTTTTGTGAAGTTTGTAGCCTAAACTTTAATTCTGAAATGTAATCATCATTGTAAAGAGGATCGACAGAGTTTTGGGTGAAATTAGATGGTATTTTACATTTCTTACCAAAAACTAACTCAAACGGTGTAAAATTTGTAGAGGTATGAACGGAGGTATTGTAGGAAAAGCACCAAAATGGCAACCAAGGGCTCCATAACCGTGAATGATTTTTAGTTTGTATCCTTAAATAATTTCCTAAGCTTTTATGAGTATTTTCTAACGATCCTATACTTTGATGATGATAAGCAGTAGAATTTAATTGTTTTATCTGTAACAACTTACAAGTTTCTTGAAAAATTGATGACAAAAACTCACTACCCCTTTCAGTAGCAATTATATCTGGTATCCCATACCGTAATATAAAGTTATTTACGAAATTCCTTGCTATCTCCTCTGAACTTTTAGTAGTCATAGGATACGCCTCTACGTATTTACTTAATTCGCATTGGATAGTTAAAATATATGAATAATTATAATCGTCCCTCTCTAAGGGTCCTACAACGTCAAGAAAAACTTTTTCCATAGCGGAATTAGCCGTAGTTGTAATTACCATTGGTTCCTTTACATAGTGTGTACTATGCTTTTGCTTTTGACATTTTTCACACTTACTAATAAATTTCTTAACATCATTCTCTAGACCAGGCCAAAAGTAATATTTTTTGATATTTTTATACATTCGTCTTATTCCAGCGTGGCCACTAGTTGGAAGAAGATGAAAATCATTCAATATTACCTTTTGGTCATCTTTATCTTGAATTATTTCTACGTCATTTAAAATACATAATCGCGGACCGGTCCAATCTTTTTGTATCTTTATTTCGTTAGCTAACTTTTCTATAAACTCGTCGTATATTTTACTTTTACATCTTATAAAAATTAATTCATCCACGAATATTCTTTCACAAAAATTTCTCAGTTCCCTCACAAAAGCGGCTGGCGTCAGTTGTGATCGGGCAACTGGATTTATATATAAAGACATTCTTTTCGACGAGTAACAAAATACATTATTTTCAATATCTATCTCTTTTAACTTACGTAAGTCTCTTAATTTATAATAGTCAATAAATTTAAGTTCAACAGATATTCCCGGTCTACTATGAATTTCTACAACTCTTGGTTGCGCAGGCCAATCGTCAGTAGGAACCATAGCACACGGAGAACTCTGAGACTGTAGAGCTTTCCTATGCTGTGCTCGTGTCATAACCGAGATGATGCTCTCATGCATCGCTTTTAAGTCTTCCGACGTGATAGGTAATCGTGACATCGCATCAGCTGCAACATTTTCGGAACCTTTAACGTATTCTATCGTAAAATTATAATCTTCGAGTAACAGTCTAAATTTTAGAAGTCGACTCGATGGATCTCTCATCCCAAATAAATATATTAATGGCTTATGATCCGTTTGTATTACAAACGACCTACCGTACAAATAAGGACGAAAATGTTTAACAGCCCACACAATTGCCAAAAGTTCTTTCTCTATTGTGGGATAGTTAAGTTCAGATTTATTTAAATTTCTACTCGCAAATGCAATTGGCTTACTATTCGAATTACACAAAACAGCACCCAATGAATGTTGTGAGGCGTCAGTCTGTAACATAAATTTATGATCTAGTGCAAAATTTGGATATTCAAGTATGGGAGGTGATGAAATTAAAGATTTTAAAGTTAAGAAAGCTGACTGACATTTTTCATCCCAATTAAATTTAACATTTTTCTTAGTCAACTGCGTAAGAGGGTATGCAATCATTGCAAAGTTTTTTATAAACTTCCGGTAATAATTTGCAAACGCTACAAATCTTATTAACTCTTTTAAATTATTTGGAGTTGGCCAATTACTTAAAACTTTAATTTTTTCTGGGTCGGGCAAAATACCTTCACGGGATATAGTATGGCCTAAATATAAAATCTCTTTTCTTAAAAAGTTACATTTATGAGGGTTTAGTTTTAAATTTACTTTACGTAACCTAGTGAACACATCTATGAGATTTTTTGTATGACTCTCTAATGAATTACCAAATACGACCAAATCATCTAAATAGATTAAACATTTTTCGTACGTCAAACCTGACATTGCAATAGTCATCATTTTTGAAAAAGCTGCGGGACTAGTTTTTAGTCCCATGGGCATTCTTGTCATTTGATACTGTCCTGAAAGAGAAGCAGCACCATTGCCTTTGACTGAATCTATAACTCCAAATTGTCCAGTATTAAAAGCAGTGTATTTTCGGCTACTAGGCTCAAGGTCACATTGATAGTAACTATTTGAAAGATCTAGTGTAGAAAAATATACAGAACCTGAAAGAGAGTCTAAAATTTCTGTTATATTTGGAAGAGGAAATTTATCATCCTGTATATTATTATTTAACTTTCTGTAATCGATGACTAATCGCCATTTTTTACTTCCTGAATTATCCAATTTTTTAGGAATTAATATTAAAGGTGATGACCAATCTGACTGACACGGTTCTATTATACCATCGCGTAACATGTCACTAATCTGTTTGTTCAGCTCTGATTTTTGTGAGTATGGTATCCTATATGGTTTACTGAAAATTGGCTGAGCATTATTTTTTAAATAAATACGATGTTTGTAAATGTTTGTAGTCGTCAATTTGTCACCTGGTAGTAGAAATATATCTGAAAATTTGGCACAAATGTTTTCAATAATCGTTTGCTCTTCTATGTTTAAATGATTTAAATAAAGTAGATTTAGTAATTTTTTAACACGATCGGATTTAAAATTTGTACATCGACTAAAATCACATAATTCGTAATCACTAATTTTGTCTATTTTTGGATCAATTTTCTCAAGGCGTATCTCCTTCTCGCTAGTATTTAAAATTAAAATAGGTATCATACCATTTAAAGGTCTAACAATAATACTCGCTATAAATACTTCGTTTTGTAATTCTGACGAAAAAACAAGACATTCCTCCGTATACGTAGTTGGTATATAATGTATAGATTCCGATCTGGGCGGTAAAATATAATAACTACTACTACTTTCAATCTGAGAACTAAGCGGCATTACGATATTATTGTTATTCAATTTATTGTTCAAAGTTAAAGTCGAACATTTAAGGTTCAAAATTGCATCAAACTTTGTAAGAAAATCTTGTCCTATAATAGCATTTTCTTTGCACGGCAAAGTATGAAAAACATAAAACTTATGTTGCAACACAGATTCCTGAGAATCATGCATGTTACGAAGCGTCAAATGAACATATCCGATAGCTTGAATCGCACCGCCTATTCCTTGTATAGTTATGCACTCGTTGTGGGTTGGTATATTTAATTTTTTAACATAATCATATTTTATGGCACAGATCGATGCTCCGGTATCTAATAAAAACGACAAAATATTATATTTACTTTGAAAATGACTATTTTCATTGACATGATACAAATGTACACAACACGTGCTATTAGAGGCGTAAATAAATTCATTATTCACGAAAAAACTGCCGGGGTATCGTGGGCGAATCGCTACCATCATCATTGCTATCAACTATCTGAACGGCCTCCTCGTTCATGACACGGATGTTTCCTCCTCTACGGATCCCGCGACCCCTAAAATTATTATAATAACTATTGGCTCGTGGTCCTCTCCACGAGCGATTGTAACGATTATGAAATTTACCCCTGTTGTAAAAATTATTAGTATGACGTTTTCTATTAAAAAAATTAAGTGATAAGTCATCAGCTGATGATGATGATGACTGAGACGGCATATCGGTCTCCTCGTCTACCGCGGCTTGTATGGCATCCTTCAAGGAATCGAAATTTCGTGCGGCTATTATTGTGCTGAGTCGTCTATTGCGTAAACCGTCAGCAAAACGTTTTATAGCTTGTTTTTCATTTAAGGGCTGTAAAATTTTAAGATTTTCGGTTTTACCACCTGCTTGCGAAATGGTAAGGTCTATAAATATTTCCGTTAACTCCTTACCAAAGTCATTAATAGTTTTAAAATCTTGTCTCACTGATTGCAATTTATTTTGCAAAGCTACGGAACTCTTTTTAGGCAAAAGAATGGCAGACATATCCTGTAATAATTCTTTTATAGTTGCATAGCTAGATTTTAACTTTAACTTGGAAGCTTGCGAAAGTCTACTTTTCAAAACAAAGTTTATTAAATTTAATTTACAACTATCTTTAGTCAGAATAGATGCATAGTAATCTATTCCGTCAATTAACTGTCTTATCGAAGACTCATCGGTCTCGACGGGCAATAAACTTAATGCAGTTTTTAAATCGAAATCCATCTTGGAAAACTTATTTTCGATCGACGTTGCGCCAAACTTAGTACAAAATTCCTTAATTTCTAAATATAATTGCCTAATCTTAGAACAATAATTATCAATTAACGTAAGACTTTCTGTAGTTAATAAATTCTTTTTTATCTGATCTTGTAAATTTAAATCATATATTTTATAACAATCATATATAACACTCGCCTCCTCAAGCTTATAATTTAACCGTTCGGGCGTTCTCCGTTCGTAATTTAATTTAATTAAGTTTTCTTTTATGTATCTCAATTGCTCATAAATTTCAGTAAGTTCTTGAGCCATTACATTCTAACATTATTTAATTCAATCTTAATTTTATTTTACTTCCTAATATTAGGTACCTAACAAACCTTTGTTATTAAAATTATATATTAAAATTATAAACAATTAAATTTATAACATTATTAGCTTACGTAGCGCTACATCCACAAATTTTTAACGAAATTTCTCAAACCACCAAAATACAATATAATTAAAGTAATTATAAAATAAAAGAAATAATTGAACTAAGGTTCAATACATACATATTTTTCTGGGAGCTAATTTTCCACACACATTAATTATTGTCCACAACCATTTCTTAATTTTCATTCCTGGCTCCTGGGTTTGATTCTCTCTGCGCAGTCGGCACACCTGGCTCCTTCCAGACTCCTCGGAGTGTTGTCCCGACGAGCAAAAGATCTTCTTAATGTTTGGCCAATAATTCGATTGTCAATCCAGTTGAGATGACAATTTTGATACCACTTGAAGACGAAGTAAATTGCTAACAATACCAGCAGGGCCAGAATAATCATCATTATGATACTGATGCTCGACAAATGGTATTGTAGTTGTTCTGTAGTGGCACTAAGAGCTGATCCGATCCCATTTTGATTAATTATTACTTCTTCTTTCTTTGGATAATTTGAATTGCACATGGTAACTTAAGTCTTAGATATTATTTTATTTATTTGCACACTGTTTAGTACAACTGCACTGGATAGTCACGGAGACAGTCACGGCATTATTTTATTCACAGTTTATTGAAATGCAATTCACACGCGCGCCCGCAACTTGACGCCTGAACCTGAGACCCCATGGCAGGGTCGCCATGTGAGGATGGGCCCAGATATGTGAAATGAAACACTTGACGACTCGTTAACGACTGACTTTATTAAAATGAAATGTACTTATTTATATGACAATAACTTACATACTACAGAATGTTTTTGTATATGATGTGAGTAAACTAATGATGTAGGTTTTATTTGCCAATTTCGCAAATAAAAATATTTTTTGGTACTTTTTAAATGTATTTTATTAGTAAACTACACATAAAATAATATATTTTTTTACATTTACCAAGTATTAATGCCTCAATATTTCTGAATATATTAATGAAACCAAATATTTCAGATGTAGTCCGATCCCCTATTTTACTCCATCGGGTCAAAAGAGCAGTAAATTTATCAAGACAAATATGGATAATAATACCGACTTACCTTAAAGTAAACCACACCGTTAGTTTTTTGAAAAATTTGACAGGCCTCGAGAAGCCTACAGTTATTCAGACTACATAATACTCGTATTGTTGCAGACTTCTTTTTTCCTCAAAAGTTTTACTCACTTCGTATTTTGAAGCTTTCTCTAAAATTCGAAAGATTTTTTCTACCTTCTTATAGTAAGTATATAGATAGATTGTTATTACCATCCTGAGTACCTACAAGAATCAGGTCAATTAGGTATTTTGCGGAAATCCATCACGTACAATTTATTATATCTAGAAAAAATAACCACAACCTGCTAGGCGCTAGCAAATGTAAGAGTGCAAGCTTTACGCGTGGATATGCGCGCAACCCTACTTAACACACACACCACTTTAGATATATTTATAAAACTAGCTTTTTCCCGCGTGGAATAGTATTTTTCTCCTATATTGTGAATGTTATTTTATAATCGAATTAAAAGGATGTGTATAGAAACTGCATCTCACGCGAGCAAAGCCGCGGGCAAAAGCTAGTTTCACTGTACAAATCTTGGACCCCCATTTTACTTTTACTTTTTTATTTTAGGGACGAGTTTTAAAAAAGGGTAAAATACGTATTTAATTTTTTTTTTTTTTTAATGATTTTATTTAATAAAAATTACAATAATACAGCAAACATAAAATTAACAATAAAACTAGAGGAAATAGAAAAACTAAAAATTAGTACTAACAAAAAGAAGACTTACCTACAAATAATCTATATCTAAAAAAAAACTATAAATAGAAAATCTTCCCCAGGTCGTCTCCATCTGGCAAAGTACCTAGCAAACTGATAGCATTGCCTCGTTGGATAGCAATGGCTATCCGTTGTGCCAGGTAGTTCCCGGCTCTAGGGTCTCGGGTGGCTTCAGTAAGCTTTTTAGAGATTTCTTTAAAAAGCTTATGTGCGCCCGGACCCCATGCGCCTAGGGTTTCCACCCCAAACGGTTCAAATATGAGGTCTCCGCTAAGGTTCTCATACTTGCGCCGTTTGAGGTTCTCCGCTTGGTTTGCAGCCGCGCCCGCACAGCTCGAGGTGCCCTAGATATGGGACGGAGCAAGAGTATCGACACAAGTAGTGTCCCATACAAGAGCCCGTCCCACACTCCAAGGAACCAGGGTCATTCCATCAGGTCTCTTGCCATCGTCGCGCGCTAGACCGGAGGGCTCCAATATAGCTGGCACACCGGCGGTGACAAGAGCCCGACGAATGAGGTCATTCAGATTGTGATGCCGGGAAATGCGTCCAGCGCTTCGTGAGCAGCACAGCCCGTGATAACCGTGGCTGTCTACGTTCGCGCCGCAAACACACTGATGAGGGACGACATGGGGGGCACCAAGACGAAGGGCAGTGGCTAGCCGAAATGTATTGCGGCCCAGCAGTGTTCCAGTATTGGCTGACGGTAGTGCCTGCAGCCAAACGCCCGACTCCCACTTCTCCACAGCCAAAAGACGAGCCCGCTCTGCAGGACTGGAAGACGTGTTAAAAAGTCTATTCCGTACCAGTCTGCAGATGGGCTCGTCCCAAAGCCTTTGGGAAAATGTGTTCTCGGGCACATTGCTGCCGGCACTAGCAATGTCCCAGGCATTCTTGGCCTCGTCCGCAAAAGGGATAGCTAACGGACAGGATGAGCGCTCTAATATTTTTAAAATTACTGCATGGTTTGCGTGAACCGAGGACAAGAACGCTGGTAAGGCTACGTCAGACGTTTGTCGAATGCCCAGGCCACCGAATCGTACTGGAAGCGTTGCTTGAGTCCATGAGCGGTGGTCAAAATTTATATTAAGAATGGAAGAAAGCGTATGTTTTATGGTGTCGTCTAAACGTTTGAGGAGTTAGGGGAACTTCCAAAGTTGGCAACACCGCAAGACATACGTAAATTTTGGAACAAATAAGC
Source organism: Glaucopsyche alexis (assembly GCA_905404095.1). NCBI lineage: Eukaryota > Metazoa > Arthropoda > Insecta > Lepidoptera > Lycaenidae > Glaucopsyche > Glaucopsyche alexis. The sequence goes on from FR990047.1 coordinate 30,251,760, forward strand.
AATATCGAATTAAGGTAAAAGCCATGTGACAGTTAATTTGGAGAAGGCGATCTAAAGTTTCACTAAAATTTTGTAATTTATTGTTAATAAATTCCGGAAGGGAATCGTCTAGAATAGGGGAACCTAAGAGAAGAAGTGAACCTTTCTCGATAACTGATAATTGTGGGGCTACTTCTTTGAAACTGGATATAACGGCTTCTCTGTCCTCACAATTATCAGGGACAAAAAGTTCACATTTCCCAAAGTTCAATTCTAGGCCGATATTTTGGAACTCATGGATTAGTGTACGGAAGTCAGAGAGTACCGTAGACGCATCGCTTCCAAGGGTCCCATCATCCAAATACCAAACGTTGAATTTTGAATTTAGAAGTTCGATGGCCGGGTGTATAGCAAGACTGAAAATTGCTGGACCTAAAGGGTCGCCTTGTTGGCAGCCAACTTCTGACGAGACGAGATGATTTTTGTAGATAAGCTTGGTGGGCTCCTTATAGTATTGAAGCATAAAAGGCAAAATGGCAGGCGCTTTGGCTTTTACTTGGGCCAACATGGCAACCCTATTAACTGAGTTGAATGCGTTTTTAACGTCCACCTTTAAAAATACTCTGTCATTTTGGTTTTTAATAAATGTGCGAAAAGAGTGAACGGCTGCCTCACAACCACCTTTGCAGGCAAAACCAAGCTGCTTCGGTTGGAAGTAGGAAGCTAGTGAATTGATGGACCTGCAGGCTATTTTGGCAGTGAGGCGCCGGTATGTCGAGCCGACAGCGATCGGCCGGATACCTCCATCTCTCTTCCTCAAGGCACAGAGGTTTGCTCCATACAAAATGTCAACGACATCTGATGCAACCCCCCCACGAAGCATCAGGTTGCACAAATTCGTGACTTCCTGCAGGAGCTTCTCTCCGGCTTCCCCACAGCAACCGCTGGTGAGATCCTTTAGATGCTGGGGGGTGAGACCGTCGAGACCGCCCGCTGAACCCGGAAGAAAAGACATGATGGCACCGCGAACACTGTCAACCGACGATTGGAGGGCTGGTTCGACATCATCGGTGTCTGGGAAAAATTGAGGTGATAGTTGAGGAGGATGTTTATTCTGCAAGGCGGTGAGGGTTTCTGGGGAGTTGGGAGCGATCGTGTCGTTGGAAAAAAGTAGCCGCGCGGCGCCTTTAATGTCTCCCTCACTTATTTTATTTTCGGCATTTTTTAGGATGTTGTTTTTGGTCGATGAAGTTAAAGAGAAATTTAGGTTTAAATCGAAATCGGAATTACAGTTCTTTTTTACAAGAGAAGTGAGGGAGACATTATTGTGGGGATCCCTGGTAACGTGTAGGATGCGGTAGGTAAAAGTAAAAAGATTTTCCCAGGCCTGCCTCGAGTTTTCACTTACAGTCTTGTGTACCGTCTCGGCAAGCTTCTGGGCCACAGCTACTCTTGCACCCCTAGGGATCCGCCTGAGTATGGGGACTGAATTTTTCAATTTGGAAATTTCTTGCCAAAAGGGTTGGTGTTCAGTGGAGATTTGTGATGATAGAACTACTGAAGGAGAAGGGGCAAACGATTGTTTATGGCACTTACCTATATGGATACGTAGGCCCCTCTCACTTTTGAAGTATCGTGGTTGAGGACATTGGAGACACTGCACTAAATTTTCCAACGGCACGGTCACAGTATCGGTGGACGTCCCTACATCTTGGCTGCTGCTTAACATTAGTTTATAACTTAATCAAAAATACAAGAAATAGTCTTATGTAAACTTAAAAAAAATCTTAAAATAAAAATAAATAAAATATAATAAAAGTCAATCTCAAAGGTAGAACTGCGCGCGCACTATTTTTCTTCCCAAAAAATTTGAAGCTGTCGTAGTAATCGCTGCCGTCGCCTTGGATACGAACGATTGTTGATTGTTATCGCTGTCCAAAAAACTATATGGCACAGGCATGCGAATAATTTCAGATTTTCGCAGGAGAACCGGTATGTGGAGGCCTGCTCACGGAAATACATGTAGATCCACATTTATAAAAAAGCTCGTGGTACTTTTATAGGAGCTGAATGCCAGATAATATTTAATTTGGATTTTCAAATTCTGCGTTCAAAAATACGTCCATTCTCAACTTTACAGGTTGTTTTTTTTGTCGTATTTAATTATTTTAGTTTATTAGACCGAATGTCAAATTTCATGGAAGTCAAGACAGATTTTAAATAATTTTCATATAAACTTTCAACCTCTATAATATAATGAAGATGATGATGATGATGATAAAATGAGTAGCCTATGTTAGACCTCATGACATCAGCGATCTGCCAGTGAAAGTCCCGTGAAAATTGGTCCAGACGTTTCAGAGATTAGCCGGAACAAACAGACAGACAGACAAAAATGTAAAAAAATTTTTTTACTGTATGTACCGTATAGAATTTCATATGCAGTAAATGAAAAGCTGTAAATTTAAAATTACAAACAGACACAGACAATTTTATTTATTTGTATAGAGTTTATCTATAGATGTATAGAATGCATACCATCGCAGTGTACTATAGTAAATTACGGAACCTAAAATGAACGTTTCTCATCAACGTTCGCCTAATGCCTATTACAACTTAATTGTGTTAAGGTTATTTTGTGACTAAATTGCCCATATTGGTATTTCATTAAGTGCAGTAAAGCACATTTTTTATATAAAATAAAGCTCGAATATATCTAATAACCTTTATAATAGGTTTTATTAATTTTATGTATCTCTCAATCGATACTTAACGACTTGCTCAAGGTTGTAATTTTAAATGATGTCCTAATACTTTACATTTACCTACTTATAGCAACACGTTGAAGGCAAAGAATATGTTGTGCGTGGCAACAAATGTCTCGTGATTAAAATACAGGATAATAAATACACAAAAGGATTGTCTGCGCGTGCGACTGCGGCTGCAATTTGCAATGCGTTACCACACTGTACTGGAATGGAGGTAATGCAGCGTCCACACTACGCATTATTCAAACAAACGCTCTGCAGTATTCTCTGGTCAGATCAAGTTTAATCTAAACGTTAACAAATAAATGAAATTCGGCTTAATTAATTCGTCATTGTATATTTTCTTTATTGCGCAGTAAATAAGTTACATTTAAATTTGTAGCATTATGTGTGTAATCATATGATGTCATTCGATGTTTTACCTTGGGAATAAACCACATAATATATTAAAATAGTTTCACACTTAACTTCAGGGGGCCTAGCAGGAACATTTGACAGCTGCGTAAACAAATATTCCTGCTAAGTCCACAGTTACACATATCTGGCTGAATTCGCATAATGTGACAGAAAATGGGAGAAAAGATGTTACTCATCGAACATTTTTAGGGTTCCGTCATACTTAAGGAACCCTTATAGTTTCGCTCTGTCCGTCTGTCTGTCTGTCTGTCTGTATGTTTGTCTGTCTGTCTGTCTGTCCGCGCCTCTAGCTCCTGTAATTATAAATATAAATTGATGAAATTTGGTGCAGTTATAGCTTATGTATAGATCACGGTTTCGGGATCATAAAAAAATAATAATTTTATATTTTAGGGGTGGCTCTCCATACATGTGAAGTGGGGATGAAAAATATTTTTTCACTCTACCCCATCATGTGGGGTATCGTAGAATAGGTCTTTTAAAATAAAAGCAAGGTTTCATACGTTACTTTTTTATAAAGTTGACCATTTTCGAGTAATCGGCCTCCAAAGTAGTTTGTAAGTTGGTCCCCCCCCCTAGCATTTTTAAACTATAGGAGATAGAAACTTGCAAATTTCCATGCTGATAGATCATGCTAAAAACTCTTTAGGAAAATTATTGTGAAACAAATCGGACAGTAACTTTTGGAGTAATTAAAAAAAAGCATATTACCCGTTTATAGTTACGGAACCCTCCTTAGACATGTCCTGACATGCTCTTGGTTAGGTTAAGTTAGGTTATATGTACTTAAATTAGGTTTTAAACTGTCCCCCCCGATGCTTGCACGCCTTGACGTGGCGGTGGGGCTTAGTAACCATGGACTGGACACCCACGGTGAAGCGAAGAAGCAACCAGGGCCGGCTTGTTTGCCGCCGGCTGGCCCGAGGAGGGCGCTCCCAGCGGGCTGGAGGAGTCCGCTGCGGACGCGCTTGGCGGTGGGACCGCAGAAGAAGAGGAATGCCGGTATTACGGTGCGCCGTACTCCCTATCTTCTGCGGCCGTGGAGGGATCGCAGGGGGAGAGGCGTGGTGGTGCTGTGCTATTCTCCCTGCCCCCCTGCGAGCTGGCGGGGCCGTTCAGTATGTTAACGGCATTGGTGGGGCCGCAGAGGAAGAGGCAAGTTGGTATTACGGTGCGCCGCTTGCCCTATCCTCTACGACCGAGGTGTGGTCGGTGGCAGAACCATAGCCCAGATCTGCCACCGGGTACTGGTTGCCAGGCTGGTATCCGTGGCCTCCTAGTAGCAGACTCGGGGGGAGTCTGCTACAGTACTGGTGGAGGCCGAAGAGGGAGGCGCACCTTACCATCTGGTGCGCCTGGGGCCTTCGGGCCTTGGATGGAGCCGCTTGTGGGCGGCTGCCGCTGGCGGGGTCGCGGATGTGTTTATCGTTCCCGTGGCCCCGTCACAGAGCGGCGAGGAGGAAGGTGGGGGGTGGTTTTTAGTGGGTATACCGTGGGTCCCATTAGCCTATACGGGAGTCCCACATAACCACTCGGGTGCCCCCTGCGCCTGGGTGGTATTCGTAATGCATTTTCCCCCCCGGAAACAAAAAAATAACCCCTTTGGTGGTTGAATTTTAAAAATCCTCCCTTAGTAAGAAATACGTGTGCAAAATTTTATATTTCATAAGGGTTGGGCCTGTACGTTGATATATTAGTCAATCAGCTTTACCTTATATATAATTATACATTATATAGATATATAGTTAAGGTGTTTATCCGTACTGTATGTACTCTTCGATAAGTTGTATTATTGATCGAAGACTGTGTTAAACGTAGTGATTATATTCTCTTTGACTGTGTTGTGTTATTTTGTATGAATCAAAGAGAAGTTTTATAGTTATACGAATTTACTATCTATATTTATATCTTCATTAACCTTTAGACACAAAATATCTATAACATCGTTCTAGAAACATTAAATTTATTTCTAGATTGTATAGAAGTTATCCAAAGTTACCGACCTTGAAAGTTATATTACTATGTTGGTATACGTTGAGACTAAGGGTCGTCCCACACGTGGCACGACCACAAAAACACCACTAAATCTATACTAATATTAAAAATGCGGAAGTGTGTCTGTCTGAAATTTTTATGAAATTTGGTACCTATAGACATACTTTGGCCCCCGGGAAAGGACATAGGATATTTTTTATTCCGAAAAAGTAGTGTTCCCGCGGGATAATGTATTTACGCGGGCGGAGCCGCGGATAAAAGCTAGTTGAAAATAAATAGTATTATTAATTCGTTATCGCCATCGTAACCATAACGCAACTACCCCCAGCTACCGAGTATTATAACAGTAAGTCATAGTAAACATCGACATTTTGACCACTACAACTACGGGAACACTATTCACACGTGAACAGCCATCGTGGTCCAGTGGCTTAGAGTTTGACTCTCGACTCGGAGATCGCAGATCCGATTCCCGCGTTGAAACAATAAAAAATGTTGTTTCCAAGTTTGGTTAGGACAATGCAGGCTGATCACCTGATTGTCTGACAAGAAAGATGATCCATGCGTCGGATGGGCATGTAGTAAATCCTGCGCCTGATATCTCGCCAGTCGTGTCCATCTGTCCCACTGGCTTGCCAAAGGCCCGACTCCCACTTCTCCGCAGCTAAGAGGCGAACCTGCTCCACAGGACTGGAGGACGTATTAAGAAGATTATTCCATACCAGTCTGCAGAGTGGCTCGTCCCAGAGCCTTTGGGAATAAGTATTGTCAGGCAATTCGCTACAAGCACTAGTTGCGCTCCAGGCGTCCTTGGCCTCGTAAAGGAAGAGAGAGTGCTCTTGTGTACTGCGCACACACATGGGCACAATAAAATAACTACTGTGTAGCTGGCTCGGTTTCAATGAAACCGGTCACCGTCACTGAAATCGGTGTGGGGAGCTATTGTTCACACTGGACAACCTTGTATCGCCTCGGTGTGGTCTAGTTGTGGTGCGTGTGGGTCGACCCTAAAATGAACCCGGATGTAACTTCAATGGACCGATATCATAAATTCATAACTGACATATGAATATATTAACTGTTAGTTAAAAGTAAAACGATATAGGTAAAGAGCGTCCGGGACAGCTGATAACGTGGTTCTGTATGTTATAGCTACAGTAGGTGAGCAATAGACTGTCACAGTTATACCTAAGTTGTAAATGAACATAATATTAAAGAAAATAATATGTAATATTTATGTTCTATCAATATAATTAATTCTTGTCTCTACACCAATTCCACAAAGAGGAAAGAATTATTTTTTTGTGTGATTGTTTATTTGTTTGCATTGAATACTGTTGGACCAATGTCGATAAAGTTTGGTACTAATATAATGTAGAGTAGATTACGGATGAACATATGCATGGCTGCTGATGGCATTGACCTTACACTATCAACTGGTTCACCCCACAGCTGATTTCAGGCCTCAGCGACGAACATTCTTTTCGGTTCGTTACTAGATTTTTTTTCCGAATACATATATTACTTCTGTCTAAACGTCTTTAGGTAAACAAAGCCCAAACTTTGTGTAATCGATTTTACAAAACATTAATTGAGTTTAATCGATATTGTGGCGGACCAATCGGCGCACAGTGGTGCTTGCCACTATTTCCACAATATTATAGCTATAAAATTTTGAAAGGCAACATTGAAAATAATGAATCATAGACAAATAAAATCGGGCATAAGGCCGCTCTTCGCTCTATATTAGTCATCTGAACTTTTGGAAAAAAACGTCAATAAACACAGAAAATTCTAGATGTAATATACAAGACGTGATCTTTAGTAATGTTAATTTATTGTAATAAAATACGATTTGGTTAATTTGGAGCTAATATCACACATATGCCAAGGCCTTGATATCGACTATATACGTTCAGTTTTACTTATATGGTTAAAGGTAACAAACTTAAATCATTATTCGGCAGAAAACATACAAAAACAGGCAACAAATACGTTCTATAAAAGGAAAAGTTTTTAAAAACTAATTTGATATTCTTAGCCCTACCTACTGACATTGAATTTAAATTTGAAAATAAATCTGATACCCAAATCTAGACTAAAATAGATTTAATTTTGGAGAATGGGTCTCATCTAAAATTATTTGTGTGGAAAATAAAACTTTTGTACGTTTATAGACTACACGATGTTTCTCAGGTACATTTTCGATGAATATTTATTTATTTAGGTACAGTTACAAGATAGAATAAAATACATTCTATGAGTAGATGATATTGAGACTAAGTCCAATTACAACTATACACAACATTATTTAAACTTTAATATTACCGATCACGTCTATCACATATTCAGATTTCATCCTTCATTTCATCAACATTTTTTTTGTGAATTGTTACATGAAGCTTATCTGATGGCGCGGCAGCGGCATCGCCAAGTATTGTGCGGCCAGCCGTTACTAACTTTTCTCGAAGCAATTCGCGGCTTTTTTGGGCCCCCATATTTTCTAGATCACAAAATATAATAGAATGAATGCAGTTTATGCAGGTAATAAGATGTTAGCACTAGCTTCCAGCTACTAGTGACCATAATATTTATATATTATTGATTTATTAAAGTACTAAGCACATGCCCGCGGCACCGCCCGCGTAAATACAGTACTCTCGGGAATACTGTACTTTTCCCGGGTTAAAAAGTAGCCTAATACCCTCGGGAACAGTGTACTTTTCCGAGATAAAAAAATAGCCTATGTTTTAATCAGGGCCTAAACTAATGCTATACCAAATTTCATCAATATCCGTTCAGTAGTTTTTGCGTTAAGGAGTAACAAACATCCATCCTCACAAACTTTCACATTTATAATATAAGTGGGAATAATAGGACTCATTGCCAAGTCACTATTTAATATAATAAATTATAAAAATAAAATTTTCCACGTACGGTTACAAGTTTTTTATGAGTAACTAATTAAATGAACTATTTATAATTTCACTTGGTCTTTACGGCATGGGCATCTCATAACTTTTTGCAAAGGAAATACTTGGATTTTTTCATTTAGATAATGGTTTTGTGGGATTGAAATTATCTAGTGTAATTTCAATACAGTTCATTTCTTAATCTGCAATCAAAATGTAATATGCAGCTTAAAAGCGAAAAATTCCACTCTTCATAATTTTGTAATTTTTAATATCTCGCTTCGATCTAAATGAATTGAGGTGTGATATAATACTCTTAAAATTATAATACAAATTAATAAAAGCCTACTTTTTATGTATATTATACAATGAGTTACACCTGCGCCCATAAACCACCAGAAAATGAAAACGAAGCGGATGACCTTGACAGCATATAATATTATTCTGTTACAACATGTACAGGGAAATCTGAATATTAATAATATGATTTATATATCTTGTATATAGCTGACAACTCTGAGAAACGACAGTACTGACCTTTTGAATTTGTAAAAAATTGGGGAAACAACATGCACGAAAAAATAAAGTTATAAATAGAAGCTATGTGTCTAGTAAAGATTTTGTTTTGGTAAAAAATTATTGCGTTGTATTTTGGTATGATGCGGAGTTTCAATATTATATATTGGTGCTGACTACAATTTTCATTTAAATACGATTCTATTGCAACGATTCAATACTTTCTAATAAAAAAAAATACAATTAATATGTTGAACTTAAATATAATAGTTATAGTGGTAGTATATTATTAACTTGACAATAAACGATTTGATTTGTTTTTTTATTTGAGCTTCAGACCTTCACATCTTCATACCTGCTCTATGTCTACTCTAAGAACTTATGATTGAAACCTGGCAGAGCAACATAATCACACGACTATCATCAGCTGTTATCATTCGATCAGAATTCGCTCCGGCTCTACGTCGAGTTATTCCGACAGTTTTCACTTACTTATCTTACTATCGTTAAATGGCACAAACAGTGAAGTAATTTTTCCAATTCGCTTGAATTTTTGATGATATTTTGCGCAACAACAAACAACTTCTACACATTATTACCTACCTTTGAATTAGTCAATCGATATTAACACTTAATATGCCAGTTACTTAAAATCATTTACAATAACTCATAAATTAACAATTATATGATTTGGTAGAGCTCTGTGGACGAGACCTTACCGCTGTTGGACGCTCGCGTCAGTCCGCGTGAGCCGGTGACACCGCGCGAACGTATGCCAGTCCCGCGAAACCTCCGAGTGCAGAGTGAGTGTCTGTGCGGTTGTCCGCCGGTTGCGCAACCGCTGGCGTAACAACCTGCTGGTACAACCGGGTCATTTGTTCGCTTCGAGCATCATTCCATAAATTATTTAATTTAGATTAAGATTATCTAATTGAATTAATCTAGGGTATAAACTCGTCGAGTCTGCGGTAATCTGTGGTCAAACGCGAAATTAAGTGAAAACATTTTCTCCGCCGGGTCACTCGAATTATATCATCCTAATACTTTCGTAACACTCTGCTTAAAACCGTCTCAGCGAGGCGTAATGTAAGTATTTGGAAACGGAATGTTGGAATAGTAAATGCAGTGAGAATACTCCTCGGAGCGTGGCGCAGTTTCCAATGCACTAGCGTCGTCGTCCGCAACCAGTCAGTATAATAACACACTACGGACCGAGGTTGGTCTGTGAAACTTAGTATTCTATGCCTTTTCTAACTACGGTAACCATTGACTATTTTAGATTAATTCTTGTAAATGAATCCATATTGTTTAAATTTATTTACGAAAATGTTATGTAATTAATATTTGTTACGAGGTTTCATACGTTTTAACGAAATGTTTGATTTGACGTTTGCATTGTTTTGACAATCCGCCATGTTGGATTACAGGGTAGGGAAAAATGCTATTATTAACGTAATGAAGGGCCTGATTCATAATCTACTGAAATATATAATAAGCATAAACTAAACTTCCGAATAAGCTATCCGGCCTTTAATCTTATATGTTACCAAACCCCGAATATTTACTTTTGAAAAACATTGTCGATGTTTAGTCTGAGTAACCTCTTGATATGTTTAATAGGAGCGATGTTTATTTCTTGATACCTGTTTAATAGCATCAATTATTATCAATATTTTATTAAAATGTCAGCCATCAGTTCTCGTTATTATCTTGTAAATTAATAGAATACAAAAATATTATTATATTCGTATCTGGTCAGTATTTAATAATATAATATTTTATCTTCACAGCTGAAGACGTTTTCCATTGGCGAGTCTCACGTTAGTTACCCAATCGACGACAATACATCACGACTCGAACTTTGACTCGGACATCAATACCTTACAAATTTTATTTATTTTCGGACCAACAGCTGTCTGTTCCTCAGTGAACGCTCTCTAAACGAACATTAGTTTTATGTAACTCGCGGAAACTGTTTTATACTCTACTTCTGGTACTTCATAACGTTAGTGAATATATTTTTTTATTCCAATAATAGGTATTATCCAACATATAATAATATTTTAATTGATTTCGTGATATTGAGTCAAAAAATTAATTATAACACCATCGGGGGATAAAGTAACTCTACATAACCAAAATTTTATTATACCGCTGGATAGCTATAGGATCGAGAAAAAAAATTCGTTGCTAAGTGAGGTCTGTGGTATATCGCGCGTGGTGGACATTTATGCACCGCCATTTTGAGGTCATCTTACGGCGTATTCATGTGCAAGTTACAACACAAAGCCGTGTCAATTTTATGACCATCTTACAATATTTTTTATGATACCCATTTCTTTATAGAAGCGCGTGAGCCTATCTGTAACAATGTGTCTTATCACAGATGTGTGTTACACAACCACAACAAAATATTATGTCACTACTCACGGCATATACCACGACCGGCCGCGCGGACCCGTGCCCGCCTGCGCCGCCGCCCGCGCCGCGGCTCAGCGTACACTGGTCATGGCTTTCACCCGCGAACACTGCTATTTTAATAATGTATAGTTTTAATTAAATACTTAATGTAACTATGAAGGTACGTACAAGAAAGTTTAAATTGAAATTAATATTTTAGCATAATATTATATTCATAACAAAAAAAAAAAACCGCTTATTTCGTTTCATATTCGTTTCATATCTACTTATACTAAAGTAGATATGAAACGAAATAATCGACGAAGTCACGGTTCTACAAATTAATATATCTGTAGCAAAACTATTCAAAATATTAAAATAAATCAAAAATTAGTCGGACACCGTGCGCGTTGATGTCTAATTCATTGCAGTCGAAACTTTTTGGTACTATTTCACTGTTCAACTTCCGTTACTTTTTTTTTACCATATCTTTTCTGCGAAAGAATCTATTAGCTCCTTAAAGTCCGTCGCATAGGCAGTTTTGTTTTCAAACACTACGCACGCGTTCAAATAAATTTACTTGACCTGTTGAGATGCGCTCATTATCACTTAGCGTATGTAGCACTATTTTATTTCGAATTCGATATTTCAAATTCTTGTCTCAAGGATTTGGCACCCTCATAAAACTGCTGCCCGGTTTGCGGGGTTTGCCCCTCTTTAGATCAGGGGACCCCTAAACAACTACCATGCCAAATTTCATCGAAATCCGTTCACTAGTTTTTGCGTGAAAGAGTAACAAAAATCCATCCATCCTCACAAACGTTTTATAATAAACACATTTATAATATTAGTAGGACGTAAACATAATCACAACAGTACACTATAATGCTATGTCCCATGCAATACAGAAATGCAATGGTACATTAATTCTAATGTAATGTTATGTTTAGGTTTAGATGAAATTGTATCTGAACAGAATATAATTAAATGATACGGTATTGTATACTTTACGCCTTAATTGTTTGCGCTTTTATACCTTAATGTTATGATGTTTTGATACGATTTAATTGAAATCAAGTTTTTATAAAGCTAATAAAATATGGTTCCTGTATTAATTAATGAAATATAATTTGATTCGGCTGTCGGCGGTAACATTTCCGCGGCAATGTAGATAATTTAATTAAAACTAACGAACCAAAAAAAATATTTTCCGTCATAGGCCTATATAATATTATAGACGAGGCATGTCGAAGAAAAAAGTGTCCACACTTAAACTGCCCCACTTTGGGATTGTTTGAGGCAGTCATTTGTCATCTTGACATTTGCTTTCCTTAGTTTAATCAGTAAGCATAAAAAAGAAAGAAGGAAGCAAGAAAAAGTAACACATCTTCAGAAGTGAAGATGCGTTACTTTTTGTTGTATAAACATATTTTCTATTAAATATATGTCATAGTCATAGCTCATCCTTAGTTTTGAAATCATTAGTATACCGTATATAAAAGGCAATATACAGTTCTGACGGTGACCTGATCGTATTTAATTATAAAATAATATGTTGCCCGCGACTTTGTGCGCACTAAACGAAATTTGGCCGAAACCGTACATTTTGACGCTTTAAAAAGTAGCTCACGTATGTCCTTCTCTGTGGTCTGATCTATATAATGAAAACTAACATAGTAACCTTTTCTCTTTATAATATTAGTGTAGACATAAAGTCGTCGAAACAGTATTGCCACTGTATGTGCTCTTCTAGCTTTTCCCATGAGCCACAGAGGTCGTCAAAGAGCCACAAAGATTTCTTGTTGTAACTGAAACATAATAAAAAAAAAAAATACTGTTTCGGTTACTTCTCATTTATAAAAAATACAGTTACGTAGAAAGATTAATTTATACATTTTTGTGTATAAAAAGTTTGTTACGTTATGAACTATACGACATTTAACTCATAAAGTGAAATTAATTATTTTTCTTTAGATCCAAACTAAATATCACAAATATGAAAGTTCCAAATGTTAACTGCCTACAAGCAACTTAGTTGTACTTAATATAGTAGTTAACTCTTAAGTAGTCATAAAATTCTTAAAAGCGCAATAATTTAAAATTTAAATCAAGTGTCATTGTTTCTGCAGGCCGTTTTGTGTTTCATTTTGAGTAAGTTTTGAATCATTTTTGAACCCCTCAGGGGGCTCAGAGGTAGCGGGTTTCTATTGTCGGTAGTCGGTTACCGACGTGGATAATACAAGCATTTCAGCACAGTTCGATTGAGCATCAATATAGTCCGGTTTCAGTCCACACTCTATCGCATTCATATACGATTTGAGTGAGTGAGACACCGCACTGACCGAAACAGGATTATGGTTACAAATAGTTAGAGTTTCAGTAATGCATTTTCGCACTTAGGAAATGCTTATATCCCTGCAACACCAGTTAGACAAACACTCAGCTGTCAAAATCGTAAAATGTCAAATTCTGGCGCCATCTGTCGTCCAGCCTAGCTGGTTACGTAATCATTGAGCAAAGATTTTCGCAACCCGCGCGCAACCGGCACCGACCGCTCAAGGGCGACGCAACTTTATCTGATAGCTGACACTTTCTACGCCACTTGTGTTGCCATGGACCTGCTGCAGGCTCCAAGGGGATTGCAGATAAAAACAAAGCCCTGAGTAAAGTGGTTGATGAAAGAAATAAGGATTCGCGCTTTTCTAGTTACATGTAGAAAGAGTATCAAGAATTCATTGTATAAAAATTCAAGTTGTTGTGATGACAATTATCGGAACGTTCTCATTGTAACAGCTAAAGTATCACGTGACCCAATTTTAATCCCTACAAAATAATGACAGTTTTCTGACAAAATCAATAGCAACGTCTACACGTTGCTATTGATTTTGTCAGAAAACTGTCGTCAGTCGTATAGAGCTCACTAAATTCCGTGTCAAGGCTCGTGTATGCGTCTTTTAACGGCCAAGTTTCTAGTATCGCTCATGTAAACGCGTCTTTATTGGTCAGAAGGTCGATTCCGCTAAATATATCCTCATTAACGTCAGACCAACGTCAAACGCGTTTAGATTAGTCCAAACTCCAAAAATCAATTATGATATCAAGACGATTCATTTATCTATACTAATATAATAAAGAGGAAAAGTTTATTTGTTTGTTTGCATTGAATAGGCTCCGACACTACTGGACTGATTTTGATGAAATTTGGCACAGATGTAGAGTGGACCACGGGGAAGGATATAGGCTACTTTTTATCGCGGAAACTTTTGCGCGCACGAAGTTGCGAGCGACATCTTCAATTAAACTGAAATAAAAGTGTGTGTTACGAGAATTGGGGCTCAGCTATCTTCAAATAACACAATATTGTCTTCCTAACAATATTCTACTAATGCTAGTAGAATCTACATTTATTTTTATTCACGTAGCCCCAGTTACACATTAGACAATTGCGCCCGAATCGCGGCATTACCGATACTTTCTCCGTTACGCAAAAGTGAGGCGGGCGGCGCGCGCGCAGCATGACAAGCGCCGCCACCACTAGCTACCACCACCACCACCACCACTGGTTACCACCACCACTAGGCACCACCATTACTGACATATCGTTATCCTGTGTAACCCTATAACTATTCAGAATTCCACCCTAGTGACAATAGTGTCATGAACACAGGTAATATAACCACAGCGTCAACTATGGTGTCAATATATTATGTAGTGCGTTTTGTTTCCAAAATTTAAAAGGCGGTTTCAAAATGGAATATAATTTTTAGAAATTTAAAAGGTTTGAAAATGGAATATAGGTACGTGAACTTCAAATATTCGTGAACATTGGAGTCCTTAGTCCTTAGTATTAGTGAAAACTTATTAATGGCTTATAGTAATTACATATTATATTTATTTATTGTTAAAGTAGCTGTAAGTTTTCTGAATAAAATAAAATAAAAATTCAGAATTTGTCGCTACTCCTTTTCTGCCATGTTTTATCTTAATTATTAACACATCTCAATTGCTAACAACATGGCAGGGCGTTGTGTTGGGGGAACGTATTATTATATTATATCATACAATATGTGAGAAGTAGTTTTGTTGTTATTAACAATTAGCCCTTATCTTGTAGTCATTTAATTATTTTAGTAACAAAGAGATGGAAATAATGTACTCATTGTAAACATAGTTTCGTTTATTTATAGTTATTTTTTAAGTTTATGAGAAGAATTTAACATACATACAGTATGTTCATTTGGCTAAAAATAGAGTTTTTGTTATCTTTATTTTTTATTAACGTTCTATTTTATAGACGTCAACATAATTATTATAAACGTCGTCCATAAAATATTATGTAATGTTTATTCAAAGTTTCGAATTTGAGGTTAACATCGACACAGATTTAGGAATTTGACACAAAATATGTGACGCGGAAGTTATCGGTGGAGTATCTCGTTTTATTGTCACCATTTGTCTCCATTTTATTCGACAAAATATAAAATAAACATTATGTAGATATATGACATAATTTGAACGTCAATCAGCATCAGCATTTTTTAAAACATAATATTATATTCTATTACAAAAAAGTACCTAATCAGATTTTTTTTTATTATGAAATGTATTCAAGACATTTATAAAATGCAACTTTTATGAGAACATCGTGCGCGTTGATGTCTTTTACTCCGCAGATATTTTTTCCACTGAAGAGTTATATAACGCGTATGGTTAACGTTAGCCTTGAGTTGTAACAATAGGAGGAAGGTTACGAGCGATGTACACAGCTGTTAGCGACAAGGTTTCGCGTGAAGCTGTTGTGGTAGTCTCGCGTCTTGAAGTCGCTATCTTTACAACATTTTATTGCCAAACAGGTTAGTATCTAACACTTTTAGAAGTGTGCTACATGATGACCTACCATCGATATGGGAATTAACTCGCCAAGAAGAACGGGTGTCAGAAGCCCGCACCATTTAGAAGAAAGATGCGAAAATGGTTTAAGGTTTGAGAGGCCCCGGCTGAAATTAATCAAAAGAAAGGTTGGCGAGTAGGTCCCGGGCTTAGGACGGCGGTGCTGGTTCGATAGGGCCTGTGCTTAATACGTAGGTAATTACGAGGGTTGCGATTATATCAGAGGATTGCGATGGCCCGCGCGTAGTACGTAGATAATTACAAGGAGCCGCGGGCTTTGAACATCGCATTTTTGGGCCTTGAGAATAGAATAGAATAGAATAACATTTATTGCATGAAATGTGGTTTATAAAGGTGTTACAATATGATGATTTATATGGATCCAACATTCTGCCTGAGCTTAGGATATTACAAGGCCTAGCTTAGGACGACCCTTGTAAACCTAGGAAGCCCCTGATTAAGGGATGGCAGAGAGCGAAGATGGCAGGGGGTGTCGGGGATGGACGCACGCGTGTGCATGCGCGTGCGCCGGAGCGGAGCACTTTCTATCGTACAGTCGCTTACGTAACTGCTACAATCATTGTTTAATTTGCCGTACGAGCCCTGTTAATGTTAACTTTAACAATTAATAGTTACGAGTTACTAGATTTTCCATCTTTTTGCTAAAAGATGGCTCCGTGCGAGTTTCTTACGCCGGTTCTTCTCGCCGGGTTAGTTCCCGAACCGGTGGTAGGCATCAAGTAGGGACAATTCTTTAAGCGTTACTTTGTAACCCATATGGAAATAAAACTTTTTTGATTTGATTTGATTTTACAAGCCGTTTTTTGTCATTGATGATGATTGCCGTTACTTATTTCATTGCCGATGAAAATTGATGGGAATTGTATAACATATTGTAAAGGTTGAGAACATAATACCCTTCTTCATGCATTGGCTACTATAACGTCGTTAATTAGATAAGCATTAATAATTCAATAATGTTTATAATAAAATATGTTATCCCCAGTTTTGTTGCGATAAATTATAAATGAAAAATAAACTGTTACTTCACTTTAGGGGTATCCAAATTATAAACGTGAAAAGTTTCAATTTAGCTTAATCTGTCAGGAAATTTGAGTTGTGTGGTCAGAGACAAGGCAGGGCCATATATTTTAGATAAGTAAGATAAATCATTAGAATCAATCAAGCGTGAGAAAAATGTACACTTACCATACGTGGTAATAATAATTACTAATTTATGTACTAGTGGCGGTCAGAATTTTTATATAAGTGTGATTACAACATATTTAAAATCTAATATCACTTTCCGTTGCGACTGTCCGCGCGTGGCGGCAAGTTATGCTCGTGTTAATTATCGCCAGAGAATGATCGAGTGTTTACTTTTACAATCATCATCGTGTATCCATAATACATCGCCATAGATCATTTGTATCATTACGCATAATTCTACTATAAAATAAATAATCAAATGATCCATCGCGGGATGCGCGATAGATGATTTTTTCGCTGATCGCTAGATGGAAAGCTATTACGTCGCCAAAGGAGTAACAAATACTTTGGCGGTCTTTAAAAAATAATACGCTCTTTTCTTGTGGGTTTGAAGGGAAAATGTTTAATTTCTACATTCATAATACGGTTGCCACACCAACAGACTAACTCTTTGCATCCTGTTTCATATAAAAAACATGGAACATATGAAAGCCTTCTTATTTGTAAGAACTCATACAAAGACCTGGGTCTGTAGTCAAGATGCATTCGATAATTTCGACCGCGAACTTCGAAATCAAAAATGTATGGGATTTGACATAAGTCATTGTTAAGTTTTATGTTGTTTGCGATGCCTTATGTCGCAGTCGAAATTATCGAATGCATCTTGACTAGAGGCAATGTTTCATATGAGTGGATAGTTTTGAGCATGCTGTGTTTGCCTGATGATCACGGAGGTACGAACTTCAGTGTCTCGTGATTCTGGCTTACTACTACTAAATTCCCTCGTTCAAGTGACATTTGCTTCTACTTCGACGCACTTGTTGCGCAAAGTATTTGGAATTTTAATAGATAAGTAATATCAACAACTATTGAATATAAAATATCAGTAAATATCACACGATATTTGTGTAGAACTAGTTTTAGCAATTAGAGGCCAAAACTAAAGCAGTTATATTGCGGCAATTTTCGTATAACTGACATTTACTCCAGTACCAAGGCGATCTGAGCAGCCTTGTCTATGATATCCGTATTTAAGATAATTTTATAATCGTTCGTAATTTAAATTTTATAAAAAAAAAATTATTTTTATGAAAAAAAACCTTATCAGGAACAATACATTTATATGATGGGTTAACGCCAATTAAAGTTATACATGTATAGTAATATAGCAGACAGCAGTACTAATTAAAAATATGTGTACCTAAAAACAAACAGTGTTTGTCTCACATAATATACTTTTATCCTTTTTATTTTAAATTTAGAACAAACTTATACTATCACTTTTCAAGAAAGTTATCTACCAAACAAAAGTTTGTAGTTGGCTTTATTTTACATAATATAATTTTTCAATTGTTAACGAATTGGAACTAACAAGTAGGCAAATATTTTTCGATACTTCCTTCATCCAGTAATAGCGGCGCAAGCGCACGTGCGGCCAAGCTTGGCCTATTAACTTAGAAATGAAATCATTTCAACATTTCCTTTAATAACTATTTATATAACTCGTTTCCTGCTGCGCCTGCGCCGTCCGCTACTACACGCGAATCGGCACAAATTACAACTTACTATACTCTGTTAAGGCAAGTTAAGGTGCAATTCAATTCAGCGTTAACAAAGTTACCAATAGGAGACATAATGCTTTAGTGACATTTAAATTAGCGCCTTAGAGTAACGGTATATACCGGGAATACATAAATAAAATGGTACATTTTTGGTGGATATATTATATAAATTTATTTATAAACTAGATATGTTGCCCGCGACTTCGTGCGCGCAGAAGAAAATTTCGCAGAAACTGTACATTCTTTCTCAATAAAAAGTAGCATATGTCCTTCTGCGTGGTCTACTCTACATCTGTGCCAAATTTTATCAAAATCGGTCCAGTAGTTTCGAGCTTATTCAATGCAAACAAACAAAAAACTTTTCCTCTTTATAATATTTGTATAGATTGGTTCTGAACAGAGTACAACCTATAACATAATGTTCAGTGCAGACGTGCCACAAGCGGTCACTATCAGTCGGTCCTCGCTAAACAATGCATCAGACGATTGCAGCATCACAAAATATACTAAAGCGACACAAGTGCAACCATGTCAAGAGGTAGTCGCGTCGCGGTCTCCTGTATAGTGTGTCTCGTCTGTGCTTACCCTAAGTTATGTTCGAATGTTATTTCTGACTATTAGCTAATATACTATATTAACAAATAATGGCTGTTAATATTCGACATTGTTTCGTAACTTGAATATGATTTCAACACTCTGAACTACCGACGTGTATGCAGCGTGACTGATATATTATATACTGCTCAAACCACTAAACGGTTTACGCAAAAGTCGCCACGTTACAAGGTTATATATTCCAGACATATTCTAAGAATGGATTTTTCAAAACTCACTTCTAAGATGAGGAAACTTTACTAATATTATAAATGTGAATATGAGTTTCTTTGTTTGGTTTTTACGCTTTCACTAAAAACTACTAAACCAATCATCATGAAATTCAGTACAGATCTATTTATAATAGATCACGGGCTAATTTTTATTACGGGAAAATATGCGGTTCCCGTGGGATACTGTATTTACGTAGGAGAAGCTGCGGGCAGAAGTCGGTAATAAACCAAAATTTGTATCAAGGAAAAGATTTCAACGCGTGCGCAGCGCAACTGACGCGACATAACTTTTTATTAGCTAATGTCAACGTTTATTACTATAAAACATAATTATAACATCATTAAAAATATTGATTGTTAAGCACGCTAATTTCAGGTAGTATAATGTATGTGCTCTGTGACCCGAATTACGTGCGCGTCGACGACAGATGTCGCAAGAGAGTCCTTCGACATCACACATCTCATACAAACTTTCCATACAAACAAAACAACAATACTTAAGACTTACTACCGAATAATAATTATATCTTTGGACGCTGGCTCCGTGATTAGTATCCGAAGAACTTGTGTTACAGGGACCAGAAAAGTGAATGTTTAAGTATATTTAAAATACAAGCACCACACGGGAACACCGTACCTACTTTTTCTAGATAAAAAGTAGCCTATATCCTTTCCTGTGATCTGTTCTATCTTTGTGCTAAATTTCATCAAAATCAGACTAGTACTATTAATATAGCATATATTCAAGATTTTAATTATATTACGAGTATAAACACATTGAAATAAATTATTGTAATCTAGCATAATATGTAAACATTTGTTTACATGTTAGTGCACTAGCACTAAACTAGTTACTAAACTATACTCTTTACAATTGGCATTTATTGAAATCAATTTACACACAGAAATAAAGTACTTGTTTATAACGTGATAAGTGTACAAACACTAATATAAAAGTAGCCACGTCTGTAGGTCAGGTCAAAGTCCTTCTCTATACGGCAGTAAAAAAACTATACACACAGGTCTTAAAATATACAGAAGTCGCTCGACTAGTACAAGGCGAGTGCTGCGCAAGAGTCGCCGGCCGCCGCGCAATCGAGCGGTGACCACCATTCCTGGCAATCGGGACCACGTCCCATTTGTGACCATTTTTGTTGTAATAAAAAGTTGCATAAATTAGGTTATAGTTATGTAAATATTAAAGTGGTTTTATATTAAATTACCTAACATCACGTTAATGTAATTTAAAAATCAAAATAGCGCAATCTATTTGTGATCGGAATAGTAATTAAATAGTTTACAATTTAACAAATTAAAAAACCAGTCAAGTGCGAGTCGGACTTTTAAGGGTTCCGTACAAAACGGCAAAAAAATCACGTTTGTTGGAGGAGGAGACTCCATACCTTCTTAAACATTTATTTTATTCTATTTTTAGTATTATAGTGGACTCAGAAGGACACCTTTTGTGAAAATTTCAACTGTCTAGCTATCACGGTTAATAGCTATTACATCCTGGTGACAAACAGACGGACGGATAGCGAAGTCTTAGTAATAGGGTCCCGTTTTTACTCTTCAGGTACGGTAAAAAATGCTCTTAATTTAAAATTATTAACAATCGTACTATAGATTTTTTGTGAGCTTCATCAATTATGTTTTCTTGCGTCGATTTATTTTGAATATAACATTAATATTGTTTTTAAAACAATATTAAATTCGCTACTTCATAAATCGATGTGATCTTCTAATAAACAAAATTGGGGTCTATGCATAATAAATTCAGCATTATACAGATGTGTTCCGAAATGTACCAAAATAATCATTTAATATGTAATATTGTATAATAGCTCCACATGAATGATTCATTTCAATAGGCAACATCGGCTAGATGTGCCAGTTTTGTCATGGCTGTAAATTTATTTTATTGCCAGTCACACTTATGTTTGACCTTTAAAAAAAATTGTTACAATTTTAATTTCTTGACAAAATATTTAAAGATCGATTTTTAGATATGTACTTACTTAGTATTACAAAATTTTATACAATTCAACATTCTAGAATGTTGTTTATTAAGTAACTATGATGTATCTCCCTGCATAGGCTTTTAATGAAACATGTAATCAACCTTTTTACCCATATTACCATTCAAACCTTGGTCAAACATAATATCGTCAAAGTATGCTAATTACCTCCGACCTTCCGACCACAGACGGTAAATACTGATGAAGCAAAGACAGACACACACCGCACACGTAACGCCAGTCTTTCCTCGTTACTTTCAAATGAGTTTCATGGTCACCCTACCCCGCTCGCTCACTACAGTACTGCGTCGCGCCGCCCGCGATCGTCTCGCGCTGTGACTCGTCTCCTGCCTCCTAGACTATATTTGAACAGTGTACTAAGGTATATAGGCTGATCATATTTTCTAGCTATTGAATATATAGTTTTCCCTATTTTATTTTATTTAGTAAACAGAATATTTTTACATTACATAATTACCAGTGCAATATTAAATAATTGTCAAACTTATTTTTCATAATAAAGAATCACAATGAATTTAGTAATATAAAAAACTAAATTGTATGTGGCTAACCGTCTAAACAGTTTTAATTAATCTAATTAATTTTCATTAATTATTTTAATTAAATGAATAAATAATACAATTATATAACGTCGGTTTCTTGAATCGATTACAATTTTACAGATATTACATGCCCAACCATAATTACCGGCAGACTTTTTGGATTTTTTTAAAAGACTTTTTATACTTGTACTGTAAGTTTGCTCTATACGCGCTAGGTATTTATATTTTCTTCTACTACTACACTTACTATTTCTTATAGTGACTTTTGGTGTATTTTCTAGTGTTTTAGAAATGTGAAAGTGCTTAGTGATACAAATTAGTGAACTGAACTTTGGTGCATTTTTGACAAGCGGATTACACAATTTGGTAAGTTATTTTATTTATACTTTTTTTTTAAATACACCTAATAATATGATTGTTTGTTTGTATGTATTGAATAAGCTCCGAATCTACGACCGATTTTGATGAAATTTGGCACAGATATACAAAGCGTAAACCACGGGGAAGGCTACTTTTTATCACAGGAAAATGTACAGTTCCCGCGTGATTTCGTTTTATGCGCACGAAGTCGTGGGCAACATTAAGTGCTAAAAATAGGACTGTTGTAATAATCTATGATCAATAAATAAATTTGTAATCTGTGTGCCTCAGTTCCTTCGAATCGCACAGTGCGAGATATAGTAATAAATTATCACCCGCATGTACTCAAAATATTCGCATGTTTAATATTAAAGTTAACTATTTAAGAGCATACCGTATCTAAGAAAATATTTAACATAATATTCATAATATTAATAGCTTATGATGTATTGTGCATAAAGTATATTATAAATATATTTTTCGTAATTAAAATATCTTATTTATAACGTGTTCTCATCTTATCGATAAAGGTTGGCATAACATTTACACAGAGGTTGTTATTTAATAATGAATATTAATAGCTTAATTAGAAATTAATTATAATCTCTTCAAGGTCTAAAAATGTCCACTTAAAATTGTGATTCATTGATTATATTTTAAAATAGAATCGAATATTCTAGACCACATTACTTGTATGTTAGATAAATACATTCTAAGATTTTTAAGAGTAAACCTTTGTATGATGATTCGTTGAAACAAAGAGAAGATAAACAGAGATAATGAAATTTAAAATAAGAGGCTTTATTAGGCTCGGCCCTCCTCTTTACTTAAACGTGTTAAATACATTCAAAAGTTATATAATGCTCTTCAAAGTATAATATTCATAGGAAGAGCACTCCATTTTGTGCGATCTTAACATAATTCTTTTTATAATATACATATTCTACCATTCATGATGGTACCGGCGACCAAAAGATGTACGATTTGAAACACTTTACTACGCCTTTAGTTTCGAATATAATAATAGTTTTCGAATTAATATTATATTTTTAATAAAGCAAATATCTGTTTCTCAACACTAACGTAACCGATATCTGAAATCGATCCGACCGTCGACCGCGGCTAATCGGTCGGACTCGGTCGGATCGGTCGAATCTCGAGCAAATTATCGATAGAGGCCACGGGTATTACGTCACAGCGAAACACTTTTACCGTTTGTATTGGAAACTGTAACCGATACCGTGCACAAAATACAAAAGTAGATCTATTGGTTATCTATCTATACCTGGGAGTTAGATAATAATATCTATTTACCTAGATAGATTGAACATCTACATTAGGAAGTAAAAAAAATGTTTTTAAACAGCTTAAACATAATTTTAGGAGATTTACAATAATTGGCTGAATAAAAACCTAAATGATAGCCATTATTTTTTCTTTTAAACATGAATGAGGATAAAACAAGCGGACAACGTTGTAAAATTTTATTGAGTGTCGTATAAAATGACTTAAAGTTCACTTACCACTTACCACTTAAACAATCTCAAGTATTTATAAATTCTACCTTGGATTTAAAGATTTTCTTACTGAATAAATTAACACCAAATTTAAAAATTATGATTTGAAGTTGGAAAAACCGGGACAGTTCAGTTAAAAATAGGTTTTAGTAATAGAGTTACAACAGTTAATTTAATATATAGTGAAAATAGGTTAAATGATATATATATATATATATAATTCTAATAATCATATTTATTCTTATCATAATTAGGCAGAAAAATTGTAAAAATGGCGCAACACTTTTAAAAGACATGACCCTATCAGGGCACTTTAAACCCCAGGACCCTGCTTTAAAACCCCAGGACCCTGCTTTAAAACCCCAAGACACTGCTTTAAAACCCCAAGACGCTGCTTTAAAACCCCAGGACACTGCTTTAAAACTAACAAGGATACACCAGGACACTGCAAAATGCTATTAGTACAAGTTATTGGTTAGTAGATATTTTGCTTGGAAGAGTATAGTAGTTCATCCTTACAAACTTTCGCATTTACGAGTACAACGTTAATTAGGATGTAATAAATGTTATATAAGTAGATTACTCTAAGTGCAGTTCTTTGGTTGAAGAACTGCCATAAAGATAAAACGAAAGTAGGGGGCGTTGGGCAACTCCCGAGGCGTTTATAATGGATTCAGAATTTATAGCGCGAACCCTCCGCGAACCCTTCGCACTATATTCAGACCCGCAATTAAGTGCAATCAGTTTCGAAGTTTCCTCGTTCATTTAATTACTTTTAGGTAGTTTGTATACATAGCGCCCTACTGATCATAAGCTTTAAAGACGTGATGTCTATACTGATCTATAGATAGATAAAATATACTTTATTGCTCAAATTAGAATAGGTACAATCCTATATATAGCTTATAGCTAAATATAGGTAAGAGCGGCCATATCGCAATAAGCGGTCTCTTCAGGCGACCCTTTGTATATTCCCGATTTACGCAAAAACTGATGGACCTATTTTTTTATTTTTATATTTATTTAACCCTTGGCATGCCTGGTGGGTCTGTCAGACCCACACCAACGCGTGGTCCGTTGTAGTTCCTTCAAATTTGAATTGCGCACCTCGCCGTTCTCAGTAGCTTACTGTTACTAACCGCGGAATGTTTTCCGCCTGCTTCCCCAGTTCGCAGCTAGCTAGGAGCGTAGAAAAACGCGCGTAAAAAGTGCGCGCGGGTCCCATAGACCCCACCAGGCATACGACGTGACATTATTATGTTAGTATTGATTTCTTTTTTTTTTCTTTGGCTAATTGGTATTTGTGTGTTAAAAGGTTGTAGTTTTTACATATTTCAGATTCAACATGAATAAACGTTTACCAGACGAGGGCATAGCCAGATTTTTACTCTAAGAGCTGAATGAGGTAGATGAAATTGTAACTCAAGTGGAGAGAGTTTTGACATTGCATTGGAGAATGATGAAGAATCTGATTCTGAGATGGAATATAATGATATGATCGCAAAATCCAGTATATTTGTGAAACTTGTACTAGCCATATTTGTCTTGACCATTCAATTTTTCAATATAAAAAGTGTTATCAAACTAAAGCTCTAGAAGATAATATACAAGTGATGCAGACTAATATTTTGTTTGTTACATTTAAGTATATATAAGTGTCTTACACTTTATGGAAGTCTGATAAAGATATCTTTATTTTTAATACTTATTATTATGTTACCAATGTTATGATATCTAAATTTTTTTTCAAAATATGATTGTTGTTTAGTTTAAAAAATATTAATAAAGTTGGTTTATTCCTAATATGATTTGATTTATTATCGTTTGTATTCCTTTAAAGAATACGTTTTAACGCCTTAAATCACTTTACATAATACAATTTACATTAAAAAAATCTATTTGAAAATCTGGGTCTGACAGACCCACCAGGCATGGCGTGTAACTTTTGTCCACCAGGCATGCCAAGGGTTAATAACATGGAAAACTTACAGCTAAATGAATTCAATGGTTATTATTCTTGTATCCACTCAGCCAATTACAAGTTTTCACTTCTAAATTACATTAAAAAAATACATTTGTGAACAGTCTCGGTAGAAGGTAGGTGTAGTAAGTAGTCTAAGTATTAACTTCTAGATTACTAGAAGTCTAGATTACTAGAATATAGGAAAAATATAATAATAAAAACAAAAACAATATCTACTGAAACTTAAAGCTTTGAGTGGCCAAAGAAGTTAGAGCTCAAGCTTTTCCTTACTGCTGACACTTTAGTCATGTAAATATCAAACTCATAATCTCTGCATAATTTATTAAAATTGCGACTCGCTCTCACGACATACGTATTTTGTCTGTAATTAGTGGAGGCAAATGGTACATTTATTGGTGAATTAAACCTGGTAAATTTAGTCGGGACATTTAGCGAGAATTTTGATGTTAGGTGTGGACAATCAAGCTCATTTTAAAAGAAATTCAATATTAGAACAACATTATTGTAATTTAAAGAGGAAAAATTTGTTTGTTTGCATTTAATAATCTCCGAAACTACGGAAAAAGACATTGTTTACTTTTTATTGCTGCAAAATGTACGGTTGCTGCGGGATTTCTTATTGCGCGCACGAAACCGTGGGCAAAATCCAGTTTTGAATAAACTTTATTACCTAACAAGTACTAACAACCAATGTGTATAATTAAGCACGTATTTGGTATAAATAAGACTAGCTTAATCACGCGTTTTCATCCGGGTGGATTTTCATTGCACCCCGTGGGGTATGTATTTTGAAAAACCATTTTTAACGGATTTTTGCATCATAATAACTGGCTGCGTGACAAAATTCAACGTAATCCGGCCAGCTATTGATATTCCACTAAGTATACAAACTTTGAACCCCATTTCATTCCTTTATTATTATTTATTTATTAAAGAAACTATAAAATACGTACTCAATAATTTAGTTCTTCGGATCATATCCAAAGAACAAACTTTCATCATTTTATTTCCTCTTTTTACACCATCAGAGGGTGAATTTCAAAAAACCCTGAAACAAGTATTTAATGCGACGTATTTAAGATTGATCTAAATTCTTAAATACATCGCATAAAAATGAATCTAAATTTTTATCGAAATCGGTGCATATTTAAAGATCTTACATACGAACTTTTAATCCCTATTTCAGCCCACTGGAATTTTTCAAAATCCCTTCTTAGTGCACGTCTACATTATAAAATAAAACTTATGTTTAAATTTCACGTTTTAACCATTAGCGGTTACGGCTGTGCGAGCGTATATACGTCAGTCAGTCAGTCAGTCAGTCAGTCAGTCAGAGGGGACATCTTACCCGTAACACAAGTTCTTCGAGAACTTACCACGGGACCAGATTAGAGTGGTGTTAAGACGTTCATAGACATTATTATCATCGTTGACACCGCGACACCACACCTTCCAGCGCGATACTCCCGGATTTGAGTGTAGACTGTCGGGTGTAGGTGTTACACTGCATACATTATCTAGCGATCAATCAAATTAGTAGCAGATTTGAATACTAATTACCGGATCAGAACTAACTTGCAGATCTCGATACAAGTATTACAATTACATAATTGTCTAATATTATAAAACATATTAATAAAATCTGATAATGTTACGTCAGCAATTTTTATAATATTTCTTCAAATCGATCCACAAACCGAAGTAATCGTGTAACCTACATAAAAATATAGTCGAAATATAATTCTCCTCCTTTTCGGAAGGCGGGTAAAAACAAGAAAGATCATTTGAACTATACTCGCGGTAAGATATCAGTGAATATTGCATCGAAATGGTTTATACACAGCTTTTGCATATACAAGTCAAAATGGATCAATGAATTTTTAATTTTATGCGCGTAATTCACTGCCTTCTTATCGCGAATAAACGATAGCTACAAAACACTCCCCACACCGATTTCGGTGATGGGTCGAGAGCCAAGCTCTAACCACTAGACCACGGAGATCAGAGGCTATATAACATATTATAGCATTTTTAAGATAGATATTCAAAATTGAACTTTTTTCATTACATAAGAAGATATTGAATAGCTGTCTAATAATGCGCCACGTATGGTATCGTCGCGATGTGAACTGATCCTTATACTTGTGTGTACCAAGTACCAACACAACCAATACGAGAGAAGACACGGCCAAAAAGCAGAGTATTGTTGGTTAGGTACATAATATTAAAAAAATATTTATTTTTATCTATGTGATTGTTCTGAATCGAATTAAATATTGAATGAAAATGAAAAATGAAAATTTTTATTTCCGAATAAAACTTAAAAAGCTATTTTCGGAAAGTCAACAGAAAAAGCTACCCTAACCCGCCGAGAAGAACCGGCGCGGTAAGAAACCCGCAATATAATAAGTAGGTATTTAACCATAAATTAATAAAAAATAAAAAAATGTTTTACCTGCAGATGCGCTAGCGTTGAACTCTTTTTCTCTAGCCTCAAAACGCCGTTCCATCTACATCGTGTTTAAGTTTTGGAAAATAGTTTTTTGCGGGTTCTTGACTCATAACAACTACCGACTAGCTTAATTTCAGCGCAATTCGTTCGTTAATTTGAACTGTGTGATGTTTTTTCCTACGATAGATGTGTCCGTCCTAATAAGACTTTCTTTTGATACAGTAAAACCTTTTATCTTAAATTGTTTAAATTAACATTTAATATCTATAGACGCTTTCATAACCACGCCAATCATGTCCCGTGGTACTTACGTACTTTTTGTTCCTTTGGCAGGACAGGAACCCGCAACCTCCGGCTTAAGCACTGACGCACTCAACCACTGGGCCACAGAGGTCATCAAAATTGATGATTAGGTGTGAAATATATTTATTTGTTTAGCATAAAGTTCAGTAGTCAGTTACATAAGGCTCTAAACATACTAACCTTAGTTGAGCCTAATGTAGTTTGTCTAAGTGTTTATTGTTATATTTGGGTGAGTGGGTGAGTGGGTGAGTGGGTGAGTGGGCCAATCTGGGTGACGCAAGTATGATGACATGCCACTTACACCTGGCCAATTGTCCGAACAATTGTATAATGCCAGATAAATATCCAATTACGTAGATCATTTCACACTTATCAATTGTATTAGCTGTTATTTCATAAGTAACGATTTGTGGGTAAATTGATAGTGATAGATTTTTTTACTGACAAAAAGATTAAAATAGAACTGAACAGACGGATTAAGGGTACTATCGAACAGACATAAGATGAAAATCGCTTAGCAGCGTCGTTGAATCGTGCGCACTAACACATACTCATGTACGGAGTTCAACCACGTCTGCGGTCATTGCGGTCACTTCCTTTGTGGTTTCTGCTCTGCTCTGTTTACAAACTGGTCAAGCAGGAACTTTGCCGATATTGTACCTATTTTGAATTGTGTCGGTGTAAATGCAATATGCATGTACCTGACTTTTTTCCGTCAGCTGTTTCTTCATAAGTAGATTCCCTAATTTGCTTACAGCTTGAAATATATAAATGAAATATAAAATAATAATAATAATAATATTAATGGACGCTTTACACCACGTCAATCTGGCCCCGTGCTAAGTATCAGAAGAACTTGTGTTACAGGTACCAGACAACGGGAAGTATATTTAATACTTTTATACTATACATATATATATAAGATTTTTATTATATTATTACACATATATAATATACATCCATGACCCAGGAACACAGAAAAACTTTTTGTTCCTTCGGCAGGATTCGAACCTGCGACCTCCGGCTTGAGCACCAAAGCGCTGAACCACTGAGCCACAGAGGTCGTCTAATATAAATTTATTATAATTTTTTTTTAAGTTTTCCTTCTCAACTTATCAATAAATAGAAATTTACACTTAACTAGATAGTGAGTATCCAGATAGAAGTATTTAAATAATTGTATTTAAATCTGGATATTCAATACAAATTAAAATTCGGTAAGTGTGACTTATGTAAGTCGACTGTATCGCCCACTGTTTCGCTGTCCACAACCTGAATACCTATATTATATCGCAACAATATCATTAGCATTACAATTATTTCGGTTGCGAGACCTGGGCCTTCAGCCGAGTTGCCATCGACGCTAATTACGACGACGAAGTTCGAAAACGGAACCCCAATTCTCGTAAACTGAATGTAGGCACAACACAGTTGACTGTCATATCTTCTTTATTTGTATGCTTAGGTATCATTTATTATCATCATTATTGTAAGCAACGCAATGGATAATCATAAAAATAATTTAATTATCAAAAATAGCGGCGATATGGTTTACCACCCATCACGTCTCGTTCTCGCGGAGGCAAAAAGTGGCCCATGGAGAGCCGCTTCGCTACGTTGAATGTAAGAGAAGGAATGGATGGTAAGAATGAAAGTGGACGAAGCGAAACAAGTATGTGAGGATCGTAGCAAGTAGAAAGAAGCGGGCTCTGCCTACCCCTACGGGAAAGAGGCGTGATTATATGTATGTATTATTACATAATACATATAGTATAGCATAGGTATCATTTATCATTATTTGTTCATCACAATATATATCTACCTACATACCCAGAGGCCAATAAGCACGTAAACGCTCTCACTTTATATGATACTTATCAAAGCTTTCAATAAAGGCCATCCATAAACTCAAGAACGAATTATTCCTTCTGTCAAGCTAGAGTATAAGTATTTTTTTCTTTTTATCGATATCATGCACTTCGCGCAAGTGATAGGAATAATATTTTAAAGTTCCGATAACATCGATGCTAAGAACTCCAGAACAAAGGGGACATAAAAATGATATTCACGACCTGAATTTACAATTGCACAGTCGCCGACTAACCCGATGTATCACATTTCGACCTTATTACTATGTCAGTAAAGCTTAAAGTGGTACACTGCGGGTGTACGCTACTGTACAATGCACGACGCTCATGCGCAGGATTTTTTTATTTATTTCTACTGCATTGAAAACAATGCATATTGCCTATTTGAATTCTACTTGAGAAATGCATGATACATGTTTTTTTTTTTTCAATAAATCTAGCTTATGCCCACGGCTCGCGTGTATACAGTATCCATCAGAAACACAACTTTTTCGGGATAAAATGAAGCATAATATGTTTTAATCCAGAGCCTAAACTACTACCGTACCATTCGTTATTGCGTTCAGGGGTCACATTTATCCATCCATCCATCCTTTCAAACTTTCACATTTATAATAGCTGTTGGAACTTGGATGTCTATTTGCACTGTAGAAGACAATGATGAAACCGTCGGAGCTTAAAATTGTTGTGACATTTAAACAATGCATTAAAATAGTTCGTATTGTGTCTGTAAGCCGCCTGTTTAAACTGCAACAGCGTACTTTTAAATATAAATTACATTTATTCAAGACAAAAACAAAGAGGTATATAAATAATTTAACTTGGCATTAAGAGATATTTACATAAATATCTATCCTACTCCAACTTACTTTATAATAATCATCGCCCATAAACAATCCTGGAGACAAAATAACAATAAATTGTATACCTTTTTGGAACCTAGACCAAATTAAAAAAGACCTAAAATGGTCTGTTATAAAAGAAGTTATCTAAGTTTTATAACTTTGATCTGCGCGTAGGTTTGCTAAATAGCATTTGAAAAGTTGTTTGAAAATACAGATAAGGCGATTTCGTGGTGACTAATAAGTCCCGCTACACACGTAACGATAAACCTGTACAGTTCGGTTAAATTCAACGGTGCAAACCGGTCGTCGGCAACCTTTTGGCAGACAAAAGCCAGCGGCCACATAGTAAAAAAAAAAAAAGATAAAGGCACACTTGTAAGATATATTTGTATATTTGTGTCTAATTGATATCAACCTAGTTAATATTACAATTCATAAGTGATATTAAAAAGTATTTATTTTTATTAAATTAATACAGAAGACAAAGGAGCTTATTATTAGACTGTAATAATTCTACCACTTCACAAATTATGTCACCGTATTTGTTTTGACCGTGCAATAAATACTTAATAGCGCCCGTCACACGTAGATTTCTGAACGCGGGATGTAGCACGCGCAGTTCCAACCTACGCTCTGAACCGAACGTGTAAATGCGCGAGGCCAACAGTCCGATCTGGCATGTCGATGACAGCACATTCTCAGTTTTAAGCACGTGCTATGACATATTTTGACGTAATTATGTAAGACACCAGCAGTCCAAACCGTAACGCATTGTAGTCGTAATTAGCACGACATTCAGTTCCATTCGCAGTCCAAACCAAACAGATCCTTCCGCGGTTTAGAATGCAGGTCGCTGATGGCACATTTTTGGTCGATTTTTTTTGTTTACAAAAAGATTAAATATAATGGAGTATAGAAAACAACATATTACATAAACGTAGACTGCGGATATTTTATTATTGCCTAAATCTGAAACCTAGGTGAAGTGGCAGTAGGCGTTACTCAATGCTCAGTCGTTTATTGAGGCCGGCCGCCGTGTTACAACAGGCTGGGTCTTAAATCACCCCTTCACTTAATGTGATAACTGTTAGGTCGGTTATTTATTTACTAGTACGAATATAACAAACTAGCTGTTGCCCGCGGCTCGGCCCTTATAAATACAGTATCCCTCGGGAACACTGTATTTTTTCGGGATAAAAAGCAGCCTTTGTATTTATCTAGAGCCTAAACTACTAAGATACCAAATTTCATTAAAATCCGTTCAGTAGTTTTTGCGTGACAGAGTAACAACATCCATCCATACATCCATACACCTCACAAACTTTCACATTTATAATATTATAGTAGGAAGTAGGATACGAATAGACTAACTCTACGGAAGAAGTAGCGTATTATAAACTGTATCAGAGGCCAGAAAGGACAATTTTGCGAAATAAAACCTGCAATTATACAATTACAATTAAATCCCGATACACTAAAACTACCAAACCGGTATTCTCGTAAACGTTAAACCAGCGTTAAATGCGTTCTGATTGGGCCAAACTTCACAAAATCAGTTTATGATAACAAGAAGCTTCACTTACAATACAATCAAAATAAAATTAAAGTCTACTTTAAATACGAGAATTGAGGTTCAGGGCTGTATTTTCAAAGAGTATAAAAACATGTTTAAATACTTTTAAATCAATGGCATATCTACCACATATAATCAAAAATGAAACCTGACTTCAGAAGTTATATAGCCTATGTTACCCGGGCCATTAATACGAATATATTGACACCTCATTGATTGAATTCGCATCAATACTTTAGGCGCTACGACGGAACTATTGTTACACATACCATGTGCATTCATACATAGGCTGCCAAAATCATGGCCCTTCCTTTTGCCTTAGCTGTAGTAGGGTAAAAACTGCTGGTTTGCTAAATAATTACTATTTAAGTACATGAAGAAAAATGAGCCAATTTTGTACCCTGCCTAACCGAAAGTTAAAAAATATATATAATTCAGTAACGGTACTGCATTCTCGTAAACGCTACACCAGCAAACCTACGGAGGTTTCAAGGTCTTTGGACCCATAGTAATAATATAATTGTTGTATCATGTAAGTAGGCTGTAGGACGCCTTGACCTCAGTGGGTGACCAGGCCAGCGGGCCCAAACTCGGCGGTAATGGCTGCCAGATTTGGCGGGAAACTGATTTCATTACTACCAGTACACTCCTGTTGCCCTAGTACTTAAGTGGTTCAGTGAAGAAACCGGTAGATTATAATTATGCGAGTAAACATACTTTTCTGATAATTGTCAGATGCTAATGTGAAGGACTTTTTTTTGGAAAGGGATAGTCCTAGCAAGAGGTCTAGTTAGTTTTTAAAAATGTCGGTCTTTAAAACTAAGGCTTATAATTTTATTTCTAGGGTATATTATAAAGTAGCTGAAGCGATAATACAAAATTTCTTGGAAATCCTGTACTTTTGAACAATCTTCAAAAACACGTGAAAACTACTGAACGGATTGTGATGAAATTTGGTATGGTAATTGACTAGTTAGTTTAGGTTTTGCATTAACACATAGGCTAATTTTTATCCCGAAAAAGTATAATGTTCCAAAAGCTAGATGAGTAATATATTTTTTCTTTTACAAAACAGGTACAAGGTAACTTAATTGTATTCATGTCTGCGTCTTCGTGTGTGGTGAGCCATATATCTGCATATTTTCGGCTGTTTAAGACATTACGCGGAAAGACAACGATGTAATAGAATAGATGCTATAGAAAAACAATTGTTTCTACAAAAACGTGATATTATACGTATGTTTAATTTGTGACTAAAAAGAAAAACTCAAGAATATAACTGAATCAATAGTATACTTTTATATAAGTGAATAAACTGTAGTCACCAGAAATATTCACAATCTTCATTTGAAAATTACTAACAAAATATGTATATTAATTAATATTCGTCTATTAAGACGAACTCATAATTTATTATGCTAAACTTAGTAAAATCTAAAAATTAGCTTGCATATCCAAATAATTTACCAAACCCGAAAAAATAACTTTTGGACCATTAACCACTTCACACCGCGACGATACGCGACTAAACGGTGCTGCATTTTTAAAATAGCTATTAAAAATTAACTTTATTCACCACACAAAAATATATACATAATATTGATGATTGATTGATTGATTGATGACATCACTTAAACACTGCACAATTCACATCCACTGTGCAGCGTGATGCAACTTAACATTCGTTTGATTATGAAATGAATGTTTAGTTTAGTATGTTCTTGTGTACCCAATGATTAAAGTTCAATTTTGAATAGATTCCGTAAAATAGGGTATTATCCTATGATGAAAATATACATCAGATTGTTGAAATTTTATCGCTAAGCATTAATTTAAACCAATTTAACCAACTTTTCACACAAAAATATGTATGATTTTTATAAAATATCAAACATAAAATTATGAATTTTTCACGTTTGACCACGTGACTAAAAACGCACGAGATTGGAATGTGACGTCATATTCTTGTACTTCTTCTTTTTTTATTAATAGCCTCTCGATTTCCATAAAGAATAGCCAGCATCAGAATCATTAACGTCATGCGTCAGCGAGTAATAGCCACTTTCTCCGCATTTCAATGTTCTTTGGTATGGTCACAAAGATTTTCCCCGGTGTTCTAATAGACGTATTAGTGCATTTTGGCACTACGTACTATTTATAAGGCATTTTTAATAGGCTTAAAACATTTATTTAAAAACGTAAATAGTAGGTATTCTAGGCTGGGCTTTTATTATTTGGCATTTTCAGTGTAATTTGACACTTGACACTTGACAGTTACAATGTTACAAGAATGTGACGTCATGACAACTCATTATAGCGTTTTCGCGCCTATAATATTAATTTAAACTTTTAGGCTAATTTGCAAGGAAAAGAAAGAAATTCACAAAGAATGGTTTAAACTCCTAATGTATTTTGGTATTAGGAACAATTTGACATACTTTTCAAAAACTTGGAAAATACCCTATTGCAGCGTCATGTCGAGTTTCGTTTCGTTCCGGCGTGATTTTGTCCTAATGCTATAATAATAAGATCGAAATGTAATAAGCCGGTTTGTCGGCGACCGTACCTGTCCCAAATTGAGTGTACATCTACATACGGTACGTCGGTGTTCACGCACGGGTACAGTTATGTAACGTGACAGACGGACACACGGCCCGCATTCTGCGCACGCGCGCCGCCTGCGACTCTGTCTGTCTGTATTAATAAGCTTCATGCAATGGATGCCGATTGCTGAACTACAGCATAAAAACCAAGTTGAAGACTTGCATTATGTTTTGCCAAGAGAATGAGGGTGGCGCCGGGCCAAGCCGTGTAGGGGTGAGGTGTATAGGGTGTCGGGCAATCAGCCAATCTGTATGCTTGCCGGTCCGATTCTATAAAAAAACATATCCAAGGAGGATTTTTTATCAGATGCAAATAAATAAAATTAAAGTGCCTGTCTGTAATTTTAAATCGATTTTCATGGGACTTTCACAGGGACATAGCTCGTGTTATAAAGAGTAACATAGGTTACTTTTATCTTAGGGTTCCGTTTTCTCTAGTTCTATGCAAACAAAGTAGCAGGCACCAGCTAGTATCGAATAAAACCGATAATAAAATATTATATTTATAACGTAATGTGTACTTAAAAAACTGAAATTTGATAAATTTTATAAAGGAAGTAATAATATTTTACCGCTATTTTTTATATCTTTAACAATAATTGTAAGCCGTATACAATTCCAACAGCTGGAACTGTAAAAAATCTTCAAAGGTCGTTTTCAAAATAAAATTTAATATCCAGTTATTTTCAAGGCTTCAAATGATTTTGTTTTAGGTAAAACCAAGGTTAATTATGTATAATATGGTTAACATGGGGCTATAGTACTAGTATAGTCTATAGTATATAGATAGTTACAGCAAGACGTAATAAATACTTATTATTAAAATATTTTATTATATTACTAGCTGACCCGGCAAACTTTGTTCTACCTTAGAGGCAATAAATGAGCAGATTTTGGATTTCATTAAGTGCAATTTTTCATTAGGATAATAGATATAATTAAAAAGAAATCAATTATTTTAATGATTGTTAAAATGGGCCATGTATTTTGGTGCATGGGTTGCAATCTTCAGTAAAGCATCTCGTAATAGACGACATTTTTCGTTTTATTATCAGGCGCAAGAATAAATAACGCAGATTGTCTTCCGATCCGTGAATATGCCACATATAATTGACCAGGTGAAAAACATGGATTTTGTAGATTCAGACCACAAACTTTCAAGAATTGGCCTTGTGACTTATTAATGGTCATGGCGAATGCAAGACGGATCGGAAATTGAAGTCGTTTGAACTCAAACGGCATATCGGTATTCGGTAGGGATCATCGGGATCTTCGGAATGAGAACTTCCTC
This sequence comes from Glaucopsyche alexis, assembly GCA_905404095.1. Taxonomy (NCBI): domain Eukaryota; kingdom Metazoa; phylum Arthropoda; class Insecta; order Lepidoptera; family Lycaenidae; genus Glaucopsyche; species Glaucopsyche alexis. The sequence continues at coordinate 30,288,612 of FR990047.1, forward strand.
ACCTTCGAATTTTCCTTTGAGTATCGTCGCGTAAATCACATTATTTGTAAATCCCTAAATCTCCTATTTACTAAATCCCCTAACATATTTTTCTGCGATAAATAGTAGCCTATGCTCTTCCTCGTAGTCTACTCTATGTCTGTGCCAATTTTCATGATGATCGGTTAAGTAGATTTTACGTAAAAGCGTAAATACAGTATTCCACGGGAACCGTACATTTTCTGCAATAAAAAGTAGCCTATGTCCTTTTCCGTGGTCTACTTTGTATCTATAGTAAATTTCATGATGATCGGTTAAGTAGTTTTTACGTAAAAGCGTAAATACAATATTCCACGGGAACCGTACATTTTCTTGCAATAAAAAGTATCATATGTCCTTCTTCGTGGTCTACTTTGTATCTATAGCAAATTTCATGATGATCAGGTAAGTAGTTACGTAAAAGAGTGAATACAGTATTCCACGGGAACCGTACATTTTTATGCAATAAACAGTAACCTATGTCCTTTTCCGTGCACTACTTTATATCTGTGCAAAATTTCATGATGATCGGTTAAGTAGTTTTTACGTAAAAGCGTAAATACAATATTCCACAGGAACCGTACATTTTTATGCAATAAAGAGTTACCTATGTACTTTCTCGTAGTCTACTTTATATATGTGCCAAATTTCATGATGATCGGTTAAGTAGTTTTTACGTAAAAGCGTAAATACAGTATTCAACGGGAACTGTACATTTTCTGCAATAAAAAGTAGCCTATGTCCTTTCCTGTGCTCTACTTTATATCTGTGCAAAATTTCATGATGATCGGTTAAGTAGTTTTTACGTAAAAGCGTAAATACAATATTCCACGGGAACCGTACATTTTCTTGCAATAAAAAGTAGCATATGTCCTTCTTCGTGGTCTACTTTGTATCTATAGCAAATTTCATGATGATCGGGTAAGTAGTTACGTAAAAGCGTAAATACAGTATTCCACGGGAACCGTACATTTTTATGCAATAAACAGTAACCTATGTTCTTCCTCGTAGTCTACTTTATATCTGTGCCAAATTTCATGATGATCGGTTAAGTAGTTTTTACGTAAAAGCGTAAATACAGTATTCCACGGGAACCGTACATTTTCCCGCGATAAATAGTATCCTATGTCCTTTTCCTGGTTCTAAGATACCTCCCTACCAATTTTCAGCCAAATCGGTTCAGCCGTTCTTGAGTTATAAATGGTGTAACTAACACGACTTTCTTTTATATATATAGATATATAAACATATTTTTAACCCCCGACGCAAACACCCCTCGGTGTTATACGTTTGAAGGCGACTGTTTGCGTGTCTGTCTATCTATATTCTATGGCATCGTAGACCGTGTATCTACTATCAAATATTATATTTGTGTAATATTTACGTACTTTATATAAAATAATTAATATTTATTTTAAATTTATTTTATGTGAAATTGTATGTAGTCTTTTCATCATATACCTATCTTTTTTAAATTAATTTTAATTTATCTGTTAGGTTGTCTGAAAGAAAATACTGTTAGCATTAAAACCGCCTATTTGTACAGTTCCTATAATTTAATATACAAGTATATTCTTTGCTATATTGTATAGGTACAAAAAGGAAAAACCGATTTTGATCTAGTTTCATTAGTTTCAAAGCTGCCTTGATCGAGAGTGTTCTTAGAGATAATCCATCATCATCAACTCGCTTACTACTCGACAATTACCTACAATTTTTAATACTGTTTTTATCCCAGAGCTCTAGAATCGACTCGGTAGTAGGTATGACAGTTATTTTTCCGGAGGACAAGATCTTGAAACTTGAAGGCGAACAAAAAGCAATATTGAATATTAATATGTACAATGTTGCTGTTTGTTCTCAGAAATTATATAAAAGTGATAACTTGTTTGTGTGAAGCTTGACTGACCTATTGATTTAATTTAATAAATTTAAAAAAAGTAATTTAAATTATTATTTAATATGCTTCATAAATATTAATTATTATATCACGGCCATTTGTTTATATGCAAATTACTAAATTAGCATAGCAAATTATGATAAAACATAAACTTTATGATAAGAACGCCATTCGATCCTTTGAAAATAAACATTATAATTATATTTTGACTCAAAACCGAGTCAAGGTTAGTGTTATAGGCTATAAACTAGTCTACATCTTCTTAAATATAAAAATTAATTGCTGTTCGTTAGTCTCACTAAAACTCGAGAACGGCTGGACCGATTTGGCTAATTTTGATCTTAAAATACTCGTATCAGTTCAGGGAAGGTTAAAACGGTGAAAAATTTCAGTTTATAGTTAAGGCAGAACAATGTTTGTGAGGACAGCTAGTAATGTAGTAAAATTAAATATTATGTATATGTAACTATACTGTACGGTTTACAGAACTTTTGTTAGCACTTTTCGACCTTATACCTTGACAATAAGGTTAAAAAATAGTACACCTAATCTGTCGCCACACTGCAACTGTGCATAATATGCCAACTATAGCGTAGTTACTTTTTATTGATGTTATCGAATAGTTATTATTATTATTATGCTAGCCTGTCGTGACCCACTGCTGGGCAAAGGCCTCCCCTCTTTTCCTCCATAAATCGCGATCCTTTTTTTTTTTTTCCGCGGGGGAAAATGCTTTACGCATACCACCCAGGCGCAGGGGGCACCCAAGTGGTGATGTGGGACTCGTGGTATACCCACTAAAAACCCCCCCATCTTCCTCCTCACCGCCCTCTGACGGGGCCACGGGAACGATACACACATCCGCGACCCCGCCGGCGGCAGCCGCCTGCAAGCGGCTCCATCTTGAAAGCCCGAAGGCCCTCCACGATGGGCACACCAGATGGTATTAGGTGCGCTTCCTACTCGGCCTCCACCAGTACTGTAGCAGACTCCCCCTGAGTCTGCTACTAGGAGGCCATGGGTACCAGATAAACTGGTATCCGGTGGCAGATCAGGTCTGTGGTTCTGCCACCGACCACACCTCGGTCGCAGAGGATAGGGCAAGCGGCGCACCGCAATACCGACATGCCTCTTCCTCTGCGGCCCCACCAACGCCGTTTCGACGGAACGGCCCCGCCAGCTCGTAGGGGGTAGGGAGAGTGGCGTACCGTAATACCATCACGCCTTTCCCCCTGCGAATCCTCCACGGCCGCAGAAGATAGGGAAAACGGCGCACCGTAATACCGGCACTCCTCTTCTTCTGCGGTCCCACCTCCAAGCGCGTCCGCAGCGGACTCCTCCAGCCCCTCCTCGCCCTCCTCGGGCCAGCCGTTGGCAAACCAACCGGCCCTGGTTGCCTCTTCGCTTCACCGTGGGTGTCCAATCCACGGTTACTAAGCCCCACCGCCACGACAAGGCGTGCAACCATCGGGGGGGTAAATCGCGATCCTTCGCTATGGTCGGCCAGTCCTTATCAAAGGCATCTAATTCGTCGCGCCACCTTTTTAGGGTCTGCCTCTGTTCCACCGACCAGTAGCCACTCCGAAATAAAATGTGCCCATTATCTGGCTGCATGCGAGTAGTAGGAAAAATAATTATACCTAATAGATCGAGACGAAATTTTTACCCGACTACGGCGAAGTCAAAGGGAAGGGTAATGATTTTGGTAGTCCATGTATGTGTGTTTATTCCACTATAGCACCTAAACTGGCGTATTTTAATAAATGAGGTGTCAATATATTCGTAATAATAGCCTGGGTAACATAGGCTATATAATTTACGTAGACGGGTTATAGTTTTCTTGTAAAAATTGTAGTTATTCAAGTATCGTTGAAGTATTCGGCCGCTAGTGAGATTCGACATGAGACGCTTCGCAGGCATTGAGGAGGCTGTGAAGCGTGACGATGACGTCACACAACAGAACCACGCAACAATGGTATTGGGCTATCATTACATTTGGGATGACAATGGCGCGGGCGCACAGTGTTCTATTTGACTCAAAAAATTTCCCTATGCTGTTTATTGCATAAATCGATGAAGAAATGCATTTTAAATGCAAGAGTAAAACACCCACGTGTCTATTTCAAATACTTTTTTTTATAAAAAATAATTTATGTTTCGTGACCTCGACGTAAAAAAAAGACTTAATAAATTCTGTAAGCGTGTCTGATCAATATATATTTTTTTAATTAATATGGTTTAATGAAGGACCTTTAGGCGCATATTTTCCATGTTTTATTTTTTGAAGATCACTTCTGGTTACCGAGTTATTAATTTTTATTCAGTTTTTTGTTTTTATTTTTTTTCTCCCAAATAACTCAAAAGTGCGACTTGTGACTGACACTGAAAGATTGACCTTTAATGCGTCTATCACTGATAAAAAAATCAAGTTGCACTATGGAAGCGTTTACGAGTAATCGAATTTCAAAATATTGTGTTAGGGGTGTCATTCAACTTGACCTTTTATTTTTGCTCAAATTAATGAAATTTTTTCTTTAACTACAAAATTGTATATGATTTACAATTATGACTATGGTAATAAACCTTTAGACATATTTTTTACAATCTCTTGAGTTATTTTACAATTTTACGGTGACATAATATACAAAGCTTTGAAAATATTGACTTTTGATATACTATTTCTTCTGAGAAATTACTCATATTTAAGAGTACTATACGTTTATACAATAAAAAAAAAGGCCGATCGCCTACTTTTTGACCTTAGTGATAACCCTAAAATGTACCATTTGACCTTTATTCTAACTCCCAAACGCTTCCATAGTGCAACTTGATTTTTTTATCAGTGATAGACGCATTAAAGGTCAATCTTTCAGTGTCAGTCACAAGTCGCACTTTTGAGTTATTTGGGAGAAAAAAAATAAAAACAAAAAACTGAATAAAAATTAATAACTCGGTAACCAGAAGTGATCTTCAAAAAATAAAACATGGAAAATATGCGCCTAAAGGTCCTTCATTAAACCATATTAATTAAAAAAATATATATTGATCAGACACGCTTACAGAATTTATTAAGTCTTTTTTTTACGTCGAGGTCACGAAACATAAATTATTTTTTATAAAAAAAAGTATTTGAAATAGACACGTGGGTGTTTTACTCTTGCATTTAAAATGCATTTCTTCATCGATTTATGCAATAAACAGCATAGGGAAATTTTTTGAGTCAAATAGAACACTGTGGGGCGGTCCCACAGCGGAGAAAGTGCGAGATAGCTCGTCTGTTTGTTACGATCGACTTTAGCTATCTAAACTAATATTGTTTGCATTAAATAAGCTCCGAAACTACTAGACTTTGATGAAATTCGACACGGATAGCCATAGAAGACTAATGAGAAATTAAATGACTGAGGGTACAAGGCCCAAGGAGGGATAGGGGATTTAAAAAACTGGTAAGGGTGACAATGGGTGACTATTGGCTATAGTAATCGCTTACTATTAGGCGATCTGTCTTTTTTCTGGTTTTTTTTTTCTGTTCTTTTGCTGGTTTCTGTACAAAAAACGTGTAAATGATTTAAATATTGGTCAGAGCGCTGAAACATAATATTGTTCATGTTAAACGGTTATACTGTAATATCTTAGATATTTAATCACAACTTTACAAATAAAGCGCTCTACGTCAATGATTATTATCTAATCTTTCACGTTTTTTGTAATCTGGATAATATTACCGGATTTCCTACCGAGCTACTCGATTAGCCATTACCAGTATTTACCACCTAATGGATGTATTAAATGTATTGTATGTTCATTAGCGCTCGGCATTGGAAACGGTAGTACGTAGTTCGCAGCGCACGAAACTGCATATTATACAATTGTAAGAGAAACTTTATCGTCATCAGCCCTCAGCTAACCAATTCCGCGCAGGACTTTTAATACTAGTCTGTAGATCGATTATGCTAATCAACTCTTACAGTTATCAATTTCGATGCAGTCTCGATATGTTAAAACAGCAAAATGGTGTACTCATAAACGTTAAACCAACGTTCAAAGGCGTTTTGATTGATCCAAACTACAAAAATCACTATATATGGTATTAAGACGATTCATATAAAACTCATTGGAAATAAATTGAAAGAGAATCGGGGATCAGTTTAAAAATAAATTTTGTTTAAAAAATGCACTGCGCAAAAACTTTTCTGTGTGCAATGTACGTAAGTGCTTTTAAACTACACAAGAAATAATACGTTATATTCAAGTTTTTTAATATAGGTCTACCAGAATCTGATGGCATTTAAAAAAAAAAAAAAAATGTGATTTTCATATGGCAATGTCAAGTATGACCCGTCAAATCAAAGTACGTGATCTGTCAACCGCTGCTAAAATTTTGTGATTATGTTCTTGGAATTTGTTGTTTTTGTGAAAATATCCAAAAAGGCAATTCGATCTCAAGCGAGAAATATTGTTTTCTATGTCTATAGTAAAATACAGAAAGAAGAAGGTGTACCTAAATCGAACTCAATCTTATAATTTAAAGCTCGTGGTAGAGTTGACCGGTAAGTTAGAGTGAGTTGTTTTGATACTTTTAGTTTTTTTATATTTTCTTAGGTAATTATTGTGACTTCTTTAAAGGTATTTCCAGTATTACTATACGGTGAATCGTAGTTGATGGCACATTGAATGATGGTTTGTTTTCCATGCCTGGTAAAAGGAGGAGAGGAGGAAAAAAGAAAATCAACATAAGACAGTTTCGATTTATAGTTGAATAAGAATAAAGTAAACGAGTTCTATACAGTTCGGAAGGAAATTCCAACATTAAATAAACTGTTGCCAATTTAATTGTATGTTATTCGTAATAAATAAGTATATAAAGTAATTCACGATTGATTTATTTTTCATGAAATATCATTATATTACATAGTATAAAACAAAGTCCCTTTTTTGTCTGTCCCTATGTATGCTTAAATCTTTAAAACTACGCAACGGATTTTGATGCCGTTTTTTTTAACAGATAAAGTGATTTAACGGGAAGGTTTTTAGGTAGGTATATAACATGCATAGCATAGTAGAGGTACACAGATAATTTTAGAGGTTTCTAAAGTCCTAAAAAATCACATATTTTGCGTGAACACTACGAGATATATCAAAATTATGTACTACAGTTTTATTATTCATCTTAAAAAAGCCTACAAAAAAGTCCGCGATGGCATATGTCTATCTCTTAGGGATAACCCACAATAACCATTGTTTTATCCTTTACTTTGATTTTAATTTAATAGCTTATTTACAAAGCGATTTTGAGCAATACAGTATTAATCCTCATCTAATTAAGTACCTTAAATACATTGTGCATTTAAGATCGATCAATACTGCCCTTTACGGTATGTAATTTAAATGAATATTTTCGAAGATATTACAGATTTAAAATGCAGGGATATAGTGTTGCTGCGCGGCGCGGGCGCTCGCGTTTCTACATCGTGCTATCGAAAACGCGGGACGTATACAGTATAAAGAGGTTCACGAATATTTTGAACTGCAGCACAGAATACGTATAATAGTATCTGCAGTTCTTAATTCTTATGGAATATCCAGAGGTGGTTTGTCAGTTTTGTTGGTCAAATAACTTTACTTATTACATAGTACATAGTATAAAACAAGTCGCTTTATCTGTCTGTCCCTATGCATGTAGGTATAGTTATTGCTTAGATCTTAAAACCTACGCAACGGATTTTGATGCGAGTTTTTAAATAATAGTCTTTAAGTATTTAGTCTTTAAGATATTATAAGATTATGGTAAAATTTATATTCAAGTGCGATAAATATAATATTATGTAAGTATATTATCAAGTGGTCGCGCATGTCGTGTCGAGGTGATAGGGTCCCATTTTTAACATTTTGCATTGGGCAAACTTAAAAACATTTTCAATATTGTATCAGTAGTATATTGCTGTAAGTAGGTAGAGAATTATTCGCCGAAGTAGTTTTTTCTCCAAGAACATTATTCCACGCGGGTGAAGCCGCGGGCAAAAGCTAGTTTTCTATATTATACACCGAACATTCTTCATACAGTCTTATTATAATTCATGTTAAATAATACTAAAGACATAATTAAATAATATTAACCAGTATCAAGATCGTTTAATCCAATTTCCCCAGTATTGCACACTACAAAATTTTATTTCCCTATTTGCCATGAGATTCTGGTACACCTATACAAACATCGATTTTCTAATGCAAAGTTCCTATTTGTAAATATTGACCCTATCAGGGCTTCATGGTGATGTAGTTTAGTAACAGTAGAAGGGGAGCAACCTCGTGAGGTTGCTCCCCTTCTACTGTTACTAAACTGACTTTCTGCTACATGTTTACATTTGAGTTCCTATTTTGAGTAACTTCCGGTCTAAGCTAGTTTAAATTATAATAAATATTTAATGATTTATAAATAATATATATAATAAAATCTAAAATAATGTTCAAAACATATTTACTATAAACACATGAGAACTTATATAATGCAAGATACCGTACATTTTAACGCGATAAAATAGCCTATGTCTTTTTCCATGGTCTGCTCTATATATTTTGTGTCAAATGTCACAAAAATTGGTTCACTAGTATCAAAACCTATGTAAACAAACATACAAACAAAAAAAACTAATATTTCCTCTTTATAATATTAGAATAGACTGGCTGTTGCCCGTGGCTTCGCCCGCGTAAATGCAGTATCCCACGGGAACTCTGTACTTTACCGGGATAAAAAGTATCCTATGTTTTAAGCCAGAGCTTAAACTCCTACCATACCGAATTTCACCGAGATTCGTTCTGTAGTTTTTGCGTGAAAGTGGAACAAACATCCATCCATCCTCACAAACTCACATTTTTAATATTATTAGGAAGTAGGACATCTAACATATTCTTAAAAATGTATAAAAAGGCTTGTAAAATGGGGTTCAAACTACCTGTTAAAACTGATTGCTGATCAATAAAGGTGAAAATAAAAACCAATAAGGATTCCATGATTGCAATTTTTTCGCTGCTTCTGCTGAACTCATTCCTATTTCACTACTAATCTTTACTTATACATAGATTCGCGTACCTATTGTCGAAACTAAAGAGTTTTCCTTCCAAAAATACGCGTTAAACACGCCTCTATGTCATATTGTTATGTTAATTAGAGATGATATAACATGACAACTGAGATGTGTTCAGCTGACGAGCATCTGTGGTCGTGTGAAGTGTGCTGGGTCAGCAGTTGACCTGCTTGGTCGCTGACGTAATACATCTTATAATCTCGAGAACGAGAGTGTACATTTACAATTTGCATTATTTTAACAGCATATGAACTAGCTGTCCCAAGACAGTTCTGTTACTATGAACTTGAATAAATAAATAAATTTAGACGCACCAATAAAATTTGACAGTCAACTAACAAATGCAGCATAGTGAACAGCTAACATTTTCCGCGCCATCGATCCAATATCTCACACCATCCAAACCAAATAAATAGTACCTGCCTGAACTACCACAATAATTTTTAGATCAAAATTATCCAAAGCGGTCCAGCCATGTTTGAGTTTAATCGAGACATTGGAATTGAATTTTTATTTTTTACATATAATAATATAATATTACATAGGAATAAAAAGGTAGAAAGAATACCTTGTATAAAAGCGTAAAAGGCCCTCTTTATAGATAGATCTTTCCTATGATCTTAACCTATCGAAAACGAAAATGAAAAATGTTATTTCCAAATTAAACTTAACAAGCTATTTTCGGAAAGTCAACAGAAAAAGCTACCACCGGTTCAACCCTAATCCGCCGAGAAGAACTAGCACAAGAAGCTTGCACGGGCCCATCTTTTAGTAAAAAGATGGAAAATTGTTCTTTTAAAAGAAATAATATATATTTTGCATTGTAAATTTAAATCTATGCTAAATATACCAAAAGTACACAAGTACATAGAGACAGACTTGCAGGGGTGCATCTTATTCCCAAAGTGTGCAATCGTTATCAAAAATCATTTAGGTACTCAATAATAAGCTTTAGCACACGAACTTTTTCAAATGTATATATTTTTTTATTTATCTTTTCATGTACAACGTTATTCAATGTTCGAGAACATTCCTGTATTTCCTCAACCTTTTTGCGTGTACACAGTAGACTCACGTAGACCGCTGTGTCACGCAGTGTTATGTGGATTGTGTGTGTGTATATTGTATTTATCACGTTAATGTTTTACAATTCCTCGTGATGAAAGTGAGCCTTGCCGGGGGTATTTAGTATTCGCATCGAGTGTGGATGATCGCCAGCGCTATTGCAGGTATTGGGAAATCACTTTATATTGGAGCATTTGTCAGCTCGTTGTTTTCTACTAAAACACTGGCTAATATATTATAAAGTACCACTACAGGATGGTCTTAAAAACAAAAATATATATTCAAAGAGCGTAATCAGCTTACAATTCTCGTTCTGATAAATTTTTACCAGATTTACTATAAAATTAAATGATATTCATACCGCGATTAAAAATACCTTAAAAGTACATAATGTTTAAAATCACAATAATTAATAATTAAATTAATTAAATAATATTGTGCTTCCTTTTACATATGTTAGACATTATAATATTCTATTTTTATTTCGTCCATCTTATTTACATTTACTCGATTGTCGCAATTTTTCAACTGTTTACAGTGCAACAATGTTCTCTATAATATTATTAAAAACTCGAGTGCCCTAATGGGAAACTCGAAGTACGGACGTTTTTAGCTTCGACAATCCCTGTGTCCAGTATATTTTTACGTCTACGACAATTACTAACAAACAATCACTTTACAGTTAGTTTATCGCCATAAAAACATAAGAGCTCTGTCGCTGGTAGTAATATAATTTGATTATTTGTTGCGAGACGTAAATATTACTGTGTCATAACATCTAATAAACCTTTATTAAGTTGAAATATCTCTCGCTATGGGTCTATCGCTTTCCAATGAACACAGATGCCAACATAATACATAAAAGTTCTAGCGAGATAGGTATAAAGGTATAAATGTTTATTGCTACATTATTTGTTTTGCCAATCTAATAGCTACGATAGCGGAACTTTTACCTGAAACTAGTCAGTCAGAAACTAAGTTGACCTTAAGCGTCATTGGTCGATTTACTTTTGAATTGCTAAGGGTATGTGCTGCGCTGTACGGCCTGTACTCCGGCATAGTCTGCTGCGCTATAAAAGCTGCTGCGCTGACCGACTAAGCTGTGCTGTGAATCACTGCGAGACCACGGCTGCTGCGACTCACCTTAGCAGCAGCTATGCAGTTATCACAGAAAGTAAACGGGTCAGTGACCTCGTGTGCGTGCCGGAATGTTCGCGGGTGCGTTCCTCCCAGCGTGCATGTTGCTGACCGCAGTCAAATGTTTCACTGAACCTCTACATTAGTGAAGAGCATAATACGACAAGCGTATAATATAATTTAACCAACTTTTGCCCGCAGCTCCACCCACAGGTTCGTCCCACAGCTGTACCTTTTCGGGATGAAAAGTAGCCTTTTTGTTACTCCAGAGGTTAACACTTCTGCTAAATAAAACCTGCATTAATACAATTACAATCAAGTCCCGACACGCAAAAACTTTCAAACGATGTTTTATGAACGTTAACCAACGTGAAACGCGCGCTGATTGGTCAAAACGTCATAAAATCCGTTCATGGTAACACTTTCGATCCAATCAAAGTAAAAATGAAGTCTACTTTAAATACAAGAATTAAGATTGAGCTCAAGCTACTACTATACCAAATTTTATCAAAATCCATTCAGTAGTTAATTCCGTTACGTCAAAGAGTAACAAACATCCATCCATTCATACATCCTCACAAAACTTTTACATTTGTAATATTACTTAAGTTAATATGATTTTTATTTGTCTGCCACTAGTTTGTTTTTGGCCTCTGCAATACAGTTATAATATAAGTCGTGCAAGGGCCAGGGAATTTAGTTATGTAAAACTCCTTTGTGTCAATAAATAATTTATTTATTTATTAATTATTACTAAAGTAAAGGAACAACATACATCTTTGAATGCTTGCTAGGCAGATCAAGTAGCATTTCAATGACTTTATGGTCTCGCGTAATTATATTTATAACAGCATCTATGGTCTAGTGGTTAGAGCATTGGCTCTCGAGTCTCGACTCGGAGGTCGTGGGATCGATTCCCGCGTTGGAACTACAAAAAATGTTGTTTCCAAGTTTGAATGCAAGCTGATCACCTGATTGTCTGACAAGAATGATGATCCATGCGTCGGATGGGCATGTAAAAAGTCGGATCTCTCGTCAGTCGTGTCGGTCATCCGTCCCACATGATTATGAGAATAAAGGAAGAGAGAGTGCTCTTGTGTACTACGCACATACTTGGACACTATAAAATAACTCCAGCGTAACTGGTCTGGTTTTAATAAAACCGTTGGGGAGTTTGGGGAGTTATATTTTTGTACTGACTAGAGCTAAGATACATTATAAACTATAAAGGACTTAGGACCGTACTAAGTTAAGCTTTGTCGTCCCAGCTGATACAAGTCGTATAAACGAAAATAATTTGCAAGCAACCTGGCCACTTTCGAAAGAGTACCTGATATTGGCAAACTGAAACTCGTTAGTAATATCTGTTGGCCAACATCAATCAGCTGACACGGCCTATGGGTCAATATTTTGTAATTATTAAAGTTTTACAACCTCTGTGGCTCAGTAGTTAGCGCGTTGGCGCTGATGCCGGAGGTCGCCGGTTCGAATTTTCGCCGGTTCAAGTTCCGCCAAAGGAACAAAAAGTATTCTACATTCCTGGGTTATGCATGAGTATTAAATATGTGTATAATATGATAAAAATCGTAAAAATATTAACGTGCCTGGTACCCGTGTTCCGTACACAAGGCCTCCTGATACTTAGCCCGGGACCAGATTGACGTGTTCATAGATATTGTTATGTTATTTAAATAAACTGTCGTAATATATTTTGGGTATTCAAAAATTCGTCAATGGTTCTAAGTATAAAAATTGTTACTAAATAACTAGACAGGAAATCCGTTTATGTAAAATGATAAAATTAATGATAATAATGATTGATTAAAATTGATGATTGAGAAGTGAATCAAGGGAACCCTATATTTTTGTGGTAGTCACATTTCTTTTCAATCACTTTAGAAATAAGGTTTTCGTATTTAAAATACAACTATAATGTTATTTATATAATAACTATAATAGCAAAGGCTATTCGAGGTACGAATTAAACCGAAAACCATTAGGTATATCTAATATCACGGTAACTAATGGTACGTATTGAAAACAATAGTAAAAGTAACCACAAGGACAGCGCAAGGCGAACGACCGCCGCGCCGCAGTACCGAGTCTACAAAACAGACACACTTCCTATATTGGTCAATATCGCTGCTATTTATATTGGTAACAATTAACATTAAAGCCTTTCATTATAGTTACCTGCGTACGTCACTGTCGAAAAAAATTCTAGAAACCAACGGGCACTTTTGTGCATGTATTTTGGTCCAAGGCATGAATTTTGTGTCTCATAATTGTTGTCGTCTTGTTTGTAAATGTAAGAAGCGACAGAACTTTCGAATAAGCTATCCTACAGTTATTAGAACATTGTGAGCCAGACCCTTACAGGTAGGGAATATGGTGAAAAATTGTAATAAAATTAACCATCACAGGATGGACGCCTACATATGTGGAATATCAAACAACACAATTATTATATTGTGCAAATCATCTGTTGTGGGTAGGAGGTACTTTTACATATCACGCCAACCTCTACTTATCGTATTAGACGTTTAGATAATTATTTTAGGACTAGCAAAGCGCAGCCTCTTAAGGCCGACTTGTGCACTTTCTAGACCTAGCACGACCTAGGTATTTAGTCTAGGCTATATTAGGTCTGGTGTCGCAAGTCTGTCACGACTGAAGATGCGCCGTGAGAGCTCGAGGTCACCTCAGACAGTGAGGCTCATCGTCCATCATGATCTAAGTAATGAGCTGGTTCACTTACGTTCGTGAGTGATCCATTCCCTGATACTTCAAGGTTCCTTTATTATAAATGCGAATGTTTGTGAGGATGTTTCTTGGGAACGCCAAGTCCCACCCAACTACTAACGTTCCCACTGGCTGGAGTCTCTATTTAATTTGAGGTGGGTTAAGCTTTAACAACCCACCACGCTATTGCGAGGGGGTTGGACCGTATCTTCTTTTTACAGACATTGTGTAAAATGAAGTAATTCCGCTGTCTATTCGCTTAGATCTTTTCAACGGATTTTATTGCATTTTGCAGCAATAGCTAGAGTGATTTAAGGAAGCTAGAGTGATTTAATTTATATTTAATTTTATTTTCAAGGAAAACTTACAGCTAGGAGGTACAATATTAACAACAGAGTAACAATATAAGGCCAATTACAAGTTTTCACGATTAACTAAAATTATAATGTTGAAATTGTGGTAGACATTAAAGAATCGAAATAAATGTACTCGAATTTACTGAATTATTTGTAGGGATAAGCCATAGGGACACATAACACGATTCGCCAACTGATCATATTCCATATTCCAAAACACACAAATCATTTAGCGGTTTGGAAATCAGTCCGATCCACGGTCTGAACTTAACGTGTGCAGGGCGCTATTAAAGTATACATCATATAGTCTCAACAGTCCCTGTATGTTACGTAATTTGACTTTTTGCATGTGGTTACCAGGGGTCAGTTTTTCAATTAATTATACACATTGTTCGCCATATTGATAGACAATGGAATAATACCTCGATTGCGAGACCCAGACTCAGACGTCTAGGTCTCGCAATCACATATTACAGCATATAATATTCTATTCAATCACATATTATAGGTACAGTCACTCGATAAGGTAATTTCGTATATAATTGTACCTCATTGTTCGGTTTTAGACAAAAACTTATTATTCAAACGTCGAAGTGACGTGATTTATCGATAGATGAAGACGTTTAACATATAAACGGAAAATTGTGTCAGAAATTCGGAATGTAACGAAAAGAAACCTGTCGATTATCTAAAATGGTAGAACGAACAGGATTTAGATTATTATATCTAATTTATAACTAGTTTTCATATTATCTGGTGGAAAATTAAATGAACATAATATAGTAAATAAGTTATAAGAATTACAATAGCATTTTACATTAACAAAGATACGGACAACGCCATCTATCAACAAATTATTGAACTAACACTTAATTTGAATTGAATTGGTATTTTTGTGAATACTTAAATAAACTTGAAATATACTAATGAGTACTTTATGTTTGTTTCAGAACATTCACGATGAAGCGGGCGAGGCACCGGTGGCTGGGATTCAGCATTGCCTGTAAGTAACACAAGTTTTAGCTTTTCCCGAACTGAGTATTAACAGAAGAAGAAGTATAAATTACTATGGACCAATCATCCCCTGCAGAGGCTCGAGTATTTCTATATACTTAAAGATACACGTTTAGCTTACTAGAGGGATGGCAGAGAGTACCTATCGGAATCATGTTTTGACAGCCTCAAAGAACAAAGTTAAAACAAAATGCATTATTATTGGCTATTAGGAAAAAAGTCTTATCACAAAATCTTTGATGGGATTCAAAATTCAGTCATATTATTCAAAAGAAATAATTTATAGAAAGAAACATATTTTCAGACACAAGTCACTACATTACAACTACATTAATCGTTATTCGTTTTCATTTAAACAATCAAACCAACATCGTACTAATCGAAAAATTAAATCGATTTTTGGTATGTTTTCGAATCTATAAAAAACTCAAAAAAAAAAGTCTATGGCTTATTCAATGTATGGTTTGAAGGAGATTAAATTTGATCTGAACAAAGTATACTAGACGTTCAACTAATAAACCTTAAAACCTCGTGATATTAGCTTAGGTAAGTAGCTTAGCACGAAGCCATTTCAACTTTTATTTACAAAGTAATTCTACAATAACCTTGTGAATTATAATATTTAAATATTAACAGAGGTGAGGCAATAGCTGTTTGCACGACTGCGTTGTGACTGGCAACTATCTAGATTCTAGCCTAACCTCCGGGCTCGAGTGACCACAATTTAAGTTAACATATTTAGTAACACCAGAACAGTTAACTGATATTACAATGGAACCTCGTTTAGTAGGACCTGGATAAGTGAGAAACCTTTATTATTGACAATTTATATGAGGTCACGGTACTTTTTCATCAGAATTCAACAGAATCAGAATCATTTATTTCCATGAAATTGGTGCAAAGTTGTTACATACATATAATTGTTGGTCACAATTTCTACCCATTGGGCGTGGCATTTTTACATTAAAGTCATTATAATATTTTCACACCTAAGCACAAGTAAAACATAGAGTAGTATTTAAAAATTAACGTCAAATATGCAAAAATTAAAATAGTTGTCAGTCGTCAAATGTCACAAATTAAAAGAGTGGTTTTATAGCATCCTGGTCTTGGTCATGTAGCACAACACACATATTGTGTACAATATTTTAGTAGATAGGTACCTTGCTTATTATACAATTAGAAATAATAATAATTAACCATAATTCCGTTCTTGCAAACATTAATATAAAATCCATATTCAGTTCCATAACAAACAGTTCTATAACATCGGACTATAATAATTCAAACCTGATTATGAAATGTTGTTTTCTAGGATGTTTTCAACGTTTGCCTTTATAATCAGGGCTCTGTAGCTCAATTCCCTGATGACTGATACATTTTAGCAGGTTGAGACAGGTTTCGACACGTGGGTACGCTAACATCTCAAGGAATACGTAATCTACACATGATCCGTTACTTTTTCACCATGCAAGCCTGCAATAGCATGTTAGGTTAGCTTCATAAATAGTAATCGATGAAAACATTACTGGATTTACGCATTTTGTAATGTCCTGTTAACACAGAGTTATACAGTCGTTATTCAACCGAAGTAGTTATTATCGTATTTACAAGTGTATAACCTTCTAGTATGCTAATGTTAGTTTTTCTTTAATTCAACTTTGTCTGTGGTATATTTGTACAATTCATTATTCTTCCTAAAGCTTTGTCTTGTCCTTTTGCTTCCTTGAACATTAAAAAATATTTTACGAGCTTAGAACACGTTCCTGACTGAACATTATCTTTTTATGATCACAATAGAAATTAATCTATTGTAATTAGTTATTCACTATAGGTATTTTATTTCAATAATTTATTTTAACATTTAGTATTATTTTTGGTATACAAAATTTTTGTATTTTAGCTGGTTCCTGGGAACAGTCTGAATTTCGGGTTATTTGAATTAACAATATGGAAAGGGAAAATCCGCGCATTTGCAACATTATAATAACAGGCAAAAACTGAAGGAAAAATACTGATTTTTTCCAAGTTTGTTCTCTGTTCAACATACCATTAGATTGAATATAACATTTTACAAATAAAATTTATAAATTATTGATCGTTTCGTTCATCTGACGCTTTTAACTGTAATCTCTGATCTATAACAATGATGATGATGATGATATTCTACAGAGACAAGCAGCTAAACATTTGTTTGTGAAAATGAACTGACGACTTGGGGCCTGTCCGCATAGCGATTTTCCACCGCGTGGTTTTATTGCGCATATCTGTAAGCTCCTTACGCGGAGCTGATGTATGCGGTACATGTGTAAGCATTCTAAAGCGTAGTTTCGTTACATGTGTGTGCGTGACACTGTGTAATTATACGACAAGGCGTAGCTTAGACCGGCCTCACGTTGTGGTTGCAGAACTCTGTCTTCACTTTTTTTAGCCTGAGTTAATACGATGAAAATAAGGAAGTTTCGGTAAAAAATCACGCGAATAAAAAATCGCGGAATATACCTAATAACCAGTGAGAATTAAAACTGTGCGGATAAGCCCTTAATGCTTACATTTTTTTTATTTGGCGCCTATCTATATTTGTTTTGTACACATTTCTAGCGTAGTTTATGTTATAACGTCTAGTTCCCCACTAACTCTCTCCTGGTGTTCCAGGCGTGGTGCTGGCGGCGCTGGCGGTGGAACTGCCCGTGACGTCAGCGGCGCGGGCCACCAGCCTCATCTTCTCCAAGTCTACCTCCACTACGCCGGCCGCGGACGACGAGGCGCCGGAGGATGAAGCACAGGTACCAAAACATTTATAACATAATAATGTAGGCGTACCTGCGTACACATTTTAGGTACTCCTCATAAGGAAGTAGTAAGATACAAGTCCAGTTTGACCTACATGGGTGAGGGATCTGCACGTTTATACAAAAAAAATAAAAATAACGATATACCTGTCGCATTGAGGACAAATAATACTTTAAAAATAAATTGTGTTATAGTAAGGACCGGATTGATTAAAAGTAGGTACTTGGTAGTAGAACAAAGATCAAACTTTGTGAGAATTGAGGATGAGGTCCTCTTCCTGAGGATTTTCCGGTGTTTTTCCGGAGTATAGGGAGTGGAAAAGGAAAGAGGTACTTTACGCATGCCTATGGTGCAATCACAAATTGGCTAGTAGGTTGTAGGTATTTTTTATCAAAATTCTTTAGATACCTTCACGAAGCTGGTCCTGTAGCCGGTAAGGACACACCAGCAAATTGTAAGCATATAAAGAAACTAAAGTCTATTTTAATAGCTCATTCTAAGGACTTACCTACCTATCTAAAACATTGTACAAATATTTTGTTACTCGATGAAACTATTTAATTGATAATGCGGTTTTGTAAGTAATCAGTAATGAAACAAAAAGTATTGTGGCGTGCGAGAGTCACTTTCTGCGATCAGAGGTTTTGCATGTTCGAAGGTTTTCTCACATCGCCTACTTAAGTAATGCTTATGTGAGAAAAACATACTCGTAGATGTTATATTTTAAATCGAGGATATGTTTCAAACTCAAACTCAAAATTTTTATTTCCATGTAGTTTATAATATAACGCTTATAGAATTGTCCTACATGATGCCTACCACCGGTTCGAAAACTAGCCCAGCGAGAAGAACCGGCGTAAGAAACTCGCTAAAACCTTTTAAATGTCATAGTGTCTCGTAAGGCGGTATGATTTAAAAGGGAAAATAAGGAAGGATCTAGTTCGCACTTCGCAATATTTATTAAACCAGTTCATGTAATTAATAAGTTGTGGCGGTAAAATAAAAAGTAGTTCGCCTCGGATTCCTGCGGATTCCTGCGCCTGCGCCGTTTCCTATTACAATGAGAAGGCATTTCCGCTCATTTCGCTCGCCTTCACATTTACGCTCCGACGGGCTGATTGACTTCGATTGGCAATACGTGTATCATCAACCGCTCATCACCAATTATATGTTGCACTAGATATCGCTGTAGTAATTAGTTGCTACTTTAGTAAAGTATTATAATTGTATATTAACATTCATGAATCATCATACCTACAATTGCCGACAAACCTACCTACTGTACCTCATTCCTACCATATTTACCTACAAAGGTAGTTTTCCTTTTTTATTCGATAAAAACAAACTACAGGCTTATAGGTACTATACCTATACCCTTTTTAGCCGTTTATTATTCCAATTATTTTGCCTACATTATTTTATAATAATATATTAATAATTGTTTATGAAGTCTATTACGGTTTCGGCAAACTAAATTCGAGGTCGTTGGACACTTTTGGTAGGTTCCCTTGCTCTTTAATAATTTTATTAATTATTGTTTTTTGAGAGTTAGTTTACTAATGTAATATAATATAATATTTTAATAAATTAATTGCAATTGTTGATGAGTAAACAAACTTATATCTAAAATAATAGTTATTTCGCTTCACGCGGTTAAATAAATATGCTAATAAAATATGGGATATAATTAATCGAGCGAACAAAAAATAAGTTGGCGGCTGCATGTGAGCATACTGTATTACTAAATTTGGCAGCGAATTAATATGTTGGCGACTAAATTACTAAACTGGCGAAAACACTCGGGTGACAAAAAATTCAAAAGTCGGCAGATAAAAAGAGGCGAAATTTAATCCAAATTAGCACCGACATTTATAAGTTGGTGACTTAATTTCCGAGTTGGTGACCATTATACCATATAGGCAGCTATAAAACCAGATTTGGTTGATAAATTAATGGCTGCTAAAAAGTCAATTTGCTGACTACGTAAAATCCTATTTTTGGATACTGTTGGAGTAAGTTTTTTTTTGGCATGTGTGTCATTTTCTAGGTTTCTGGGGGTGCAGAATAATCTTCTATACAGATAAATAAAATTGAAGTGTCTGTTTGTAACTTCAAATTAACAGCTTTTCACAAAATGAATCTGAAAGTATATTCGGTACTTATAATAAAATACCAATTTTTAAATTTTTGTCTGTCCGTCTGTCTGTCTCTCTGTCGGTCTGTATGTCTGTTTGTTCCGGCTAATCTATGAAACGGCTGGAACGATTTTCACGGGTCTTTCACTAGCAGATAGCTTATGTTATAAGGTCTAACATAGGCTACTTTTATTTTAGGATTCCGTTTAAAAAAATAGGGTTCTGCTTTCGTTCGTTCTGCGCAAACGAAGTTGCGGGCATTAGCTAGTATGAAAATAAAATCTGTTTTTAAATTCCACAATGGCGTACATTTTTGTCATTAATATTAATAAAGTTGTCCTTTTCCAGGTTTCTGGGGATTCTGATTACAAAATTGTCTTCCAATTTCATTTTCCAAAATGGAGAATATTCAATCTTCGTAAAATGAATATGAATACTAAATTAAAAGATCTTGGGGATGCTAATTAGGATTGATGATTATTATTACAGTATGTTATGTAGTTCAAGGTACCAGCTATATATAGAAATTTTTCAAAATTAAGGATTTATGAATTTTTGTACCATTCATGAAGAAAATTTGCGATTTCTAGGTTAATAAGGGGGAGGAAATTTTCATTATTTTTGTAGTAGGATGCACCGTTTCTAAAATAGAAGCGACTGTAGAAAAAAAATATGGCAATGCTTTACTGAGATACGAAGGTTGTAATCTATAGAAATGTTGGAAAATTCAGGATTTTCGAATTTTTTTTTCTCCCGTCATGAAGAAAATATGATGTTGCAGGATTTCTAAGGGGGACGAAATTTTCATTATTTTTTCAATAGGATGCACCGTTTCCGAGATAGAATCAATTTTATAAAAAATAGAAGTAAATGCTGTAATTGAGATACGACGGATGTTTATAGCTATAGGAATGTTGGAAAATTCAGGATTTTCGAATTTTTTTTCCTCCCATTATGAAGAAAATATAATGTTGCGAGGTTTCTAAGGGGGACGAAATTTTCATTATTTTTTCAATAGGATGCACCGTTTCCGAGATAGAATCAATTTTATAAAAAAAGAAGTAAATGCTGTACATTGAGATACGACGGATGTTTATAGCTATAGGAATGTTGGAAAATTCAGGATTTTCGATTTTTTTTTCTCCCATCATGAAGAAAATATGATGTTGCGGGATTTCTAAGGGGGAAGAAATTTACATTATTTTTTCAATAGGATGCACCGTTTCCGAGATAAAATAAATTTTATAAAAAAAGAAGTAAATGCTCTACATTGAGATACTAGGAATGTATAAAGCTATACAAATGTTGGAAAATTCAGGATTTTCAAATTTCTTTTTCTCCCATCATGACGAAAATATGAGGTTGCGGGGTTACTAAGGAAATTTGAAATGGATGACTTTTTTGTAATCAACCCCAGAAACCAATAAAAGGACACCCATATTATTTTTATAAAATTAAGTATGCCCGCCATATTGGAATTTCAAAACGAATGTCATTTTTTTATCCAGCACTCCCAAAAACCTGGTAAAAGACACCCATATCAATTTTACGAAAAATAAATATCCGCCATTTTTAAATTTCAAAATTAATCTACACAATAATCTACACCCCCCTAAAACCGAGAAAAATTAAAAATTGGAAATTTTGTACGCTCTTTTATGTTTTTTTTGTGTGCTCTCGTTTTGCTGCTTGTATGGTTTTTGAGTTACCTACATCAGGGAAAATATATGTGCCTATTCTTAAATTAAATGTGTACTCACAAATTGTCACCAAGATGGTTATTTGTTCGCTAAAATATAATCTGTCTGCCAGTTTGAAAAATTCAATGGTATTATTTAGTCACCAGATTTGTAATTTTTTTGTTCCTTACATTCTTTCGCCAACTTAGTAATTTAGTATTCAATATTGGGTATTTTCACATCCAAAATTTAATTGTTTTGTCGCAAGTTTAAATACATGCCATAAAATATACCTAATATTGTCCATCACTGTTTCTCAAAACTATTCTGGCGATGAAAAGTGTACGGAGGATTATCGCAATAACGTCACACAGACCGTATTTCGCTTTCTTTCGTATTGCAAGTTTAAATTGTTCGTAATGTTCGTTATTTTGAATATATTATAAAAATCTTGGATTAAGTTGATTTATTATAACGATATCTACTATCGATTAAATAAAAAAAACATATTATGGCAACGGGGGTCAAAAGAGTTTCAAATCAATTCTGTCGGCAAACTTACATAACTATGCCGAAAGTAAAAAAACGTCATTTTCGCCATTCAGTTTGCTTAAACTTACAAAATACAAACATTGCAGGTGGAGCCAATAGCGGAGGAAGCCGACAACAACACTATCAAGTACACGGGGATCCCGCAGATCGACTACATCCACGACCCCAACCTGCCCCGGGAGCTGAACGGGTACAACCTGTCTGAGTACCCCTTCTTCGAGGCCGTGCCGCCCCCGGAGACCATGGACTTCAAGTGCGATGGGCTGCATGACGGGTTCTACGCGTCTGTACCGCACAAGTGCCAGGTAAGATATTATTGTGAATAGTCTCAAATCTATACTAAGTTATTAGCAGTAGTTCAGTAGCTCAGAGAGCTCCGTGGCCTAGTGGGTAGACCGTTTGGTTCGCACTCGAGACAGTGCAGGTTCGAATCCCAATGGCGTGTACCAATGAGATTTTTTCAGATCTCAAGTATATTATACGGATGCTCTAACGGTGAAGGATCACCGTGAAACCCGCACATGGGTGGCCCCAGGCGTATTGACCAGTCACTCCTCTGGACTAGGCTGACTATGTTGTGAGAATGCCGTATGTGCTTGGGCAACCATACGACATTTAAAACCGACTGTCCCAGACACTACAGTATTTCAAGAGTGGTTACTTCGCTCGGAGAATACTGTATAAACCATCCATTATGGGATGAAAAGGCCCAAGTTTTCCAGTAGCCCATGCGCGGCAAATTTGCGAAAATATGTATTCGTATCGTCATCAAATGAAAATTGTATGAAAATCATGATATCGCCTATACATTTTTCATCCAGTGACGATAAGAATCAAGTAGAAGAATATAAAACTATAATACCCCAACTAAATGCCACATATTAACCTAAAATAAAGAATTACAATGACACGTTAATTTGCTTTAAATAGGATCTAAAACTACTAGCCGATTTTGATGAAATTAGGCTAAGACCACGGGAAAAGGACACATGCTACTTTTTATCGTAGTAAAATTTACGGTTCACGCGGTATTTCCTTTTACGCGCACGAAGTCGTGTACATGCTAAATTCAAGGCTACATTTTTCTTATTCTTATTTTTTCCTCTTCCAGGTGTATCATCACTGTCTATTCGGCACGAGGTACGACTTCCTCTGCGCCAACTACACCGCCTTCGACCAGAAGACCTTCATCTGCCAATTCGTCTCCGAGGTCGACTGCAAGAACTCTCCTAACTATTTCAGCAGGTTCGTATTTGCCTATTAGAATTATGGGAAAAGTTTATGTATATTGTAAGTTAATAGAGAGTGCCAAACAGTGTTTTAATTTTTAGAATAAAATTATACAAGGAAAAATCTAAAAATTATAATTATAATAGTAGATGCGTCTTTAAGGCCGTTTCTCAATCGCTTTATACAGTTAGGGGCTACTTAAATCACTGGCCGTCATTGTCCCTGTTTGGCAGAGTGACAAGGACAGCGACTTGAGAGCCTCTTAATTTAAGTATCGTTGAGTATAAGGCTGGAATTCATGAATTTTGATCCCAATTATAAAATTATTATGTAAATATTTAAGTTTTTTTTCAGAAATGAAGCGTTATACAAGGCAGCGTCAACAGAACCACCGTCAACGACCACCACCACCACCACAACTACAACCACTCCCCGTCCCGAGAGACCGGACAGGCCCGACAGACGGCCCGGGAGAAGACCCTACAGATACGAATACTATGATGACGACTATTACTACCCCAGAGATGACTATGAATATGAAGACAGGTATGATATTATTAAATTAAAATAACTTAACGCACGCTTGACTTGGGGAGTAAGCTGCTGAATGTGTGGCGAGATCTTTACGGAAAGTGTGATCGGACGAGGCGAACGGAAGTTGAGAGAGATATATAAGTTAGTGAAAATAGAAAGAGAGAGAGTTACGTGTCATATATTACTGTAAGACCAAGAATGAGAGATGCGAGCACACATTTTCTTTCTCTCATAGCCAGTAACGTTTTCTATATATAAGACACAGTGCAGGCCTATTGTCTGTATCACACTGTAGGAGCAAGAGAGAGCAGTGCGTGCGCACATTTTCTTTTTCTCTTCCTCTCATAGCCAGTGCATAAAAATAAGTTTTACTTCAGTCGTTAAGTTCATAACTATGCGATGTTTATAAGAGCTCTATGGTGAAGACTAATCGATTAAAATGTTGGCTTATGCAATCATTGACTATTCACTATTATAAAAGTTTAGTAATTTATTTATCCAAAATAGTCAGTTATATATGGCTCATAATATATAATATTTAGTATCTACCAAAAGCCTGTTATGTTTTAAAGAAAGTATTTTGAGACATGTAAGTACTGAGTACTTGCTATATTATGTTTCTACACAGTGTGCACTAATTTTTCTTAACTTTATTTCAGAGGTGGCAGAAGAAGACCGAGACCTAGACCTAGACCTCATGATGAATATGATGACAGGTAATTATTTATTTTAATGTAACTTTTTGTAAATTATAAACATGCATTTAAAGTTGTCATTTTATGTAACTCGGACAAAATAAAATTACTTTAAACTTTATTTCCTATTGCAGATACGAAGGTCGAAAGAAAGAGGATGACGCGCAAGAAGATGAATATGTAGACAGAAGGCCTTACGAAAGACCAAGGCCCGGGAAGAGGCCTTTGTATAAGAGACCTTACGCTGATGAAGATCGAAGACCTTCGTATAAGGGTGGAAGAAGACCAATTCGGCCCCGAGATGACGAAGAAGATAAGTATAGGTCTGACGATAGTGAAAGAGTCAGACCTGGTCCGCGAGAACAGAAAAGAGATGGATACAGATCAAGAGACAAAAATAGGTCCAGAGGTGATGAAACTAGAGATGAAAGATATAGAGATGAAGATACAGTTGATTATGATACAAAATCTGAAGATAATACAAAATTAGACAAAGATATTACCGCCGACATAGAAGAACCTGTTTCAATTAAACCAAGAGGTGAGATAAAACCTAGAGATGAATTTAGGTCACGTGAAAATGTTAAACCAAGAAATGAATTCAGGCCTAGGGATCAGTCTCGTCCTGGACGTGATGAAATTCGTCCCATAGATGAAATTCGGCCCAGGGACGAAATTCGACCAAGAGATGAAATTAGGTCCAGAGATGAAATAAGATCAAGAGACGAATCAAGAAACAAAGATGAGTCAAAAATTTATGATGATGAGGCAAAGGATGAAAGTCGGCCTTTAAGAGACGAGCCAACAGCTACTGAAAATAAACAAAGTTCTCGTACGAGAGATGATCGTTATCAATCCAATGAAGGGCGCAGATTATTTGACAGACCTTATAGGAACAGAGATGAAAGGCCAAATTATAGACCTGAAAGAAATAGTTACAATACAGAAAAAGTATCAGAAGAGAAACGTCAAGCACCAGCATTTCCAGAAGATCAGCCATTGGTAAAACCTACTGGGCATGGAATTTTTAGCAAGCCTCGCGTTCCTCCAAAAATAAAACGACCAGTACCAGCTAATGAAAAAGATAAATATGAATATGTCCCTATTGCTACGACTAAGGCTCCCCCCTCAAATCATGACGAGGAATATTATGATGAATATGAAGAAGAAGAACCTAAAAAGCCATTACCTTCAGCAAAGTCCAGTACCGTACAACACAGGCCGCGACCAGAACCAGTAGTTCATGAAAAATTTAAGCCCACACGCCAGATAACCGGCCCAGGAAGTCTGAATAGTAAAAAAGTAAAGAAGCCTATCGACTATGAGGAAGATGAATATTATTACGAGCCTCCTGTGACCAAATCTCAAAAATATCAACGTAATAAGTATGAACGTCCATCAAAATTAAGAGATGAAGAGGATTATGAATACGATGAAAAAGACAAGAAGAAAAATATCAAAGAAGAAATTTCCACAAAAGTAAGAGACGTAAAGCCTAACGTGAGAGTCGTTAAGAGACCATTTCTTCCATCAAGAGGTGGCAGCCCTTATCTTCCGAGAGGCTTACAACCAGTAGGTGGAAAGAATCTAAACTTACCACCTAATACTACTCCAAAGCCAACTACAACTTCGCCCACAACAACTACGACTCCTACTACTACTACGACTCCTACTACTACTACAATAACTACTACTACGACAACTACCACCACTACAACTACTACTCCCCCTCCGACAACAACTACCAGGCACACAACCCAGCAGCCTAAGTCTGTTGCAACTGATTCGTTGGCACCATCGGCGCCTGAAGAAGAATATGAATATTACGACGAGGAGGAAATCGACTATGATTCAAGAGACAAAACGGAGCCACTAACGACACCCAAACCTAAAACAACAGCGACGACAAGAACCACAACAACTCCGACATCAAGAACAACAACAACCACAACTCAAGAAACAACTACTAGCGATAGGGCAAAGATTTTAGCTACAAAAGTAATAAGAACTTTTAATGACAATTATGAAGCAATTAAAGAAACACTAGAACCTAGAGTAAAGGGTAGAGATTATGAGAAACCCTATCACAGAGAACCCTATGTTTTGCCAAAAACGTCACAAATCATTCAGCCAATTCCCGAACCAAAACCAGAGATTTCGAATGGTTACTCAGCAACAGGAAAGCCACTGAAAATACCAGACATTAAACAGAATCTCGCCGATTCTATAGAAAACGATTACGACGTAAGATATAACGAGGCCATAGCCCCCGTTGTACCTAAAGTTAGGTTACCGAGCGGGTTCATAATACCTGCTGAAAGGGACTACTCTTACAGTCGCTTTAGAAATAATCCAGAGCCGCAGTACGCCGCGTCTGAAGTTAGTCAGTATCACGTACTTAGGAAGAGGCCTCAAATATCTGGAGTTAGTATAAGAACCCCGACCTCATATTATCTGCAACCACAGAGGGTGGTCTACGACGAATCTCTAGCGAGACCCACCCGGCAGTTGGTGTATAGACAATTAGGTGATTTCTTTTAATTAAAGAATTCTGGTAACCTTTGAGAGATCAAAAAACCTGAAGAAGTCTGGAGAAGATTCCTCAGGTTTTATTTGGAGTAAGGAGAATAAAATAAATTATTTAAATAAATAGTTTAAAGTTACCCCTCTGTAGCTTTCATCGGTAGTTTTAATACGTGTCCGCCGTCCGGTCTCATCTAACATTCCTTAATTATTTTATTTTCAGTGGAGAATGGTGAACACTGAACATTAATCACAGTATTAAGTGTCCATAACATTTTCTTACCTTTCAAACTTTTCATTAGAGCTTTTTGATTCTGAGATTTATAATAGTTACCTGATAGTAATTTCGACTGTACAATGAATAATATACATTTCACTGCCAATATACAATACTCATGATTTACCTTTAGATATATTTTTCAAAGGTTACCTCAGTGCCAAATCGAATGGAGTCCACTTTGGTATAAACAAGGAGGACTTTTTCGATTTAGCACTAAATCGGTGATCAGACTTGTAAAATTATTCTTATTTGTAGGTGTAAAAAAATTGTAAAAACTTATTAAAAAATACAAATGAACAATGCTTTTACTCAGTCCTGCCTCCTATTTGTAATGTTATTAATTAGCAGTGGCGAAGGGTTCCTATAACTCCATTCCTATCGGCTTCCCTTGTCACTTACCTCTTGCAAACCTTATATACAGGCTCCGGCTTCCCTATGAAGGAGAAGCAGCCTTCGCCACTGTTAATAAGTGTTATAGCACCTGTAAATTAATGGCAATTGGTAGTCATTAAATTTGGTATGCTAAATATTTATCAATATTGTTTGGCTAATTATTTGAAAAAATAATATACAAAGATACATAAGTTTAAAATTTATTTTACCTACAAAAATACGTCTTGGCTTGAAATATCTAAAGCTTAAAACAGAGTCGATCTACGAGCTCTGATAAATATCTTCGTTTCAAGTGTTAACTTTTGCCTTTTGAACAAATCTTTGATTTTCATAAAACAGCAATAATTTGTCTACATTCGAATGGAAATTCTTGAATTACTCATGCTTCTGCGTAGTCTTAAGCTGGTTCATTCTTGTTGTGGGATGGAAATATCTATTAATGGGAAACTGCATCTTGTAGAAGATATATGACGAGACCCAACAGACGAGCTGGTAGAGGCAGATATGCCAGAAGTTCATAAATTTAAAGAGCTCGTACAGCCACGTCCCGGATATGAGGTAGATTGAGTAAATCCTGGAACAAGAGAAGCGTGGGTAAATTGACAAGCCGATACATATTTTGCACAAAACAGTAATTACCGCCCCTTCCCTCCCTCCCTCTCTAAAAGCTCAAAAAATCCATGATGACCATTATAACAGCTTATATAACTTTGTTAGTTAGAAGTCTAACTTGTAAAATGCGGTTACTTGGAAAACTGCGTACAAAAATAACTAAATAATAAATAAACATGTTAAATATGTATTGATATTAATGGTACAATTCGCAATCTGTTACATGTCAAAACAGGTAATAAATACATGAGTTGTATATTTTAGTAATTATAAGAGTAATACTTACACTACAGCATAACCAATGGCAAAAAAGTAACAGAGGAACATTTCCAAGCTCTCGTTGGCTGGGTATCTTCGGTCCTGGAGTAGAGTCTCTAGGACTAGCACGAAGTTGATGTTGGCGTGGACGCAGAAGCTCAACCACCAGGGTATCATCTCCTCGTAGAACTTCGGGAATATGTACTCGCGGTCGAAGCAGTATACGCCCCAGAATATAGCGGTCACAAACTGAAACGGAAATTGTTTTGTTTCTTAAATATAGTATAACTTTGTTTTGGTATATCTTAGCGAATTTTATTCTCAGGGCACGCCTATAACGTAGTAATTATAATTATAACGTTAATATTGTTATTTCGCAGTACCGGAATTACTTTTTTACATTTTTGTTTTTATTTATAAATCATTGTAGGTAAATAAAGGTGTTAAGATAATTTTGTAAAGCAGTTTTTATATCGATAAAAATTATTAGAAAAATATATACTCGAATATTTATCTATACATATAAAAGGCAAAGCTGATTGACTGATGTAACAATGCATAGACCAAACCCTTAAGGATAGAAATTTGAAATATTGCACACGTATTTCTCATATGACGTAGGCAATAGGCATCCACTAAAGAAGGATTCTTTATAACTCATCCCCCAAGGGGGTAAATTAGGGGATGAAAGTTTAAAACCTAATATTACGTGGTCGAAGCCGCAGGAAATTAATGCTAGTTTTCTATAAACTTCAAATAGAACTTGAAATTAATATTTTAAAATAATTAGGAGCTTCGTTCCTATCTGGTGTTCCACAACACCACACGGCTATTAATTGTATGTACTTTTATTAGCACAAATATTAGTTTTCTGCACACCTTCCTAAAAATAAACTTTAACTGGGCCAAATATCATACTGTACTGAAAGTTTTTGCTTCACCTATCCTACTAATATTATAAATGTGAAATTTGTGATGATGGATCATATAAAAGACAAAGGATGTTTGTTACTCTTTTATGCAAAAACTACTGAATGGACTTCGATGAAATTCGGTATGGTAATTGGTAGTAGGTAGTTTAGGCTAAACATTACAATAGTCGACAGCATTTTTGCGCACGGGTTATACATACATTATTTTTATTGCTTTTATACCTAGAAATAATAATAAGAACAAAAAATAGTTCTGTATTTGCTTTTAAGTGTAAAAAATGAAAAAATTCAAATCAATGAAAATACATGAAAAATTTACATAGAGGTGATTTATTAAAAGACACTGAGCATCAATTTTATGATATTATCTTACAAAATAAGTTTGAAAATAGTGTTAAAATGTTTAAAAATTAACAGTTTTGCTTTTTGTGTCATGTTCAGTAAAAGTTTTCTTATTAACCACCAAATATAGTCCCTCAATCCTCAACATGCTTTCAGTATGTATACTTGGGAACGTCTCTCAAATTCCAACTATATCTCGATGGAATCCTTCCCCTTGTTCTTTCGAATAAGCTCCCATATTATGTTTAAACTTATCAAAATGAGAATGGAACATTTGCCTCTTTAGAGACATCCTATAGCCGACAATGAAAAAAATCTCAATCATCTCGTTAGTTTATTCATATATTTATTTCATAAGCCCATTTTTGGTCTTGATTTGTAACAGGTAGATGGAAGTAAGCTTGTTATGCCTCGCAAATCTTTAAATCTGCAGTTAAATAACATTTTTTCTCTCTCACTTTAATAAATCCACCACAAATATAGCAAAACGAGTCACCATCTCCTTTTCAACTTCTCGAAGCTATTTTGTACAAGATAATACAGCGAAAAAAAATATTACACACGTTATTTCTTTATAATATGCGAGGTCATACCGTCGTACACAAGGAGGGATGTAAGAAAGACAACCCCCATACCATACCTCTCTATCGCCAGCAATAGAACGCAAAGACCGACATTAACTGGAAGCAAAAATCATAAATGGTCAAATCGCTATAACTTCTTATAAAGCAAATATTTTCGATTTGTAATCGCACTTTTTTATAAATATTTGCTCATATATTCAGAATAAATCAAGTAAAACCCATGCGCAATAAAAAATATTTTTTTTGTTGACCGGTGTTATTAATATTCCGAAAAAGTACAGTATTCCTTTACTTACTGTACTTTTTATATTCTATGTTGATTATTCTTGTACTTTATGGTGAGTGGTTAATGGCTATAGAATTAAGTACTCACTAAGGTAAATGGCACCACTAGACCACCGTATAGGACGTCTCTCCAGTATCTTATCTTTTCCGCAGACCTGCTCAGGTGCTTTTCCTGCCACTCCATGATGTCATTTGTTAGTGACAGGTTGAGGAATATCCCTTGGAACAACTGGAAAATGGAAACAAACAAAAATTTAAAAAATGTTAAATCGAATAAGTATACAATTTCATTAGGCAATGAAAAGAAAATTTATATTCGGAAGTTAGAAATTTAATGTTAATGTAAAGACATTCCTGTCTTTCAACTAGCTGTCATCATCACCCATCTTAACTATTTTTGTTTGCATTATGAAACATTCAACAGTGTCTTTTAGTTGCATCATCTATCAGTTCTTATACTTAATCATTGAAGAACTATACTTTATTTTGATCTCATTTTCACATGAGTTACTTCATAGTTCATGGGTCCGTTGCATCGATAGACCTTTATCAGGCGATTCCGTGCCCTTTGCCCTGTCACCACACGCGACTGAGGCGCACGCGCCCTTCATCTACTATCTCAGTTATAGATTTCACATTCACAGTTTGACGACCCTTCAAATTTTTGGAGTGATATCTAGTTTAGAAATATAATATTACTAGCTGTCCCGAACTCCCGACACATTTTGTTCTGTCGCGCCTATAAAAATATAGCGTTCATGTTTTCCCTGCAATTTTACCAACATTTCTCACCGCTTAAACCTTTACTTACCTTTTAAGTACCTTTTTTGTTACCTTAGGTAACCTTGAACTGATGCGATTATTTTAAGACCAAAATTAGCCAAATCGATCCAGCCGTTCTCGAGTTTTAGCGAGACATTCAAAATGCAATACATTTTTATCTTTAACATTATTTTTTTATTTTTAAACTATACAATCGTTGCCAAAACTCAAAAATTTTAAAGTGAGGGTAGACCGTAAAACAGCTCATTAGGCGACGTATGTTTTATTTTATCACTATCTCGAATAATTATTTTGGCTAAATCAATGGGTTAAAGAAACAGGATATGAATCCAGAAAGTGTATGCTACATGAAAGGCACTGCGAGATAAAAAATACTTGTCTGTGATGTCTTTTCACGACGTAGAAGACTAAAAAATCCAGAATTGTTAAAAGTAACATTGTACTTACCATATTCCATCCAGTTAGGAAGGCCACTTTGTATGTGTACATGTTCCGGAACACCGGGTTCTCGTGACCCTCGACCGGGATCTGCACCGTGTACACCAGAACCCATCCATGGTGCACCAGGAACAGGGCGTGCACCAACGTCCTCCAGCACAAGTTCCGGTTGCTGTGTATGGAGAACCGCACCTTGTTGATGAACTTGTTGGAGCTGGAGTAGCTGGTGGCGCACATCTCCATCGTGTCATAAGTTCAATTGAACGCTTCGATTTATTTTTCTGTCGGAGATAAACACTAACACCGCTTATCTGCTCTGTGTTGCCAGTTAAAAACTAAATTGTCACCAAATCACCCGATAATTAATATTCTCAGTCAGAGACAGTTACTTTTATATTTTTTATTTCTACAACACCGCGAGAAGTTACATTGGATTCAACATAGTAACTATAACATAACCATTATTGTCTATTATACAGGTATACTTAGGTACAGTTTTACGAGAATTGAGCCAATGAAGGAGTATGAAATTTGGCACAGTTAAACTTTATGTGGAGGAAGGTGTGCAGAATGTTACTATTATTTTAAAGAATGATTGGAACTGCATAAAATTAATAAAAATAAGAACAACAGACACTACCTCACTCACATATTACCATGTATTTGTATATTAACAGTAGGTACCTAGAATTAATTTTGGTCGAACACAGGATGTAGGGGACTCCCTGTGGTCGAGTTAATATTATTAATAACGGGAGATTCAAATTTTCCGAAATCCATTGCCCTCTAAAAAGTGGTTAGGTAACTTTTATAGATTTGAATGTACTTTTAGTTGGACCCATGATTAGATGCTGCTTTATGATTTCTTTATTATTATGGTTTATGATTTGTATACTTCAGATGTCAAATTAGTGATATTCATTGTGATAGGTACTCACTCAATCATAGCATTTACTCGTCTGAGGGCCAGACGGTGTTATCTGTAGGGACTAGGGTTATCTAACCACATCCGTGACTATGATGATAGAAACTTGACGATTGTAGTGTAATCATTATTATTATTACACTACAATTGGCTGGAGCACTTGCCATGAAATGCCCTTTTATCAGTGTAACTTTATCAAAGGACAATTCTGATTTCTTCAAAAAAAAAATACTGTACTTTTTTTATGAAAAAAAAAAATATGATTTTATGAGTCGACGATATTTTAACCAACGCCGACTAATATTTTTCTTATCACCCACACCTTAGCTACTGGACAGAATATTTTGCTCTGTTTTGGGTAAATATTTTGAAAACGATAATAAAACAATTACTCTCCGATAATATACTTTATTGATATATTATTTAATTAGAATAGATAAGGAATTAATAAATATGCATCGAAGAGCCAATGGCGGGAGAGCACGAAACGATACGAATTGAACTTTTGACCCATCACTGATTTGAAGCCACGAAAGCACTGCTAATTTTTGTTCACCTGTCTAAGGGCGTTTTTGTCGTTAAGGGTCAGTTCATACCGCGACGTTATGCGTCGCTTGATTTTTAAGGTAGCCATTAATAATTTAACTTTATTCACTACACAAATGATACAATTATACATATTTCATAATATGACATCAGATTCGTGCAACATGGTAGAGCCATGCTTCGGCACGAATGGGCCGGCTCGACCGGAGAAATACTACGGGCTCACAGAAAACCGGCGTGAAACAGCGTTTGCGCTGTGTTTCGCCGAGTGAGTGAGTTTACCGGACGCCCAATCCCCTACCCTATTCCCTTCCCTACCCTCCCCTATTACCCTATTCCCTCTTAAAAGGCCGGCAACGCACTTGCAGCTCTTCTGATGCTGCGAGTGCCCATGGGCGACGGAAGTTGCTTTCCATCAGGTGACCCGTTTGCTCGTTTGCCCCCATATTTCATTAAAAAAAAAAACATGACATTTGAAATCTAACAATGAAACGTGTATCTTTTTGTGTAATGAATTAAGTTCAATTTTGAAGAGCTATGTTAAAACGCCATGTCGCGTATCGTTTCGTTTCAGTGTGAATTTGACCCTTAGGGCCGATTCACATTACTTACGCACTACTCCGATCTCTGACACAAATCCAAGCAATTCTGGAGCCATCTTTTGGAATACGTGATTTTACGAAGAGCCAAAGCAGAGTGTTTACGTTGTTCATCATAAGTCCTTTCATACGAATACAAGTCGCTCATACAAATAATACTATGGTGACTTTGGTCCGTAAAAAACTCCTCCGTCTCTTCCAATTTCCTTCCGTCATGGAGATTCGATGAAGAAATCAGATGACGGAAATTGGATCTAGTGCGTAAACTACCATAGAAATAGTTCTATGGCTACTTCGGACCTTATTTTCACGGGTTCGAATCGGATTCGGATCGGACGTAGTGCGTAACCGCTCTGTCGTATAATTTTAAGCTTTATTTATTAATTGTCATGGGATACTCTTCTCAACTTACCTGTCCGGTAGTTGTGGTATAGTATACGGGTATGCGACCCCGGCTTCCCTAGCTATTACTGTCCTATCCCTTGCACTCCTGGGCGGTAATATCCTACATTCCCTATTTCCCACTCTAACTTACCAATCTTCCTTTCCACACCACCTATCCTTCCCTTTCCCTTTTCCTACCCTCTCCACGAATCCGTGGAAACGCAATAGGAAATTTAATTATCCAAAATGGCGGCGATGTGGTTCGCCACCCATCACGTCTCGTTTCTCGCGGAGGCGAAAAGCGGACCATGGAGAGACGCTTGGCTACGTTGAATGTAAGAGGAGGAAAAGAATGAAAGTGGACGAAGCGAAAGAAGTATGTAAGGATCGTAGCAAGTGGAAAGAAGTGGTCTCTGCCTACCCCTATGGGAAAAAGGCGTGATTATATGTATGTAGGTATGTATGTATTTATTAAATAAATTTATTTATAACAGTTGTAGTTCCAACAATTTTAAATGTATTTGCTTCCATAATATCAAATCTTTAATAGGTACTATCGAACAAATTGCTGCTCGACCAAGCATAAGATCAAAATTGTACAGTGCCGATAAATCGTGGGCATGCCCACATATTCAATTGTAAATATAAGAACTTCAACCACGTATGCAGTCTATGCGGTCACTTCCTTTGTGTTTAAATATTTTCAGGTGACATAGTGCAACTAAAAATGTTTAGTAACTGATCGATCAGAAACTTTGTCCATATAGTACTTATTATATAGTACAAAATACTCCCACATACACAATATAGAATCATAAATACATTGGTTAAGTCACAATATTATATAAAATTAACAGCCTTAAAATACATTTGCTTAAAACTTATGTAGGTTTTACTATGTTTCCTAATAACCATTATATCTTACCATAGTGTATAGGCAAATTTTATATTACCTATAGTCGATTAAATCTTTTAAATAATTTTTATTTTATCTATAACATTATTTTGTTATTCTGTATGCTATATCCACTAATATAAAAACTTAAAGCTTTGCCTAAATTTTTACTAAAATAACAAGTGGGTTAGGTTAGGTAACTTTGGCATTACAATATTTTGGAGATTAATAATATTCTAACTGCTCCTACGATTCCTGTATCATGTTTCCTGTTATGTAGAGACCATTTTTAATAACCTCCTTCAATGACCTACATTGCATAATAGTGTTTTACAAGATATCAAGGGAGTACACCCATGGCACTATTATCTACTTAACATTATTATCACCTGTATTAACTATTTCTTTCAATATCACAGTCTAGTTCCTTCTACGCCGGGCTTGATACTCCTGAACTTCAAGCTCCATCTTCCGTCGCCGTCTTTGCCTTTGTCCTCCTCGTGTATAACATTATTTATCTCCTGCTGGCTGACGGTCTTCTGCTCCTCCCTGGGGGTGCCGTGGATGAGCCGGTTGATGGGGAATTGGAGCCGGTAGACCAGGTAGGAGGAGAGCCAGATGTAGAGCTGGTACAGGCAGACCTGCCACCACGTCATCACGCCGAACACCGCGTACAGCCACATGTTCGTCGAGAAGAATATCGTGTAGAACCTGGAATACAAACGGTACAAATATTTTATGCTCATTTTTTTTATGTAACGAACCAGGAAACGAGCAGACGGATCGTCTGATGGTAAGTGATTACCGCCGCCCATGGACACTCGCAACACCAGAGGAGTTACACTTGTAACTCCTCTGGTGTTGCGACTTGCGTTCCTGGTCCTTAAAATCCCCAATCCCCCATGGGCCTCCGGTAACCTCACTCACACGGCGCCGGTCGAGCCGGCCCATTTATGCCGAAGCGTGGCTCACCCATATTTATTAGTCTCCCACTCAATTAATGTAACCTAAGTTTTTTACCCGACTACGGCGTAGCCAAAAGGAAGGGTAATGATTATGGCAGTCTATGTATGTATGTTTGTTCTATTTTAGCACCTAAATTACTTGAGGATAGATTCGTAATAATGTCCCAGATGACATAGGGTTTACAAATTTCGTAGTCGGGTTATAGTCTTTATTTAATTAACTTTTTGTCATTATTATGAGAGCGTTTTCACATTACCTACGCGATAACGATCTCCGGTACTATCAGGGAATCTATTTCATAACCAGTTAGTGTTCTCATAATTTATTTGAATTCTAATAACGGAATGCAGTCAATACGATTGTCAATGACCTGTCAGTTTGATATAATAAGAGTCATAATAATATTAATATAATACGAGGGAATTATGACGATAGTCAACCTGCTTATGAATTAGATTCCCTGATAGTACAATATCTACTACATGCTTTTATAAGCGTGAAATTTTGTGAGAATGTATGGATGGATTTTTCTTTTTTACGCAAAAACTTCTAAACGGATTTTGATAAAATATGGTATGGTAGTAGTTTAGGCTCTGGATTAAAACATAGGCTACATTATATCCCAAAAAATTCATAAAGTAACGACCCTCAAATAGACGGAAGCAAGATTCAGGGCAAAACTGAAGCTACCTTAATATGATGGGACAGTGAAACAACGGGAGAATGGGACAATGGGACAATGAATCCAAAAATATAAGTGTACTTACACCACAGCATATCCAACCGCGATAACCCAGTACAGCAGCTCCTCGATCAATCTACTGGTGGGATAGGGCCTGGCCTGGAGGAAGGTCTCGATGATGATCATCAGCCCGGTATTGGTGTGCACGCAGTGGTTGAACCACCAGGGCACCACCTCATCGAACACCTTCGGGAAGACCAGCTCGCGGTCTATCGTGTAGACTGTCCAGAACATGTGCGTTACGAACTGAAAAGTAGGGAAGGAGAACTGTTAGATGACTTTCTCATCAGGCAGAGCTCTATCTAAAGCGTCATATTCACGGTCCAGCCTGAAAGTCTAGCAGTCGAGAAATTGTGTCAAGAAGGCCGTCAATAGTGCCAAAAGTTGCAATCATTTTTTGGGTCCGTACTCCGTCCCCAAAGGGTAAAAAATGGGATACTATTGCTGAAACTTCGCTGTCTGTCCGTCTGTCACCAGGCCATATGAAGATACATATTAGCCGTGATAGCTAGACAAAATTTTTCACAGATGATGTATTTCTGTTGCCGCTATAACAACAAATACTAGAAACAACAAAATACATATTTAACGGAGCTCTCATGCAACAAACGTGGACCCCTTCGTGCGCGAGTCCGACTCGCACTTGGCAGGTTTTATTAATTTTCTAGATTGGATTGGATTTGCAGGCTGGGCCGTGAGTATGACCCTTTAAGGTGGAAAAGAATAACTTGAGATGTTTATTTTATAAGAGTAATACGACCCATATAATAAATAGCTGTTATAAGACTTCGTTTCAGCCTGGTGACGTCCACTGCAGGACATAGGCCTCCCCCATAAACCAGTTTAGTTATAAGACTTATATTTTTAAAACTGTACTTGTAATTGTAAAATGTACTGTAACATTTGTTCAGATACATGAAGATTCACAGACAAACGGTCGGCAAGAAATCCTGGGCTATTTTAATGCGCTGGATGTGAAAAGTTTATTTGAATGATGACATCCTAGAATCATGGTATCTCTGTAAACTGAAGCTTGTCATTTTGCAACTGCCCACTTACCATGGTGAAGGGTACGACCATGCCGCAGAAGAGGATGTCTCTCCAATACCGGACCCGCTGGCCGAGCCGCCCGCCGGTGTGGTCCAGCCACTCCAGCGCGTCGTACAGCACCGACAGCATCAGGAACATTATTTGGAACGACTGGAACAGGACATATTCAGTTAGTTTGGGATTGGGAAAACCAAAAACCAAACGAATCTGGCCCGACAGACGTTTACATCTAATAATCAGCTAATAAGAGAATAGAGACGCGTTATTTCGCTACATCGCTTCGTGTCGTACTAAAGCAGGGTTGCCATCTGTCTCGGTATACCGGGAAATGTCACCGGTTTGAATGTGTTGTCCCGGTTGTCCCGGTTAATCTAGAAAATGTCCCATCAATGTGCATACAGTGACAACGCAGCTCGGCAAGTAGCGGCCTAGGCGCTGGCGCAGTAGGTCCTGTCGCGATGAGGTTTTTTTCTTTAATAGCTGCACAGACTACAGTGGACTAAATAACGTCTTCAAGTAGACACGGTTGAAAGTATAACACAGGGCAAATTTAATGTGACATGTTCAGAATTTCATAAATATGTTATGGGTAAACCGGACCTGCTGAATAAGTTAATAGAATCAGGCGTTACTTTGCGGTAATCCATAGCATACAATTAATTAATATTATGATTTAAAGCAATTTTGCCTTAAATCATAATCATAATATTTATTAAATGCTGAATAAGGTTAAAAACTCCGAAAATATAATAAAAATTAATATTTCATTTAGAACATTTGATTTCATATTTGATTTTTATATTTGTAAGCTAGTTTTTTTAGAAAATGAAGATTCCTAATAAAGTCAGCTGGTAACAAATATTACTTTTTTCATTTACTTGTATTATTTTAGTAATTCACCGATAATGTCCCGATCAGTACATAGGATGTTATGGCAACCCTATACTAAAGACACATCAATATGGAACACATCAAAAGAAAACAGTTTTAGAAATAAGGTGATAGTCTTCGCATATCATGGTGAATTTTATTGTTTTGCCAAAAGCCTCTAACATATTATTATTATTATTAACAAGTAAATAAACATTTTTTTATTATTGTGTCAAAAGAGCTTACAAGTTACAACTACAATTACGCGTATTTTATGACAGATATAAGTTATCCTACCTTCCTCGTGATATTTTCTCATGGAAACAATTCAAGTTTGATAATTATAGTTATTAAATTATCCATAAAACCCTTATTGATTATTACTTTGTCTTTTCTGTTTTACTACGAGGTTGATAATTACAATCTTCTGAATAATATGTATCTCAAGTTTCCTTGTGTAGTTTTATTTCGTTTTACAAATTAAGAAAATGCATTTGAGTATATAACATAATAATCAGTATGTACGATAAAAATAATATAATAATGTGATAGTTTACTGATTTCTTTTTTATTGCATTAAGTATG
This sequence comes from Glaucopsyche alexis, assembly GCA_905404095.1. Classification (NCBI taxonomy): domain Eukaryota; kingdom Metazoa; phylum Arthropoda; class Insecta; order Lepidoptera; family Lycaenidae; genus Glaucopsyche; species Glaucopsyche alexis. The sequence goes on from FR990047.1 coordinate 30,328,539, forward strand.
CAAGGAAGAAACAGCATCAGCAGTTAGTTTAAGGCCGCCAATTTGGACTTTTAAATTAACATACACGTAGACATAAATATAAATATTTGAAACGATAGTTTCCGTGTATTCTACATAAATTATTCTGTACAATCTGAAGATAACTAACTTTTTCTAAAAATTTTACTAATTATAATATCGCTGTAGTTATATTAAAAAAAAAAAAAAAAAAAACTAAAAAAGTTGACACTGTCATGTCACTCTAAATTATCTGAAGAAAATATTGAAAATAAATCGATAATTAAACCAATTATTTACGTGACGCCGAAAGTAAATAAATATACATTTTTAAGTATTTGCAGTAGAACCCAATATAATTTATAGCGCCCCAAGTGGGTCAAACCGAGTAGATATCCCAAGCAATTCTCCCATATACAACTGACAAGACCCGCAACGAAAGAAGGAACGAGGCAACCCCGGGAAGCCGTATGCTGTTTTTTTTTCAAAAGTGAGCCCAGGAGCTGTCCAAAGCCATCAATGAAGTTTACCGATCTCCTATCCAATCCTACATTACTCAAGAAAATGAGCACATAGTTCACGGTCTTTTTTTATCTTAGATAAGCAGTTTATTTTTATATAATTTTTGTTTATAGTTTATTTTATTAATTATATTAATTATTAGTCATCGTTCACAGTTAAGTTTTACCAACATATGACAAGAAGCCAGGATGCAGGGACCTCCACAGATATTACGACCGTGTCCTTGGGAAATCTGCAGCAATGCTCCCACTGTTCCCGATATTTTAAAAGCCAGCGAGGTTTGAACATTCATGTAGGCAAATGCCACAAACAGCTTCCCACCCTCATTCCACCAATAACCACTTCACTTCCGAACCCCATCTATCAAACCAGTTTCTGGCAAAAAATATCCAAATTTAAACGTTTTGTACCAGTATTAAAACGGATCCCTAGGGGTGCCAGGGTGACCGTAGCCCAGAAGCTTGCCGAGACAATACGCCACACAGTGCAGGAAAACTCGAGGCAAGCCTGGGAAAATCTACTCACCTTTCCCTACCGATTTCTGCATGTCACTAGGGATCTGCTCAACAATGCCTCCCTCACTTCAAGAATAAAAAAGAACTGTGTTTCGGACATTGACCTCAACCCAAATTTTTCTTTGCATTCCTCGGCCAAATTTAACCTCGTGAAATCTGTAGAAAATAAAATAAGTGAGGGAGACATTAAGGGTGCAGCGCGGCTCCTGTTTTCCAATGACACGGTCGCCCCCGACTGCCCAGAGACCCTCATCGCCCTGCAAAACAAACATCCGTCACAATCCAACCCTTTCACAGCTTCCGATGACGCCCTACCACCACTACAAACGTCGGCAGATAAAGTACGCGGAGCCATCATGACCTTTCTTCCGGGTTCAGCTGGCGGCCTTGACGGTCTCACCCCTCAGCATCTGAAGGACCTCACCAGCGGTTGCTGCGGGGAGGCCGGCGAGAAGCTCCTGAATGAACTCACGAATCTGTGCAACCTGATGCTACGTGGAGGGGTCGCATCAGATATCGTGGACATTCTATATGGAGCTAACCTCTGCGCTTTGAAGAAGAGAGATGGTGGCTTTCGTCCGATTGCTGTCGGCTCCACATACCGGCGCCTTACAGCCAAACTAGCCTGCAAATCGATCACTTCCCTCGCATCGTACTTCCAGCCGAAACAGCTCGGTTTTGCCTGCAAAGGGGGCTGTGAGGCCGCCGTTCACTCTTTCAGAACAGCTATTCACAATCAAGGCGATGATGTGTTTCTGAAGGTCGACGTCAAAAACGCCTTTAACTCAGTTGAGCGAGGCGCCATGTTGGCCCAAATAAAATCCAAAGCCCCTGCCATTCTACCATTCATACTCCAGTGTTACAACGTCCCCACCAAACTCATTTACAAAGATCACCTCATCTCATCCGAAGTGGGCTGCCAACAGGGCGACCTTCTCGGTCCAGCAATTTTCAGCCTTGCCATACACCCGGTCATCGAGCTTCTAAATTCAAAATTTAATGTTTGGTATTTAGATGACGGGACCATTGGAAGCGATGCACCCACGGTACTGTCCGACTTCCAGACTCTGATTCGCGAGTTCCAAAAAATAGGTCTGGAGCTAAACCTAGGAAAGTGCGAACTTTTTGTGCCAGACAGTTGTGAGGATAGAAACGCGATTATATCCAGCTTTAAAGAAATAGCTCCACAACTGTCTGTCATCGATAAGGATTCGCTCTTCCTTTTGGGCTCGCCTATTTTAGACGAATCTCTCCCAGAATTCATAAATAATAAACTACAAAATTTTAGTGAAACTTTAGACCGCCTCCTCCAAATTAACTGTCACATGGCCTTCACCCTAATCCGTTATTGCGTTTTCGTACCAAAATTTACGTATGTCTTGCGGTGTTGTCAACTGTGGAAGTTCCCTCAACTTCTCAAGCAGTTGGATGATACCATAAGACATACGCTCTCCACGATTTTGAACATTAGTTTTGATGACCGCTCATGGACTCAGGCAACGCTTCCAGTAAGGTTCGGTGGCCTGGGTGTTCGAAAACCTTCCGACATATCACTCCCGGCCTACTTGTCCTCAGTCCACGCCAACCATAGACTCATCTTCAAAATACTAGAGCACCAATCCTACTCCATTATAGTTCCCTTTCTGGACGAGGCCAAGGACGTCTGGAGCGCAACTAGTGCTTGTAGCGAATTGCCTGACAACGTTTTTTCCCAAAGGCTCTGGGACGAGCCACTCTGCAGACTGGTACGGAATAATCTCCTTAATACGTCCTCCAGTCCTGTGGAGCAGGCTCGCCTCTTAGCAGCGGAAAAGTGGGAGTCGGGCCTTTGGCTACAAGCGTTGCCGTCACCCAATACGGGCACATTGCTGGATCGAACCGCTTTCCGAATAGCCACTTCCCTGCGTCTTGGCACCTCCCACGTCGTCCCCCACCGCTGCGTTTGTGGTGAAAACGTGGACAGCCTCGGACACCACGGTCTGTCCTGTCAGCGAAGCGCGGGCCGCATCTCCCGACATCACTGCCTGAACGACCTCATCCGTCGGGCTCTTGTCACCGCCGGAGTACCAGCTGTGCTGGAACCCTCTGGCTTGGCGCGCGACGATGGCAAGAGACCAGACGGTATGACCCTGGTCCCTTGGAGAGTGGGACGGGCTCTTGTATGGGACGCTACTTGCGTCGACACACTTGCTCCGTCCCATGTCCAGGGCACCTCGAGCACTGCAGGTGCGGCCGCCAATCAGGCGGAGAACTTCAAGCGGCGCAAATATGAGAACCTTAGTGGGGATCTCATATTTGAACCGTTTGGGGTTGAAACCCTAGGTTCATGGGGTCCGGGTGCGCACAAACTTTTCAGAGAGATTTCCAAAAAACTAATTGAGGCCACCCGAGACCCCAGAGCCGGCGCCTATCTGGCCCAAAGAGTGAGTATCGCAATCCAGCGGGGAAACTCTTTGAGCCTTCTAGGTACTCTGCCTGGTGGGGACGACCTGGGAGATTTCTTTTTATTGTAGCTTTTTAAGTTTTTCTAGTTTTAATATTTTTTAAGTAGTTAGCAGCTATTAGTAAATTGTTTAATTGAGGCATTAATAACTATCTGTTAGTACCGCTTAATTAGACGGGCGACAACAAGAGATAAGTCAAGCCGTTAATTATGTGTGTGGACTGTGGAGGTGATAGTCTGGACTATTTAGATCGGAGACTTTGTTCCTGTAATCATCAGCTATCGATAGTCGATACCCTGGCAGGCTAATTAATTATTATTCAATATTTGCTCGATTAAATTCTTTCGTTGACTTAGGCATTTTTGGGCAACGAACTGAAGTCTGGTTCGTAGGTTCCAAATAAAGACTGTAATAATATGTTTATACAGTACTAGCTGCTACCAGCGGCTTCGCCAGCTTAAGTACAGTATCCGACGGACAAACTGTACTTTTTTCGGTATAAAAATATTCGATGACATACAAATTACAAATTGTTGTTAACTTTTTACGGCAAGTGGTGATAGAAATTCGTATACAGAACATAATATAAGGTCTGCAGGTTTCCAATGGTCGGCCAGCAGCATAGGAATGCTGGTAACTACAGCTACTTCTAGTATGTAATCTTGAGTACCCGAGCACGCGAAGCATGAACACCAGCAAGTAGAAATGGGTTCTTTTTACAGAAAAATCTGTTATTATATCGCACCTTTAATAATAAACTGAAATAATTAAAAATTATAAGTTTTTGAAATTTAATCAAAAAACGAACTAAGTCCGCGTAAATAGTACGTACAGTCTAACGGTCGATTGATTCGGACAAAAATAAACGAGATAGAGGACTTGCCGTCTCTTTTTGTTTGACAGAGTGAGCCAATGAGTATTCATAAAACGCGTCATTTAGTTTTACGCCAGCAGCGACAAGAGTGCTACGTGTTTGTGCCTGTTCTAATACTCAATAGTTCGTTATACAATAAAAAGGTAACTGCTTGCATTGCTAATATTTTGCTTGTAAAATGAACTTTTTCGAGTTATTTCGTTTTGCTTTTAAAAGATCGCTATTTAATTTGGTAAAAGTTCGATTTGATTCGGTTTACGATTAAACATTACGATATTTTTAAGGACTTTTTACATTTGTTACGTTTTATTATTAAAAATTTACTATTTTTAGTAAAATATTAGATGATAGTTCTGTTTAATATTAAATATTTTTAAAATTAATGTCCAAATTATGAGTTGTTGCAGTTTATTGTTTATTTAAAGGTAAAATTCAGTTTCACGTTTTAAGGTTATTTCTCTTTTGGATTAATCAGAAATCAGTATTCAACAGTTATGACGTCGTCGTCGTCGAGAAGTAAACGAATTTTGGGCCTGGTTTTAAATCCTGAAACGTCCCAAAATAAAGAAAAGACAAATGACGCAAGTCTGTTAGAATGCGTTAGATGGGATACCGATAATATAGAAAATGTCAACCCTTACGTTACAGAAGTAAGTGTAATATAGTCAGATTTTGTTTTTAGAATTACAACTAGCGACCTGAACGCTTTTTCACCCGCGTAGCTTTTGTTGCCGTGGGAATATCATAAAGGTTTATATACTTACTAAAACCTTCAAGAAACACTATCTATTAAAAAAAAGTGCATTAAAATTCGACAAAATCCGTTGAGTAGTTTTAAAGATCTAAGCATAATAATAATAATAATAATAATGTAGTGATATTTAATTTACCGACTACTTATCTTAACCCCTTAAGTACTAATAAAACTATTTAAACAACGGATAACTTAAACAATGTTGCTGTCTGTGTCTGATACGTTGAAAATGTCACTTGACAGACAAACACAGCAACGTTGTTTAAGTTATCCGTTGTGTAAGCATTTTTCTTAGTAAGGTGGAATGTGTTTTAAATTTCAGGAGCAAATTTATGTAGAGAAAACTGAGCTTTTGTCTAACCTCACTCAAGACTGGCTTGAACAGGACCATGCAAAGTTAAACAATGACGTAAGATGTTTAATGTTTAATTTTTATAATGTTATAAGTTACCTACATCTTATCATCACTGTTTAATATACCTACTTACTTATTCAAAATTTCAGGCCAATCAAGTTATTGGTGAAACTGATAGTCTCCTGCAGTCCGAAAATAATTTATTATCGGTGTCAGAAACAAGAATAAATCTTGTACCAGACTACGATAGTGAAAATACTTCCAACGTAGATGACGAAGAAACCTTAAAAGTACTGGCACCAGGCAGCACGATCTTCACACGAAGAATATCCTCAAGCTCGTCTTCCTCGAACTCATCTTCGTCGAGCTCATCTTCGTCGAGCTTATCATCATCGAGCTCATCATCATCGTCTTCTAAATCGGACAGCTCTTGTTCTTCACGTCAAACTGACAAACAGGTTAAGGAAATCATCGTTACTGACCTAGCCGTCATAGTTCCACATACTACACCTGAATTGCAAGATACTACGGAGAACTCAGCACAAAATGATTGCACATCTGATGTAATAATATATCTACTTTATTTTTTTAGCTGTTATTTCTAAATATTGAATTTATATTAAAAAAAACTATTTTGTTTCCAGACACCATGTGTAAGTAACGTAAGAGAACAAAGAGCCTGTGCTATGAATGATGCAATAACAATTTCTCCTCGTTACACCGATGAAAATGACTTCGATGATGACGTAGGTGATCCAACTTACAACCTTGAAGACAAATTCGCTAACGCTTCTGGTGCCAGAACAAAGAATTTTTTGTTACCATCATGTTCCAATTACTCATGTTCCGATTCTGACTCTTCAATCAAAAAAGGTCGCAAGCGGGTAAAAAATCCTTCAAAATGGAGACAAAACCGAGTTAAGAGATTGCGAAACGAAGGTGAGTCTTATAAAACTATGTCAAAGACTCAGAAAATCGTCTCTGCTCGGTGTTTAAAAATTCCGTGCATAAATTGTAAGTTAAATTGTACGCAAAATATCGACAACGGAGCAAGGTATGATCTTTTTACTAATTTTTGGAAATTAGGAGATCTAAGCAAGCAGAGATCATTTATTAGTTCGTGTATGGTCGACATTCAACCAAAATATAAATATTCAAATGCAGAAAATCCGCGTCGTCCAAATAAGGCTTTTTACTTTACTGTCAACGGAGTTCGAGTTAGAGTCTGTAAAACATTTTTCAAAAGTACTTTAGATATAACGGACCGCATGATACATACTATAAGAACAAATACGAACGAACATGGTTTTTTGATGGAATAGAGGCGTGGAAAACACGGTCATAATAAAAAAATTAATCCCGAACTGGTGGCTGAAATAAAAAAGCACATAGACTCTATCCCTCGGATGGAATCTCACTATGTGAGGACACAAACCACAAGAGAATATATAGATGGTGGTAAAACTATTAAAGACCTATACAAAGATTTCATAGACTTACAAATAGAAAATGGTAAAGAAACCGGTAATTATATAACCTACTACAAGATCTTTACCACAGAATATAATTTAAGTTTCTTTCGCCCAAAAAAGGATCAGTGCGATCTATGTGTCAGTTATGAAAACTCTACTTGTGATCAAAAATTGGTCATAAAAGATAAATATCGAGTGCATTTAAAAGAAAAAGAGTTAAGTAGGGAAGAAAAGTTAAAAGATAGACTCAAAGCAGATAATATTAATAAAGTCGTAATTTATGATTTAGAAGCTGTTTTGCAATGTCCCAGAGGGGAAACATCGGCTTTTTATTATAAGTCGAAACTAAATAGTTACAATCTAACGTTGACAGAACTTAAGAATAAAGACAACAAAAATGCATATGATAACGTTTACTGCTATTTTTGGACAGAGGTGGACGCAAAACGAGGGGCAATCGAAATCGGGTCTTGTGTGTGGGAATATTTAAAGAAAATAAGTATCGAAGAAGATAATGAAGGAAAAAATTTAATTTTTTATTCTGACAATTGTTGCGGCCAGAATAAGAATAAATTTATCGCAACATTATATTTGTATGCTGTACAAACATTAAATATAAACAGCATAACACACAAGTTCCTCATCAGAGGTCACACACAGAATGAGGCAGATAGTGTGCATAGCCTCATTGAAAAGGAGGTAAAAAAAAATTTGAAGTCAGGACCAATTTATACACCCGACCAATATATTACTTTAATCAAATCTGCAAAAAAAAGTAGCCCGGCTATTAATGTTCACGAAATGACTTTCGATTCATTTATGGACTTTAAGGAACTGCAAGAGGACTGGGGGTATAATTTTAATACGAATACTAACGGGCAAACAGTTAATTGGAATGAAATAAAACATTTAAAAATGGACAAAGAAAATCCATTCACATTTTTTATAAATGTTCTTACGAGGATGAAACGTACAAAGAGGTGAACGTGAGGAATAAAAGAAAAAAGATGAAGGATGTAAACGATATTGCTCTTAAACAAGCATATACTGAGAAACAACAATTAAGTGCGAATAAGATGAAGGATTTAAAAGAGCTCCTCACAAAAGGTTTAATCCCTGCTTATTATGCAAATTTCTATAACATGATACTGATGTAGAAAATAAAATGATCATAGAAAGCATTAGTACAACAATGACCTAATTTTTACTAGCGCATACTTTGATTATTAATTTCATTAATTGATCTCATTTCTACCAATGAAAAACATTAAATAAGAATACTTTTATATTTTTTAGTTAGTTTGTATAAGTTGATTTATACTAAAAGTATTAATATGACTGTTATTTATTATTAAACAGAGTTCGTTTTTTTGAGTTTTATTTTACTGCATTTTTACTGTTTTACATGTTTTGATTTAAAAAGTCTATATATTTTTATTTCAATGTTATTAAAATATCTTGGTAATATTATAATAATAGGTACATTTTAAAAACACCTAAGAAGATGAGTAATAAAAAAAAATACAGGCAATCTAAATACCTAATTTGTACTAATTGAATATAGGTTTTTCTTTCAATTTATATGACAATATCTTAATGTTAAAAGTATTTTATATAATAACTAGCTTTTGCCCGCGACTTCGTCCGCGTGGAACAATACTTTGGGATATCGCTGAAATTTACCCGCGACTTTATTTATGACTAACGAAAGCGGAATCCTATTTTTTAAACGGAACCCTAAAATAAAAGTAGCCTATGTACCCTATAACATCAGCTATCTGCTAGTGAAAGTCCCGTGAAAATCGGTCCAGCCGTTTCAGAGATTAGTCGAAACAAACAGACAGACAGACCGACTTACAGACAGACAGACGGACAGACAAAAATTAAAAAAAAATGTATTTTATTGTAAGTACCGAAAATACTTTCAGATTCATTATGTAAAAAGCTGTTAATTTGAAGTTACAAACAGACACTTAAATTGTATTTAACTGTATAGATGTATAGATATTATAATGTGTTATATTTTAAGATATTATCAATTTGATGTTTATAAAATAACTAAACTATTTAACTAAACTAAACTAAACATTAACCCGCACGCGCACCCCGCCTTGGTGACGCCCACTTCGAAACGGGCCGTGCAGCAGAAGTCGTAATATTTTAATTTCGCCATAACTTCAAAACCAAATGTCCAATTTTAATCATTCAAAGACCAAATATTATTTACATAAACTGTACTTAGTGATGAAATAATTTATTTTGATAAGGATTAATAACATGAGTAAAATAAACGCGTTTAAATGTAGTCCAAAAAAAATTCAAGATTTCTAAATAAAAAAATGGTTGTTGTGCCTCACTCGACATAGATAGGTATAGTGTGTCGCGGACTTTTTTGTAGATATTTATAAGATCTACAATTAATTAGAACATTTTATGGTTCTATCTTTTACAGTTTAGGCAGCGTACGCAAAATAAGTAACTTTTCTGGTTGATTTTTTACACCTTGTGTCCGAAAAACCCAAATATCTTACGGAACCCTATGTTTTTCCAAAATAAAATTTAGCCTATGTTACTCGTGGATAATGTAGCTTTCGAATGGTGAAAGAATTTTTAAAATCGGTCCAGGTCTTTTTGAGCCTATTCATTACAAACAAACAAACAAACAAACAAACAAACAAACATACAAACAAAGTTTTCCTCTTTATAATATTAGTGTAGATTAAAGTTAGTTTCTTGGAAAAAACCTTTATTCCTTTAATATTAAAGAGTCGCTTTATGGTATAATATAATAAATGTTATCATTTTATTATATCAATAGAGCATTATACCTTAATGTTTAACGTTTATCGGATATTAGTTAATAATAAACTGTACTATTAAGTTTTGTTCTGCATGTCATTTTAAACATTAACTTGTATTTTAATCATAAAACGAATTAAGTCGTTAGTATGTTTTTTAAAACCTTGTATTTTATTATTCATAAACAATAGTAATAATTGTTATATATTATTTAAAAGGCTATTCTACTGGTAATACTTAAATGTTACTAGGATTAGTGTATCATTTCTATATATTTTTTTATTTAGAAAAATGTAAACTGCATAGTAATCACAAAATTTTAAACGCGATTTCCCAACAATTGCAATTTTGTAATTATTTCAGTTTATTATTAAAGGTGCGATATCTATAAAATAAGTCTGTATATCTATTTTTGTGTAGACAAAAAGCATTTCTACGGTTATGCTACGAGTACTGTCGTTTTGAACTATGTGTATCACGTGAGTCGCGCGTGCAGTTCCGTGGGGTCCGCTATCAGTACCAGCGTCCAACACACCCTTTGTCCGGGTCGGCGACCGCGTCACGTGATACGATAACAACCCTCGTTCAAACGCGTGCGGCCTACATGTCGCAACCACCACCATGTTGTAGTATCTGTTATGAGCTATCTCTGATACGCAGTATCGTCTCCGTGGTCCGGAGGTCGTGGGTTCGATGGCCGTGTTGGAATCACAAAAATTGTTTTCAATACTGGTTAGGATGATGCAGCCTGATCAGCTGTTCGTCTAACAAAAAATATGATCCATGCATCGGATATAGGCATGTGAAAAGTTCGGCGCGTGATGTCTAGACAGATGAGATATATATATAAAGACTGATTTTAAAGGACAAAAGAGCAAAAGATATTATAAGTATACCTATCGCCGTCTATACTCTACACTTACGTCTCTCTGATGGAGTCGTATGTATGACAATTACTGTTAAATAGTTATCATTATATGTGCAGTAAATAACAACACCGCTTCTGCTCAATCTGATAAGAAATTGGGTAATAATCGATCTACTTAACTAGTTATTGATAAAAATACTATGATCTCAATATTGAGGTCAGCATGTGTCGCATCCGAAATCCGTATACCATTGATAAAATATATTAGAACACGCGACTTGCGCCCAGTTTTCGAGTTAAATTTGTCGATAGCTTATCTATTCATCAGCTATTGGTTCGTTTACTTGTTTCTGAACAAAGAAAATCTATCTTTAACCTCTCTGACCAATGAGGTTCATTTATCGATTCCATAACTCGTCAGTCGTAACCTTTTTATTGACATTCACTGTCTTTGCTATAGACGTGACGATGCGTCACTACAAGACGAAAAGACGTAAAACGTCTGTTGTTGGGACGGTGGACAAAACATACATACACACATACATACAAACGTACACTGCCAAAATCCAAAAAAAAAACGGTGAAGCCGAAAGGACCTTTCAGGTAAAAATGTATAGATGCGGAAACATAATGTCGTTTGCTATGTAGGTATCTATAGTAGGTAATTAAACTCTGCGCGCGTGCTCGGCTCCGACACGAGTGGATCACGCGATCACAGATGGACATCATCAGCATTATCTACTATTCAGTAGCACCCAGTACTCGTGCAGGACCACAATGAACAGGCCTTAAAACATATTTTGTTTATACACAGCTCTCTTAATAATATCTTCTTATCTTTCTTCTTTCTTATATATAAAAATGAATTGCTGTTCGTGAGTATCGCTAAATCTCGAGAATGGCTGGACAGATATGGTTGATTTTGGTCTTAAAATAATCGCATCAGTTCAGGGAAGGTTTAAACGGTGAGAAATTTCAGTTCCTAGTTAAGGCAGAATAACATTTATTGGGACAGCTAGTATGTTTATAAAAGTCCAGAATGCAGTTTCATTCAATACTCTTTTGCTATTCTTACATTTTAGGGATCCATCCCCGAAGGGTAAAAGTAAAAACGGGACCCTATTACTGAGACTTCGTTGTTAGTCCGTGTGTCTGTCTGTCCGTCTGTCACCAGGCTGTATCTCCTTAACCGTGATAGTAGTTTACGCTATATTAACAAATAGTGAAAACAGAATAAAATAATTTTTCCACACAAAAATCAAGTTTTTTGCCGTTTTATACGGAACCCTACGTACGCAAGTCCGACTCCCGCTTGGCCTGGGTTTTTTTCCCTTCCAACATACACAGTGGTGCCAATATACTATCCTAAAGAATTATTATTAAGAATTATTATAATTAATGTTAACAGTAACCGTGCAGTTTAGACTCGTCACTAAACGTTTTTAATTCTTATGATAGAATTTATTGAATTCCTTTACACAGTTAGTTTTAGCGCGATATTATTTTTAAACAAATATAAGCTTTGAAGGCTTTTACAAACGGTTTGTTATTATGACATTTTTCTATATATTTACAAATACGTTTGTTTTGGGAAAATCACAAAAAAACTACTGTAAACTTTTTGTGACTAGCACAAAGCTGAGGGTACTCACGAAATTCCATCCCGTCAGATACGCGGTTCGGTACGTGTACAGGTTTCTTATCTCGGCCCTCGGGTGGCTGAGCAGGTCCAGGCCAGACGCGAACAGACCGATGTAGGCGTGGTGCAGTAGACCGAACAGGTGGAAGACCGTTCTCCAGTACAGCCGGGCATCGCTCCGGTCGAATAGCTTCTCGTTCTCGGTTATCAGGAAACACAGGAGATTGTAGAATATGTTGCTATCCCGCCACAACTCTTCCATTTTCACTATTTCTATCTCTTATTTTATTATTTATAAACTTAATTTTTATTTTTATATGTTCTAATTATCCTAACTAGGGACTTATCTAACTGCACCCGCTCATTCGGGCGCTTACTATAGAATTCGAAATTCAAACGAATGTGACATTGTGTTGTCATAGTAATAATTAAATCACCACATTCTGGCAGAATTTATTAATATGGGATAATAAGATAATTTCAAGAGATATATTATTATAATAAATACAATACTTTGCATAAATTATTTTGACATATAATTACGGTATAATAGCTAATAAACGATTGTTATAGTACGTAGATTAGCTGATATAATAGGTCCATATTTCTATGTAGGTATGTCCGTAATATTTATAATAAGAATAACTGTGGTTAAGGTATCATATAACCATAATAATAATAATTGATGTTAATATATTTTTCCTGTTACTCCAACCTGCTGTAATTTTCATGCCTCAAAAATTATATTAGGTAAGTATATAGGTATATTTAACACTTAACGTTTTATTGAATTATGAAATAATTACGGAAAATGAAATGTGAATCAAAATTATACAATCAAATAGTATTTTGGTTTATAGTCGCGACTTTTTTAAGAAACAGGTCTTAAACAGGTTTTTACGTGGTAGAGCCATGCTTCGGCACGAATGGGCCGGCTCGACCGGAGAAATACCACGGGCTCACAGAAAACCGACGTGAAACAGCGTTTGCACTGTGTTTCGCCGAGTGAGTGAGTTTACCGGAGGCCCAATCCCCTACCCTATTCCCTTCCCTACCCTCCCCTATTACCCTATTCCCTCTTAAAAGGCCGGCAACGCACTTGCAGCTCTTCTGATGCTGCGAGTGTCCATGGGCGACGGAAGTTGCTTTCCATCAGGTGACCCGTTTGCTCGTTTGCCCCCTTATTTCATAAAAAAAAAAAAAAAAAAAAAAAAACACCCAATTTCTTTTGGCAATTTTCTTAATTATGTTGATGACGAATTTTTTCCTTTTTCAATTTGATCCGAAGTAGCGAGCTATAGTCCAGCTGTTCATTAAAGTAAATAAAAAATGTAAAGAAACATAATATTTGTTCACATTTTTTATTTACTTTAATAAACTGGACTATAGTTCCGTAATATCAAAATATTAAAAAATATAATATCAAAATTCGTGCCATACTCATTAGTCATTACTAAATAAATCCTGTCAGTAGGTTTGACAAAGTAAAAATGCAGTGTGATTGAATTTGCCCATTTATTGCGAAACCGAGGAAGCTGGCAACACTGACGGTGATTTGTGACATATCAGCTTAGATGATAAGAGTTATTTAATTTGTTTGTATTATCTTAAGTTACTATTTGTGTGATTAAGTAATTTAGTTTACATCCTCGGTTCTACTTGCGTTGCCAGCAAATTTTATCAATGAAAGGTACATTTTTTGGGTAGGCTGAAGTTTAAACTTAATGAATATTATGTTTATAGCAGTTTTTCCGCCAAATCTTGCGACCAATATTTCAATCATAATAAATCAATATTTGGCGGAAAAACTGCTATAAACATAATAAGTATTCATTTAATTTTATGCTATGGATTTCCGCAAAGTAACGCCTGATTCTATTAAGAGCATTGATCGGCGCGCGACTCAGATTCACGAAAAACGCTACTTTTCAAATGCGTCTATATCTAACAAAAACTGGTTATTCTGATTTTTACATGTAGAAAAACACTAGAAAATATTGTATTCTAATTTTTCACTTATCATTTATTTTAAAATAATTTCAAACTTTTGAATAAAACTGACAAAACTAACCAGAAGTTTTTACAACTTTAGGTTCAGGGGTAATTTCAAAACATATAATAGCTAAAACCGCTTAAATTTTTTAAAAATAAAAAATCTTTACAAACTTGTTGGATCCTCTTCTAGATTATCTATTTGTCAGATTATTTTTATATACGTTTCTATCTCATAAAAATAAAATTTAAAGAATGCGAAATTAACAGGAATTATAGTTATTTAAAATGATGATATTTATGTATTTTACTTGCTCCTTTTGTTTCTTACTTACATAATCTATGAGAAGAACCTTTTATCTTTAATATGCTATTTAAATTTTTTACTAAATTAGTTTGACGAAATTTATATGAATTTTTAAAACTACTATATAAATCGAGGCGCACGAGCGTTTACAAATACTGTTGTAAACACTCGTGCGCCTCGATTTATTTTTTTTAAATTTTTTGTTTTTAAAAAATGTAAGCAGTTTTAGCTAGGTATTATATGTTTTGAAATTGCCCCTGAACCTAAAGTTGTAAAAACTTCTGGTTAGTTTTGTCAGTTTTATTCAAAAGTTTGAAATTATTTTAAAATAAATGATAGGTGAAAAATTAGAATACAATATTTTCTAGTGTTTTTCTACATGTAAAAATCAGAATAACCAGTTTTTGTTAGATATAGACGCATTTGAAAAGTAGCGTTTTTCGTGAAATCTGAGTCTCGCGCCGATCAACGCTCTTAAACTAAGCTGAAGTTGTCTACGAAGTACCATCATTGGCTAAATGGCTTCCATATTTTGCCATGTTTATTTCATATATTATTAGGGTCCCGTAGTTCTATTCCATCTCGGAACCCTTACAGTTTCATCATCTCCGTCCATCCGTCCTCGTCTCACCGTCCAAACGGCTATTGCTAGAATGATTAAACTTTATAAACATACCTACAGTAAGTCGTTGCAATCTGAATTACTTTTATTGTTGCTTTTAACGTATTCTGCAAGTACTCACATGATTCCAGTTTGTGAAATAGAACCCCGACATCTTCACACTGTTAACCACCAGGGGGTTGAACGTTTGTCTGTCCGTGATACTCAACATAATACCGAATACACCGTAGTAGAATACGAAAAGGTTAACAAGCAAGTAAACACCATGGAAGATTGAAGAGACGTATAATTTTCGATTTCGCACATTTTTATTATTGATTTTCTTGAAATACATTTTCACAGGAGCTGTACTACCTCCACAGTATGTACAAAGAGAGAAGTACAAGAAGAATATTCTAGTATTTCAACGACTAAATAGATGCTACATGCTGTGTTATTGTTGTAGTGATGGTCTGAGCCACGGACTTGGTCAACCTTCTTTGAAAACACCGAGTGCCGAATGCGAGTTGGTGTCACTACTTGCCGTGAAGAAGTTAACTACAATTTGTATAGCATCGAAACAACGCCCCTAATGGCAAACAATGGTAACTAATTCGATGCCATTGTAGTTAACTTCTTCACGGTGACAAAAACTCGCACTAAGCACACTGGACCATAAGTTTTAAGGTTACATAATATAGATCATTCCGTTCAATCAATCCAGATATTCAAATTTATAATATTTTTTTTTTACTAAAACGAACCAGGAAACGATCAGATGGATGATGGTAAGCGATTACCACCGCCCATGAACTCTCGCAACACCAGAGGAGTTATCTACTTACACACTAACTCCTCCAGTGCTGCGCACATGAATTTCTGGTCCTTTAAATCCTCAATCCTCCGATTAAGTCACTCACACGGTGAAACACAACATTATTTTAAGCCGGTTTTCTGTGAGGCCGTGGTATTTAACCACTCGAGCCAGTCTAATCGTGCCAAATCATGGCTCTCTTACGAGCCATAGTCACTCATGTATTCCAAGTTTCATGAAAATACTATATTCAGAATGACAACGTCGAGTCTGAATTGTCATCGAGCTCAGCACTATTCGCAATTTTCGCATTGCTAAGGCTATTACGATAATATCACCTGTTATTGAAGATTACCTACCGTAGATATTCGATATGCTTCAGGGGGGTTAGCACGACCACTTAACAATAACGTATTCGTATCCCCCATATGTTGGATTTACACGAGTCCATTTTCGATTCGGCGAGGTCGAAAGATTTAAATCCTGTTATTCCAGCGCGAAGCGCCGTGCAATGTACTTTAATCATCAGCAAATAATTTAATTCCTCTTCTTATACACTAATGACTATATTATAATAGTATAAAACTTCTCGCCTATCATATTAAATATACGCTTAGATTTTAAAACTACGCTTTGGATTATATTGAAAACACAATTTATATTATTGAGTAATGTATGTATGTATGTAGTATACCTTAAGGGTGACATACCCGTGGGCCATCGATTGTTATATTATTTAAGACCATCGGGAACACTATTATTTTTCGGGACAAAAAGTAGCCAATGTTTTAATCCAGAACCTTAACTACTACCATACCATTCATCAAAATCCGTACTTAAGTTTTTGCGTGAAAGAGTAACAAACATTCATCCATCCATCCATCCTCACAAACTTTCACATTTATAATATTAGTAGGATTTCGCTCAATTCTGTTCATATTGCCTAGCTGTCAAGTAAATGGAATATTTGCGTTTGGTTCGTACGGATCTGGTGTCTACAGACACACGAATTTGGTACGGAGCGTACAGCGGATCTGGTACGCTCCGTACCAGATCCGAGCGTGTGTAGGGCAGTCCGGCGAACATAAGAAGAAGGCGAAGAGTTCGCCGTTGTCCGCATCGGATCTGGTCCGCTCCGTACCAAATCCGTGCGTGTGTAGAGCAGTCCGGCGGTTAGGCCGTACAACGGTGTCAGTGTTGCCAACTTAGGGATGTACCCCCCAAAATTAGGGAAAATATCTATGGGGGTTTACTAGGGGACAGGATGTTTAGAGTTTACTCCTTATGAATCAATTTGTATGTAATAATATAAGATATTTTAATGTGTGTATATATCCAGGGATATGAAAATGTATTGGGAGTGAAATCAGATTAAGACAAGTTAGTTTTATGTTATTCACGCGTAAGTCTTTATGTTAAACACATAACCTTTCTTTCTAGCTTATTATCTCTTAGACCTGTCAATGGTATAAGTAATCAGGGGTAAAATTTGGGGAGAAATATTTTTTAAAGTGTTGGTATCACTATCCGTTATCAATGAATTGCGGGAATCATCGTCGTCGTTTAAAAATAGCACTGTAAATAGAACTCTGTGCTAATGTAATAGAGCATAAAATCGAACACACGAGTGTCGAGCTTTACGGTCCACTGCACCGTACCAAATCCGTGCGTGTGTAGCGACACCGGATTTGGTCTCCGGATATGGTCCGCTGTACGCTCCGTACCAAATTCGTGTGTCTGTAGATAGCATAACTGTAAAACGTAGACGTCTGATGACGTTCCTATGGAACCCTCTAAACTTGACATGGTGTGCAACTAGCCCGAGCGAGACCCGCGTGGTACAATTCTGTACGTGGCACTGTTGTAACCGGCAGTCGAGCGGCGCCGCTGTTGGCTGTTGCGACAGGGTAATGGATGACGGCCAGTTGCGGCAGGCGGCAGCCTACTCACTACTTACTCATTAATTAGGTACTAGCTGTTGCGCGCGGCTTCGCCCGCGTAAATACAATATCCCACGGAAACACTGTATTTTTTCGGGATAAAAAGTAGCCTATGTTTTAATCCAGAGCCTAAACTACAAAGATACCAAATTTCATCGAAATCCGTTAAGTAGTTTTTGCGTGAAAGAGTGACAAACATCCATCCATACATCCTCACAAACTTTCACATTAGTAGGATGATTTGTTGGTTCTAGCGATAGTTACAGTAAGCAAGTTCGAGATTGTAGAATATATCATTTTTTGAAACCTGTACATAAGGACAGTGAAGTACCTATACAGTCTAAAAAATTATATACAGAAAGTACGCCATCAATTGAGAATCGATCGAACTAAGGCTTTGTAATGGTTTCCGTAATCTGTGGTAAGCGATAACAAGTTTTAATTTTGTTATTATTATGAACCCCCTTCTTTTTTAACTTAAAACTACCCAAAAATTACCAGGGTAGAAATCTATGGGTTGAACATGGAATAAGCCGGCATTACGTTGTCAGGTGGGAGTCATCGTGGGTGACGTGTGGACTTAGTAACACAATGGTAGGTTATAGGTAGCACAAGCTTGGATTCCAGAATCGTATTATAGCTACCGAAACCGAAATTTTACCAATTAATCAAATATTATGTTAATCTTGGTCCGCCTTGTGACCTGTTACTTGTTGTTGAAATTATTATTTTCCGCGTTATTTGAACAACTGTTTGTAACAAGAATCATTATTGTACAAAAAAGACATGTTACACGTTTATTTTTAGAATTTATTTTCCTTAAATACCTAAATACTTTAACACTTTACAGCCTAGTTTAGGTTCGGATTCTGTTTGCAGTCCTCAGTAAATTGTAAGTGAATACCACCCAAAACGGTTCTGGAATAGTACATAATCGGTTCGCACTGATTTTATTAAACCAAGGGCAAAGAATATTTATATTACTAAGAATATATATTACTAACTGCCAAGGGTAAAACGTGTGTCTTATGGTGTTATTAATAAAGTTCAATTTTGAAAACAAGCCAGCGCCACGACGCGTATCGTTTCGTTTCAGTGTGTATATTAATTATTAGAGCAAGTAAACAATACTTTTCAGCGCCATACTCACAGTCCAGCCTGTTAGTCCAGCAGCCAATTTCCAAAATTTAACATTATTGACCTGCAGGTCTAAAAAGGCCGTTTTGGCAATTCATTTTCAATTCTTGTTATGAATTGCTGTATGAAATTGCTGTATGAAAGGTGACAGCGATCCTAAAATGGCCACTTGAGTTGCAATTCATAATATGATTTGGATACAATTCATATGCAGAAATTGGCTGAAATGCATTCATTTGACAGATTTACAAGCAGAATTGCTTTAGTGTCAAATAGCAATATTGCGATGAAATATCATGCGCAATAGCGCAAGTGGCCTTTTTAGACCCGCTGATTGACACTAATAACGGCCATAAGTACGGCGCTGGACTTGCGGGCTGGCCCGTGAGTATGATGCTGTGTGAATGCTGATGCGTGCCTCCCCCATACACCACCTGACCCCATAGATGTCATAGACATTATAAACTTTAGTTTTTAATATAACTCGCTCTTGGCCTTTTATGTCTGCCGTAAAACCACGGTGAAGTCTGCAACTAGCGTCTCGTTAACGAACGACAACGTTACGGGCGATAATTATAGTGGCGGGGTTTACAATAATTAATGAAAACACACTAAAAATTATCTCTTTCTCATCTAGAAACATCGTTTATAATTATTATCTTTAATACAATGTAAGGGAATAGGAGATCAGCACACGTGTTTTGACTACTGCACCGTAGAAATTGATTTTGTCTTCTAACGAAGAGAATGACAGATTGATAAAAAAAGATGAGTGTCACTCCGGGAGTGCCGGCAGAAGTAAAAACTTGAAAATTAACGTTGTGCATTTTTGATGTTTTGGAATGGTTAGGGAGTAACTTTGCACGAATTGCATTAATTAACAGTATAAAAGTACTATCATTTATTTGGTAAAATACAAAATTCATTTATTGCGCTATCCTACACAAACATAACATGGCAATTTATATTACATTAAAAATTTAACACTTCAAATTTTTTGTGTATATCAGGAATTTGGAATCTGTTGGAGCCAAAATGTAGAGCTCGTTTTCTCGATTCCAATGATAGGGCTCGTTTTCTCACTCGAGGGGTCTAGGGGTCAGGAAGGCTTAGTTATGGCTCGAGGAGTTTTTTTTCGTGAGGGGACGATTGGAGGTAAAGGTCAATGTAAAAGGTCAAGGTCAAATATCAATGTGCTGGGAAAGCTGGGATCAAAAGTCAATACCTACGAACTAAAATAGTTACATGCTCGCGTAAACTAAGACAGCAAACAATTGCAAGTTGAATCTTACGCATTTTCGATCAGAGGGGCAATTCTGCTAAATAAAACCTGCATTAATACAATTACAATCAAGTCCTGATACGCTTATACTCCCAATAGGTGTTTTTATGAACGTTAAACCAACGTGAAACGCGCTCTGATTGGTCGAAGCGTCATAAAATCCGTTCACGGTAACATGACGCTACACTTTCAACCCAAACAAAGTGAAATTGACTGTTTAAATTGTCTACTTTATTAAATACGAGAATTGAGGTTCTGGACAAGTGATCTGTTGCGCGAGTTTAATAGTTTTTACCCATCCCAAGAAAAGTGTTCAGCGCCGCTAAAGAGGTATATTTACTTCAAAAAATCTCTAGTTTTTACCCGACTCTCAAGAAGGGTTATGTTTTTCGCGCGTATCTTGTATGTATTTTTTCCTTATCGTAAATTTTCCCAAGTATATTCCAAACGTCTGGATGGATTTCGATTATTAAGGTATCGTTTGATTTGTCTAAATAACCCAAGTGTTCTTAGATATCTAGTTCAAAGAAAAAATACAAAATAGCGGATTTTCGTTTTTTATTTAACCTAACCCAGCGTTTTTCGACCTGTGGGTTTTTCGTTTTTCGTTTTTCCTTCATTGACATGACTTAGCAGTAGAAAGATTTACATCAAAATATAATAAATATTGTAGCAAAAAACTAGATAGACACCACAAAAATGTAAAAAAAATACCGCATATTAAGTGTGCAATCAAGTTTAATTCATGTTGTACTTTGACCTTGTCTTTGTTTTTTTTTTTGTTTTTTTAGGGTTCCGTTTCCGTACCTCGAAAGGAAAAAACGACACCCTTATAGGATCAATTTGTTGTCCGTCCGTCTGTTTGTCCCCTTTTTCTTAGGAACTCGTGGAGGTATCAAGCTGGAATTTATATATCAAATACTCAGGTCTACTCTGCCTTAGAGCTGTGAAAAAATCAAACTTTTAAGCCGAAGCAATCAAAAGATACAACCGTTTATGCCGCAAATTTTCGACACTCGCAAGGGAATCAAAGCCTACAGGGTACTTCTCGTGAACTCAGAATCTTGAAATTTGGTACAACGTCTTATATCATAAAGGAAAAATTGCGAGAACCGTAAATCTTAAATCTTAAAATAAAAATATTTTTAATAATTTTAAACTTACTACCCCTTTCCTTATGAACGCGTAGAGGTATTAAATTGAAATTCATATCTAATACTCAGGTCTTTAATACCTTTAAGCTGTAGCAAAATCACTACAGGTTTGTACGGAACCCTCGGTGCGCGAGTCCGACTCGCACGTCAGACTTTTGTAAAATTTCGATGGGAAGATAAGACACGATTTCAATGTTAAATCGTGGAATACAGAAGAACGCGTGAACATAATTTAAACGAATCAATTATGACGTAGGTACTTTTTGTAGGCTATATTTATTTCATCTGAGGTGTAGGTATGATTGGGTGAATCAAAACACGTTTATATAATACAGACCAAAAGATATTCATCTCAAATCTCAACATAGTGGAAAAGAACTAGAAACAAAGTAATTTCCGTAACAGATATTCGTCTTTATTCAAATCATGTATTAATATTTTAAATAAACAAAATTTTAAAAATGTTACCCTCGGGCCCCGTCAAGCAAGTAAGCGAGCTGCTAACGATGAATAACGTCAAACAGCACTCTCGATCATGTCAGTTTTAACAAATAACTGTACCAAATTTCATATAGTTAAATTCATAATTACAGTAGTTATAAAGGCCGACAGACAGATATACAGACAGATGAACGGACGAGCAAAGTGAAACTATAAGGGTTTCTTGTAGTACTTCGGAACTCTTAAAACTAGATCAAAATTGGTAGCTACGATGCTACGGATAGACACTTTGTTTGCGTCGGAAGTCACAAAAGAGAAGTGGCGCGGGACTCCTATAACTCCATTCCTATCGGCTTCCCTTACCGCTTACCTTTTAACGACCTTCATCCAAATCCCTAGCTATTATACAGGCTAGGGCTTCCCTGTGAAGGAGAATCAGCCTTCTCCACTGAAAGAGAATATGTTGACGAAGCATGGAGGTTCATCTGATATTGTAAATATGTAATTGAGAAAAGCTTTGCAAAAGAAATTGGAAGAAGGTTAATAAATAGATAAGTATAGATAATAATAATAATAATTTACGACAAGTCTGTTTATGTTATAAAGATGTTGCCCGCGATTTTGTGCATGCAAAAGGAGGTGCACGCGAAAACCCTGAATACCCGAAAAATATTTTGCCGGAACAAACATAGCCTATGAACATCCCCGTCGCCCACTGTGCCAAATTTCGTTCAAATCGATTTAGTAGTTTCGGGGCTTATTCAATGCAAATAAACAAACAAATCTTTTCACTTATAATAATATATTAAGTCCTTACATATAAAATTGGCGTTTTGTGTTAGGTACTGGTCACTTCCCCCCTGATGGTTGCACGCCTTGTCGTGGCGGTGGGGCTTAGTAACCGTGGACTGGTCACCCACGGTGAAGCTAAGAGGCAACCGGGGCCGGCCTGTTTGCCGCCGGCTGGCCCGAGGAGGGCGCTCCCAGCGGGCTGAACATGCCCGCAGAGGACGCGCGTGGAGGTGGGACCGCAGAAGAAGAGGAGTGCCGGTATTACGGTGCGCCGTTCTCCCTATCTTCTGCGGCCGTGGAGGGATCGCAGGGGGAGAGGCGTGATGGTATTACGGTACGCCACTCTCCCTACCCCCTGCGAGCTGGCGGGGCCGTTCCGTCGAAACGGCGTTGGTGGGGCCGCAGAGGAAGAGGCATGTCGGTATTGCGGTGCGCCGCTTGCCCTATCCTCTACGACCGAGGTGTGGTCGGTGGCAGAACCACAGGCCTGATCTGCCACCGGGTACCAGTTTATCTGGTACCCATGGCCTCCTAGTAGCAGACTCAGGGTGAGTCTGCTACAGTACTGGTGGAGGCCGAGGAGGAAGCGCACCTAATACCATCTGGTGCGCCCATCGTGGAGGGCCTTCGGGCTTTAATGATGGAGCCGCTTGTAGGCGGCTGCCGCCGGCGGGGTCGCGGATGTGTGTATCGTTCCCGTGGCCCCGTCAGAGGGCGGTAAGGAGGAAGATGGGGGGGTTTTTAGTGGGTATACCGTGAGTCCCACATCACCACTTGGGTGCCCCCTGCGCCTGGGTGGTATGCGTAAATCATTTTCCCCCCCGGAAAAAAAAAAGGTACTGGTCACTTTGAGAAATTCTAGTTTCAAATTTATATCGCTATTTACTCGTGAATTTGTGTTTCGAAAATCGTTTCAATTTCTTCACTTGCTTTTTCCTCTTTTGGTTTTTTTCTTTGCGTCACTGTTTACAAAATTGAAATATCGTATTATTTTAGAGTACGAGTTCTACCGTGGCACCAGTGCTGCAGAAACGGCTCGAAGGGTTAATGATGTGTATGGCGGCAGTGTCGCAAAAGAAAACACAGTTGAGTTTTTGATTCCAACGTTTTCGTTCTGGAAATTTCGACCTGCAGAACAAGCCCCGTGGACGGCCGGAGACCAAAGTTGATAATGAAGAATTGAAGGTTATTGTGGAAGCGCATCCATCGCAAACCACGTCCGAGTTAGCTGCGGGCTGCGGTGTTAGTGATTAAACTGTTTAAATCCATTTGAAGCAAATTGGGAAGGTGAAAAAGCTTGAAAGGTGGGTAGGTACCTCATGAATTGAGTGCAGCAAACCGACAAACGCGCGTCGACTGCTGCGTTACATTACTCAACCGGCACACTAATGAAGGGATTTTAAATCGAATCATTACCTGTGATGAAAAGTGGATCCTGTACGATAATCGGCAACGCTAATCGCAATGGCTGGTGACCCTGGTGAACCAAAAAAACCTGCCAATCGAAAATTGACTCAATAAAAGTGATTTGTGTGCGTTTGGTGGACTAGTGCCGGTGTCGTCCACTACAGTTTTCTTAAATCTGTTCAGACGATTATGGCAGATATCTATTGCCAGCAACTGCAAATCATGATGGAAAAGCTAGCTGCTAAACAACCGAGGTTGGTCATTCACTCTAGGCCACTGCTGCTTCAGGACAACGCTAGACCACACACTACACAACAGACGGCTACCAAATTAGAGGAGCTTCAATTGGAATGTCTAAGACATCCACCATACTCCCCGGACCTTACTCCAACAGATTACTATAATGTTTTTTTTTTCGAAATTTGGATAACTTCTTGCAACGGAAAAAAATTTAATCCGATGGGGCAGTCTGGTCAGGCAGAATGGTTTTTTAGTAAAGGAATCAATAAACTACCTATGAGATGGCAAAAGTGTATAGATAGCAATGGTATATAGGTACTTTGATTAAATAAATATATTATGTTTTAAAGAAATCGACTTTATGTTCCTCCTATTATGTAATGACCTAATATTAACAGTGTGTGTCATCTGAAGTTAAGAGATTTTAGCAGTATCTGCTGTTTGTATTTCTATTTCCTATAATTTTAATAGATTGTCAGTCGAAGAAGTAAACCTTTGGTGTTGTATTTTAAAAAACGTCAAATTGTGGGCAGTATCATGTCAGAATTCGAAACATTCAGAGTCATTATGTCAAATTTTGAGGTAAACAGGCTAGATTAAAAAGTATTAATAAAGTAAGAATAAAAATATTTTTGAGATTCAAATGTATTTTTTTAGATATTTTCTGAGTAGGTAATAAAATAAATTATTTAATAATTAAAAAAATATTCTTTAAAAATAAAATAAGATCATTTTGAAGCGTGTATCTCATAAATAAATTAATTATTTAGTTTTATTCAACGTACAGTAGTAACCACTAAACACAAAATATTCAATTTCTTTGTAGCTCGGGGATGTGAGGGTTGTGACCCCCAACATACACTGTATATCAGTATAGATATCTACCTATTATTGTTCAACACGAATGGAAGTTAGGGGCCTTCCAAAGAGGTTTATGGCATGTTTAAATATGGCTTACTTACAATTTAGCTGATGCCCGCAACTTCGTTTGCATAGAATTAACGAAAACGGAACCCTATTTTTTAAACGGAACCCTAAGATAAAGTAGCCTATGAGTGAAAGTCTCGTGAAAATCAGTTCAACCGTTCCACAGATTAGCCGGAATAGACAGACAGACAGACGGACGGACAAAAATTTTAAATATATTTTTTATTATTATTAGTACCGTATATATTATATCCTTATGCATTATATGAAATGTGTAAATTTAAAATTACAAACAGACAGTTCAATTTTATTTATCTGTATAGATATAGATATCATCGCTACAGGTGGTAAGGCTTGTAGGCTGCTATTTGTATTTTGTTAAGACCCCGGAACAGCGAAATTTGAAAACATTAACTTAAAAAGGTAGCCCCAAGGTCCTTATAGGTATTTTAAAACCCGGCAACTTCTGGCTTTGACCTTTGTGTCTACAGCCGCCAAAAACTTGTTTGAATCGTATCTCTGTTACTGTGTTGTGAATGTAAATGTTTATATAATTTATTATTCGTAAACAAGTTAAAACATTTCTTCCGCACTGTTATTCTACAATCTACATATCTACTATCACTGATTAACAAATATGTTGTTCTACCTTTCGTTTAATTCGGTTTTGCTACTGTTTTACTGAATTTAGGTACCTGTTCTAATTAATGTGTTGTCAACCTTTTTTTTTAATTATGCGTTGTACTTATAATTATAATATACATAATTCAACATAAGCTTTACTCTTTACTCATGTTTTTTATTATTTATTATATCTATAATGAAAACACATTTGAGCAATTGCCGTTTGGGGTATTTGCATTTATCATGACGCCTTTAAAATAACTTCTGTTAGTCGCCTGATCGCCGGCTTCTAAACTGATATCAAATCATTTTCAGTTAAAATCTGACTACACCACAAGTCACACAAATTATAGATAGCATGTTAGGTACATAATCTATACATACATATACAATAAAAAGATTTGGATTAAAAATTTAAACGCAATATAAGTGTCTCTGCAGTTATAAATTAACCGCTTTGCACTAAATGCATATGATAGTGTATTAGTATATGGTACCTAGATCTGTCTATCTGTCTGTCTGTCTGTCTGCTTATCTCCCTATCTATTTGTTACGGCTAAACTTAGAAACAGACGGACTGATTTTGACTGGACTTTCAGTGGCAGATAGTTGATGCCGATGAAGGAACAACTTCGGTTATTTTTATCTTAGAATTCCGTTTCCTTTAATAGCTCCACGCAAGTAAAGCTCATGTCATCAGCTAGTATTATATCAAAAGGCACTCACAAAGTTCCAATTAGTGAAGTAAGCAGCTGAGTACTTCGCCATAACGACCACTTTCTCGTCCACGTTCCCCTGGGCCAGGCGGCTGATCATCACGAAGCCCCCCACGCCCACCACCACGAGGTTCCCCAGGAGGTACACCCCGTGGAACACACTGCGCAGGAACAACCTCACTGCCCCAGTTCTGGGGGACTCGACACACTGACCCTCGACGTCGGTCATGTTGGGACTGACAGACTCACAGACTCACAGACACGTCCGCGCCGCCCGGCGGTGCTTCATTAACTTGGTAACAAATTATACACACGATATGATCAAGGTGAACAATAATAACTATTGCGACGATCCGCCGTACTCTATTTTCCGTGACGTGGAGGTACGCTGGTTCGCCGCGGGAAACCTCACTCAATGCCCGCCTTTCCTCGTTTGCTCCGGGGTCAAAACACAACCTTGTTCAGTGGCACATTCCGAATTTGCACTATATAGTGTATACAGGTCGGACTTTGAAGCAAACTGGTTGGAACACTAAAGCATCTAGTGCGTTAAGTTACAACTTGTCTTTCACTTTGTTTCAAGCTGCTATCTTTTCTAAATGTATACCTGTTTGGTTTGTTGAATGCATTTTAACCGACTTCCAAAAAAGGAGGCGGTTATACATTCGGCTGTATGTATTTGTGTTTTTTTTTGTATGTTCGCCGATTACTTCGCCGTCTGTACCGATATTCAAATTTTTTTTGATATAAAGGTTATTATCCGGGGTTGGTTCCATTTTCACAAAAGTGGTGACTTGAAGATGAGATCCATGAGGAATCGAGGGAACTCTTTGAAATTGATATGGACACATATAGTGATTTAGAGTTTTTCTAAAGTAATCCAAGCATATGTTACCAAAAAGTAAGATTTTGCTCCAAAGTATACCCTAGATCCAAAAGTACAGAACAGAAATCCTGATTCCTTATAGATACATTTAGTTTGGGGATTTCGGCGTTGTTTAAAGAACTGCAAGCATATGCCACTATGTCAATTCGAGTAATCATCATCATCATCACCATCATCACACCATACATCATCACATTATGATGGTATAAAAGGTACTTCTCATAGTATTTTATACCGACATGGATATCTTTGAACATTACTCTGCTATTTATGGACCTATTTGCAAAATTATTTTGTTGTTGTTAAGGATATAATTCTAAATTAGTCCTTTAGTCACTAAAGTGGAAACCTGATGATACGATCCATGAGGAATCGAGGGAACTCCTTGAAATTTATATCGAGGCATATAGTGATTTTGACTCTTACTGGAGTAACACAAGCATATACTACCAAAAAATAAGATGTTGTACCGAAGTATACCCTGGATCCAAAAGCACTGAACAGAACTCCTCAGTCTTTAAAGATATGCATTTGGAAATTTCGGCATTGTTTAAATAACTGCAAACATATGCCAATTTGTAACCTACAGTAATCAGCATCATCTTATTAACATTACCTAATGTAAGCTTGGCGCGTATTTAATTATACACTCGATCGTTTAGTTTAGACGTTCTTAAGACGTATTAATAATAACTGAACAAAATATATCACTAAAAAGGGTGAAATTATTATTTTTAAACAAAAAATTAAACCGACTTCCAAAGTAAAAATACACAAAAAAGTATGAAATAAACCTTATTTCCTAAATAATTCATCTTTTAAAATTGGCTAAAATTTTAACTATTCCTCTACTCACTCTTCTTAATTTTGAAGTCGGTACCAGCAAATATGAACGAGAATGTAGGATATACGCCTTTTTTGAAATCAGACTTTATAGTAATTTACTTTAGACTTCACTAAGGTTAGTTACCTTTTTGATATTTTTACATAAATCTGTCTTTGTATTAGTAATTTAAATTGTTTACTAACATAAATATATTTTCCGTCGAAGTACCAAAATACTATGTAATTATTTATATTAATCACTTGCGCTTCAATTTAATATAAACCTGTTTCAAACCGTGTAATAGAATGTTAATATCCTAATTATAATTGTTTGTTACGTTAACTGACCGAAAACTTGTTAGTAAAATATTTGAGTGGTCAAATTGTTATAATATATATATATATATGTATTTAAGATTGTCATATTATAAAAACTTATAATAAAAGGTTGTTCATTCAATAATTTTTGATTTTGATTGAACCTACAGCCTACGAACTACGAGACATCGCTCCCATCGCTCCCACCGCTAATCGCTATGGATCGAGTAGGAGCACGAATATATTTTTTATTTTCTTGAGAATATTTCTTTTCCTTTTTACAATGTTAGTCCGTGAAACAAGTGTCAAATGATGACGTCATGACAACGTCACTTTATGTCATCGAACACGCTCGCGAAATCTAGCACTCGCGAATTACTAATAAAAAAAGGTAGTATGTTGTTATTTTCATTATGCACTTTGTAGTACCAATGTGTATGTATTCAAAAAACATTTTATGTTTGTTTTATTTCGCTGTTGCTATTAGCTAATGTTAGCTTAAAATTTTACTGCCAGGGCCTCTAGTCAAGATGCATTCGTATAATTTCGACGCCGAACTTCGAAATCAAAATCAAAAATGTATGGGATTTGACATAAGTCATCGTTATGTGACATATCGCTTGCGATGCAATACGTTAAATCCTATACATTTTGCTATCGAACTTCGCTGTCGAAATTATACGAATGCATCTTGACCAGAGGCCCAGGACACAGTAGCCCAAGCACGAACAGTTGACGGAAAACTATTCGTAACGTTATCGAATCAGTGTAGACGCTGTTATGATTTCACTACAATTTTCATTCGATAACGAATACCCTGCTGTCAATTGTTCCTGCTTAGACTACCGTATCCTCAGCACGATTAATTTGCGAAAAAGCATTCGTATCGTTATCGAATGAAGATTGTATGAAATAGGGATGATGACTACTAAAATATTTAGTTTGATTAATAAAGGTTCTCGGAAACATTGAGATAGCATAATGCATAAACATTACTACTTGATAAATGTAAAAAATATAATATTTTATATATAGTTTAGTAATTAAATACATAAAAGTACAAATTTTTTTTTTGCTAAGTTAGTAAACAAAACCTACATCATAAGATTACTTACATCATTTACAAAAACATTCATTATGGTAAGTATGAACTTAAACGCACAAATATTGGAGATATTTACAAATATGTTCCTGCGGCCGTACTTCATATATTTTAACCTAGGCGTGACATCACAGCTACTGTACGACTTTAGTATGGAGCGTTTTCACACCTTTGAAAATATTGACTTTTTATATTATACTGTTTTTCTTTTGAGTGAGTGAATATTATGAATGAATAGTACTCATATTTAAGAGTACTATTCATTCATGCAGTAAAAAATCGTCATCTAGCCTATTATGACAGGGCTAATACAGTTTTCTTTTATTAAAGATACGAATACTTTTTCGCAAATTCTTCGTGCTAGAGCTTTAACTGCAGACCACTTACCAGTGCGTCTTAGCTAACATTATCGTAACAATTGTCTTCATTAGTTCTGTATCTATACTATAATATAATAAAGAGGGAAGGTTTACATATTGATTTTCTTTGTTTACGCGAATATTGTTCATTGTTATAAACGAAAGGAAAGTAGCCGAAACGTCGGGAAAAAGAATAGTGCACCGCAACAAAATCCGTAAGTGTTTAAAACAATGAGGAAAGTTTTGTTTGTTTGTTTGCATTGAATAGGCTCCGAAACTACTGGACCGATTTTGATGAAATTTGGCACAGACGTAGAGTACACCAGGGGGAAGGATATGAGCTACTTTTTATCGCAGAAACATAATATACGGTTTCTGCAAAATTAACTTTTGCGCGTACGAAGTCGTGAGCATCATCTATCTAGTAGATCATAAAGCAGATGTGGTAAGGAGCACATCTTCAGAAGGCGGCTTCCTTCAATTCGACGTTGGTGATGATGACGCCACCGATGCTGGTGATTGTGATGACGACAGAGGATATACGAGTAAGTACGTGCAAATAAAGCAAACATTCACTGCAATTTAGTCGTGATAGATGTAGCAGCACAGTCGTATGGCATGTAGTACTTGTCGCGCAAGAACAGCTGAGTCACGTCACGTCGCTCGTCCCACGCCGCTCCGTCACGTCACGTCACGCTACGTGACAATGTCACACATTCACCTCACACGTCTATAATTTCGCTGTTGTTAATACTCTGTTCAGAGGGCTTAGCCAACATGCAATCGTTAATTACAATGACGATATCTGTACCCTGAAAACATAATAAATAAAAATAAATAAACATTTATTCGACCTTCTTGACACACACTACACGGCGAAAAAAAATGCACATATTAAAAAATGCAGAAAATAACAAAATACTAAAACAAACACAGCAAAGCAAATAAAATAAAAACTAACACAAAACAAAGCAATAACAGCAAGAAGAAAATAAACAAGGGTAACATCAAAGGTAGGTGGTAGGTAGTGTAATGCACAAACCGTCGAAAAGGTATCCTCAGGATAGTTACCGTGGATACTCCACAGTCCCTGGTATTCTATGGACCCTTATTGTCGGACGTGAGACAGACTACTCCCTTTGAATAAAATAATAATAATATGAGTACAAGTATATAATAAAAAATACTGTTATATAATATATAAAATTAATTTAAATAAATCAATATTGTATGAATAAAAATTGTAGGTAATCCAACCATAAGTACGTTCTACGTTAAGACGTATTTTAAAAAATCGATACAAAATCGATCGTTGATGGCAGCACTGCTCTGGCCGTTCATGCCAACTCAGTGCGCCCACAGACCTTGCCGGAGACGCCTATGTGGCTTGGGTAAGTACGCTACTTTCGTAATTATATGCCTACTGTACGTCAAAATGACGTATGGTTATCTTTTCCGTTACTTTTTGAAACTATTTTTAGGATAGGATATTTTGCTTTTTATTACGTTTTGGTGAAATCAATGTTCTTTATGTTAGTTATAAAGAAATTATTTTCTTTGTCATAGGTTACGTTTTTAATGGTTACTTTGTCTACAAACCTAAAATAAATTTTTTCCTTTTAGGTTTGTAAGCAAAGTAACCATTTTGCCTAAACGACCGGCTGAATCTTCTGTAGAAGCTGGAGATGTACCTGAGCCAAAGAAAATAAAGTATTGTGCATTTTATCCTTTAAAAAATTTGAAGGATAACAAAATCAACGTGCGATAAGTGCAAAAGTCCTATTTGTGAAGAGCACAAGTTGTGTGCCTGCAAAAAGTGCATTTGAGGTCAAATTTGATAAAAAATTGCTCCTATTGGCATTAATTATATTACCAAATATACAAAAAGTTGATTTTTATAAGAAAATTGCAAGTCTGATTAAGGATCTCATTTTATTTTTAGTTTTGTAAAGGTAAAGAGTGCCTATTTTTGTTTTGTAAAGATTTCTCTAATAAAAATATAAATAATTTTTATTTGTTTCACTAAACCTAAAATAAATAAAACATTTAAACATATTATACTATTTACACCACTAGATTTAATGTATTAAATAAAATATGAGTATTTTTACATACATACGTCGAATCGACGTATGGTTATCTTTAACGTACAGTAAAATATGGTTATCTTTCTAGGGTTAAGGTTGAAGAATGTTATGTTACGTTCGCTACGTGACATAGCGCGCAATATGTCAATATTTTGGATGGCTAACTTCGCCATCGTATTTAGGGATTGCATCTTGGCTAATCAGTCAGTCACCACATGTGCCATTGCGTTCTACTAATCTTACTAATATTATAAATGTGAAAGTTTGTGAGAATAGATATTCATCCATCCATCCGGATGTTTGTTACTCTCTCACGCAAAAACTACTGAACGGATTTCGATGAAAATTGATAAGGCAGTAGTTTAAGCTCTAGATTAAAATAAAGGATACTTCCCGAAATAGTGCTGCAGTGTCTGTATGTCTGTCTGTATAATGTATTACAATTTACGTTATATGTATGATGACTATATCTAAAATATTTAGTTTCATTAAAATTCCCAGTAATATTGAGGCATTACTACTTGATAAACGTAAAAAAAATATTTTATGTGTAGTTTAGTAATTAGATACAATGTCTAAAAATTACAAACAAGTTTATTTTTTTTGCTAAATTAGTAAATTTTTATAAGTTAGTTTACTTACACCCTATACAAAAACATTCGAATTATGGTAAGTAGCAGTGGCATAGGGTTCCTATAGCACCATTCCTATCGGCTTCCCTTCGGTATATATTATACAGGCTCCGGCTTCCCTATGAAGGAGAAGCAGCCTTCGCCACTGGTAAGTAGGTATAACTTATAAATGCACAAATATCGGAGATATTTTACAAAATATATGTTCCTGCGGCCGTATATTTCACACACTGTTACCTAGGCGTAATGTCACAACTAGGTACGACTTTAGTATGAACTTACTAATCATTTATACAATTTAAAAAAGTCATGAAGCCTATTATAACACGGGTGGAGCCGCGGGTAAAAGCTAGTTTCTTTATATCACGGCAAATAAATGACATTTAAATTGGTAGCATTGTGTATTCCATTGTTCTTTTGTTTACGTTTAGGATTGGATCTGAACGAAGTACACAGTTAATGTACCCACCACATACAAAAGAGTTCAACGCTGACTGTGAACCCTAAGAGTAATATAATATCGTCGGTTCAAAGGTAAAAGTCACTAAGTGTCACTTTGAATCATAATGAGATTTTTCTACCTATTGCTTCTTTGAAGCCAGAATCTACGATAGGAAGTGGTCACTGAGTGCTTATTGTACTCCATAACATGTTATGGAAGTACAGTAAGCACTCAGTGATTATTATTTACTGTCGTAGATTTTGGCTTTAGGGAGGCAGTAGTGGAGGGATCTCGTTATGAGTCGAAGTGACGCTTAGTGAGTTTTACCTTTGAACCGACGATATATTCTTTGCCATATAGGACGCGTTCACGAATCACGAAAAGTTGTTTGACAGACTTCCGAGTATGAAGAGCAAAGATATTAGAAATGTTTTGTGTAATAAATCCAGACAGTGACCAAGTAAAATAAACCTTATTGACACGCTTTAAGATATGCATAATAGCAAAACATGACTCTGCAACTGTAATATTCCTCTTTCCCGTAGGCAGAGACCACTTCTTTCCACTTGCTACGATCCTTACATACTTGTTTCGCTTCGTCCACTTACATTCGTACCATCCATTTCTCCTTTTACATTCAACGTAGCGAAGCGGCTCTCCATAGGCCACTTTTCGCCTCCGAGAGAACGAGACGTGATAGGTGGCGAACCACATCGCCGTCATTTTGGATGATTAAATTATTTTTATGATCATCCATTGCGTTCTCGCGGATTGGCGGAGAATGTAGGAATAGGGAAAAGGATGGATAGGTGGTGTGGAAAGGAAGATTGGTGAGTTAGAGTGGGAAATAGGAAATGTAGGATATTACCGCTCAGTAGGGCAAGGGATAGGACAGTAATAGCTAGGAAAGGAAAGCCGGGGTCGCATACCCGTATACTAGGTACCTTCCACAACTACCGGACAGGTAAGTTAGGATGAGTAGGTATCCCATGATTCTGAATGTATGCTTTTTTCATTTCAATTATCATGTAAAGTTAAATTTATTTTAGCCAATTTCCGCTATCTTTGGCTACTTTTAAGTAAACAAAATAAGCTACATACGAGCAGAAAAAATATTCCTGTTTTTACCCGACTGTCAAGATATTTTTGTAAATGTTGGGCGAAGAGGTTCTGGAAAATTGTTTTTATTATATTAAAATCATATTTCTTTTAAATATACTTTAGACGCTGAAGTACTCTTATGTGTGAGAATGGTGACTTTACTTGGATTCAGTTACCGAAAAACAACAAATTTATGTCAAATTCATAAACGCACCCTTATGTATTGATCCGATAAATAACTCAATATGTTGTGTTTGTAATATTAGCGAATGACGGAGAGCTAACAGTGGTTGAGGATAGAGCCTAGCAACACAATTAACACACCTCTAATCAGGCGATCAGTGAGTCTGTGTCGCAGTTAAAACAATGGGACCACGGTCACGCTTCACGTTGCAGTTTAGACATACTTTAGCCTAACGAAATACCTTAAAACCACAGTAACTACTAAACAAATAATCGCGCCTTTTAATTTGTTTACGCTTACATTTACCCAATGACAAAGTGAGTTATGAAGTAAGTAATAAATTAACTAACATTTTATCACAATAGTAGATATTTAGTAATTTCCATTATTTTAAACTTGCAGAGCAATCCAGAAAAGAAAATCCTGAGGGACGAAGACAATTTTTGGGCATCATTTACTTTAGTCCAAATTGTAGCGTATTTTATATATTGTAAGATTTATATTACCTATAATATTAATAGTCAAGTTACTTTTTTTAACTTAACGCCTACATGAATTGTATAGCAATAAGTGTTTGTTAAGTTACTTCTACTCTGAAGTTGCCGTATAATTTTATGAAAGCGATGACGCCTATATTAAATAACAATTTAACGCCTATTTAAGTTGTATAGCAATATATAGCAATACTAACATAATATATATTACATAATAATAATGTAACATATTTGCTGTTTCTTTTATTTATTATAACGCCTACTAAAGTTGTCTAGCAATTTTTATTTTGTTAGCTGTCGTTTACTTACTTTAACGCCTACTGAATTTGTCTGGCAATATTTAAAGTGTTTGTTGTCGCTTACCTCATTGTTAACTATTCTATAGCGTCCTTTATAATATTCATTTCATTGCCCAAATGAGCTGCGATTAACATTCAAATCACGTTAAATAAAAGAAATGTCTCAAATAAACGTATTAGATTTTTTTTTGCGCCTATTATTATTTTATTGTTTAGACTTTAGATGTATCAACCAGTAAATAAAATATTCGGCCTAAAATAATATTAAAATCCTGAAGAGTTTCAAATTAAACGTGGGAGAGCCATGCTTCGGTACGAATAGGCTTGCTCGGATATATAGCACGGACTCATAGAAAACCGGTGTTATGTTGCACCAAGTACGTGGTACATCAAGGTAAGTGTGGACCAGGGACGCAAGTGTGCAACACCAGAAGAGTTGCAAGCTTAACTCCTCTGGTGTTGCGAGCGCCCATGGGCGGTGGTAATCGCTTATCATCAGGTGAGCCGTCTGCTCGCTTTCTGATTTATTTCATAAAAAAAACCAGCAAGATAAAATAGACTGAGGATGAAAATTACAGCCAAAAGGCGGATTATGACTACGTATTTATGTACGTATTTTATAAATCGGGAGTCGCCTGAAAACCAGTAAAAATGTAGGTTTTCACATAGGTAATAATCTGTTTCGTGATGTGTAACAACTAACAACACAATACTACGAATTTTACCGCCGTCCGCTGTTCGTGACGTGATGTGTAATAGGCTTTGACGAGATTACCCCCATGAATTTTGCAAAAAAAGCGTTAGGAAAGATGTTACAAATCTCACCAGCAGTTGCTGAAAAAATACTCAGAGAAAATGTCAAGGAATGTGATACTCCAGAGATATTATTAACACCTTCAAATTACTCAATATTGAAAGTACTACTGATCTCTGGGGTATATCTATAAAAGTTATAAAATCAATTATTGACATCATTGCCCCCTAGCTAGCCTTAGTTTTTAATAATTGTATTAAGAAAGGTGTCTTCCGTGACCTAATGAAGTATAGCAAGGTGATGCCTCTTTTCAAGGCTGGAAATAAATCTGATCCAGCCAATTATAGAACAATATCCATACTACCGACTTTCCGTAAAATTTTCGAGAAAATAATATTAAATCAATTGCTAGCTCACTTTAACATAAATAATTTAAATAGTATCAATCAATTCGGGCTTACTAAAGGTCGGTCCACAACAGACGCATGTATCAGTCTTCTATGCATGCACTTGGTGTCTTTTGTGATCTATCCAAGGCTTTCGACTGTGTCGACGTTGGTCAGAAAATTATACTATTATGGTATTAAGGGGCACGGCACTTAAACTCTTAAGCTCTTATCATAAAAATAGAACGCAGAGAGTAGAAGTAAATTCTACGAGGTCTAATGGGACCAAAATAGAACTCAGAGTGCCACAGGGGTCCATTTTCTCATCTTTAGAAATGACCTTCCTTATCTAGTTAAGTTATAAGCATGATATAGTAATGATACTTCACTAATTTTTAATGTGAAGCGACGACAGTGAAATTACGACGAGGTAAATAGTGCTCTCTCAAAAATGGTACATTGGTTTAATGATAATGATTTAAAAGTTTAAATTCCAATTAATCAAAATGTTTAAAGCTTAGCCTGTCAAATGTTAGGCAGACACAAACCAATGTACTATGAAACGATGAGAAAATGAACTTATTGGACACCACTGTATTTCTAGTTACCGCCCAACTAACATTTTGGCGCTAAGGGAAACAATTTTTGACACTTAAAGTAATATAAACGATATATAAGAGCTCTGACAATAGCTTTGGATGTACTGCGGCGTTAGGAATAAATAATTAAAGTTTCAAGAGGCATAATAGAAATAAAGGAAAAATATATAACTTAAGGTGCTAACTTGGAGTTTGTCAGAACTTTTGTATAACTTACTCTCACATCTTTAGGAAACGTAAAACACTAGCACCAATTGTAAGGTGTCTGCTAATACTTACAAACGGTTAAAGTTCTTAAATGGAGTTAGTCAATACCTTGTACCACCTAACGAGTTCTATGGAGCCCTAAGAGCTAAAAGAAAGTTATAGTAGTGAAACTATTTGTATTATAGAGCTATAGAAGTTAAAGAAGTGATATATAGGTATTATAGAGCTAGATGCTGCAAGCGTCAGAAACCACCTTTAAATCATTACAGGTTGTATAATAGGATTTACTCCCACATTATAAAACTCCAAGTGGCATTAAAAAGCTAGCTATAGTTTTTTTAACACTGCGTTAGGAATAAAAGAGTTATCAGGAACCTTAGGTAATGTAGATTTTACGCCATTAAATAAACATAACCTATAAAATTTTAAAAGTAAATATAAGGTCAAAATATTTTCCTATATTAAGCCTTATGCACCTTGTGACGAATTATTAAAAGCGTATAATAACATAAAATTAACTGTTAATGATAAAATAATTTTATTTATAGGTGAGCATGATAGTAATCCATATAAAATCTTAATGGAACTTGGCTTTTTCCTGAGGTACCATAGTAAAGCAACCGTAATTGTAACTAGTGTCCTCTATAATAAATATTTAAATGAAACTAAACTTAACAGAATGTTGCAACTCACTTGTCAAAATTATAAAAATTGTATCTACCTAGACCTACCAAATACTTGTATAACAAGAAAACAATGCATAAGTCATTTTTGCTACAAAATAAATATGCTTATCGATTCAGTGTATTACAAAACAAAATATCTGGTACCCGGTAATAAAGAAATATTGTTTAAAGGTACTGTTAATAATAAATTAAAACAAAAAAAGGAACGTAACATATTATATTATTTTAAACCGATACCTAAAACAAAAACAAATAATAATTCTACTGTAAAAATTAATAATAATGACAATAATATGATCCAAAAGAATGACAAAAAAGCTGATGATACATTTTTTCGAGTCTAGTAACTACATAAACATAATGCACCAAAATATTGCTGGTATGTTAAATAAAAAGGAACTGTTATGCGTAACTCTGAATGAAATGTCCGAAAATAATAATTTTGTAGATGTACTATGCTTATCAGAGACCTTTGTTAGCGCTGAAGACGTCTCAAATATTGCTCTAAATGGTTATAGGACTATATCTGTTTTCTGTCGTTCTCAACAAAAACGTGGTGGTGTTTGCATCCTTCTTAGAAGTGACATAGAAGGCATAAAATTTAACACTGTTGATAAACTAAGCACAGAACACTCATTTGAATGTTGTGGACTAAAAATCGGTATTTTTACGGTAGTACGGTTACTATAAGCTAATAATAATCTGTCTCTATAGAACACCGAATTCAAACGTTAAGGAATTCCTAGATAGGTTTGATAGGCTATTGTATACATTAAGAACATGGGACACAAGTAACATTGTAATAGTAGGTGATTTTAATATCGACGTTTTTAAAAACACTAAATCCAAAAAAGAATTTTGTGACTTACTCGACAACTATAATTTTTCTAATCATATCACCAAGGCCACAAGACAAAACTCGTGTATAGATTTATGCCTAAGTAATATAGAAGATGCGGTGGGTGAGGTAGAGCCCTTGGGGTTATCTGACCATGATACTGCACAGTTCTTAAAAATACCAATAAAAAATAAGTTCTTGTCACCATCGTTTAGCTTTATATTTAACTAGCGACCCGCCCCGGCTTCGCACGGGTACAATATTGATACTAATACTACAGAATGTCACCCACTTCGCAACGGGCCGTATAGCAGAAATCGTAATATTTTAATTTCGCCATAACTTCAAAACCAAACGTCCAATTTTAATCATTCAGAGACCAAATATTATCTACATAAACTGTACTTAGTAATGAAATAATTTATTTTGATAAGGATTAATAGTATGAGTAAAATAAACGCGTTTAAATGTAGTCCAAAAAAAATTCAAGATTTCTAAATAAAAAAATGGTTGTTGTGCCTCATTCGATATAGATAGGTATAGTGTGTCGCGGACTTTTTTGTAGATATTTATAAGATCTACAATTAATTAGAACATTATATGGTTCTATCTTTTATAGTTTAGGCAGCGTACGCAAAATAAGTAACTTTTCTGGTTGATTTTTTACACCTTGTGTCCGAAAAACCCAAATATCTTACGGAACCCTATTTTTTTCCAAAATAAAATTTAGCCTATGTTACTCGTGGATAATATAGCTTTCGAATGGTGAAAGAATTTTTGAAATCGGTCCAGTACTTTTTGAGCCTATTCATTACAAACAAACAAACAAACAAACAAACAAACAAACAAACAAACATACAAACAAAGTTTTCCTCTTTATAATATTAGTATAGAAAAAGATTTTAACAATGAAAATGTAAATAAATTTAAAAACTATATTAAAAATCTAACTTGGTCGTCCATTTATGCGTCTTCTAACTTAGATGATGCTTTTAATAAATTCCATGACATAATAGTAATGGTATATGATCCCTACCATAAAATATAAAATAAAGAAAACAGAATCAAAAATTAAATGGTTGACAAAAAGAATTAAAATATCATGCATAACTAAGCGGAAACTACGACTTTAATATTATAAAAATAAAAGTATAGAGAATAAAAATAAATTTAAATATTATTCAAAGGTTTTAAAAAAATGTATTGAAACGCCTCAAAAAAAAAGCAATAATAGGTACATCATAAACGCTAACAACAAGTGTAAGGCATCATGGGAAATAATTAAGGGTAATAAACAGACTGGGAAACCTAATTTTATAAAAGAAATAAATCATAATAACAAAATAATAACAAATCCTATAAAAATTGCCAACATATTCAATGATAATTTTATAAATGCATCTTTATTAGATCAAACTCAAAATAACAAAAAGAAGTATACAATTTTGAATCATACTCAACAAAACGAAAACAGTATTTTTTTAACACCCACTGATGAAAAAGAGATAACATCTGTAATTAAATCGTTAAAAAAATCCAACTCGACGGGCTACGATGAGATCAGTACAAAGATATTAAAAACATGTTCAACCGAATTAGCTCCCATATTAACGCATCTTATAAACCTATCTTTTGAACGGGGCCATTTTCCAACAAAACTAAAAACGTCAGTAGTTACACCAATATTTAAAAATGGAGATAGAAAAAATATAAATAATTATAGACCTATAACACTTGTTCCCATATTCTCAAAATTGTTTGAAAAAGTAATGCATAAACGTCTTATTTCTTTTCTTGATAAATATAACATTATTACAAAAGAGCAAAATGGTTTCCAGAAAGGAAAATCCACCACTAAAGCTTGCTTTTCTTTAATAAAAGAAATAGTTGACTGTGTAGACAAAAGAAAACCCGTTACGGCACTATTTTTTGACATGAGCAAGGCTTTTGACCACGTAAATCATGACAAACTCTTAATTAAGTGTGACCATTACGGCATCCGAGGTCTAGCAAATGAGTGGCTAAAAAGCTTCCTCTCAAATTGTTCACAATATGTTAAAATAACTAAAGTTAATAATAAGTACGAGACTGTAAATGTTAATTCTGAAAGTAGACTCAATACCAAAGGAGTTCCTCAGGGAAGCATTCTAGGCCCTCTGCTTTTTATAATTTATATAAATGACCTACCAAGAATTACCCACTACAACTTTACACTTTTTGCTGATGACATTTCTATTGTAATTAATTATTTAAATGAATTGACATATAACTTAGAAATAAATACAGTATTGAATGACGTAATCAAATGGTTGAATAATAATAATTTAAATGTTAACATACAAAAAACAACATATATGCAGTTATTTAATAAGAAGGGTAAGGGAAAAAACCTCTCCATACAATATGACAATTCTGTATTAAAAGAGGCTAAGACAGTGAACTTTTTAGGGATAACTATGGACAATAATTTATCGTGGCAACCGCATATTGAGAAAATTTGTAAGAAAATTAATCAGTATGTCTACGTCCTCAGACGACTACACAAAACAGCCACTACTGAAACAGCATTAATGGCTTACCATGCTTTCGTAATATCTTCGCTCCGGTATGGGCTGATTATTTGGGGTAACTCTGTTGACATTACGCGTTTATTATGACTTATCTTAATTATTTTAATTGATTGACACTGGATTTTAATGTATTCGTTAGTAATTTTAAATTTTATTTTATATTTGAAACCAATTTACTTATTTTAAATGTAATGGTCTAAAGGATTTATCTCAGCTAGAAAATGAATTATTTTAATGTACAAGAGTTGACATCCATTAATCTAGAATATCTACTGTCATATCTGTTTTTTTTTTTACTAATATTTGCATGTCAATTGACGAAACATTTTGGAACCAAATTTTTTGTAATAACAACTATATTGTACCATGTTTCATGTGAATAAATGAATTGAATTGAATTGAATGTCTCCTAAGTAATATGTGTTCTCGATGCTGAGGTGGAAAGTTATGTGTGCTATACGAGGGCAAAGTTTTTTTGCATCTCGTGCTGATGAGCCCCCACTACGCTCAGGATTCTAACTTTCAATCACTCGCTACGCTTGAGAATCAATCATAGAATCCTTCGCTTGCTCGGGAATCAAAATCGAAACAAAAAACAACTTTGATCTCTTGTTGCACAAATAACTATTGTTCCACAGGCTGTTTACAAATTTTCTTATCATAGTACCATAGGTACCATACTAACCTGTCACTACCTACTTATGAAAATATTTAATAAAGTAAAAAATGTTAAATATTTCTAATTACACAGTGCTTATTGGATCAGTTAATAACTTAGGTAGTATTGCTACTTGTTAGTATCGATTGCAAATTACAATAACATATTACTTAGTTATTAGTATGACACTATACACTGGTGAAAGCTTATATTAAATACAACCTTTGAAATAATCAAAATACACTTTTTAAATATCTATTAAATGCAAAAAAATATATTAACATAAGGACGCATTTAGGACCAAATAATAGTAAATCCTACACAACTAACAATAGTCACAAATATAGTACTTCTTTATCTGTAAAATAATTAAAAAATATATGATTTTTAGCATGGCAAAAATAATTTTTCACATCCTCTTCATCCAAAGGATCACATTTCTCATGTTACGAGTACCTATGTATTGTTTATTTTATTTATTTAAAAGTACCTCAGCAGATATAATCACCTTCAAATTGACAGCAAAATAATCCAACAATATTAAAAATACATTTGGAAAAGCATAAAAATCT
This sequence comes from Glaucopsyche alexis, assembly GCA_905404095.1. NCBI lineage: Eukaryota > Metazoa > Arthropoda > Insecta > Lepidoptera > Lycaenidae > Glaucopsyche > Glaucopsyche alexis. The sequence goes on from FR990047.1 coordinate 30,371,151, forward strand.
CTTCAAAATTTTACTTTTAAAATATTATTATTATGCATGAATCATACTGGGTTGCAATAAGGTTTATTTTATTTGGTCACTGTTCGGATTTATTGCACAAAATATTTCTAAGGAAATGTCAGTCCGCCCTCGGCCGCGGTCAAACAACATAGGTACTTCGCAATTGCGTCCTTTATTGGATACGTATTAAACAAAAAATTAAACCGACTTACAAAGTAAAGTCGGTTTAATTTTTTGTTTAAAAATAATAATTTTACCCTTTTTAGTGATATTTGTTAATTTATTATTAGTAAGCTTTTGCGCGCAGCTCCGCCCGCGTAAATACATTATCCAGCGGGAACACTACTTTTTCGGGGAAGAAAATATCCTATGTCTTTTCCCGGGGCCCAAAGTATGTCTGTACCAAATTTCATAAAAATTGATTCAGCGGTTAAAGCGCGAAGAGGTAACAGACAGACAGACAGACAGACACACTTTCGCATTTATAATATTAGTATAGATACATCTTAAGAACGTTTAGAATAAACGATCGAATGTATAATTGAAGACGCGCTAAGCTTCCATTAGGTATTGTAAATAAGATGATGATGATGAAATTTTCAAACGCGTATCTTTAAAGAGTGGGGAGTTCTGTTCAGTGCTTTTGGATCCAGGGTATACCTTGGTACAAAATCTTATTTTCTGGTAGCATATGCTTGTGTTACTTCAGAAAAGTCACAACCACTATATTATGTGTCCATATAAATTTCGAGGAGTTCCCTCGATTTCTCATGGATCCCATCATCAGGTTTCCACTTTAGTTACTAAAGGACCAATTTCGAAGTATACCTCTTACAACGACAAAATAATTTTGGAAATATGTTTTATGTGTCCATATTAATTATGTCACGGGTTACTCTTCTCAACTTACCTGTCCGGTAGTTGTGGTATAGTATACGGGTATGTGACCCCGGCTTCCCTAGCTATTACTGTCCTATCCCTTGCACTCCTGGGCGGTAATATCCTACATTCCCTATTTCCCACTCTAACTTACCAATCTTCCTTTCCACACCACCTATCCTTCCCTTTCTCTATTCCTACCCTCTCCACCAATCCGTGGAAACGCAATGGATAGTCAAAAATAATTTAACTATCCAAAATGGCGGCGATGTGGTTCGCCACCCATCACGTCTCGTTTCTCGCGGAGGCGAAAAGCGGACCATGGAGAGACGCTTGGCTACGTTGAATGTAAGAGGAGGAATGGATGGTAAGAATGAAAGTGGACGAAGCGAAACAAGTATGTAAGGATCGCAGCAAGCGGAAAGAAGTGGTCTCTGCCTACCCCTACGGAAAAAAGGCGGTCCTGCCTACCCCTACGGGAAAAAGGCGTGATTATATGTATGTAGTAGTATGTAGTATGTAGTAGTAGAGGAGTTCCCTCGATTCCTAATGGATCTCATCGTCAGGTCACCACTTGGATATCAAAAGGACCACTTTGGGATTACACCCTATACATCACAGAAAATAATTTGAAAATCGGTGTACAGGCGGCGGAGTAATCGTTGAATATACAAAAAAAATTAAAATAAATATTAAAATAATATATATATATATACAGCCGAGCGTCTAACCACCTCCTTTTTTTTGGAAGTCGGTAAAAAACAGCCTCCGTGGTATAGTGGTTTAGAGCTTGGCTCTCGACTCGGAGGTCGTGGGTTTGATTCCTGCATGGGAACAACAAAAAATATTGTTTCCAAGTTTGGTTAGGACAATGCAGGCTGATCACCTGATTGTCTGACATGTCTGAATGCGTCGGATGGGCATGTAAAAAGTCGGTCCTGCGCCTGATCTCTCGCCAGTCGTGTCGGTCATCCGTCCCACTGATTTGCGAGAGTAAAAGGAAAAGAGAGTGCTCTTGTGTACTGCGCACACACTTGGGCACTATAAAATAACTCCTGCGTAGCTGGCCTGGGTTTCAATGAAACTGGCCACCAGTCACCGAAATCGGTGTGGGCTTAACATAGGTACTTATAATATGATATATAGGTTTTTTTTTTTCAGTTTTATCCCTAGATTACAGAAACTAACCAATTGCTTATCTGTCCTATAAATGTAGGTACGTGATATTATATCATGTACAGGTCGCGCAACGAATTAAGATCTTTCGACAAAAGTAGAGGGGGTATGCGCAGAAGTCCGTTTTTGGATGTGTTGGCGGTAGCGGGCTCGGGCGGGGAGGTGTGGATGCGCCGAACGCATGCCGAACGTGGCTGTCGTCACGCTATTGGTTCGTTAGTAATATGTATTCTTTGCTATTGGTCGAACGAACGATCCCCTCCACTTTCACTGAGCGCTCATAAACCGTTGCGCGACCTATACCTATTATCTTTTAAACTGATTCTTATTTTATTACGAAAATTGCCCAATACCCTTCTTCTACAAATAGGAAAATAGTAGACCCTGTATTTGCGATTCTTAAACCCGTTTTTACCAACCGCACCCTAATTTTAGGTGTACCTTGACGTTAATTTAGGGTATTTACATAGGTTGTCTGGAAGAAATTGCTGTAAGCATTATGACCGCCTTTTTGTACAGTTCCTTTATTTAACTATTGTTGTGTGCGTGTGTATTTTTTGGTGCAAATAAAGAGTTTTCTATTGTATTCTATGTGTGTCGAGTTTAAGGGATCACCTAAAGTGTATCTAACATAGGAACCGTTTAGGAGTCTGTTATCAATAGGGCCTGTTACCTATCACGATTATCCAAATCAATAAATTCTCTTTTCACGAGACCTCCACTATAAGATGTCCTCTTCTCTAATTTCCTGCTTCTCCTGCTTAGAGATTTGCGTGTAGTCCAAACACTGGCGGTAGTACTGCGCGTCGGCCGAGCCGTGGATGAGCCGGTTCAGAGGGAACTGCAGCCGGTAGACCAGGTACGGCAGGAACCACAAGTAGAGCTGGAAAGGGACCATCTTCCACCCGTTCATCACACCGAAGATCTGGTACAGCCAGTGTCCACTCGCCAGGTACATAATGTAAATCCTGGAATTACGTTTGAATTATTTTATAAAAAATGTATGGCGGTCACGATTTGTGACGTCATAGACCGGAATTTCGATCTTTTCCCTTTTGTATTTTTAAAAATGTACAAATAAGGTTTTACATTGTTTATTATTAAGATTGATGGGACTAAAATATAGGAACATCTGAGATACAAACAACTTAGTCATCGAAAGATAACCCATTGCTCGCAAAATCAGTTTCAGTCAATTCAGAGCGGTAAGATTCAAAAAGACTCCGTTTTGTTTTCAGATAACGTCTAACTAACTTAAGGGCATTGAGAGGAGGAGCCACAGCTCTGAGTCATTTTTTCCCCTTAGCAGAGTTAACGAGTACGTGTCTATGGAAACTTTTAACTGAATATAAAGTTTACTTAGTAGGCTACATATTGGCTCTGTGGCAATGGGACTGAGTGAGCTTCCAAATGCTATTGGAAATTAATAAGTGTCAGCATGTGTGTGTAAATAACTTACATGGCAGAGTATACTACAGATACGGTCCAGTACAGCGCCTCCTCGTACTTCCTGCTGGTGGGGTAGGGCCGCGCCTGCAGCAGTGTCTCCAGAGCCACCATGACCACGATGTTGGTGTGCACGCAGTGGTTGAACCACCAGGGCAGGGCCTCGTCGAACACGCGCGGGAACACCAGCTCGCGGTCGATCAAGTAAACCAGCCAGAAGCTCACTGCAACGAACTGCACACAAACAAACATTTCTAATACTTATGACCCTATAAACAGTTAGAAGCCGTAGTCATAACCTGCAAGAGTGAAGTGACAAAGGTTAGTATCCTCAGCGACACCAGGTCGGTTCTCCAGGCGGTTACCCTTGATTCCCCCTCCCCTGGCAGTGCAAAAAAGGGTGGTCCTCCGAAAAGCTGTTTTGCAGAGGCGGGGGTCTCCCTGTTTTGCATTAAGTCGCACGCAGGGCTTAGGGGGAAGGAAAGGGTTGAACAACTTGCCAAGGAGGCCGTTAAAGAGGAAACCTGAGTACGATCGGTGTTCTGTTTCATTCGCGAAGCGTATCTTAGGAGTTAGGATAGGATACGATCGGCGAATGGGACAGGAGATATGTGTGATATGTGTTGGGCGGGACGGCCTGAGTCACGAAGCTCTTCTTCCCCACAGCCGCTGCTGCACACAAAATAGTTGGAAAAATAGACATAACATACCACACAACACAAGTACTGACTGGACACGGCGGGTTCGCCTTCTACTTGAATAGATTCAAGCTGAAGGAGGACCCGTCGTGCCTATGTCAGCCTGGAGTTGCGGGGACGGTCTCTCACCTGTTTCTCGAATGCCTGATTTTTGCTAGCAATAGGAATAATGAGCAGAAATTGAGCACTTGGATGACGGGTGAGAGTTTGTCTAGCATACTATGGGGAAAGACCAGGCAAATTTTCCTGAAATACTGTATCAACATTATAAAAATTGTAAATAAAAGAAATTGTAGTTTTAATATTCAACTGTTGTGATATTAGTTTGTAGGTCTTGTTTTTTAGATTAATTTTATATTTAAGTATTTTGCTTTTGCACCATTTTCGAATTATTGTTTAATTATTTTAATAATTGTATTGATTTGCTATTGCACCATTTTTTGTATTTAACTGTGTAAATTAATGTATAGTTAATAGAAATTGTATATTAATATTGAAAGAGAAACACAGAAAACTGTAATAGAAAGTACTATAGTACTATGTAAGCAAAATAATAGGAAACATAAAGAAATGACAAAAAATGAGCCCTGTCCACGACAAGAAATAATTATTATAAAAAAACAGTTAGAAGATATCACACATACAAAAATGTGTCACCCTCCGGGCCTCTACAAGTATAATAACCATAGTATGTAAGACACAGGCCCGGCCTAGTTTAGATACTAGTACGATTATAGTTTTAACGTACAGTAATTATTTAATTTAGATCTATTAACAGATAAACGTAAGTAATATTTAACTTAAATTACATTCTGAACAATGTTCTTAGTCCATACTAACGACAAACCTCGACATACTATTAAACTTATTTTTGTTAAACTTTTCAATTTACCACTTTACAAATTATCACAATACGTAATGTTAAGTAATCTTAAAGTTGAATTTGCAAATGAAAATTCTGTATATAGTAGTTGAATGAGTAATTAATTATTATTAGAATTAAGTATAGTTAAGTTCTAAAACTGTACGTACTCTTTTCATTTTGTCACAAATTAATAAATAAATAAAATTAAATTGTATGTTTGGTTGACACTGTGGGAATATAAGCCCCGGCCCAAAGGGAGATCTCCGATCGAGCGAAGTGCTATGCTTGGTCAAGCCGAAGCCCACTTTAGTGGTTTTCAGATGTCGTATACATATCGCCGATCTTAGAAAACTTCGATAGCGCGATGACTGTGGGAGGACTGTGCGCTGATTGGTCCACCACAATATCAATGGTAAAGTGATGGTACAGCCTGTAGGTAACCTGTCTCATTCACCCCCAACTTACCACAGCATAAGGGACGACAAGGGCGCAGTACATCACATCGCGGACGAGCTTGATCTGCTTGCCGAGCCGGGACCCCCCGCGTCCGCCCCACTCCAGCCCGTCCACCCACACCGCCAGTATCAGGAATATCATCTGGAACGCCTGAAAAACAGGTGCTAGAATGAGCCGCTAGTCCAGTGGAATAGTCTATCAGAATGCAGGGTTTCCATTGGGTTGCAGTCAGTGTAGCGTAGCTAGGTTACCGAGGGTCCTGGGGCAAGAAATAAACGAGGGCTACCCCATCCCGAAAATACCAACTAAAGACTATGTGACTTTATAAATAACAACAAAATCAATAGCATACAATCAAACATGGGTAGTAAATGGTGGTAAGGGTAATAAAAATATAATATGGTGTTCTTTATATAAAACGCGAGCGAGCAAATTTTTTTCCTATTTTGCAAGTAAAAATCTGTGTTTACTTTAAACCCTGGAAGCTGCATATGTGCTTGGACCCAGTGCCACAGAAAGGGGCTGTCCAGCTTGGCGCTAAGCAGATTCAGGATGGTGTTGGGACTTCCACGCGTGCGGAACATCAGCGTTTCGATGCGACGCCGCAGCACGGTTGTCCCTTCTGAATTCCTTTTTTTTTTTTTTTTTGAAGTTGTCACTGTCCTAGCTATATTTATAACAAATATATTCTGGGTCATCCTTGCGATAGTGAAGCCATTTTTAAACAATTCACAATATCCTCATCAGTGTCTGTTTAACAGTTTTTAATTTGATGAAACTGAAATCTGTTATCAGTAGGTAGGTAATCTGTTTTTTTCAAATCAAAAAACAATAGTGTAGAAAGTGGACGGATCAAAAATCGGTATACTTAACTTCTTGTCCAGCTCTATAGTAGCCTGAATTTTATCAACTTTTATCTGACTGTGACCAGACTCTTAATATTTTTGATTTCCGCTATGTATATCCAGAAAATAGCTTTTACACTATTATTGACATAAAAACTGATTTCTTTACTATAATTATTTTGTGCCATAAATCGTATCATGTGTGAGCTCGAATCCGTTCAGGCCGAACTGACGTCAGTTGGGTGTAGGGTTGCCACTTTTTTTTTTTGCAGATAAAGTACAATGATTATTATAGGTAGGAAAAAAGTACATTGTATTTAAAATAAAGTACAATTTATTTATTATCATAATTATGTTTAAATACATACCAACTTTTGTTTGTTATTTTCACTTTGTATCAAATTAGTATATCTACCTTTTCCTTTACAGTCCATATTTAAATTAAATTAAATAAGTAATACAATTTTAATTAAATTCAGAGACACTTTGTTTCTTTCGTCTCTCCATTTGCTATAGATCACAGAACATTTTCGGAATATATAATAAAAATGAAATGACTATATACAAGTTTAAATCTACATTAAGTTTTTGCAGATTTATATTTTCAATTATCTTAACATGCAATCGACATCGATTGAGCAATCGATGTATTTCGCTATATTATGTATGAAAAAAATCATAATATTATTATGACAAAAGTTTTCAAAATCCTAAAAAAAAAAAAACAAATCGTGAAAATAAAGTATTTTCGTGTACTTTATTATTCTCATTAGTATAGAGTACCTGAAATAACGTACAATACTTTATTATAAAGTACTGGCGGTAACCCTAGTTTGGTCGGATGCGATTTTTTCCGTGTGTGTGTTCGAATCCGTTCAGGCCGAACTGACGTCAGTTCTAACTGAAACGATTTTTTTTTGGCAGGCAGAAAAATCACGGAAGGGCACGAAACAAGGTCACTTTTATGGAGTAACGGCACTTTACACTTACTTGGCACGAAAAAAACTTAGCTACATAAACAGTTTTCTGCTATAAAAATGTATAACAAGATAAGTTATTTGAACTATTACTTTAAAGACATCTTCTTTCCTTATTCGCTCTGTAAATCGAGTTTCAATCATTGTGCTCGTAAGTAGAAATTTGGTAGAAACACTTTATTTTGGCAGTAAACAAACATCTTTTTTTTTATATGTTATTTTTGTACTTTATGCAATCTACATACTACATCGCTCCAGTTTTTTGGCACATAATAAAATGGAGATTATAAAAGCGAATGGTGAAAAAATATTTTTTTAATTTTTGACCTTACGCTCTGGGGGCCTAAAATGCCACTTTTTAGACCCACAGTAAAAAGGTGTTTCATATTATGTTTCATAGATTTTGACAGAAAACATCAATTTTGGCAGTTTTATTAATATTATAAATGTGAAAGTTTGTGAGGATGTATGGATGGATGTTTATTCCTCTTTCACGCAAAAACTATCGACCGGATTTCAATGAAATTTGGTATGGCTCTGGATTAAAACATAGGCTACTTTTTATCCCGGAAATGTACAGTATTCCCGCGGGATACCCGATATAATATAAACGCGGGAGCTGCGGGAAACAGCTAGTTTTCAATAAAAATGCGTAAAATGGCGCACATAATAATTATGAATTGCATATGATTCATCTAATGTTCACCTAATGTGACCCTTTTACAGCCGCACTCAGAGACGTTCATTAAATTAGCCCTAATCAGTATTTAACTAATGAACATTAAATATCTTAATGAAGCGTGTCTCCCAGAGTCAACATTTAATGGATCGTTAGCTAATGACAAATTTAATCATTCGTAGGGCGGTGCATCTTCGAAATAAGTTGTCGATTACTTAAAAACTTGGAGAAGATGTAGCCATACTTAAAATTAATTAGTATGAAACTGTTAAGTTTGTCTTTAATAAACATCAGAAATCATGTAAAGTAGTAATATAGTTAGAATTTATTTAATTAACAAAGAAAATCGACAAAAAATTATCCAAAATAGCAATTTATCGAATATTTTGGTAAAATAATTTCAATTTTCTAATATGGCATTACAGTTGCTAACTGTCAAATCTTCGCGGGCGGCGAGCGTGAATAGGTACTTACCTACCTAATACAAAAAATCTAAAGTTTAGTTTATAAAACGTAGTGATTATATTCTCTTTGAAGTTTATTGCACTCTACATTTTAGTATTAGTGTAATTTTGAATTGTGTTTCAAATTATAATATTAAGGTGAATATCCGTCTATGGTGAATATATGATTACCAAAATTGAAATTCGTTGTTGTTGTGAAGGAAGATTGAAGAAATAAAACAAGAAGCGGAAAAATATTAGAAAAGTTACAAAATAGTAATAAATAAAAGAAATTATTTTATATGTATTGTCTTTTATTAATCAAATCCAAATTCTGCTACATTATGCTTACCACCGGCGAGAAGAAAAATTGTTCTTTTCAAAAAATATTTTTTTACAATATAGTACTTAACATAATCTAAGACAAAAGTCAATATACATATAATAAGTACATACATTCCTTCCCTACCCTCCCCTATTACCCTATTCCCTCTTTAAAGGCCGGCAACGCACTTGCTCTTCTGATGCTGCGAGTGTCCATGGGCGACGGAAGTTGCTTTCCATCAGGTGACCCGTTTGCTCGTTTGCCCCCATCTTTCATTAAAAAAAAAAAAATACATACATAGAAGCAGCCTTGCAAGGAGCATATTATTCCCAAGGTGGTAAAATGATGAAACCATTGACCTTATATTAAGCTTTGGCACACAAACATTCTATAACAACCTTTTTTAATTTATTAATGGAAAGAATCTGAACGTTTTCAGGGATTCTATTGTATACACCTTTAAAAATTAGTCTGATCACTCATCACAGGTATATCTAACTTATTTCTATTTCTTGTATTCCTTAGATATAATATGATAGTCGCTTTATTTTGTAATTATTTAAGTATATTCTTTCTGATATACATTGTCCATTGAATTGTGTATTCTTTCAAATGTATTGTGAAGCGACGGTCAGAATACCTATTTCTTTAAACTTATCTCTCAGAGATTCAAAGGAAATTCATGATTTGGTAGCTCGGAATGGAAAGAATGATGACATCTTATAAATAGAACATAAGTATAGCTTGCCTCTGTAGCACAAATGTTGTGTATTCTATTTCTGTACACTTCTGAAGTGATTCCTCCAGGACTTTTTATTTTAATAATGATATTTAACTCAATACACCCAATCACCCCAGGAAAGTGTGCAATTTCATAGAACTGTCATCTGTAACAAGAATATAATATTTAAATTACATAATTATAATATAATCATTAGATGTAGTTTAATTAATATTAAAATAACACATTATCTTGGCATACATTTAGTTCAAAACGAATAAAATATATCAGTAGTAGTATCAGTACCTGTACAGTAGCCGGGGAACTTGACAAAATCTTGCATTTTCATAGCAATTAATGCAGAAACTTTGCTGACAATTTGTGAGACCGATTACTGACAGATATTAATATAAAAATAAGATAGCAACATACAAATAATATTACTTATTACAAGCACATAGTAAACTCTCATGATTCTAGTTTTGTTTATTATTTTAGGTACTATAATTTAGAAACTAACCTGAAAACTGCCTGTAGCTAAATATCTTACAGTAAACAGAAGCATTATTTTGGGAGTAGGTAAATGGTAATCCTCTTCTAATAGGTATCTGATCTATTTAAGTCTGATTTCTACATACCTATTATTATTAAGTTTTTTTACAACATAGGACTTCGGAGTGAATCTATATCTAACATGGAATTCTTGGATTGAATATTTTAGTGAAAGGATCCGAATAATGTCTTCTATAGCGTCTTGGTCATCTTGGTCCCACATTTCTGAATCTTAAAGAAAAATTTTCAAAATCTATAAAGTCCATCTGATTAGACATTTTGCATAAAAATGGTAAAAACAACGTAGTAGTAACTGAGATAATAACTACAATAACTAGTAGTCTAGTAATAGCGTATTAGTAAAATTCAAATGTAATTTTTTTTACAAAAACAAATAAATAACCTCAAATTCGATCGACTTAATCCACAATTAGCAAGTTAAATAGAGGTTTTGCAGTACTTAAATTTAATCATCATTAAGTCACGTTAACGATCCGTTAACTGACTCTGAGAGTGAGTTTTTTTAAATCTATACTAAGTAATGGTTTAAGTAACAATTAAATGACTCTGAGTGCGGCCGTTAGACTTCCAGGTTCTTAACCCACGCATTAGTCACGCGTTTTTTTTTTTTAGGTATTTTCAAATGGACCATTAATTACGCGTTTTTTTAAGATATTTTCAAATGGAATTATTTAAGGAATCACAAGCTTTATAAATATTTTTCATTTTTTATATGACACATTTTGTGTTCATAAATATACATAAGAAAGTTTGACATAAATCCATAGATATATAATATTAAAAAGTGGCATAAATCACTATTTTCATCCTGAATCTACGCGGAAACCACACAAACAATATTGACGAAATTATTTTTATCACGTCTCAATCACGTTTGCCCGTTATTTAGAGGTAAATAAGTAGGATTATAATATAATAATATATCTATGGACGCTTCACACCACGTCAATCTGATCCCGTGGTAAGTTCTCGAAGAACTTGTGTTACGGGTACCAGACAACGGAAATATATTTAATACTTTAATACTATACACATATTTAAGATTTTTATTATATTATACACATATTTAATACACATCCATGACCCAGGAACACAGAAAAACTTTTTGTTCCTTCGGCGGGATTTGAACCCGCGACCCCCGGCTTGAGCACCAACACGCTCAACCAACTGAGCCACAGAGGTCGTCAAAGGATTCACGTGGGACAGACAGATTCTTTCCAATATTTCATTCTAGGCCACCGAAGCGGTAAAAATGCTTGTGAAAATAGCTCACCATATTCCAATTAGTAAGAAAAGCTGGAGCGTTATCCCGCATGTCCAGTAACCGCTCGCTGACGCCCGGCTCGCTGGTCTTCTGCACCATCACCACCACAGTGTGGATGACGGTGGCAGCGTCGGAGACCAGATAGACCAGGTGGAAGACGGTCCGCAGCAGCAGCAGCAGCCGCCTCAGGTACTGGACGTACTGTTCGGCCATGATCCGCGCCGCGCGAGCGCCCTTCCGTAACTTATCTGAGCGCGCTCGAGCCGGCAGTTATAAACCTTAATAGGACTGATTCACTAACACAAACATCAATTCAAAATCAAAACAAGCCTACGCATCATAGAATTAACGCGACGCGGCGCGCCATTATCTTAAAAATACTTCATTGGCACGCTCATCGTATTTGGCATATGCTACTTCTTACTAATTATTTTTATTATTTTATTATATTATTATATAAATTTGAAAATTTGTGAGGATGGATGGACGGATGGATGTATAGGTGGATGGATGGATGTTTGTTACTCTTTCACGCAAAAACTATTGTTCAATAGTTTTTTGCGTGAAATGCTTCAAAATGACGACCTCTGTGGCTCAGTTAGTTGAGCGTGTTGGTGCTCAAGCCGGGAACAAAAATCAAAATCCCGCCGAAGGAACAAAAAGTTTTTCTGTGTTCCTGGGTCATGGATGTGTATTAAATATGTGTATAATATAATAAAAATCTTAAATATTATGTGTATAGTATAAAAGTATTAAATATAATATTTTCGTTGTTTGGTACCCGTAACACAAGTTCTTCGAGAACTTACCACGGGATCAGATTGACGTGGTGCGAAGCGTCCATAGATATATTTATTATTATTAAATATGAGGCAGTTTATCAAAATAGAACACTCTGAAGTTTGCTGTACCTATACCATTACTTCTCAAAAATGTTTCCTTATTAGCAACATTATGAAATAGTGCAATAATACAGGCATAGACTATAATCATCGGTCTCGCCGGGCGCTCTACTAGACCGAGCCGACGTGCTTGTCAAATATGAAATAAATACTCAGCTGAGGTCGGCTTACTCGAGCCAGTCATATTGAAAGCTTTAAGCATGGGAGTAATCAGTAACCCCCGCCCCCCCCCCCCCCCCCCCCCCCCGAAAGTACACCCATACAAGTCAAGTTCGCGGTGATGGATAGGCCGGCTGGTCCATGTGGATCAGTGGCCCCCAACCTTTTTTTTACGCGGGCCACAAACCCGTTATACTCCTGGTGTCGCGGGCCGCAATCAAATTTTTTAGGGGCAAAAAATTTAAAAATACGTAATTTAAATTTAACGATTTAATAATAGAAAAATACAAGGTAGTTAAAAGAGTGAAACTAAACATTTAAGATGAGATAGCGACACAAACTAAAATAAAATAACAAATATGTATTACAAGTAATAATTATGTTCACTCAGTGTTAAAAGTTAAAGTTTAAAAGTTATTGAGTGTTTGTTATTATCTATAATTCATAACAATGTCAAGAGTAAGTATATTCTAAGTTTATACGTACATAGGTACGTTATGGAAAAATAGATTGTTTCAAGATGAGTGGGAAATTGAATATTTTGTTGTGCCGATCAAAAACAGTGCGGCTTTCTATGTCATGAAAGTATACATTGAAGTAATATACCTCGTCATTTTTCCACCAAACATAAATCGTTTAATCGATTTCTTCCTGGGTCATCTGTATGAAATGAGAAATAATTAGATATATGCGGTGGCGGTGCGGTGGAAATTACTATTATTCAATTTTCTAATAAAAAATTTTCTCTTTGCGCTTAGCTTTATTCAGCGATTTTTATATACATAGAATACAGTATAGATAGCAAACAGACGATCGAAATTGATTCGGGGCTCGGGCCGAACCACGACTAGGTGCGCTCCGAACCAAGTTCGATCGTCTGTTTGTAATCGGGCACGACGGACGTTCTCTCATCATATCTATGAATTTTAACGTACCCACAGGGCAAAAATGGGGCCGTATTACTAAGACTTCGCTGTCTATCTGCCCGCGCCACCAGGCTGTATTTCAAGAACCAATTTTCATAAGTCACTTAATTCTGATTCCGCTATAACAACATAATATCATATCTTAAAAACAAGATAAAACAAATAATATAAGGAGAAGCCCTTTTTAAGACAACAAAACGAGATTTTTTGTCCTTTCTTTGGTCGATGTTAATAATGGCAAATTTTAAATATCCACAAGATACTAAGTTGATTTCTACTCCAATATATTATAATTCAAAATAAAAATTAATATAAAAAGGGGTTTTCATAAAAAACACAATTTTTGACTATTTTTTTCCTAAAATGGTACGGAACCATTCGTGCGCAAGTCCACTCGTACTTGATATATTTTTAAGTTACAGATTTCACGCGGACCGCAGATAAAGGCCCGGCGGGTTGGGGATAGCGGATGTGGATGATATAATTATACAGAATTGCGTATAATTAGATTAGAAATTTTGCGCCTCAGGCCAATTAACATATTTTGCTACCCCGTTACGTTAGTAATAATATTCTTTGACTCCGTCAAGCAGAAGCGGGTTTTTACTATATTTTTTTACAGATTTACATGTAATTATACTTCAAACCCTATCTGGAAGATGATTTTTTTATCTATTATATATTAGGTTGGGGAAAAAGTTTCTTCGCATTTTATATAAAAATTCAAAAGGTTTTTTTATAAAGTTTATTTACAAGTGACTAAAGTATATAGGTGCCATTTTGTTCGATAACTTTTTGCCATCTTGTTGGTAGGTACATGATCCCATTGCTATAAATTTTTTGGGGCTTCTGATGAAAAAACTGCGACAAGTGGTTTTGGCAGTCCTCTTGTGATGTCAACCTGACACTGCCTAAGGAATTCTGCAGTGACCGAAACAGGTGGAAATCTGAAGGTGCAAGGTCAGGACTATACGGCGGATGCATTAACACCTCCCAGCCAAACTCCCGTAATTTTTTCTGACTGGCTAAAGATGTGTGAGGTCTAGCGTTATCATGGTGAAAAACCACACCCCTTCTGTTGATTAATTCCGGCCGCTTTCTCTCAACTTCTTGCTTTAATCTCATCAGTTGTTCGCAGTACAGTTCAGAATTGATGGTCCTGCCTGGCGGTAACAGCTCATAATGAATAATGCCCTTCCAATCCCACCACACACACAGCATCACCTTGTTGCGAGTTAACCCGGGTTTCGCCACAGTCTGTGAAGCCTGACCGGCCTTTGACCACGATCTTTTTCGCACGTTCTTGTCGTACGTGATCCACTTTTCATCACCAGTTATCAGCTTCTTCAAAAATGGTTCGGTTTCATTACGTCGTAATAAAGAATCACAAATGAGTACACGGTTCATTAGGTTTCTTTCAGTGAGCTCATGAGGCACCCAAATATCGAGCTTTTTTGTGTACCCAGCTTTTTTCAAATGCGCCAAAACCGTTTTGTGGTCAATCCCCAGTTCTTCAGCTACATCGTAACTACTAATATGCCGATCTTGCTCCACTTTTTCAAAAATGGCAACAGTTTTGTCCGTAACAGGGCGACCAGAGCGACGTGCATCTTTGATATCAAAATTTCCGGATTGAAAACGCTTAAACCAAATTTGCGCTACTCTCACAGATACTGCATTAGGTCCATAAACATCACAAATTTTTTTCGCGGCTTGTGTTGCATTTTTACCTTTTTTGTAATAAAATTTTAAAATGTATGGAAATTCTTCATAAGAATCACTCATTTTAACAATAAGAAAAACAAATGAAAATCTCAAATTTACCTAATTTGAATTTGGAATTGTCTTCTGTAAAATTAAAACTTTTTAATGATACCAAAATCAGCCAGATACAATTGGTATAGCCCAAGATATTTTATGACAAGTTCATACATACTATAATGCGAAAAGACTTTTTCCCCAACCTATTATTTATATATTTAATATTTAAGTTATTTTAAAAAAATCAACAGCCTAAAACAGAACGTTCATACTAAGTACATATATGTCACCGTAAAATTGTAAAAACCGTTAGATTGTAAAAATATGTCGAAAAATTTAAAACTATATATTTATAATCTTACGAAAAATAATGTATTAAATTATAGGCAGCATATTCGCGTCGGAAGTCTATCGACATTTTACAATTTCACTAGTTTTACTACAATCTAACGGTTTTTACAATTTTACGGTGACATATATAATATTACGGTGACATATATATATTTCTCTATGGAGCGGAAACATGGACCTTGAAGTCCGCGGATCGCAAAAGAATAGATGCCTTTGAAATGTGATGTTGGAGAAGAATGCTCCGCATCCCATGGACGGCATTCCAGACAAACGAATCCATAACTAAAAGACTTAACATCAAAGTTAGGCTCTCGACCATCTGCATTCAGAGAGTTCTTAAATACTTCGGACATATTGCCAGGAAAGACGGAGATAATTTAGAAAAGCTAATTGTCACTGGCAAGGTGGAAGGCAAAAGACTCCGTGGTCGTAACCCGATGCGTTGGTCTGATCAGATACGCACAACACTCAATAGCACAGTACAGGATGCACTTCGAGTGGCCGAGGACAGGGAAAAGTGGAGAAATATCGTAAGGATAAAGACCATGGAAGGTGGTGGTCACGACCCTCAGACATGAGGAGCACGACTGATGGAGGAGGATATAATATTAGGTATACTCTTTATGTTAAACGCGTGCAGACTGAGAAATGAGCAAATACTTAAAAAAAACAATAAAACCTAAAATAATAATCGAATTCTCGAACCTATAGCATGTGAGTTGTGACACAATATTTTGGGCACGTCAATTTGTAATGATGTACGACGAAAATAGGCATTAAACGACAAACCTAACTTAATAAGTTATTTGTCATCTATTTTGCAACATCAGAAATTATGCAAATTTTACTATAATTTAAATTACAAAATCATCTCATTTTCACAGTCTTTTAGAGTTTTTAACCGACTTCCCAAAAAAGGAGCCGGTTATACGTTCGGCTGTATATATATATATATATATATATATATATAATATGAACAAATATGAACTTAAGTTCTATAAAAATTTGTAGAATATTGTTTGGGCTGGTACCGATTTCAAAATTAAGAAGATTGAGTAGAGAAATAGTAAAAATTTTAGCCGAATTTGAAACGGGAATTATTTAGAGATTAAGTTTTATTTCATACTTTTTTGTGTATTTTTACTTTGGAAGTCGGTTTAATTTTTTGTTTAAGAATAATAAGTTTGAACAGATTTAACCTAAAATATTTAATAAAATAGGAAAAAAATTAAACATGAAGAACATTATTTAGTACCTACCTACCGATGTTCTGTTTTATCCGGTTGATTTTATGGTATCTTTCTGAAATTCACCGTTATTTAGTATTTTAGTTTAAAGTCTGAACAGATTTTAACCTGGGATTTAAAATGGGAAAAAAATCTCGCTTGTTTCGCTTACTTGTGTTTGGCTTAAATAACATTATAAAATTCAGTGCTGACGTTCAGTTTTAGGCTATTGATATTTGTATTTTTTTCGAATTACAGTCTTTCAAGGGTTACAGGTGAAACAAGTAAAAACGAAAATAAGTATGAGGGCACATTAATGTGCCCAGGGCTTCTACGTGGGTAACACTTAAAATGTTTAGAACTGGCCAGTTAGAAACATTGCTAATGAAAACTTTTTTTGAATTTCAATTTTAGAACTCTTTGGTAACCTAATGTAGTATATTACATTCATCTGTCATTTGTTTTTGTGAATTTGCGGCGAATCTAAAATTCTTGTTACACGTGAAAATAAACCTAACGCGAGAAAATTTTCAGTCAATGATTTATTATGACTTTCGTTGTGGGCTTACTCAACAACAAAGCTATTAGATTAGGAGGTCACGACATTTTTGGTAACGATATCCAAAATGACTTATTTTAGATTGACAAGATAAAGAGCAACTCTCTGATGCCAAATATGTCGGTCTGCCTGCGTAAAGTAGTTGCGTTCTCTGTATAGGGCGCCTGAAAACCCAGTTATCATGACCAAAAAAAAATGATAAGGTAAATGGCTGAGTAAGTTATATTAGGTAAGTACTAGTTGTTCTCATATCAGTAGCGTAAAAACTGACCAAATATTCGGTTGCGTTATGAAGCAACGAGCGTTCAAACGTGATTTATTGTGACCAAAAAAAAATGATAAGGTAAATGGCTGAGTGAGTTATATTAGGTAAGTACTAGTTGTTCTCATATCAGTAGCGTAAAAACTGACCAAATATTCGGTTGCGTTATGAAGCAACGAGCGTTCAAACGTGACTTATCGTGACCAAAAAAAAACGATCAGTTAAATGGCTGAAAACAACATAGTGTAAAGCAGGGGTTCTCAAACTTTTTTTGTGACGGAACCCTTTTGGAAGGCGAAATACTTGACGGAACCCTACAATAAAACAATTATTTTATAAATGTATTCCTTATAAATAAGCATAATAAAAGTACAATGTAACAGTTACAACTTATTAGTATGTAATAAGTTAGTTACTACATAACAAGTAAAAGAAAATAAAGTCTTTAACCTATTAGAAGCCCTGGGCACATTATGGACCCCCATTTTTTTCGTTTTTACCTGTTTCTTTCTGCTTTAAACCTGTAATTCGGAAACATAAAAATTGAAAAAAAAGAAAAAGAAAAATTTTCCCTATTTTACAGGTCAAAGTCTGTTCAAACGTTAAAGTAAAACACTGAATAACGGTGAACTGACATCTTGGTTTTCACAGATATTGTTGTTCTATACGAGACGAATCCTAAAATTTATAATTAGTACATGTACCTTCAAATTTCTCACGTTCAAACGGGCAAAAACAGTACATGTACCTGTTTTTGCCCGTTTGAACGTGAGAACATAAATGGAAAATTTTTCTATAGATGAAATCACTCTTGAGTCGTTTTATTTTCCAAACGGGCAAAAACGGGTACATGTATTATAACTTGTAGGATTCGTCTCGTATAGGACAACAATCCCTGTGAAAACCAAGGTGTCAGTTACATTCAGTTTCGAATAAAATAATTTGAATGATTTCGTCCATAGAAAAATTACCCATTTATGTTCCCACGTCCAAACGGGCAAAAAAAGATACATGTATTATAATTTTTAGGATTTATCTCATATAGGACAACGATCCATGTGAAAACCGAGATGTCAGTTTCTATCAGTTTCGAATAAAATGAATTTGAGTGATTTCATCCATAGAAAAATTAACCATTTATGTTCCCACGTCCAAACGGGCAAAAACTGGTACATGTACTGTAGCTTGTAGGATTCGACTCATGTAGGACAACAATCGCTGTGAAAACCAAGATGTCAGTTTCAATCAGTATCGAATAAAATGAATTTGAATGATTTCGTCCATAGAAAAATTTTCCATTTATTCCACGTTCAAACGGGCAAAAACGAGTACATGTAATAAAGCTTGTAGGATTCATCTCGTGTAGGACAACAATATCTGTGAAAACCAAGACGTCAGTTTCAATCAGTTTTGAATAAAATGTATTTGAATGATTTCGTCCATAGAAAAATTTCACGTTTATTCCACGTCCAAACGGGCAAAAACTAGTACATGTATTATAGCTTGTAAGATTCGTCTCGTGTAGGACAACAATCCCTGTGAAAACCAAGGTGTCACTTTCAATCAGTTTCGAATAAAATGAATTTGAATGTTTTCGTCCGTAGAAAAAAAAAATGAAACGTTAATTTTACGCACACAAATAAACCTAAGAGTTTTATATCCTAATATTTATATTTAAACAATGCCCCGAAACGTTCCGGAGCGAAAAAAACAACGATTTTTAAGAATCGAGTTCTATGAGTATGGAGCGTCAAAATCGGGACCACTGTGCATCGGTTACTATGACAAGAATGAATATAACTTCTGAAAAACTTATTGGTACAAGGTCCGGGTTGGAATTCGAACCCACGACCCTACGATCACGATTATTGGGATCATGATAAGTACATATGTAAATCGCTACACTTGGTTGGTGGTGAGAGTCTGATGACGGAGCAGGGTGAGATTTCAGATTTTTTAGCGATTAGATATTTTAATCATCGATGAAAAGTTTCCTCACTGGTCATAAAAGCGTGTGTTTTTCGTTTTTAAACCAAGCACTTTACTAGTAAAATACTTAAAGAATATACGTTCAGACATAGGTCGCCGATAACTATGAATTGCAACCAAATATTTGGTCAGTTTTGGTGCCAATAAGCTAGTACGTACTCACAGTTTACGATTTGTAATTTTCAGCCATTTACCTGATCATTTTTTTTGGTCACAATAAGTCACGTTTGAACGCTCGTTGCTTCATAACGCAACCGAATATTTGGTCAGTTTTTACGCTACTGATATGAGAACAACTAGTACTTACCTAATATAACTTACTCAGCCATTTACCTTATCATTTTTTTTTGGTCACAATAAATCACGTTTGAACGCTTTTTGCTTCATAACGCAACCGAATATTTGGTCAGTTTTTACGCTACTGATATGAGAACAACTAGTACTTACCTAATATAACTTACTCAGCCATTTACCTTATCATTTTTTTTTTGGTCATGATAACTGGGTTTTCAGGCGCCCTATACAGAGAACGCAACTACTTTACGCAGGCAGACCGACATATTTGGCATCAGAGAGTTGCTCTTTATATTGTCAATCTAAAATAAGTCATTTTGGATATCGTTACCAAAAATGTCGTGACCTCCCGTAATATAATATGATAGGCTGCGATTAGCATTTCTTAATGAAGCCCCATCTGGTGCCACTATATACAATTGGTTTAACGAGTTTAAGCGTGGACGTAGCAATCTCAATGATGATCCGCGTGAGGGACGTCCTTTAACAGCGACTACTGAAGGTAACATCAGTGCTGTGCGACGCATGATAGAGGAAGATAAGAGAGTGGCCTATCAGCAGATACGGGCAAGCCTAGGCATTGGTATGAGTTAATTTCAAAAAATATTACACGAACATTTAGGCGTCAGGAAGCTTGGTACCAGATGGAATCCGCATAGGAAACTAGCCCGTCGAGAAGAACCGGCGTAAGAAAATACGTGTGGAGTATCTATGGTCTTCAAAGATGATATTGAGGTTTCTAATATCAATTTTTTCTAAACTGAATAGTTTGCGCATGAGACACTTCCAAAGTGGTAAAATGTGTCTCCCCCCCTGTAACTTCTAAAAAAGGGAATGATAAAACTTAAAAAATATATAGGATGTACAAAAACCATGCAAACTTCCACCGAAAATTGGTTTGAACGAAATCTAGTAAGTAGTTTTTTTTTTTTTTTTAATACATCATAAATCGTAAACCGCAATTTACCTTTCAGTCAATCAAAACAAATATAAAAATAAAAAAAGACATTTAATTTCATGAACATAAACCTTATGCATGCAACCGTGAACCATTATTTTTTATTACAAGTTTGTACGGAACCCTCGGTGCGCGAGTTCGACTCGCACTTAGCTGTTTTTTTTTTTTTTTAGTATTTTCGAATCCCGATTACAAAGTCTAAATTATACCAAAACTTCCAATGAAATAAAACATGTAATAAATAAGCAATATGCCTAATCACCCATACAGTAGCAAAACGTCTAACTATAAAGAGGTCCATATAACAAAATGTCAACAGCCCTTTGGCAAGATCGTAAATACAAGGATATTTTATTTGAAGGAAATAAGAGGAAAAAGATCGATATAATGATTAACGCCAAATATAAACGAGAACTGCATAAGCTTGAAGGTCAAAAAGTTAACCCATTTGAATTTTTGATAAACATTGGCCATATCAAAAGAATATTAGGTGCGTAATTTAAAATAATATGTTTAGGAAGACCATCTTTTATTTGTTTACTTATGTTTGTTGTGTTGAAGTTTATTATGTTTATAAGTGTACATAATAAAAAACAGACGATTTCATAAATAGACATTTTGTTATATGGACCTCTTGATAGTTAGACGTTTTGCTACATGGGTGACTGGACGTTTTGCTATTTAGACTTTCTAATCGGGAGGGGTATTTTCTTATCTGCATTTATAATCAATAACTTAACTAAAAGACCACAGCACTATATATTTTTCCTGTCAAATCAGGCAAAAGTTGAGTACCTACCTAGCATCACAATTTTTCACGCACACTAGAATTTGTCATATGTAAGTCAATTGTCACTTTACACACTACAATCATTTGTAACCGCATTGACAAAGCTGTCATTCTATGGGAGTGCTCCATCATCGAGCGCACAGTGAGAATACAAGATGAGTATAATTCTTTATTTACATTTAAAATACAATATAGAGCCAGATAATAAACTAAAAATTAACACTAAAAAGGAAGACCTATCTACAAATAAAACTATCTCTAAAAAACTTCCCTAGGTCATCCCCATCTGGCAGAGTACCTACCAAACTGATACGAGTAGGATTGCTTGTTGGATAGCAATGGCTATCCGTTGTGCCAGGTAGTTCCCGGCTCTGGGGTCACGGGTGGCCCCATGCTCCTAGGGTTTCCACCCCAAACGGTTCAAATATGAGATCTCCGCTTAGGTTCTCATATTTGCGCCGCTTGAGGTTCTCTTGGTTTGCAGCCGCGCTCGCACAGTTCGAGGTGCCCTGGACATGGGACGGAGCAAGGGTATCGACACAAGTAGCGTTCCATACAATAGCCGGTCTCACACTCCAAGGAACCAGGGTCATTCCATCAGGTCTCTTGCCATCGTCACGCGCCAGACCGGAGGGCTCCAGTATAGTTAATAGAATCAGGCGTTACTTTGCGGAAATCCATAGCATAAAATTAATTTTCATACCACCTGCTCGACAATGTTCGATTATATATCACGCAATCTCAACGTAAAGCATGTCATTGACTCCCAAGGGAGATAATGTTGTATGAAACTCCCAAGGGATTAAAGTGATTTGAATTTGGAACGTTAAAATTCGTATGAAAATTCCTAGTAGATACGTATCTATCATAGAATTTTTCAATAATAATATGGTATTGCTGAGAGTTTATTCGAAAATCGAACTGGCCACCTATAATTTTAATATTCTCATGTGTCAAAATCGTCAGTCACAAGTTCCTGAATCTCCACCACAACTTCCATAAATGTTCCTAATAAAAATATTACTCTGTCACTCCATAACTGGACATATGTGTCGAATATCAATATTAATTTTTAACAAAATAAATGTTATATTTTTGTAGCCCTGGGTTTTTATTGCCTCGCAGTAGGTATGAAAAGTAGTATATGCACCTCTGGGATAAAGCCTGTCTTCGTCTTGGGCAGCTTGGACCCCTCGCTTTACTCAGGACTCTACATAACTCCCTCGTTTCACTCGGGAGTTAAGTTTTAACTCCCTCGCTACGCCCGGGAGTTAACTCTAGAGTCCCTCGTTACGCTCAGGGTCCAATATGCTACCCGTGACGTAAGACACTGCTTTATCCCCTTGGTGCATAATCTACTATAATATTATGTTTATAGCAGTTTTTCCGCTAAATAATACCCACAACCTGCAAGCAAATGTGTGACTGCACGCATAAGCATGCGTAACGCACCTCCCTCCTCCCACACTGCTTATGCGTGCACTCAGATGCAAGATCGTGCAAACACCACCACCACACAAGCAACAATGTCGGCAAGATCGTGCAAAGCCCCACACCACCATGCAGGTTGTAAAACTCGACGCGCGTTTCACCCCGAACCCGGAGCATCCTCAGAAAGTGGACCTGCGAACAAAGTGGTGGTGATCGGCACTAGTTACTCCTCTGGTGTTGCGGATGTCCATGAGCGACGGTAATCGTTTTATTTATGGAAGAGAAAAAATCAAGTGC
Organism: Glaucopsyche alexis; assembly: GCA_905404095.1. NCBI lineage: Eukaryota > Metazoa > Arthropoda > Insecta > Lepidoptera > Lycaenidae > Glaucopsyche > Glaucopsyche alexis. Next base: position 30,394,403 of record FR990047.1, read on the forward strand.
ATTATAGACTTACAACTACAATATTATTATTATATGAATACTAAAATGTACTGAATACAACAAACAAGCTTTTGCTCACGGCTTCACCCACGAGAAAAAATATATAAGAACTTAAGTCAACCTTCTTATACACCTAAACCTTCCTCAAGGATTACTCTGTCTATTGGTGAAAACCGCATATAAATTCGTGGAGTAATTTTTGAGTTTATCGCAAACAGAGAAAAGCGACGGAGGACTTTGTTTTACAATATATTGTATAGTGTTTAACCAAAAAGGCCTAATCTATCTACAAAAAAGAAATGAGATCCCACAAAAACCATTACCTAAATGGAAAAGTCTTTTTCACGTAAAAAGTTTTGAGGTATCGTAGAAACCAAGTCTAATTTAGGTTAGTCCCTAATTATTAGTTTTTGATTAAAATTTTGTGACTGATGTGGATCATTTTATTTCATTAATCTATACTAATATTATAAAGAGGAAAACTTTGTTTGTATGTTTGTTTGTTTGTTTGTTTGTTTGTTTGTTTGTTTGTTTGTTTGTTTGTTTGTTTGTTTGTTTGTTTGTTTGTAATGAATAGGCTCAAAAAGTACTGGACCGATTTCAAAAATTCTTTCACCATTCGAAAGCTATATTATCCACGAGTAACATAGGCTAAATTTTATTTTGGAAAAAAATAGGGTTCCGTAAGATATTTGGGTTTTTCGGACACAAGGTGTAAAAAATCAACCAGAAAAGTTACTTATTTTGCGTACGCTGCCTAAACTATAAAAGATAGAACCATATAATGTTCTAATTAATTGTAGATCTTATAAATATCTACAAAAAAGTCCGCGACACACTATACCTATCTATATCGAATGAGGCACAACAACCATTTTTTTATTTAGAAATCTTGAATTTTTTTTGGACTACATTTAAACGCGTTTATTTTACTCATACTATTAATCCTTATCAAAATAAATTATTTCATTACTAAGTACAGTTTATGTAGATAATATTTGGTCTCTGAATGATTAAAATTGGACGTTTGGTTTTGAAGTTATGGCGAAATTAAAATATTACGATTTCTGCTATACGGCCCGTTGCGAAGTGGGTGACATTCTGTAGTATTAGTATCAATATTGTACCCGTGCGAAGCCGGGGCGGGTCGCTAGTATTTATTATAGTGACTTGGCAACGAGCACTATAAATTTATATTTATGCGTAGTCGAGTGATAGATTTTACTCCATTTTGCTGAAAACGCAAAAAGTTCAGTAACTTTTGTTAACCGGTCGCGAAATGTATGGCCGTGTACATGTGTAAGCTGTCGTACATGTCCTTACAACAGCCGATGCCGGGTAATCACCCGGCATCGGCTCTACGGCAACCGGAACGTGTGCAACGGTACTAACACCCGTATCATTAGTTGTTTCCTCAGATCCGCCTCGACTCAACCTCATATGAGGTATCCTTGAGAAGTTCCTCGAGTTTGGTATTCTTAAACATAATTTCTACCTCAGCTGTTTTCCCCTCCAGTAAGGTTGAGTGGCGATATGACATCATGGAGAAAAATATTATTTTATGTTAACACCAACAGTAACCATTAACACTCGATCTAAATTTTACAGAATGATGAATATCTATGCGCTGTATAAATTATACGGAATTTCGTAAAGGCAGTGGTGGATTTTCGTAAAATAAAGATCCAAAAAATTCTCCATGCTTATCTTTAAATAAGTATCCCTCTGTAATTGCGTAATTGCTTCAAATAATTCCACTTAGTTTGTAAAAAGAATTGATATAAATGTCGGAAATAGACGCTCGAGGGAGCCTCAAGGTACGTCCTGAGGTACCTTAAGTTTGACAGTTGATTCCTCGACTCGCGTAAGGAAATTCCTCAAGTCGAGGGAATTTTGTTGAACTAATGATACAACTTTCGAGGATTGAGGTTGAGTCGAGTGGAGGAAATCTCGAGGTAACAACTAATGATATGGGTGTAAGGCTCGCTGGGACCGTCCCGTCGCCCTTACGATATCATACATTTCTTCTAATAATTTTACCTTTGGACGAATCCTTAGTTTTATCCCACAAACATATTTAACTTTCGATAAGTTCTATTAATGAATGGCGTATTCAAATTTCTTTGCCATTTTTAAGTAATTGTTATGTTCTCGGTGACGTCCCTGTGACGGTACGGTGCCGATGGCGGTGGACACGTTTATATTATTTTTCGTACTGTGTATTGCCGGCACTTCGGCCCGTCACTAAGCGATATTTCGGCGGATGGAATGACGGCGCCGCGCTCGTGTGACGGTGGCGGTGGACAAACGCCCTAAGGGGCCCCACACATGGTCCGGTCTGCCTTCAGTTCGGCCTGAACGGGTGCAAAATCGTATCATGTGTGGGCTCAAATCCGTTCAGGCCGAACTGACGTCAGTTGGGTCTAGGGTTGCCACCTCTTTTTTTTTTTTAATAAAGTACAATTTATTTATTAGCATTATTATGTTTAAATACATACTTACTTTTAATTGTTTTTTGCACTTTGTATCAAATTACCTTTACCTATCTGCCTTTACAGTCCATATTTAAATTAAATTAAATAAGTAATACATTTTTAATCAAATTCAGAGACACTTTGTTTCTTTCGTCTCTCCATTTGCTATAGATTACAGAACATTTTCGGAATATATAATAAAAATGAAATGACTTTAGACAAGTTTAAAAAATTATCATTGCTCTTATTAAACACTTGCTGCCTTTATTGTGCAGTTGATAGTTCTAAAGTATATTGTAATAAAATAGCTAGGTAGTTAGTAAAGAAATTTTTCGATATAGATCATCCATACTGCGCCTACGCGAATTCCAGATGTGGATGGTCAGATTCCTTCCCTGTTGGACCTTCTGCTGACGTCACATTCGGACGGCAGAACCGTGCCGCCCCTGTGTGCGATGTGTGCGGCGCACACAGGCGCCAAGACGATGAGGGCGCCGCGGGCCGCCACCGAAAAGTTAAAACATGAAGTTTCGTAAAAATAAGAGGCGCTTCATGGGTTTCGCACACAGGCGCTACCGGGGGTCGGCGCGGTCCTGCCGGACGGCTACCAAGTATCCGTGGCCGCACCACTTGGCTTATCGGATCATTGCCTTGTCCGCAGCTCTGTGTAACTCACGAGCGCGTTGCGACAGCGTGTTGCTAAATACCGTCGTGTGTGGCACTACAAGTTAGCAGATTGGGATGGGATGCGGTCATTTTTTACTTCCTACCCCTGGGGGCAGGCGTGCTTCTCGCCGGATGATCCTGACGCCGCTGCCAACTCTGTTGCCAACGTGGTGCTACAAGGAATGGAACTTTTCATTCCGTCCTCTGTGGTCCCTACTGGCAGCTGATTCCGTCCCTGGTTTGGTTCATCTTTCAAAAAAGCTTCTCGCCGGAAGCAGGAAGCTTACCAAACCTGGGCTAATGCAGTGTCAGCACAGGATTTAAATCCCAGCAAACTTAAAAAGGAGTACAACCTTGCCTCTAGGTCCTTCAAAAGAGAGATCGCTTGGGCGAAGAAACAGCACATCAGTAGAATTGGCGAGAGACTCGAGCGTCTCCCTTCGGGAACCCGTGCATTCTGGTCTCTCGCCAAAGCTATCGAAGGGAATTTCTGTAAGCCATCTCTTCCATCCCTACACGTAGGAAATGGCTCGTTGGCCCATGACGCAAAAGAGAAAGCTGAACTTCTTGGCAAGCTCTTTGCGTCCAACTCGACCCTGCATGACGGGAGACAGGAACCGCCGACTATACCGCGATGCAAGAGCATCATGTCGGATATTCTGTTCCATCAGCGCTCAGTGCGAGTTGCTCTCCGTTCCCTTGATACTCAAAAGTAAAGTGGGCCTGACGGAATCCCTCCTATAGTGTTGAAAGTGTGTGCTCCAGAGTTGGCACCGGTCTTAACGCGTCTTTTTCAGCTCTCCTACTCTTATGGCACAGTCCCAGCATCTTGGAAGACAGCTTTGGTGCACCCGATCCCTAAAAAAGGCGATCGCTCCAATCCTTCCAACTACAGACCAATCTCTCTCTTCTCGAAGATAATGGAGTCCATTATTAATAGACAGCTCCTTCGATACTTAGACGTTCAGCAGTTGCTAAGCGACAAACAGTACGGGTTCCGTAAAGGTCGCTCGGCTGGTGATCTGCTGACGTACCTAACTCATCGTTGGGCACAGGCGATCGAGTCTAAGGGAGAGGCATTGGCTGTAAGTTTGGACATAGCGAAAGCTTTTGATCGGGTTTGGCACAAAGCGCTTCTTTCGAAGCTTCCTTCCTATGGACTCCCCGAGAAATTATGCAAGTGGGTCACGAGTTTCTTAGCAGACAGAAGCATAAGGGTCGTAGTCGACGGTGAATGCTCGGATACTCTGTCTGTTGATGCTGGTGTCCCACAAGGCTGTGTGCTATCACCTACCCTGTTCATACTGCATATCAATGATATGTTACAAACCAATGGCATTCATTGCTATGCAGATGACAGCACGGGTGATGCCTTATATACCGGCCACGCGAACATCTCTCGGCAAAATGTCATTGAGAGTCGAAACAAACTTGTCTCTCAAATTGAAAATTCATTGGAGAAGGTCTCTGAATGGGGTAGACTTAGTCCAATTCAACCCCTCTAAGACACAAGTTTGCGCGTTCACCGCTAAAAAGTTACCAATGGTCGTATGTCCTCGCTTTGAAAGCATACCTATAACTGTCTCCTCCAACATTGGAATACTTGGTGTTAACATATCGAGCGAGGTCCAGTTCCGATATCATCTGGAGGGCAAGGCCAAGTTAGCCTCCAAGAAGCTTGGTGTTCTGAACAGGTCAAAGCAGTATTTCAGTCCGGTCCAACGCCTACAACTCTATAAGGCGCAGGTTCGGCCTCACATGGAATACTGTTCTCATCTCTGGGCAGGGGCGCCAAAGTACCAGCTCCTCCCTCTGGATCGTATCCAACGTAGGGCCGCTCGAATTGTCGACTGCCATAGTGTTTCAAACAGGCTTGACTCCTTAGAGCCACGTAGAGATGTAGCATCGCTCTGCATCCTCTATCGGTGATATTACGGGGAGTGCTCCGAGGAATTGTTCGGACTTATACCTGCTGCAACTTTTCGCCACCGATCCATGCGACAAAATATTTATCATCCTCATCACCTTGATGAGTGGCAGTCCTCCACCGTGCGCTTTACCCGAAGCTTTCTGCCGCGCACTCTAAAACTCTGGAATAAACTGTCAAAAAAGTAGCCAGCAGTATTTCCGGACCACTCCGACCTGCAAACCTTCAAGAAGGGAGCGTATTCCCTCCTAAAAGGCCGGAAACGCACTTGCAACTTCTCTGATGTTGCGGGTGTCCATGGGCGACGGTAATCGCTTTCCATCAGGTGATCCGTTTGCTCGTTTGCCCCCTTGTTTTATAAAAAAAAATCTACATTAAGTTTTTTCAGATTTATATTTTCAATTATCTTAACATGCAATCGACATCGATTGAGCAATAGATGTATTTCGCTATATGTACGAAAAAAATCATAACATTATTATGACTGAGGTTTTCAAAATCCTAAAAAACCAAATCGTGAAAATAAAGTACTTTATTATTCTTATAAAGTATAGAGTACAATTACCTGAAATAACGTACTTTATTATAAAGTACGGGTGGCAACCCTAGTTTGGTCGGATGCGATTTTTCCGTGTGTGTGCTCGAATCCGTTCAGGCCGAACTGACGTCAGTTCTAACTAAAACGATCGGCCACTCGTCTGTGGGGGCCTTGAATCAAGATTATTTTTAAAACTCCTCAAAGTATTTTGGTGCCTAAATGAAAACAATACTCTAAATATTAATATGCCGAGAGTTTAACATAATTACAGATACACCCGTATACAGAATTATGTTAAACTCTCGGTGTGTAGAATATAAACATAATATATTATATTTAATTTTTTATCGCCCACATTTTTAGTCATGTCATTAATAATTTCGTGGGTTAGTGATTTGATTGGAAAAGAGGTAGTTTACCATAATGCTATGGTCCCTATAAATACTGTGGGCCGGCACATCGTATTAGGATTGAAATTATAATAAAAAATTGGAAACAGGTTAATTTTTAACAAGTTCCAAAAAAGATTATACGACGATAATTCCGCCGTCTGTTGACCAATTTAAAATTAGTTTTTGACGTAAGGGGTAGGTATACACCGATAATATAAACCGAAGTTAGTCTCGTTTTCACCAAAGAGGTGACCGGATGATGAAATCCACGAGGAATCGAGAGAACTCCTCGAATTTATATATAAAAGTCAAAATCACTATATGTGTCCATACATATAGTGATTTTGACTTTTCAGAAATTACCTAAGCATTTGCTAGCAAAAAGTAAGATTTTGCACAAAGGTATACCCTGGATCCAAAAGTACTGAATAGAACTCCTGACTCCTTATAGATACAATATGTTTTGGGGATTTCGGCGTTTTTTTTAAAAACTGAAAGCATATGCCACTCTATCAATTAGAGACTTTTCACTTGAATTATATAATAAATAGCACTTGAATTATATAATAAGGTTATAATACGTAATGGCTTCTAAGCAAGACCGTGCGGTGCGGAAAACAAGACGCCAATAATAATAATCAATTAATCATAGTTGAGCAGGAACTTCCCACTTCCTCGTGATGGCGCCAAGATAGACAAAGAAAGCAACACTTAGAAAAGACAAGCGGGTAAGCTTAAGCGGAAAACTGAAGTGCCTATCTCCAATTTATTGTTCCAAATAACGATGTAGTGTTTGATAATTTATTTTATACTTCATTAAACTTAGTTAACTTTTTGATATTTTTTTACTTAAATCTATCTTTGTATTAGTAATTTAAATTGTTCACCATCATAAATATATTTTTCCGTCGAAATACTAAAATACTGTGTAATTATTTATATTAATCACTTACGATTATAGGAGTACGAGGCATCCGCGTTTGTTTTTTCGATTTTCATTAATAAATCTTTAGTAAAACCTTGGTATGTTATATATTTTTAGAAAGTAGAATAAATATTCTACAGATTTTATAAAAAAAAAGAAATATAACGTTTAACATGCAAAATATTAAATATAATTTCACCGAGAATTAAGTTTTTGTGACAGTTTTTGAATATAAATTATAGCGAAATATTACAACACACATACCAAAGTTTTTATTTAAGTAGTTAAATATATGTTCAAATAACGATTTATATAAAAATATTTGAAATCTGTGTATAACTTTTATCTTAAATATCAAATAATGCGAATGAAAACTGATGACTTCATTCAACAAATTTTGTTATCAGACTACTATTTATTACTTTAGTCGTAGTTTCGAAGCTTTTTATTTTATTTTATAATATAATTAGGCAAAAACAAAAACTTACATGGCCTACTTTAATGCCTGTAGCAAAATAAAAAATAAAAACCAGACACTTATACACTCACACATTTGCTTGCAGGTTGTGGGTATTTTTTTGGCGGGAAATTGCTAAATAATAATAAAATTGTAAGCTATGGATTTCTGCAAAGTAACGACTGATTCTATTAACTATTATGGCAGGGCCTATACAGTTTTCTTTTAATAACGATACGAATACTTTTTCGCAAATTCTTCGTGCTTGAGCTATAACTGCAGACCACTTACCACTTAGCGTCTTAGCTAACAGTATCGTAACAACTGCCTTCATTGGTTCTGAACACATTTTCAGAAGGCGACTTCCTTCAGCCGGTTTATAGACCTGTTTGCGAAATTGTTTTGTCGTTGAACTCGTCGGGAGTTCGACTAACGCCCACGCGATTGGGCCGCCGCGCCGGTACGAGCGCTATGACCTTCATTTTTCTTTTTGTCATTGCATAATAAGACCCCTGAAGAACCGCCATACTGGTACAAATGACCCAATATTTTGTGTCACTATCTCCCGGTCTATTATTAATTGGAAAAAACGGGATAGTCTTATTTGCCGATGACATGTCACTTACTTTTAATATTAATCGCCAAAACTCAGGCTATGACGAAGTTAAGAATACTCTCTCAAAACTAATACACTGGTTTAGTTTTAATAATCTTCTGTTAAATAGAAAAAAAACTAAATGTATAAAGTTCACGTTGCCGAAGGTAAGGCAAACTGAAACCAATGTACTCAAACTCAAAATTTTTATTTCCCTATAGGTTATAATATAACACTTATCCTTCACTATCCTACGTGATGCCAACCACTGGCAATTTTAAAAGCTACGCTGCGGAAACGGTTAGTTTCGCTAAAATGATGTACGACAGAATTGTTCCCCTTTAAAGTTCTACAAAAAAAGTCCGCGACTGTATATATGTCTATCTTTTAAGGTTGGCTCACTATAACCTTTTTATGCTAACCAAATTTGTTCTAAAAGTAAGCATTATTTGTAAAGGTGTTTTTATAAAGATGATATTAATCCTTATCCAAGTAAATACGTTATTCATTACAAGCATTTAATCTAGAAGAAATTTGCCTTACATCATTTGATTTCAATGAGCATTTTAGAAGATATCACAGTAATAAAATAATCAAGCCGGCCGGCGGGCAGTCGTAAGGTGGAAGCACTTCTCCTTCTACGTAAATGAAGTCGCGGGTAAATTTTAGCGATATCCCAAAGTTACTGATCCACGCGGACAAAGTCGCGGGCAAAAGCTAGTGTTTTAATAACAAATATTATTTTTAAACAAAAAAATTAAACCGACTTCCAAAGTAAAAATACACAAAAAAGTATGAAATAAAACTTATTTTCTAAATAAGTCCCCTTTTAAATTCAGTTAAAATTTTACCTATTTCTCTATTCAATCTTCTTAATTCTGAAACCAGGTACCAGCAAATTTGATTGTGAGTTCTATAAAATATTGTAGGATATTGTTTGGTCTGAGTCGAGTCGAAACTGAGTCCACTAACTCAGCCGCAAAAATATCCAAATTGCAAGCGTCGCTGCTTGCCCCCCGCCGCCTCCGCGGGTGAAGACGAGGGGGGTAAGGAGGGCCGCAAGGCTGAACCTCTTCGACTCGAAAAGGACGAGTGCAGGAGGTGCGATGAGGAGGTGGAGAGAAGAAAGAAGAGGAAACCCGCCGTCCGCAACCACCGCAGCACCGCACCCAGCAGACCCGAGGAGCGTCTGCGATGTGAGGTACCCGCCTACTTTAGGATACTTTGTGGTGACAGTACCAACGCATCTTCTACCGATCTTTGAGGTGAAGGAATTCTGGCCGACGGACGTGGTCTACCGAAGGGTTAGGAGGAGGCTCCCTAATGAAGTGCGCATCGCATCGCCGACTTTACGTGATAAACATGTGTGTTAGTGATGTGAGTGTAGATTAATGTTTAAGAATAGTATATGTATAGTAGTAGTTATAATATCTGGGGGCGCGAAGCAAACACTGCCGTACCATCCTTTACTGGAACCATTTCGCCGGATTTTCAGGTCCCTATTTGAGAACCTCTGGATAAGACCAGAACGTCGATCTGGGGGCACGGCAGTGCCCCCGCCAAGTCGAGCGCGAAGCAAACACTGCCATACCATTATTTACTGGAACAATTTCGCCGCATTTGCAGGTCCCTATTTGAGAAACCTCTGGATAAGACCAGAACGAAAAAAATTTCGTCATCCAGTAAACTATAATTACATACTTAAAATCCAAAATTTTAAGTCTGTAGGTCCTTTAGTTCCGAAGTTAAGCGAAAGCAAAGTTTCGCATTTATGACACTCACTCACTCAGTCACTCACTCATGATCATCAGAATAGAACTAGTACTTCCCATAAACTCAGAGAGCTAAAATTTGGCACAGAGTTAGGGTTTAATAGCCACATAAAGGGAAAACTATAAAAAACTAGGATAATCGAAGATATGGAGTACCTGGTGACCCTGATTAGAATACACAAGAGCCCAACCAAACTATTAGAGATCGACATACCGCCTTTACAAAAAATATTCAACTTGGTGGGCCACTTCATTTGATATTAAAAATCGAAGGTCTGAAGTATCTGATGAAACCTCAGCTGGTCTCAGCTGATTTAGAGATAATATAGTAATGCCCCCTTCTACTATTGGTACATAAAAAATCGTCTGTCATTGCAAAAGTCCAGCGAAGTGGGACACATCTTCTAATTTAATCTAGCCCGTAGCGTCCCACTGCTGGGCGAATGCCTCCCCTTCTGCTTTTAATAAGCATATAAATAAAATTAAAGGAAAACTCTAGATAAGACTAGACTGGCTTTTATACTTATACTTACAAGTTTACAAGAAGAAATAGTCGAACGATTTACTTTATTCTACTCGAACATTACACAAATTAAATAAACAAATTACACTACAATCTAGTAAAATAAATCAATAAACCCACGTTTCTACAAAAAGAACTGAAATCCCACCAAATACATTCTGTAAAAAACTAGCCAAGTCTCGATGGAGCTGCTTGTTTATCTCTAAAAAGTAATGAAATCTAGACAAAGTCGTGCCAAGTCTAAGGTTCCTTACTGCGATTTTTTTATTATTATAGTTAATGTTGTGTGACTTGGCCGTTGAAGGGTACACAAGGGTACAAAAGGGGCTCCATGACACCATTGCTCCAATACGTGTGTTGTACAATCAACAACAGCCAAAAATGAGACACTAGCGTCCAATTACCAATACCAGTATGAGATATTATCTCGCATAACAAACATAGGTAGTTACAACAGATATAACATTACGTGTAAACAAAATTGACTTGTACCCACTAACGTATAAAGAATGTTCAACGGCCAAGTCACACAATCAATATTAACTATAATAATAAAGACATCGCAGTAAGGAACCTTAGACTTGGCACGACTTTGGCAGACAAATCATAATCATAATAAATAATTATGATTATGATTTGTCTAGATTTCATTACTTTTCAGAGATAAACAAGCAGCTCCATCGGGACTTGGCTAGTTTTTTACAGAATGTTTTTGGTGGGATTTCAGTTCTTTTTGTAGAAACGTGGGCTTATTGGATCTGAACGAAGTACACATTACACAGTTAATGTGGCCACCACATACAAAAGAGTTCAACGCAGACTGCGAACCCTAAGGACGTGTTCACGAGAAGTTGTTTAACAGACTTCCGAGTATGAAGTGCAAAGATATTAGAAATGTTTGTGTAAACAATCCAGAAAGTGATCAATAGGCTTCTTCATTCGTATTTAATTTCATAGATTGTAGATATTTCCTTTAATACTTGGCTTAGGAAAACGTATTCTGGCGATATCATAACCTAAAAACTAATTAATAAATAATAAATAAAATTAATTTGAAAATAAGTATTTTTATTTTTTAAATTCTACTGATGGAAACACTTCGAAGTAACTTCCGGAAAGGATGTGACGACACAAACAGTAAACACATACATAGTAGTGAAACGGAACGTGTTTCTGTAAAGTGTAAATTAATTGTTCATGCAATCTTATAAAATCATTACTTATGTATCTTGTTCCCTCTAATTGCATGCTATATTGAATTACCTCAAAATGGTTTTCCTGTATTCTTTTCTGTGTTTGTTCTAAAATTCTTAAATTTACATTTTCATTTTTGTTTAAACGTCAAACGGAACGTCACACCGACTTTTTACTACTACGGACTATAGCACAGATTACAAATAGTACTAGTATGACGTCACAGGACAGATAATAATCTATGAAACAACATGGCGAATAGCGTTTTCGGCGGTTTTAAAAAAGTATATTTTAAAATATATTTTTTGTAGGCTTTGATATGCATTTTTAGGGTTGAAAATAATGTATTTTTATTGTAATGAAACAATAAATTATGAAGCGTTTACGACATAAATAAAAACAAGGTCAAGTAGCCTATTAAATATGTATAGGTACCTTATTGCCACGCATTAAGATTCATGTATAATAGCAAAACACGTGAATGTGTTGAGGAGACTTTTATGCTCTTTCCAAACCAATTTTCAATATTGGTACATTTTTTAGCCAATATATAAAAATAAATAAAAGAGCAGACCAATTATCTTAATCACGACTTCTTTTTGTAAATTTTTGGTGAAGAGGTTCTGGAAAACTGTTTATATTTTACAAAAAATCATAATTTTTCATAATATTTTTTAACAAATTTTTAGATATTATAGTATACATATAATCACGCCTCTTTGCCATAGGGGTAGGCAGAGACCGCCCCTTTTCCGTAGTGGTAGGCAGAGATCACTTCTTTCCACATGCTACGATCCTTACATACTTGTTTCGCTTCATCCACTTTCATTCTGGTGGTTACGTGGTTATGGCAGAAACTCTGGAAGACCTTAACACTATGCTAGAATACCTCTGTAGAGTTTCACAACAGGTGGGACTTAGTATGAACATGGATAAGACAAAAATTATGTTTAATGCCCATGTTGTACCCAGCCTAGTGACCGTTGGAAATTCTACGCTCGAAGTTGTTTACGACTATATATACCTGGGGCACAAAGTCCAGTTAGGTAGGTCCAACTTCGAAAAAGAGGTCAACCGTCGAATCCAGCTCGGCTGGGCAGCGTTCGGGAAACTCAGAAATATCTTCTCGTCAAAAATCCCTCAGTGCCTGAAGACAAAAGTTTTCGAGCAGTGTGTGTTACCGGTGATGACATATGGAGCCGAAACGTGGTCATTCACAACGGGACTTATTCAAAAGCTTCGTGTCGCTCAAAGAGCTATGGAGAGGGCTATGCTCAGAGTCTCTCTACGTGATAGAATCAGAAATGAGGAAATCCGTAGCAAAACTAAAGTTACCGACATAGCCCAGCGCATTAGCAAGTTAAAGTGACAATGGGCTGAACATATAGCCCGTAGAACCGATGCCTGCTGGGGCCGAAAGGTTCTTGAGTGGAGACCACGAACTGGACGTCGAAGCGTAGGACGGCCTTCCACCAGGTGGGCAGATGACCTGCGAAAAGTCGCAGGGAGTCGGTGGCTACAGGCCGCGAGCGACCGGTCGCACTGGAAATTTATGGGGGAGGCCTATGTCCTGCAGTGGACGTGATGGGTGCCGAACCACATCGCCGCATCCACATTTTGGATAATTAAATTATTTTTATAATTAACCATTGCGTTCCCACGGATTTGCGGAGAGGATAGGAATAGGAAACGGGAAGGACAGGTGGTGTGGAAAGGAAGATTGGTAAGTTAGAGTGGGAAATAGGAAATGTAGGATATTACCGCCCAGGAGGGCAAGGGATAGGACAGTAATAGCTAGGGAAGCCGGGGTCGCGTACCTGTATACTATACCACAACTACCGGACAGGTAAGTTGGAATGAGTATCCCATGACAGATAATATAGTACGAGTATTATATTTGTGATATTTGTTTTTTTTTGTAGAATTTGATTTCATTTGGTCGCAAAATATACCGAGAAACAGCCAATTTATGTCAAATTCGTAAACGCTTCCTTAAGATTTAGTTTTTTGACCTCTGTGAAATAACTCATTTCATTTTGCTATGTTGGCGAATGCCGAAGTCCCCAACAGTGGATGGGGTAAAGACTATCAACACGATTGACACTCCTCTTATCAGGCAATCCGTTTACCTATTTGCCGGTCAAAAATCTATGTTGCTGTCGTGTATTTAAGTTCTCGTTAGTCCACGACATCCGACGACATGACATCCTCACAGATTAAGTATCTAGTGTTGCCAACATAATAACATTGCCAGACTAAGTGCCGTTGCATACGTTCCGGTTACCGGATAGCCGGTATCAGGTAGTCGGTCGCGACTCGCGAGTTGTATGGCCATGTACGATAGCTTTCATACGTACCGGTGTAAACGGCCATACATTGCGCAACTGGCTACCCGGCAACCGGAACGTGTGCAACGGCACTTAGTCTGGCAATGTTATGATGTTGGCAACACTAGACAGTAGATATTTAGATACTTAATGTCTATGTTGTGGACTGAGATTGTGAATGTTATGTCGTCTGTTGAATACCAGAGGGGCAATTCTGCTAAATAAAACCTGCATTAATACAATAATTACAATCAAGTCCCGATGCGCTATAACTCCCAAACGCTGTTTTTATAAACGTTAAACCAACGTGAAACGCGCTCTGATTGGTCGAAACGTCATAAAATCAGTTCATCATTCATGGTAACATGTCGCTACACTTTAAATCCAAACAAAGTAAAATTAAGTCTACTTTAAATACGAGGATTGAGGTTCAGAATAAAAGTCTGTCTACTTACATTAAGTAGAGTTCGCGAGCACCTAGAAACCTGGTCACCTCGTCTAACAATAAACATCAAAGTTGCCTCATTGAGTATGTCGCAGTTAAAACAATTAGACCACAGTCATATTGCAGTTTACACATAAGAGTCTAACGAAATGCCTTTAAACTACAGTAAGTATTAAACAAATAATCACGCCTTTTTATTTATTTACACGTCTTGCATTTACCCAATGATACAGTGAGTTATGGTCATAAATAAACAAACATTTTATCACAATAAGACGTATTTTGTAATTTCCATTATTTTTAACTAGCAGCAGTGTGACCGTTTACGGTAGATTGACTACTGCAACAGTAGATTTTCGTTGTAAAATTGGTAGTGCAGTAGATTTTCGGTATTTTTTGAAAAAGTAGCGGATTTCAGTAGAATATCCTGGCAAAACTTTAAACTATAGCAAATATTTTTCTCTTAACACGGCAACATCGGAAATGTAAACAAAACCTCTGATAACTGTCAGTGATTCGTCGCTTACTTCGTCGGTTATTCGACGCTTGTTATTTAAAGTAAAAGTTACAGTCAAATGGCAAAGTTGTAGGTACGAAGTAAGATACCAGGAGTCCGAACGGAATGTTAATTACGGGGACAGATTATTTGCCGGTAGACCGCGCCACAATAAAAGAAGCACTCGTTTGAAATTACGTGGGAAGTTATGTTGCTATTGACAACTCTGGAAAAAACTAATAAGAGAAATGTGGATTTAAATTTAATTAAAAAAAGTTTTAGGGAATTCTTAGAAACTGTTCTCAAAGTATAGTTACCAGATAGATACCGTAGAACACGGTAATTGCCTAGCGGTGATTTAAAAATATTTTTGCCGGTAGAGGGCGCGACATGAAAGAACTAAGATCTGGGTCTATTATTGTGTACATGAATACTATGGAAAAGCCTATACCGTTCGGACTCTAAAAAGATTTACACCCTATGTATACAAAACTTTTGTATAAATACAAAAGTTTTGTATAAGTACATAGGGTGTAAATAAAATTTAATTTACACTTTTTTCACATAACCTTAGAATTTATGTAAAAAATTCAAATAGCCAAGATTTTGGTTTTTTATTTTTATTTTGTTACAAAAAATATTTTTTTCACGAAATTTGGTGAAAACTTACCATTTTATGTTACAAATATACTGTATTTTTTTATTAAAAAAAATAATTTTTCACCTTATTTGACTTGAATTTTTCACATAAATTTTGAGGTTATGTGAAAAAAACGTAAATACAAAAATTGTAGACCTACAACTTTTTTCCACAGAACTTGTAGTTTTGCCGGAAATCGCGATGAACCGTGTTCTAGCCTTAAAATCTATTATTATAATATTTTTGTAATATTCTCTTCCTTTTCCAATGCCTACTATAAATTCTTTTCACTTTAGACCATTTTCAAAGGTAATTATCTAGCCCTAGTCTAATAGGTTTTTAAACACTCATCATGTATCATCGCTTTTACATGTAAAACAAGGTTTATTCATGTTTTGAATTCTGTAGGTTTATTTGACAACGGCGGTAATTGCACAAATTTCCAAAAAGAAAAAAAATGTATGGTTAAAATACCTAAATAAAAAAATCGAAACATGACAATGATGATGTTCATACGTGTGCATCTAATAATTTATTAATAAAATCTAATAATATAAACTTTGTGTTTCATATCTGTCTCATCAAAAATTATCAACTTACGTGAATTTAAGCCACAAAGTACGTCAGTACAATTTCAGTAGGTTTTTCCAAAACGTTAGTAGATTTCAGTAGAAAAGTAAGTTACATCTAGTAGATTAGTGGTTTTTGAAAACGGTCACACTGACTAGCAGAGTAATCATGTGACGACCTCTGTGGCTGTGGTTGGGCGTGTCGGTGCTCAAGCCGGGGGTCGTAGGTTCGAATGTCGCCGATGGAACAAAAAGTTTTTTTGTGTTCCTGGGTCATGGATGTGTATTAAATATGTGTATAATATAATAAAAATCATAATATATGTAAAGTATAAAAAAAAGTATTAAATATACTTCCCGACCCGTTTTCTGGTACCTGTAACACAAATTCTTCGGATAGGTATTTAGCACGGGGCCAGATTGACGTGGTGTGAAGCGTCCAAAGATATAAAAAAAATATAAGAAAATCCTGCGGGATGAAGATAATTTTTCGGTCGTCATTTACTTTAGTCAAAATTAGATATTGTTCGAACTCAAACTCAACATTTTTATTTCCATGTAGGTTATAATATAACGCTTATAGAATTGTCCTACATGATGCCTACCACCGGTTCGGAAACTAGCCCGGCGAGAAGAATCGGCGTAAGAAACTCGCACGGGGCCACCTTTTAGCAAAAAGATGGGAAAATTGTTCTTTTCAAAAAATATTTTTACAATGTTGTAACTTAATCTATATAACATTAGTCATAAGTACAAAGAATATACTTAAGTACATAAAAGCAGCCTTGCATGGGTGGCCCCATGCAAGGCTGCTTTATTCTTATTCCCAAGGTGTGCAATCGTTAATGAAATCACTGACTTTATAATAAGCTTTAGCACACAAACGTTCTTTAACAGCTTTTTTAAATTTATTAATGGAAAGATTTTGAACGTTTTCTGGGATTCTATTGTAAAGGCGTATACATTGACCTTTAAAAGATTTACTTACTTTACTAAGTCTGATCACTGGTATTTCTAACTTGTTCCTATTTCTAGTATTCCTACAATGTGTGTCACTTTTCTTTTTAAAATTCGTTAAATTCTTTCTGACATACAACACATTGTCCAAAATGTATTGAGAAGCAACGGTCAGAATACCTATTTCTTTAAATTTTTCTCTTAGAGATTCAAAACATGACATCTTATAAATAGAACGTATAGCTCGCTTCTGTATCACAAATATTGTATTAATGTCCGCAGCGTTTCCCCATAGAAGGATGCCATATGACATTATACTATGAAAATAACTAAAATAAACTAGCCGCGCTGTATCCTCATCGGTAATTTCTCTAATTTTTTTGACTGCATATGCTGCAGAACTGAGCTTATCTGCCAGATTTGCAATATGGGGACCCCACTGTAATTTACAATCTAGTGTTATTCCTAGAAATACAGTGGTGTCCACTAAGTTCATTTTCTCATCATTTAATAGTATATTGGTTTGTGCCTGCCTAACATTTGGGAGGCTAAACTTTAAACATTTTGTTTCATTTGAATTTAAAAGTAAATTATTAACATTAAACCAATGTACCATTTTTGAGAGAGCACTATTTACCTCGTCATAATTTGACTGTCG
Organism: Glaucopsyche alexis; assembly: GCA_905404095.1. Classification (NCBI taxonomy): domain Eukaryota; kingdom Metazoa; phylum Arthropoda; class Insecta; order Lepidoptera; family Lycaenidae; genus Glaucopsyche; species Glaucopsyche alexis. The sequence goes on from FR990047.1 coordinate 30,411,958, forward strand.
TCGCTTCACATTAAAAATTAGTGAAGTGTCATCGGCAAAGAGTACTATCTCATGCTTATCTTTAACTAGATAAGGAAGGTCATTTATATAGATGAGAAAAAGAAACGGGCCTAAAATTGACCCTTGTGGCACACCTAGTTCAATTTTGGTCCCAGTAGACCTTGTAGAATTAATTTCTACTCTCTGCGTTCTATTTTTAAGATAAGAATCTAAAAGTTTAAGTGCTGTGTCCCTTATACCGTAATGGTATAATTTTCTGACCAACGTAGCATGCTCAACACAGTCGAAAGCCTTGGATAGATCACAAAAGACACCAAGTGCATCATGCGTCATGCATCTCGGGCCCCAAATATGCTGCATAGAAGACTGATGCCTGCGTCTGTTGTGGACCGACCTTTAGTAAACCCGAATTGGTTACTATGTAATAAATTATTTATGTTAAAGTGGGCTAGCAATTGATTTAAGATTATTTTCTCGAAAATTTTACTGAAAGTCGGTAGTATAGATATTGGTCTATAATTTGCTGGGTCAGATTTATTCCCAGCCTTAAAAAGAGGCATCACCTTGCTATGTTTCATTAGGTCAGGGAACACACCATTCTTTATACAATTATTGAAAACTAAGGCTAGATAGGGGGCAATGATGTCAATTATTGATTTTATAACTTTTATAGACATACCCCAGAGATCGGTAGTATTTTTAATATTGAGTAATTTGAAGGTGTTAATAATATCTCTGGAGTCAATTTCTTTAAAATTAAAATTGACATCACATTCCTTGACATTTTCTCTGAGTATTTTTTCAGCAACTGCAGGTGAAGAATTTAAATATTTTGTAGTTGAGACCGGAATGTCAACAAAAAATTTTTCGAAGATTGTCGCAACCTCTAGGTCAGAATTTACCTTTTTATTATTAATACAAAGTTCAAATTTAGAGTTACGACTGCCTTTACCTCTTCCAGTCTCATCTGCAATTATCTTCCAAGTGGTTTTCACTTTATTTTTAGCGTTCATTATTTTTTCTTTTATGTGAAGTGCCTTCGCTGCTTGACATAATTTTTTTAAAAATTTTGGAGTATTGCTTGACATATAGTTTAAAAGATTCACTCCTATTAAATGTCTTTTCGTTATACAAATCATATAATCTCTGCTTACTTATTATAATTCCTGCAGTTGCCCAGGTTTTAAAATTACTTTTTCTATTATTTAAATTGCCCGTTTTAGAAGTAAATACAGAGTTATACTGGGTTCTTATTATTTTAAATAGTTTATGAAATGCTTCATCTGAGCTATTAAACCCATCTAACTGTTGAATATTTGAAACTAATTTACCTCTAAATTTCTCAATACGTTTTGTATTCACAGGAATATAAACAAGCTTTTCTTGAGGTTTATTTTCACAATGAATATTAAATGAAGCAAATTGTCCACAGTGATCAGAGCTAAGCGCATTAATTATTTCTTTTTTATAAGGAGTAATATTAGTGAAAATATTATCAATACAAGTAGCTGCTGTATCACATATTCTTGTCGGTTCATAAAATAAATTACTGAGGTTATACGATTTTAACAATGATGTGAATCTAACAGTGGTGGAGTTTGAGTCTAATAAATTAATGTTGAAATCACCACATACAATAATCTTCTTGTTAGATGCACATATTTTTGTCAACACTTCTTCCATGATTTGTTCAAAGGAATCGTATAAACCTGATGGAGGCCTGTATACGCTTACAATAATAAGATGGCTCAACTCAATACAGGCTACCTCAATTATTCGTTCAGTAGAGAGTCTTATAATATCTTTGCGTTCTTTAAATTTTATTTTTTTATTAGTTAATATTAAAGATCCACCTCTAATGGCATTCTCTCGACTGAACGAACTAGCTACCTGGTGACCACAAAAGTTAAATATTAATTCATGTTTTCTAAACCAATGTTCTGATATACACATAACATCAATGTTATATTCATTAACAAACAACTAAATTTCTAATTCTTTACCTACCATTCCTTGCAAATTTTGGTGCACCAGGTTTACATTGAAATTACATTTTTTGTTAACATTTTTGGTAGGTAAGGTAGGTAATTCATTTAAATAATTTATATTATTGATTATCACATTGCTAGAGTGAGCCTCTGTTGTCTTAGAAACTAATTTAAATTATTTGGAACATATTCCAAGCTGCTGACTGTATAGTTGTCAGAATAATGACTCTGCTCAATAAAAGCAGTGGTCGGTTTAGCCAATTCTTTGGCTTGTCTTAAAACTAAAAAATGAAATAGCCATCTAGCTATGCGTCTAGTAAAAAACTGTGATAAGAAATACTTATCACATGTTAGATTATTAAATCTAAAACTTATAATATTATTAATATCAACCACATCTATATGTGGTTGAGTGTTACTTGAAACTATACAATTTTGATTAGTAGCACTACACAGTAGGCTGTTCAACTTAAATCTAATATAATTTTCGTTACTCTCGTGTGGCAGTTTTTTTATATAAGGAAAAGTAAACAATATAAGTTTAGAGTTCGATTTTTTATTATGTTCGAGTAACTTTTTTTTAACAACATGACAACATGAATTGTATATTAGCAATAAGTGTTTATTGAGTTACTTCTACTTTGTAGTTACCGTACAATTTTATGACAGCGTTAACACCTACATAAAATTGTAATCATAATCATTTATTTATGCGAATACAGATACAGATGTTATTATTAACATACAGATGTTATTAAATTACAGTTAAGTTCGTCCAAATTCCGCCAGAGCATACAATATTGTAATTTAATAGACTAACAATAGTAAAATTCATTTAACATAATACACATCAATCTAACAGATCCAATAAAATAATAAAGCTAAAAAAACAACCAGATTATAAACACAATTGAAAATGTATACTTAGATAAAAAATTATTATGTAATTATATATTATGTATGTCAATGAAATAATAATATTAATAAAATATAAGTACAAATTAGTTTGATTAAAATACGTATGTCAATAAAAATAATTATTGTATTAAAAAAAGAGAGAAAAGAATTAATATTATTATATTATACCGACAAATTCTAATAAGTCTTTAAAGTACCTAATAATTAATAAAAAAATCTTTCAACTAAAATTTGTCATTAAAAAAATCATTTAAGCTATAATTACATTTTTGCTGTAATAATTTCTTAAACCTTAGTTTAAAGAGTCTGTTATTAAGTCGTTTTAAATTATTATATAATATATAATTTTCGGAGCCATACAAAATATACTTTTTGACATGAGTTCAGTTTTACATATATGTAATTGATTGTACTGTCGGTTCTTGGTGGAAATTCATGTTGAACACTAAAAAAACACAATTTTCGTGCACTTTTTCCACTATATTAAGATATAATTATCAATTTTAATAAATAACACGACCGGTTTCGAAATAGCACCTGAGGATGATTTATTTCATCATTTGTTTGTAAACATAATTTATCAAAGTCGCGTTTCATATTTTGTTTGTAAACATAATTTATCAAAGTCGCGTCTGTTTCGACTCATAAATTCGGATTTTTTTATAAATAAATTCGGGTTACACTTAACAAAATTTGCAACTTCAAGTAAATACAAACACGGAAGCGTCAGAATTTTATATTTTTCGAACAGTACAGTAAATGTACGGAAAATTTAAAGTTTCAAGAAGGGAGCGTATTCCCTCCTAAAACGCCGGCAACGCACTTGCAACTTCTCTGATGTTGCGGGTGTCCATGGGCGACGCTAATCGCTTTCCATCCGGTGATCCGTTTGCTCGTTTGCCACCTAGTTTTATAAAAAAAAGTGTGTGTTATGCCGCTCATTCATTTAAAGCCTACTCAAGTTGTATAGCAATATTTAGCAATACTAGATGTTAGTATTGCTAAATATTGCTATAGATACAACTTGAGATGTTTTTACATCACTTATTATAATATTTACTATTTCTTTTATTTATTTTAACGCCTACTAAAGCTGTATAGCATTTTGCTGTCGTTTAACGCCTACTGAATTTTTATGGCAATACATAAAGTGTTGTTGCGTCGCTTGCCCCATTGTTAACTATTGTATAGCATTATTTATAATATTCATTTCATTGCCCATTAATTTCAAATTACGTTATATGAAAGAAATGTCTCAAATAATTGTAATAAATACTTATTGCGCACTTGCGCAGACTACGGTGTTATAAAATTTATAGCGCCTTTTATTATTTCCTTGTCAACCGATTACTACAATTTTCGGGTTAAAATAATATTAAAATCTTCAGCTGGCCGATTCTGTATCGTACATTTTCCGTTACTCACTCCTCCAAACTCAAAACTCAAACTCAAACTCAAAATTTTTATTTCCATGTAGGTTATAATATAACACTTATAGAATAATATTGTCCTACATGATGCCTACCACCGGTTCGGAAACTAGCCCGGCGAGAAGAACCGGCGTAAGAAACTCGCACGGGGCCACCTTTTAGCAAAAAGATGGGAAAATTGTTCTTTTCAAAAAATATTTTACAATGTTGTAACTTAATCTATATAACATTAGTCATAAGTACATAGAACATAACGTTTCGTTACTAACTCAGTGATTAACTCACAAAATGTACGATACAGAATAGGCCAACAGATCCATGCTTCGGCACGAATGGGCCGGCTCGGCTCGGCTCGGTAAATAGCACAGACTCATAGAAAGCCGGCGTGAAATAACTCTAGTAGGTGTGGCCCAATGGTGTTGGTGATTTTAAGGACACGCAAACGCGCAGCACCAGAGGTCGAGTTACTAGCTTAACTCCTCTGGTGTAGCGAGTCCATGGGCGGCGGTAATCACTTATCACCAGGCGATACGTCTCCACGTTTCCTGATTTATTGCAGTAAAAAAACCAGCAAGTGAAAATATACTCGGGATGAAAATTACAGACAAAAGGCGAATTAGAAAGATTAGACCGGAATTCTTGGTTGTTGCTTCAAAATGGACTTCAGAATTTCTCGAATAAGTCCGCCTTGTTTGAATGAAATTATACTTAAGACAATGCTATATGTTACGTATGTGAATCGAAATGTCACCTTGAGCATGTCTTTAAGGTGAACTAAGAAATAAGAATCGACCAAGAATACCGCCCTTAGACTAGGTATATTTTAGAAATTAGGAGTTGCCTGAAAAAAAGTCTAAAATTTTGGTTTTCACATATTTGTGTGTAACATAACCATGTGAAAACCAATACTACGAATTTTACCGCCGTCCGCTGTTCGTGAGGTGATGTGTATAGGCTTTGACGAGATTATTCCCATGAATTTTGCAAAAGAAGCTTTAGGAAAGATGTTACAAATCGCACACTAAAAGTGTAGTCGTGAACCTTTCTTAGTTCATTAAACTTTTTGTATTTATTTCTAATACTTTGTAATACATTAAGTGTTTTTCTTTTATTTTAAAATGATTATATAAGGTATACACAACATAAATAAGTTATTGCTTTATTATTTATTTTCAGTCAACCACAAAACATACACGCTATAATTATTTATATACATTCTATTTGGTTACAAAACAAGTCCACCGAAGTTAAATCCACAAAAAATAAACTCGAATGTCAAAATTAACTAAACTTAAACTAAACTTGCAGTTAATCGACGAACGAAATTTGACGACCTCTGTGGCTCAGTGGTTAGCGCGTTGGCGCTTAAGCCGGAGGTCGCGGTTCGAATCCCACCGAGGGGACAAAAAAGTGTTTATGTGTTCTTGGGTCTAGGATGTGTATTAAATACATGTATAACAATATAATAAGTGGTGTACTTGTAATTATACTATAATGTCTTGGTTAAATAAAAAACACTTTTAGTATTCCGACGTCCATCGCTCGCGTCCGTTATTGCAATGCCCGCTGCAATGGCAGTGTTGCCACTTGGACTCCGCTTGCACTGGGTTGCCGCCTTTATTAATTCATACCACAGATTATATTGTAGTAAGAAGGATCTAATACGCTACATAATAAAAATCTTAAATATGTGTGGGTACAGTATAAAACTATTAAAAATATTTCCGTTATCTGATACATGTGATACAATGTTCTTCGGATACTGTATACAGGACCAGATTGACGTGGTGTGGACTGTGGAATCGTCCATAGATATTATTATTATATCCTATCCCAATTATTTAAAGATAAATGTAAGATCTGTACTATTATAATAATATTTTTTGTTCCACAAACTGTTCTCAAATTTTCTTATCATAGTACATAGTACTTATGAAAATTTTTGATAATGTGAAAAATTTAAAAAAGAAAATTGCACAGCGCTTATTCGATCACTTAATAACATAAGTAGTGTTATTAATAACGATTGTAAATTACAATAACATATTAGTATTACACTATCGACTGACGTAAGCTAATAATAAATTACAACCTTTGAAATTATTAACAGATACACTTTTTTAACCAATTATTAAATGCATCAAAAATATATTATCTTACGGGCGCACATACACATAAAACCAAACGCTACAAAACTAACAATCGTCGCAAATACAGTAGTTATTCATCTGTAAAGTTATTATCTGTATTAAAAATATTATCTAAATATGTATATAAAAGGCAAACCTGACTGACTCATCTATCAACGCACAGCCGAAACTACTAAACGGAATTCGCTGAAATTTGGCATACAGATAGTTGTAGTGACGTAGGCGCTAAGAAAGGATTTTTGAATATTTGGCCCCTGAGGGGGTGAAAAAGGTGTTAAAATTATGTATGGAAACCGAATACACGGACAAAGTCGCGGGAAAAAGCTAGTAAAAAATATGATTTTTAATAAATTTAAAAAAAAGATTGTCCTTATTACCAAAAAATTACAAAAATGATTCTTTTTCTGCTCTTTCGAGAGTGTATATAGCTTTTTTTAAGTGTATGTAGCGGATATAATCACCTTAAAGTTGACAACAAAATAATTCAACAATAAAAAAATATTTAGAAAAAAGCATAAAAAGTCACTTCAAAATTTTACATGTGTCATCTGTTATATATGAACCTAATGGGTAGCAATAAATCTTATTTTATTTGGCCACTGTTCGGATTTATTGCACAGAACATTTACAAGCAAATGTCAGTCTGCCCTCGGCCGCGGTAAAACAACATAGGTACTTCGCAAAGTACGCGTCCAGTTATTAAAAACGAGAAACTTTTCTTTTTTTTCAATTGAGCATTTATCCTTAGATTTAAGAAATTAACCAATTGCCTATCAGTACTTTTAATAAAAGGTACATGATATAATATCATGTGCCTATTATCTTTTAAACTAATTGTTCTATATTATTTTATTACGAAAAGGGCCCAATACCCATAGCTGGGCATTAACTCGTTAATCCGTTAATCGTTAATTAACGAAGTTAACATTTTGATTAACGGATTAACTTTTAAGTTAACTTTAAAAAATGTTAACGGACACGTTAACTTCCGTTAATATGAAAAGAAGTCCGTTAATCGTTAATCCAATGCCGCACCGCGGCGCGAAAAACAGATTCAGTAGCGTGTCAAGCCAAGTTCAAGTAACAGAACTGGCGACCAGTACCGTTACACGAACCATTTGAAGGCACTTTTGACCCCTCATAACTCAAAAACTATTTCACATAAACGTGTCAAATTTGGCTCATATATTGAGACTTGCGAGATGCTCCAAATTTCATAAACACATCTCAAACGGTTATTTAGATATTAACGTCCAAAAATCGTCATTTTTATCACTGACTGACCTATTGATCAAAACTCTAACCCAGTTACAGATGACCTAGAAAGTTCAAATTTGACATATAGATACAGGTAATTAGGTCAATACAAAGGAATAAATCAGAAACTGGTAATTTTTTATTATTTCATTATAATTTTTCACTTAATTGATTCTATTAGGAACACTTAACTTTGGTATTCATTTTGTTATAAATAAGTACCTACTAATAATTTGTGTACAAAAAGTAATGATATATGATATGAACAAAAAGATAAATGTGGAGTGAGAGCCAAGTTCAATAATATGATATAATATGCCTTGGTTGTTGATTTCAACGACAAAAGAAGTGAGATTTAAAATATAGGTGCTAAATTCAATGGTCAGTCCTGAAATTTATTTATAACAACATAAATTATCATTTCTTCTCATAACTTAGGATAATATATTGTAGCCTAAAGTCTGACTTGGCTAGTTTTCATATACGAATTATAGTATAGCCTTCGGAAGTTCTAAACCTGTTACTTGTCGGTTCTTATTTTATTATTCCGAAAATTTGGCTTGCTGGTAGAAACTAGCCATCGAACATAATAATTCGTATATGACGGACGGAATATGACGTAACCTTAGGCTACAATATATTACCTAAGTTATGAGAAGAAATTATATTTTATATTATTATAAATAAATTTCAGGACTGACCATTGAACTTGGCACCCATTTAGATCTTACTTCTTATATCATATTATTGAACTTGGCTCTCATTTCACATTTATGTTTTTGATAGGATAAATAAATTACTATCAGTGATAATTTGCGTGTTGATAAAGAAGAGTGCAGTGTAATTTAGTTCGATAGAAAAAGTATACTGTGAACTGTGCAGTGTAGCGATTAAAACCATATGTAGACTAGTGCTTTTACCTCTGAAAATGGTCAAAAACAAAATAAATTTATAGTAGGATGAAACCCATTGGAAAAGGAAGAGAATGTAACAAAAATAAAAGGAAAAATAATTTACGGGCGATTTGAGGTCGGGAAGTGAGGGGGGTGGGTTTTTAAGGGTAGAAAACGGTTTATCTCGATTTCCGGAAAAACTACAAGTTCTATGGAAAAAAGTTAAATGGCAAAGTTGTAGAGAATAAAAAGATCTACAACTTTTGTATTTACATTCTTTTCACATAACCTCAAAATTAATGTAAAAAATTCAAATAACCAAGTTTTTGGTTTTTAATTTTTATCTTGTACAAAAACAAAAAAAAATTTCACGAAATTTAGTGTAAACTTACCTTTTTATTTCCTAAATACACTGTAATTTTTGTGATTAAAAATATTTATTTTTTCACCTTATTTTGAATATCGAAAAATTAACCCTAATTTTCAATCGCAAATTCTCCCGTCAAAATATCAGCTTTTTTAAAAAAATTGGTGGGCTTCTTGTTTATTGAATATTCTTTTTTTCTTTATATCTATTTTCTTTCTGAATATTCTTTTTATCTATTATTTCGGATAATGTAAAAAAATGTATACATTACCATAGAAAATGTTCTCAGAAAATGCAAAGAAAAGAGCAAGTAGTAAGGCTCAGATCGCCTAGCCCCTTTCCCTCTTGTATATGAAATACCTTTTGATGGGTTAAAATTATCTGTAGGTCACTCAAGTATACAAGTCATCTTAAAATAGCAATAAATAGACATGTATGCGCATAATTTAAAGAAGATTCGACAACTTACTCAAAATATTGTAGATGTCTTATTGGGGCTAGACCTTACTACCCATTCTTTTCTTTGCATTTTCTGAGAACATTTACTATGGTAATGTATACATTTTTTTACATTATCCGAAAGAATAGAATTCAATAAACAAGAAGCCTACCAATTTTTTAAAAAAAGCTGATATTTTGACGGGCGAATTTGCGATTGAAAATTAGGGTTAATTTTTCGATATTACGACAATAATAAGTTGAAAAAATAAATATTTTAAATCAAAAAAATTACAGTAAATATCGTAGCACATAAAAAGGTAAGTTTTCATTAAATTTCGTGATTTTTTTTTTGTTATTGTACAAGATAAAAATAAAAAAACAAAAACTTGGTTATTTGAATTTTTCACATAAATTTTGAGGTTATGTGAAAAGAGTGTAAATACAAAAGTTGTAGATCTTGTTTTTCTCTACAACTTTGTCATTCGACTTTTTTCCATAGGATTTGTAGTTTTGCCAGAAATCGAGATAAACCGTTTTCTACCCTTAAAAACTCACCTCCTTCACTTCCCGAACTCAAATCGCCCGTAAATTATTTTTCCTTTTATTTTTGTTATATTCTCTTCCTTTTCCAATGGGTTTCATCCTACTATAAATTTATTTTGTTTTAAAACCTATCGGCACTGGTCTAATCATGGAAGACATGGAATCGGATTCCGAGCGGTCCTGAAGAGAATCCATGGCCACATTTGACTTCAACATGTTAATGTTCATGAAGAGGAATATGCACCTTAGGCCGACAATTAAATTACACATTTAAATTATACAATATTTTGTTTTGTTCCTAACCTGTTAACTTCCAGAACCTAAACCAACAGGTTTTATAAATTCACTCACTAACGCAACGATATAAAAATGCAATTTGACACATATTAACGGATTAACGATTAACGTTAACTTGCGTTAATTATTACGAAATGTAACGCTTTAGCGTTTAACGAAGCTAACTTTTTTTGTAGCGGATTAACGATTAACGAAGTTAACTATTTGATTAACGGTGCCCAGCTATGCCAATACCCTTCTCTTATAAATAGGAAAAAAGTAGACCCTTCATTTGCGTCTCTTATGCCCGTTTTCACAAACCGAACCTTATTTTTAGGTGTAACCTAACGATCATTTTGGGTATCCCTTATGAATGTACATAATATTATGTATGTGTCGGATTTAAGGAATCACCTATCTAAAGTGTCAGTCAGTTGTCAATCGGACAAAGTCACATTGTAACTCCCCTCGTATCTATCACAATTATCCATATCAACATAATTATCTTTCACGAGACCTCCACTATAAGATGTCTTCTTCTCTAATTTCCTGCTTCTCCTGCTTAGAGATTTGAGTATAGTCCAAACACTGGCGGTAGTACTGCGCGTCGGCCCCGCCGTGGATGACCCGGTTCAGAGGGAACTGCAGTCGGTAGGCCAGGTACGGCGTGAGCCATAGGTACAGCTGGAACAGGACCATCTTCCACCAGCTCATCACACCGAAGATCTGGTACAGCCAGTGTCCAGTCGTCAGGTACAGTATGTAAATCCTGGAATTGAGTTTAAAATTTTTTATGACAAATGTATGGCCGTCACGGTTTGCGACGTCATACACCGATAAATATCTCTTCCCTTTTCTTATTTTTAATAACCTAACCAAGAGCATGTCAGGACATGTCTAAGGAGGGTTCCGTAACTTTAAACGCGTAATATGCTTTTTTTTCATTACTCCAAAAGTTACTGTCCGATTTGGTTCACAATAATTTTCCTAAAGAGTTTTTAGCATGATCTATCAGCAGGGAAATTTACAAGTTTCTATCTCCTATAGTTTAAAAATGCTAGGGGGGGACCAACTTACAAACTACTTTGGAGGCTGATTACTCGAAAATGGTCAACTTTATAAAAAAGTAACGTATGAAACCTTGCCTTTATTTTAAAAGACCTATTCTACGATACCCACACGATGGGGTAGAGTGAAAAAATATTTTTCATCGCCACTTCACATGTATGGAGAGCCACCCCTAAAATATATTTTTTTTTATGATCTCAAAACCGTGATCTATACACAATCTATTACTGCACCAAATTTCATCAATTTATATTCATAATTACAGGAGCTAGAGGCGCGGACAGACAGACAGACGGACAGAGCGAAACTATAAGGGTTCCTTAAGTATTACGGAACCCTAAAAATGAACAAATAAGATTTTAGATTGTTTATTATTAAGATGTCTTACATTGATAAGACTAAAATATTAGAAACATCCAGGATACAAACAACTTAGCCGTCGAAAGATAACCCATTACTCGCAAAATCAGTTTCAGTCAGTTCAGAGCGGCAAAGATTCTGATTATTTTCAAAAGACTCCTCCCCTTTGTTTTCAGATAACGTCTTAAGGAATGCCCTTAAGTGTGACCAATCGAGATATATCTCGAGAGGAGAAGCCACAGCTCAGTATCTTTTTGCCTTAGTAGAGTTAACGAGTTTGTGAATTTCGGAAGCTTTTGACTGAATATAAATTATAACTTACTTAGTATGCTACAGATTGGCTTTGTGGCATCTATCTATGGGACTAGGTAAGCTTCCAAACTCTACTGGAAGTTAATAATAGGTGTGAGCATGTGTGTGTATTACTTACATGGCAGAGTATACTACAGATACGGTCCAGTACAGCGCCTCCTCGTACTTCCTGCTGGTGGGGTAGGGCCGCGCCTGCAGCAGCGTCTCCAGAGCCACCATGACGACGATGTTGGTGTGCACGCAGTGGTTGAACCACCATGGCAGGGCCTCGTCGAACACGCGCGGGAACACCAGCTCGCGGTCGATCCAGTAGATCAGCCAGAAGCTGTGTGACAGGAACTGCACACAAATAAACGTGATCGGAAGGCTTTTAACCATATAAACAGAAGTGATCACACATGCAAAAATGTCTCATCCTCACCGAACAAATAAGTAAATGGCGAATGTTACTAGGTATGTATAAAATCACTTGGAACTTTATAATTCACTTTAAATAATATATCTAACAATATTGGGTATGTAGACGCGTTCAACGTTATAAAAAATTTCGAAACCCGCGAACAGTAGCTCACATAATATTTACTTTTTGTATTATTACTTGTTACAAATTACAATTAGGTACATAATCTTAAAGTAGCAAATAAAAATTATGTGCTAGTTGAAATTAATTATTAATTATTATTAGAATTAAGTATAGTCAAGTTCTTAGATTATAACGAATACAAATAAATAAAACAAAATTGTATGTTGGATTGACATCAATAGTAAAGTAATGTTACAGCTTGTAGGTAACCTTGCATTGGTGTAGTGATGAGATACCAGCGCTCTCCGATAGCGTTGAAGTGGACTGCCGAGGGGTTTAGTGAGTAGAGTAGAAACCTCCACGTACCCCTAGCTCTTATCCCCAAGAATATTCAGGATGAGCTTATGAAGATTTTCCCCTCGGATAAATAACAACCTGTATGTAACCTATCTCATTCACCCCCAACTTACTTTTGCATAAGATTATAATTATATAAGAATATGTTATGTCAATGCCAAACTCCCTCCTGTCATGTTGAAGCAGATAGTGTACTTAGTTAGCCGAAAGATACGTAGTATAGCTTTACATTCTCTTTGGCCGAAAGGCTATGTACAGCATAGACGTGTATTAGTATTTTGCTCTGTTATAAGAGTTGTATATTAAATGAATCTATCGTACGTGTATGAATAAAGATGCATGTTGTAATGCTATAAATTGTATTATATGTATCTCCATTGTAACATAAGAAGAATCCCCAAGAGATTCAACGTGGACATCACATCCTGACTGAGGCATAAAACACTTACCACAGCATAAGGGACGACAAGGGCGCAGTAGATCACATCACGGACAAGCTTCACCTGCTTGCCGAGCCGGGACCCCACGCGTCCGCCCCACTCCAGCCCGTCCACCCCCACCGCCAGTATCAGGAACATCATCTGGAACGCCTGAAAAACAGGAGCTAGGATGAGCCGGTAGTCCAGTTGAATAGTCTGTCGGAACGTTCGGTTGTTTCCATAAAGGTTAGAGGTGGAAACTGTTTTTTTTTTTAATATAACTGTTGGTATTTATTTTCAAACAGGAAAGAGATATGGTATTTTTTTTTTCGTCTTGTATTATGTGTCTTAGGTTATCTCTTTCTATTTTTACGTTTATTTTCTGCTCAGTGTCCATTCTTATGATGTCGTATTTCGGACATTCGCACAGGCAATGCTAAACTGTCTGGTCCGTCGTTCCGTCGCAGTCGCAATGTTTGCATCCCTTTTTTATGTTGAATCTATGAAGGGTACTCGCCGAAGCCTCTGGTGTCCTGTAAAACCATTTTTTTTTTATGATTTTCATAATTTTGTGGGCTCGGCGAATGTCTCCAAAGAAATATGAGATTGTTTTATCATATTTATTGTACTCTTTTTGGAACTAGTCCAGTGTGTTTCTTCTGAGTTGGTATTTTATTGCGCTTATCGGTATAGCATCGTAAGCTAGGGCGGTCTTCATTTTAGTCACTTCCTTGGCAAGGGTATCCGCACGCTCAAGTGTGATAAAGTTGTCTCTAAATTGCCTCAAAAATATAATTGATCAATTAACACAGTTTATAAAAGCACTAGTTTTAACAGTGTGAGTGTAAGGTTGCCATATATTTCCTAAACAAATTGATAAAGTAATAATAATGAATAATATTTTATACAAGTAATAGTTATGATGAGTTTTCCTAAATAAAAATAAAAAACATAAAAAAATAAAGACTTTGTTTTGCTAAACGTGTAAACACTGTTCTGTTATAACTTATACCCATGTAATAAAGACTTTGTTTTGCTAAACGTGTAAACACTGTTCTGTTTTAACTTATACCCATGTAATTAATTTACATCTCACAATGTAACTTATCCCAGTATTAAATACACCAATACACCAATACACAATACACATGCATACACAACGGTTCAATTACCAACTTACTACAAAGTGTATTTTAATTGTTCGCAATATCTATACCTACTCTATACATACAAATAAATAAAATTGTTAGTCTGTTTTTAATTTTAAATTACCAGCTTTTTGCTGTACAGCACAGCGTAGAAAATAAAATATGGACTTACATACAGAGTAACAGCTGTCATAGAACGATCTAAATCGATAAAAATTGGAAAGTTTTCGTCCCGTTCAACGGCCCAAAATTTTTCCACAGAATCGTGAACATACCACACCGTATGCTTGTATTCGTAGTAGTGCAATGAAAACAAAAGCTAAAAAATAAACAAAAGCAAAGCGTGTAATTATGTGTATATGTTCCTCTTACTTTAATCTGTAACGAGGATGTTGAACACCCCAAACGATCAACAATATTGGATGTTGACCTGAAATATATGTGTAATACAAAGATAACAGAGCAAAATATAATAAATAAGGGAACGTACTTACTCATACAACGCAACGTGACCACTATTTTTTGGTGGGATGTGATAGCTCGTATACATCGAGACCAATTAAACTTTATTCTAGTCGCTGGTATTGTACAGATGTAGAGTAGACTACGGGGAAGGACATAGGCATATTTTTATCGCGGAAAAATGTACGGTTTCTGCGAAATTACCTGTTGCGCGCACGAAGTCGCGGGCAACATCTAGTAACTTATAAAGTAACGAAATAATAAGTAAACAAGTAAAATATTGGTATAACTATACGGAATCCTCCGTGCGCGAGTCTGACTCGCAATTGGCCGGTTTTTTAGGGTCCCGTATTACACAAGGATCCTTATAATTTCGTTCTGCCCCTCCGTCTGTTTGTCTGTCCGCGCGTCTATCTTCTGTAATTATGAATATAAATGGTAAAATTTTGGTATAGTTGTAGATTGTGTATAGATCTCGGTTTTAGCATTATATAATAATAATAATTTTACATTTTAGGGGTGGCCCTCTATACATGTGAAGTAGGATGATTTTTTTTTCATTCCACCCTACAATGTGTATCGTTGAATAAGGTCTTTTAAAATAAAGGCAAGGTTTCATACATTGACTTTTTTACAAAGTCAACCATTTTCGAGTAATCAGCATCCAAAGTGGTTTTGCTGAATGTTATTTCCTGAACTGTTCGCGGCATAATATTATGCTGAATGGGTTTCATGTGTTTTGTGTTTTTGTTATTTTGACTACAGTCTAACAAGTCAGTACTACCACGTACTACGTAGGTAGACCACAGATTTATACAAAGTTACTGCGTAAGACATACCAAGAGTGACATAATGAAACCACTTTACGTGAAAACCTCTATTATGAACTTCTAATAATGCAGCAGTTTAAACTTGTTGTTCATTTTTTAATAGTAATTATTATTACTTAAAACACATAAAACGGTCCACATTATTTATGTATGTGTGAGAATTGGCATATGACCGTAGTACCACAAATAGCTAGTAATTATTATTCGATTTATAGTATCTATAGTACTCACCCCATCGATTTTCGGTGACGGTGGCCGGTTTCATTGAAACCAGGCCAATTACGCAGGAGTAATTTTATAGTGCCCAAGTGTGCGCGCAGTACACAAGAGCACTCTCTCTTCCTTTAGTCTCATAATCCAGTGGGACGGATAACCGACACGACTGACGAGAGATCAGACGCAGGTCCGACTTTTTACATGCCCATCCGACGTGTGGATCATCTTTTTTGTCAGACAATCAGGTGATCAGCCTGCATTGTCCTAACCAAACTTGAAAACAACATTTTTTTTGTTGTTCCAATGCGGGAATCTATACTAAAATAAAAAGACTTCTTCAAAGAACCATATATTTTTCAATGTCGTTACATTTTCAAAGTCGATAGAAATAGGTGATAACAAAACTTTATAATATCGTTTTGTGCCAATGTACGCAAGGAGATTAGATGTAATATTTACTTTTCAACAAGTATGTGGTTCTATAACCCAAACTATTTACATAGCTAGCTATTTTTCGGTACATTTTGCGAACAAAAGAAACCAAATTCTACAAAACTGACAATTGTCACGAACCGAGGTACTTATTTATCTTTAAAATATTATTTTCAGTAAAGCAAAATAATTTTCCAGAAGCTCTTTACTCAAAACGTATAAAAATATACTTTTTACCTTAATATGAGGCTATTGTTCGGATGCCTGAAACACAGGTTTATCCTAGTTCAGGCGCTATCGTTTACTTTATGTAGATTAAGTATAAATTGTTACCTACTTTAGACCTACCTGTGATTTACCATATTGTATTTTTACTCAATAAATTATTATTATTATTATTTAAAAAATTAGAGTCTCGGCTGTTTGCCGGTATAATGACTCAGGTACGGGCGTATGCCAAGTATCCTGATTCATATAGTATGAGGGATGAGTTAAGGTGGTGTAGAGAAAGATGATGATGGGTTGAGAAAACGACGTACGATGGAACAGGTATCAATGACTATAGATTTTTGTAATTGTATGTAAGTGTTTTTGTGGATATCTAGAGATTTTAGAGCAGCGTTAAGGGTTTTAGGAATTACTCCAGTGGAAGAGATAATGATGGGAACAATTTTAACAGTGTTTTGGTGCCACATTTGTTTGATTTCATCTGCGAGAGGTATGTACTTTTGTATCTTTTCATTATGTTTTTGTTTTAGATTGTTGTTGTTCAGGACTGCTATATCAATAAGGTAAGTAGTTTTTTTAGATTTTATCGTTAGGGTTATATCCGGTATATTACTCAGGATAGTGCGGTCTGTGACTATATCGCGATCCCAGTGCAGCTTTACGGTGCTATTTTCGAGGACATTACGGGGTTTATATTTGTAGTAGGGTGTGTATGTGTGTGTATTATTATTATTATTATGAAATTAATTTATGTCTCGGCAATTATGCCGGGTAAAATGATTTAGGTACGGGCGTGTGCCAAGTATCCTGATTCATGTTTTATGAGAGAAGAGTCAAGATTGTGATGGAGTGAAGGATGACGATGGGTTAAGAAAACGACGAACTATAGAGCAGGTATCAATGACGACCCCCCGATGGTTGCACGCCTTGTCGTGGCGGTGGGGCTTAGTAACCGTGGACTGGTCACCCACGGTGAAGCTAAGAGGCAACCGGGGCCAGCCTGTTTGCCGCCGGCTGGCCCGAGGCGGGCGCTCCCAGCTAAACATGCCCGCAGAGGACGCGCGTGGAGGTGGGACCGCAGAAGAAGAGGAGTGCCGGTATTACGGTGCGCCGTTCTCCCTATCTTCTGCGGCCGTGGAGGGATCGCAGGGGGAGAGGCGTGATGGTATTACGGTACGCCACTCTCCCTACCCCCTGCGAGCTGGCGGGGCCGTTCCGTCGAAACGGCGTTGGTGGGGCCGCAGAGGAAGAGGCATGTCGGTATTGCGGTGCGTCGCTTGCCCTATCCTCTGCGACCGAGGTGTGGTCGGTGGCAGAACCATAGACCTGATCTGCCACCGGGTACCAGTTTATCTGGTACCCATGGCCTCCTAGTAGCAGACTCGGGGGGAGTCTGCTACAGTACTGGTGGAGGCCGAGGAGGGAGGCGCACCTTACCATCTGGTGCACCCATCGTGAAGGGCCTTCGGGCTTCCGTGATGGAGCCGCTGGTAGGCGGCTGCCGCCGGCGGGGTCGCGGATGTGTGTATCGTTCCCGTGGCCCTGTCAGAGGGCGGCGAGGAGGAAGATGGGGGGGTTTTTAGTGGGTATACCGTGGGTCTCATTAGCCTATACGGGAGTCCCACATCACCACTTGGGTGCCCCCTGCACCTGAGTGGTATGCGTAATGCATTTTCCCCGCCGGAAACAAAAAAAATAACCTAACCAAGAGCATGTCAGGACATGTCTAAGGAGGGTTCCGTAACTTTAAACGCGTAATATGCTTCTTTTTAATTACTTCAAAAGTTACTGTCCGATTTGGTTCAAAATAGTTTTCCTAAAGAGTTTTTAGCGTGATCTATCAGCATGAAAATTTTCAAGTTTCTATCTCCTATAGTTTAAAAATGCTAGGGGGGGGACCAACTTACAAAGTACTTTGGAGGCCGATTACTCGAAAATGGTCAACTTTATAAAAAAGTAACATATGAAACCTTACCTTTATTTTAAAAGACCTATTCTACGATACCCCACACGATGGGGTAGAGTGAAAAAATATTTTTCATCCCCACTTCACATGTATGGAGAGCCACCCTTAAAATATAAAATTATTATTTTTTTATGATCCCGAAACCGTGATCTATACACAATCTATAACTGAACCAAATTTCATCAATTTATATTCATAATTACAGGAGCTAGAGGCGCGGACAGACAGACAGACAGACAGACAGACAGACAGACGGACAGAGCGAAACTATAAGGGTTCCTTAAGTATTACGGAACCCTAAAAAGGTATCAATGACGATGGATTTTTGTATGGGGATGTACGTGTGTTTGTTTTTATTATTATTATTATTATTATTATTGTTATATGATTGGTAATGTGATCTTCTTTAGTGCTATATTGTAAAATTATATATACTATATTGTCTAAAAAGCCAGTAAGGAAAGACAATCGAAGGCCAGTTTTGTTATATAGTCGATGTTTCCTTTTTCCATTCCTTTCAGGGTTGTAGTTCCCATCATTTCCTATACCTAGGTATGTTTTTCTACAATGAAATTTAATTTTGTAATATCATATTATTACAAAATTAATATTTTTTTTTATAAAACTAGGGGGCAAACGAGCAAACGGATCACCTGATGGAAAGCGATTACCGCTGCCCATAGACACCCGCAACATCAGAGAAGTTGCAAGTGCGTTGCCGGCCTTTTAGGAGGGAATACGCTCCCTTCTTGAAGGTTTGCAGGGCGTAGTGGTCCGGAAATACTGCTGGCGACAGTTCATTCGAGAGTTTTACAGTGCGCGGCAGAAAGCTTCGGGTAAAGCGCACGGTGGAGGACTGCCACTCATCAAGGTGATGAGGATGATAAATATTTTGTCGCATGGAACGGTGGCGAAAAGTTGCAGCAGGTATAAGTCCGAACAATTCCTCGGAGCACTTCCCGTAATATAACCGATAGAGAATGCAGAGCAATGCTACATCTCTACGTAGCTCTAAGGAGTCAAGCCTGTTTGAAACACTATGGCAGTCGACAATTCGAGCGGCCCTACGTTGGATCTTTACGTGGTAGAGCCATGCTTCGGCACGAATGGGCCGGCTCGACCGGAGAAATACCACGGGCTCACAGAAAACCGGCGTGAAACAGCGTTTGCGCTGTGTTTCGCCGAGTGAGTGCGTTTACCGGAGGCCCAATCCCCTACCCTATTCCCTTCCCTACCCTCCCCTATTACCCTATTCCCTCTTAAAAGGCCGGCAACGCACTTGCAGCTCTTCTGATGCTGCGAGTGTCCATGGGCGACGGAAGTTGCTTTCCATCAGGTGACCCGTTTGCTCGTTTGCCCCCATATTTCATAAAAAAAAAAAAAAATACGATCCAGAGGGAGAAGCTGGTACTTTGGCGCCCCTGCCCAGAGATGAGAACAGTATTCCATGTGAGGCCGAACCTGCGCCTTATAGAGTTGTAGGCGTTGGACCGGACTGAAATACTGCTTTGACCTGTTCAGAACACCAAGCTTCTTGGAGGCTAACTTGGCCTTGCCCTCCAGATGATATCGGAACTGGACCTCGCTCGATATGTTAACACTAAGTATTCCAATGTTGGAGGAGACAGTTAAGGGTATGCTTTCAAAACGAGGACATACGACCATTAGTAAGGGGTATAGTATTTATATGTATATTAATATTTTACGAAACTTTTAGTTTTTTGATACAAAAGAACTTATTTATTTATTAAAACAATCTATTGCACATACAGAAAATTATTACAATGCAATTAACAAAGAAAAATAACACAATTGTACTGCAATTTCTTCCAGCAGCCCTACTGAGACAAATGGGATTAAATATAGCAGGGCGTGAAAAATTATTAGAGAAACAATAATTCAAGTATTTCATAATAAAATAAAATATAGTAGTCCCAACAGCTGTTTCGGAGCCTTTAGTGGTAAAAAATATGGCATTTTTTATCGACAAATTGCCCCTCAAATTTTATTTTTCCAATTTGTCGATAAAAAATGCCATATTTTTTAGCACTAAAGGCTACCCGATATAGCAGTCGGGACACATTGTATAAATTAAAAATTATAAATCATAGCTAAGTACATAATATTATAAATAATAATATATTATTATACATATAATATATAAATACTATACCCCTTACTAATAAAAATACTTTAAAAGTGGATAAGTAATACAATTTCGTTTTTTTTTCTCTCTCCTCCATTTTTTTTAATTTGGGCTTTAAATTTATTTGTTTTTATATTTTGTATATATGTAATGAGTAATTTTATTTTTACAATTAATACGATTATTCTCGCTTACTATGAAAAGTAAGTAGTAGACACGTAATCTGTTATAAATATTTTAAAGCGCGACACCTGAGAGGATAAATAAAAAGCTTTTGTGTTAATAATTTTTACAAATGTCTCTAAAATATTTTTTTAATAATTTTTGTAATGTAAAAATAATATAAATAATAGTATACTAAATACGACGTAATTAATGGTCGTGAAACATTTGTTGTAAACGTGTCCGAAAAAAAATAATACATCCCTGCTATATCGATCCCGAATCAACTCAGAAACCACAAAAACTATATTGATGTAATTTTTGTCACGTCTCAATCCCGTTGGCCGTATTAGTAAAATTCCTGTGCGAAAGACTGATTCTTTCCAATGTTTCGTTCTACGCCATCGAAGCGGTAAAAATGCTTGTGAAAAAAGCTCACCATATTCCAATTAGTAAGAAAAGCTGGAGCGTTATCCCGCATGTCCAGTAACCGCTCGCTGACGCCCGGCTCGCTGGTCTTCTGCACCATCACCACCACAGTGTGGATGACGGTGGCAGCGTCGGAGAGCAGGTAGACCAGGTGGAAGACGGTCCGCAGCAGCAGCAGCAGCCGCCGCAGGTACTGCACGTACTGTTCGGTCATGTCCGCGTCGCGCGAGCGCCCTTCCGTAACTTAGGCGAGCGCGCCCGAGCCGGCAGTTATAAACCTCCGTAGGACTGATTCAATAACACAAATATCGCTTCAAAATCGCACTCATTAGCGTCAGTTCACACAGGAGACGCGACGCAGCGCGCCATTTGAAGATACATACATACATACATATAATCACGCCTTTTTCCCGTAAAGGGGTAGGCAGAGACCACTTTTTGCCACTTGCTACGATCCTTACATACTCGTTTCGCTTCGTTCACTTTCATTCTTACCATCCATTCCTCCTCTTACATTCAACGTAGCGAAGCGGCTCTCCATGGTCCGCTTTTCACCTCCGCAAGAAACGAGACGTGATGGGTGGTGAACCACATCGCCGCCATTTTGGATAATTGAATTATTTTTATGATTATCCGTTGCGTTTCCACGGATTGGTGGTGTTGTATATGATATTAAGTACTAGGGGCAACACTGTCCTCAAGCGATGTGTGTGTAATCTATGGTAACTTGTCTATGGAGTCGCATTGTGAAGTCTACTCTGAAATCCGAATAAACGTGTTTCCATAAAGTGAGTTTATTAATTAATTAAACCCCAAGAATCACGATATAACATTGGCGACGAGCTTGAAACGAACCTTACTTTGTGACTACAAATGTAACAACCCCAGTAGAAATAAAATTATTAGTGTCATAAAAACTAACCTAAAAGTGAAAAGCGTCGGTTTTTATAAATTCATGGATATAATCGAACAACAAATAGAACAAGGAAAAAAAGCTTGGATACAAGAGAAAACTAAAACAGAATTAATTCAGATTGCAAATAAATTAGCACAGAAAATTCTGTTTGTGGAAACGCATTCTATTGACGAGGTAAGAAAATTCTTACGTGAATACGTGGACAAAATAAAAACAGGAGAGTCGCGTGGCGCCATTATGACGTCGATCACCAGTTTGGAAGTATTTACCGGCGGTAACTGGAGTGCGTATCAACAACAGTTAGAATGTTTCTTATTATTGAACGATGTAAAAGAAGAAAAAAAAGTGCCTTTACTTATCACAAAATTAAGTACAAATGTTTATGAGTTGCTAACAACTTTATGCATACCAAAATCACCAGTGAACGAAACGTACGACAATATTTGTGAAAAACTGAGAAAATACTATCATCCAGTAAAAAATTACGCGCTACATCAAGCAGAATTCCGGAAAAGATGTCAAAAACAAAATGAATCAATAGAAGAGTTCATAATTGCTTTAAAAAAGTTATCAAAAAACTGCAATTTTAATAACATAAATGACGAAATAAAGGAAAGGTTATTAAATGGGACTTATTGTGATTCAGTAAAATTTGAATTATTGAAACAAGCCGATCAATCATTAGAAAGGTTGACTGATATTGGAAAAACAACAGAGATAGCCTATAAACTAGCTTTTAACCAAGAGAAAGAACATGAACAAACACAGATGTTCCATTTAAAAGGAAAAAACGTCAATAAGAATAAATACAGTGGTTTTCGTTCAAACATACCTATGAATAAACAAAATGGATTATGTTTTTGTTGCGGAAAAAATGGACATCTGAAAGGGCAATGCTCACTCCGAGAAAAATTCTGTAGTGAGTGTGGTGTTAAGGGACATATCTACAAAGTTTGTGGTAAAAACAAAGCATACAAAGTGAAAAATGTTAATTTGGTGGAAACAAGAGATGGCAAAGATGTTGAAGAAAACAAAACTATAGAAGAAGAAACAGAAACATTTGACATTTTTTACTTCAGTGATAAAAACAAAATTCCAGCTGCAACGTTGCAGGTTAGTGTAAATGGAAAACTGGTGGACTTTGAGGTTGATACGGGCGCAGACGTGAGTACTATTACCCTAGCTGACAAACAAAAATATTTTTCAGATTTAAAAATTAAACAACGTAATGTAATATTTACCAACTTTGATCAGTCAACCTCAACACCTTTAGGGGTTATTGAAAATTTTAATGTCAGTTATGAGTCTGTAAAAGTAATGAATCAAAGATTGTTTGTTGTAAAGGACGGACTGCCAAAAATTATGGGCAAGGATTGGCTTTCTTCATTACAATTGTGGCCTCCGAGATTTGAGCAAAAAGTTTGTGAAAAAATTACTAAGGATAAATTAATAAGCAGTATAAAAAGGGAGTATAGTGCCTTATTTGAACCGGGTATGGGGCATTTTAAAGGAGAGCCAATCCATTTGTCTATTAAGCCAGGCATAAAGCCAATATTCATGCCAGTTAGGACTGTTCCATTTGCATTGAAAGGCAAAGTAAAAAAAGAAATTGAGAGATTGGTTGAAAATAAACGAATTGAACCAGTGGAATACTCGGAGTGGGGTACTCCAGTGGTACCGGTGTTAAAATCCGATGGAACGGTTCGCTTGTGTGGTGATTTTCGAATCACAATAAATAGGTATTTACAGATTGATCATTACCCTTTACCTAATATTAATAAGATTTTAATGAAAATGCAGGGAAATAATTATTTCTGTGAATTAGATCTGCAGGAGGCATATTTACAAGCTCCTTTAGACAAAAAGTCTCAGGAATTAGTGACAATTGTAACTGAGGAGGGTATTTACAAATACTTATATTTACCTTTTGGTGTTAGTACTGGCCCAGGCTCATTTCAAAGATTAATGTCACAAAAATTAAGTGGATTAGACATCATTGTCTACATAGATAATATATTTGTATATGGAAAAACGTTATTAGAAACAAATGAGAAATTAAAAATTTCTGGATATAAAAAGAGCTCTTGCGAACACAATCCCATTATCACATTTTGATCATAACGCTACAATTGTATTAACTTGTGATTCTGCTGATACTGGGGTAGCAGCGGTACTATCTGTAAAGGGCAGTAATAATATTGTAAGACCAGTAGCGTTTGCTAGTAAAAAATTAAATGATACACAAATAAAATATCCAATTTTAGAGAAGGAGGCTTATGCAATTGTTTTTGGAGTGAGTAAATTTTATGAATTTTTATTTGGCCATAAATTTATTCTACAAACGGATAATGAGGCATTAACAAAAATACTAGGACCAAAATATGGTATTCCAAAAATGGCAGCAAGGCGATTGCAGTATTGGTCAATTTTCTTGAGTGGGTTTAATTATGAAGTTGAGCACATAAAATCCAAAAATAATCCAGCAGACTATTTGTCACGGGTAGCCATCAATTGTCAAGACAAGTCAAGAAACATTGAAATTATTGATAAAAATTTTGAATGTAATATTATGAATTATATAACTGAATCAGAATTAAAAACATTAAATTGGCAAACGGTTCAAAATGAAACAAAAAAAGATAAAATATTATGTAATATTGTACGGTATTGTAGAGATGGCTGGCCAGTTAAAAATGATTTAGGTGAAGACTTTGAGTCATATTTTAAAAGAAAAAATGAAATCAGTATTGAAAAAGAATGTCTGTTAAGGGGTTACAGAGTCATAATACCAATGAATCTTAGAGACAGTGTCATGAGTGAGTTACATGCAAGCCATTTAGGTGTAACACGTATGAAAGAAATATCAAGGTCATATTTTTGGTGGCCATGTATGGATAATGAAATAGAGAACATAACAAAAAATTGTATCAATTGTTTACAAAATCATAAAAATCCAGAAAAAACTAAGTTAACAATGTGGCCTCAACCCCCAACTGTGTGGCATAGGTTACATGCAGATTTCTTGGGGCCATTGTATTCAAAAATGTTTTTAGTCATAGTGGACGCCTATTCAAAATGGCCAGAGGCGTTTGTTATGAGTAACATAACATCACAAAAGACAATTGAGGTATTCAAAAGTATATTTGTTAGATATGGATATCCTTTACATTTGGTCACCGACAATGGACCTACCTGGACTAGTGAGGAATTTAAAAAATTTTGTAAAATAGTGGGAATTAAACAGACATTCACCCCTCCATACTACCCAGCTACAAACGGGCTAGCAGAACGTTTTGTAGAATCATTTAAATCACATATAACTAAAATTGTAGAGAGTGGTAGAAAACTAGAGTATGCATGTAATTTGTTTCTTTTTGATTATAGATGTACTGTTCACAAAACCACAGGGTATAGCCCAGCAAAGTTGATGCTAGGAAGAGATCTGCGATGTCGTTTCTCATTATTAAGACCAAATCCAGTAGATGACAGAATAGACTTTGAACAAGTAAAATTAACAATAAATAGTAAAGATATTTATAAATAATTTGCAGTAGGAGAAAAAGTAATGGTAAAAGACTCAAGAAAAAACAAAAAGAATTGGTCATTAGGTAAAATTGTTGATATCTTAGTACCAGGCGTTACTTATATGGTAGAAGTGGAGGGGCTTAAATGGAAACGACATGCCAATCAACTTTTGGAATGTGGTCAAAATTTAGAATAAGATTTAATGTATGTTTGTCATGTTATTAAGGAGATTACTTAGATCTATTCTATAGGTTTTTATTCTATTCTTGGTCGATTCTTTATTATAATTATGTTAGATAATAATTGTTTAAGTTTTCCTTCATAGTAAAGTGGGGGAGAGTGTTGTATATGATATTAAGTACTAGGGACAACACTGTCCTCAAGTGATGTGTGTGTAATCTATGGTAACTTGTCTATGGAGTCGCATTGTGAAGTCTACTCTGAAATCCGAATAAACGTGTTTCCATAAAGTGAGTTTATTAATTAATTAAACCCCAAGAATCACGATATAACAGGTGGGGAGGGTAGGAATAGGGAAAGGGAGGTGGTGTGGAAGGGAAGATTGGTAAGTTAGAGTGGGAAATAGGAAATGTAGGATATTACCGCACAGGAGGGTAAGGGATAGGACAGTAATAGCTAGGGAAGCCGGGGTCGCATACCCGTACACTATACCACAACTACCGGACAGGTAAGTTGGGATGAGTATCCCATGACATTTGAAGATAGTAATTCAAAATTAAACTTTATTCGCTACTCGATAAGATACACCTTTCACTTCAACAGTTCGAATCGCTGAGCTCTTGCAATGAAACGTGTATATTTTTATGTAGTGAATAAAGTTCAATTTTGAATAGCTATCATAATATTTAAGCGCAGCGTCACGTCTTGGTGTGATCTGACCCTAACTTGACCAGAGTGTTGTAAACGTCATACACATTCGCGTGTTCGGAACGAGCTTTATCCTATACTGTAATCGCGTTAAGTTTGATGTGACTCATCAGTACAAATGAATATGAATGAATGAATGAATATATTTTTTTATTGTTTTCTCCACAAAGGTTTTGATATTAGCTACAATACAGTTTAGTCTTAACGTTAATAATTATAATAATAATTTATTCAGTAAAAATACAATATGGTAAATTACAGGTAGTTCAATGTAGGTAACAATTTATACTTAATCTACATAAAGTTAACAATAGCGCCTGAACTAGGATAAACCTGTGTTTCAGGCAAAAACTAGTGCTAAAATAATTATAATACAAACTTTTAGCTTAGAATAAATAAATAAAATGTAGGATTTATTTTGATATACAGTAAAATATAGTATACAATTTAACTTATAAATTACATATAATTATTTCTACAATAACACTATTTTAAGACTATTAACAAGTTTTCTGTTTCCTCATACGTCAATTTTTGAAGTGAGTTCTTTAGGTTCATTTTACAATGGTAATAGTTAAGGGCGTATATTTTGAATAAAGAATGAATTCTATTGTAAAGAAGCGGGCCTAAAAATATATAAAATTTTGCAGTAAAAGCATGTTTTGTATCTGCTTTCAATGGACAGACGATATCTTTCCGTCTTTTATTGATAAAATCCGAGCAATAGGGTAGAGATGTGTGCTGCTTTAAAACTACATTTAATATGAATAATTGACGAACGGTTAGTACTTTAAATGAATCATAAAGCAGGTTAGTTGGGAAAAGGAATGGACGGAAGTTACATACTTTGATGATTGCTCTCTGTGCTCTTTCAATGGTTAATGATAGTGTTTTACCCACTCCTCCCCAAGATGTAATACAGTAAGTTAATATAGATTGACATAAAGCAAAATAAACTTGCCTTATTAGCTGTTTGTCTATTATATGACTTTTTGAAAATAAACATCAGCTTACGCATCTTATCACATAGTGCATCTATGTGATGTTTAAAGGACAGATTTTCATCTAAAATTATTCCTAAATACTTTATTTTGTTTAATATTCCAATGTTAGGGCATATTGTGCATTCGCTACTAGTGGAGGGTGTTGTGCAGGGTTCCCTATTTTTTTGCATAAAATCATATGTCATAATTTTACTTGGCATAATTTCATTTGACCTAATAGTAGTTTCGCATATTATTCATTTGTCATAACTTTCTTAGCATAATTTTTTTTCGCATAATTACTAAAAGCATAATAATTGTTAGGCATACTTATTGTAAGGCATATATTTTTTTACGCATAATGTTCATTAAGAATAATATTTTTTTGCATAATATTAAAAAGCATAATTATATATTTACGCATAATGATATTTAAGCATACTATTATATTTACGCATACATCTTTGTAGCATTTTTTTTCACATGATATGAATGATAAATTCTACTGGGTGTGCGAGTTAAGACGAAATAACAATTATAATTGTAATTTTACGACTGATTACGAAATAAACTCGGACAAAAACACGAACTGCTATCTAAGAACATGCCGAGCTAATTATTTTAAACATGTTAGCGGCTTACGGGTGGCCCAAGGGCCACCCCGCCGCAACTAAACCTACTGTTACACATGTTACACTAGGTATATGAGTTTAATACCTGCTTTTAATATTCTATTAATATGCGTTAAATTACCTTAACCGTATTTTCATTATGTCGTTCCAATTTATGTATATTTGTGCCTTGTGAGAAAATGCTTTGAATTTATTATGACAAAAAAATATGCCTAACGAGTTTATGCCAAAAACCAATTATGCCAAAGTATTATTATGACAAGAAAAATTATGCCTTACGAGTTATGCCTCATTAAATTAGGACAAACAATATTAGTCTAAATGATATTTATGCCTAATGATGTAGTATGCCAAAAAACCGTTATGCCAAAGTATTATTATGCGTTCTAAAATTATGCCAAGTGATGTATGCCAAATGAAATTATGACAAATAAAATTATGCGAAAGAAGAGGATCCCGTTGTGCAGTAGTGGGCATACAGTGTGTGGTTGGTAGGAGCTAAGGTGGATTTGCGCATTGAGAACTTTATATATTTCGTTTTTTCTGCGTTCAATGTTAATAAATGAGTCCGAAGCCATACGTTTACTATGTTAAACCCGTGTTGCGCATACTTGAATACTTCATTATATGAGTTAGCTGAAAAAATAAGTGCAGTATCATCAGCGTATGATATGGTTATACCGTGGTCTAGGGTTAGTTCACACAGATCGTTTATGTATATTAGGAACAATGTTGGCCCTAAAATACTTCCTTGTGGGACACCATATTGTGTATTATTTACATATGAGCTAAACCCATTTCCAATCTTTACACATTGAGTGCGCTCTTCTAAGTAACTTTGAAATAATTTTAGTTGGTTACCTCTTATTCCTATGCATTTAAGTTTGTGCAAGAGGATTTCGGTTGACACTGTATCAAACGCTTTGGCAAGGTCAAGGAATATTCCAATTACATGATTACCTTTATCAAGTTCTTGGGCGATATGATTTGTCAAATTGTGCACAGCATCAGCGGTTGATAATTTTGATCTAAATCCGAATTGGTTATTAGATAATAACGATTTCTTTTCTAAAAAGTTGACCAACCTGATGTTAATGACTTTTTCTAATATCTTTGATATGGATGGTAGTATTGAGATTGGTCGGTAATTTGAAACTTCCTGTTTGTCACCAGATTTATAGATCGGTACAACTACAGCTTTTTTTAAACATTTGGGGAAATATCCTTCAGATAAGCATTTCTGAAAGATGTATGTTAAAGGTGGAATCAAAATACTTCTACATTTTTTAATTATTTTACAGGAGATTCCATCCCATCCAACCGCACAATCGTCTCTTAAGCTCAGAATAATCCTTTCTACCTCAGCTTCATCAGTTTCTAAGAGTGAGAAAGACGTTATGTTAGAGCTGCACGTCAACTGGGAATATGATTGGCCGCGTTGACTATACGCTTTTGATGCTAGGCAGGATCCAATATTTACAAAGTATTTATTTACAATATTTAAAGATTCTAATTCTGACGGATGAATTTTTAGTAAACTTGAGGATGATTCATGTTGCTTTGTAGCGTATGATATGTCTTTAAGATATTTCCAAATTAGCTTACTATTTTTTCCAGCGCGTTCCAAACGGTTTTTTTCGTAATTATTTTTAATATTTCTTAGTAAGTTATTACAAAAATTTCGATATCTTTTGTATGTTATTTGCAACATAATATTTTTAGGGTTAGCTCTAGATTTCATATGTAATTTATCCCTGTGTCTTATACATCGTAGAAGACCGGGTGTAATCCAAGGCTTAACATTAAAATTTTTACTGTTACAGCGGGAGTGTAATGTATTTTTCTGAATTGCATTTTGTACATTTTGTATCACGTACATCATACAAAACTCTGTGTCGGCAGAACTATAAATTGGAGTAAAGTCTATATTGCATAAATCTTCCTCAAGTTTATTTATATTATATTTAAAAATTACACGTTTAATATTTAGCCTAGGTAAGCAGCAATTCAATGTTAGTAGGAGAGCATTACGATCTGTTATAGCCGAGTTTGAAATTATAGTTAATGACTGATAATTTGATTTAAGCATTACGTGGTCTAAGCAGGATCCACTTTGGTGAGTAGGGAGCCTGTGAGCGGGAAGTAAGCCGTGATAAGCACACAAGTTAAGGTAGTCCAAAGCATCTACATCAGTGCTTCCTGGAAGGATATTTATATTAATATCTCCAATCAAAACGATGTTTTTGTAATGTGATAAATTTGATAAAGCATTATTTAAGTTATCAATAAAGTTTGACGTATTTCTGAAGGATGGAGATCTATAAATACCTAAGAAAGCATATTCAGTTCCAATTTTCAATAGTAATGCACTACAGTCCTGTATAGGCGGCTCTTCTACAGTAGCATTTAACTGTTTATTTACATATATCACAACTCCATCATTTTGGTTGTAATTATTTCGAGTCATGTACATATTGTAGCCCGTCAGCATCGGTATGTTATACTGCTTAGCTAGCCAACATTCAGTTAAAACAATGACGTCACATGTTAAGTCCAATCTTTGTTGAAAAATATTTAATTCGCTAAAGTTCTTATATATACTGCGAATGTTTTGTGTTAAGATGGTTAGCGGGTTAGTAAAGCCAGAAAGATAACGTTTGCAATATTCAGCTTCACATACTTTTGATTCAGATACATTGAAATCATCTATTTCTTGTATTATATTATTCATAATTACAGACTTAAATATAATATGTAATAAATGTACAGAAAGAAATGTAGAATATAAAAGAAAAGAATACAATAAGAGGTCGAAAAATAACCTAAGGTATGGCGCTCTTAGGCGCCTTCATAGTCAACCGAATTTATGTACCTTTTTTCGGACATTACTTTAGCAGGACAGTCAGCGGAACCCGTACTGTGATTGCACGGTTTTTTGAAGCGTAGGCACGTTGCGCACTTTGGATCTAGTTCTTTTTTGGGGCACTCTTTTATTGAGTGCCCTTGCTCACCACAATGACTGCATGTGTAGTTGGTCTCCCGACAGGTCTTCGCTGCATGGCCATACTGTTGACACTTGAAGCATCGCGTTACAATAGTGAAATCCTTTACAGGGCACGACGACCAGTTCACAAAAACTCGGCCATTAGAGATAAGGACTTTGCATATGGTAGCCGGTACTTCAAGGATGAAGTTGCAGGTCTCTGCGTCTCTTTTGCCTGACTTGTGGCTTAGCCTACTGGACCTGAGAAAAGTTTCGACATCCAGGTCCTTTATTTTTTCGGCTATATTTTGGTTGTACATACACATAAGTACTTCTCTTTCCGTCATGGACGAGGGCACCCCAATAACAACGATTCTGGGCTTGCGCTTACGGGGCTCATCGACAGTTAGACCTGCATTACTGATAAGTGGAGATTGCTTGATTTTTTCGATATCTTCTTTAGACTCCGTGCTTATTACAACACCACCGTTTCTTGTCTTCCGTAGGGCCCGCACGTGGAGCTTTAGTTGTTCAGGGCATATAATTTTTTGTACCAAGGATTTAGTGTCAGAACTGGTTTTTTGTTTGTCGCTGGGATATATCGCTACTGAGCTTAAGTTAGAGGGCTGAATATAATTATTACCCTTCTTCACCATATCCGCAAATGAAAACCCTGTGGCTGCTTTGGGTGGTTCTTTTAACATCGCTTTTATGTCTTGCAGGTCTTGATCCAGATCTTGTTGGTCACGGAGAACACGAAGAGAACACTGGGCTTGGATGGTCTTCTGCTTGACGGACTGATAAAGTATGGCCATCTGTCCAGCACCGTGGCTGACTTTTCTGCACATGGAGTTGATGCGTAGTTTTTGGTCTGAGTTCAATTTTCCTTCGGCCGCAATAGAGCATATTTCGCTTAAGCTCTGGTCTATAGTGGACAACCAGTTCTGGATTTCCGGTGTGCTAAGAATTTCAATCGCATCTTGCCCAGAACTGTGAGCTGTAGGCCCGGGTGTAGATGGTGGGGTTCGGGCCGTTCTGCTGCTACGGTTGAAAGGACTGTCCATCATTTTGCTTAACTTATTATTTTTCACTTATTCACTTATTAATACACTGTACATAGTTGTTAATTATATTATGTTAAAATTGTCACAGCAGTAACGAGGTCACAAGTCAGCACATTAAAGTTTGTATATTTTTGTTAATATTAAATCACGACACGTCCGCTCTCAATAGAGTCTTGATGATAATATCGTAATACGTAACCTTCGTGAGAGACCTGGTGTCTGTGCTAGGATAAACCTGTGTTACAGAATCACCAGGCTCCCTCTTCACAAAAAGGTCAAAATTGACTAGCTAATGATGTGACCGGTGACGTGAATCAAAATTTGACTCACTGCAAACTTAAAGCTCTTCATTGACGTGCGCTCATTGTATTTGGCATAATATCTATACTTCCTACTATAGTATTATAAATGTGAAAGTTTGTGAGGCTGGATGGATGGACGGATGGATGGATGTATGGATGTTTGTTACTCTTTCACGCAAAAACCTTTGAACAGATTTCGATAAAATTTGGTATGATAGTAGTTTAGGCGGGCGGATTCGCAGGCAAAAACTAGTTTTAATCTAATTCATTGAGGAAAATCTTATTTTGCAAACGTACATCCAATCTTTATCGTATTGAGAATTATTTATGTTGAATTAAAATTATTCAATTATTTTTATAATTATCTATTGTTATCTTACGTATTTTTTCATTTGGTGAAAAATGCTTTTAATTTACACTTCAATGAATATTCAAATTTATGTACATAATTTATGTGAATTAGTCATGATTTTATTTGTGCACCAAGCGCCTCGTTTAATATTTATTGAGCCTTTTTCCTGTAAAGTGTAAAGCTTTTACACAAAGGCGCAGTATGAAGTACCTACTCGTCGACACGTCGCGCGTCGTCTTGGAGGGTGTAAGGTACCACGTCGCGTTGCCTGCATTTGGCAGGCAGTGCGCGTGTGCGTGCGACAACGATCATCAGTTAGCCAGTCACCAGCGAAGGGGTCGTGACTCGTGGTCGTGGTCATGGGGGATCCCCAGAATGTAGGTAAAAAATATATTACGCCTTATTGCGAAATATTATATTAAACTTATAATTTGAAATAAGGGGTGGAGGGGAGATTATTTAATTTCAATTTCTAACATTAAATTACATTTAGTATTACACAAGCTGTTGCCCGCGGCTCCGCCCGCGTAAACACAGTATCCCAAAGGAACGATGTACTTTTTCGGAAAAACAGATATGCTATGTTTTAATCCAGACTCTAATTAAATTTCATAAAAAAATCCGTATAGTAGTTTTTGCTAGAAAGAGTAACAAACATCCAACCATCCATCCATCCTCACAAACTTTAACATTTATAATATTAGTAGGATTACACTAATTTATCGTTAATGGAAGCGAAGGTTTAAAACAATTGTTCTAAAAATATAATAACGGTACAAGAACCTTTATGTGGGTGAGACGTACCTAATTGACGCAATATTTTGTAAAAGTTATTTTTGGACCTGAGTTTAAAAATAAAAGGACAATGCCCACGGATGGTATCGCTTCAATTGAAATTGTGTCATTAACTTAATACATTGAAAATTCCTGTCTTTATTTTAGATTAAATTTGTAATTATTAATGCAGCTTGAATTCTCCGGAATAATAATGATCAAAAATCAATATGCTTCATTGATTTTTTTATATTATCACTGAAAATGGCTGACATTAATACGAAAAGTGTTGCCATTTAAGGTGTAATTAGTTTCACTCAGTAATTTAAATCGATTACCAAGAGTAATCGACTATAAACATGTTATAATATTTTCTACGTCTAAAAATCATTTTTATTCTAAACTAGTTCCTTATTTTTAATTAAAGCCGAAAATAAACTATTGATTGCGAAATATTGTAGAAGTACATACTTCGTCGTCTCAAGTAAAACCAGAATTTAAGTAGTATAATATATTATCCATATGCAGTGTTAAAATAAAATATTAAAATGAAGATTATATATAAATAAATAGTTGGGTACACATAATATAGCGAGCAGCCCCGCGAGGCATTTTCTGCTATGTAGACGCACCGACTACATACCTCAGACACGGTGACCCGGCCGCTCGGTTTTTAGGCTGGGACTATATTACCGGAATCTCACCGGCCGAAAAAAAGCATAGCAATGAAAATAGAACGCCAGCAGTATTTCCGGACCATTATGACCTGCAAACCTTCAAGAAGGGAGCGTATTCCCTCCTAAAAGGCCGGCAACGCACTTGCAACTTCTCTGATGTTGCGGGTGTCCATGGGCGACGGTAATCGCTTTCCATCAGGTGATCCGTTTGCTCGTTTGCCCCCTAGTTTTATAAAAAAAAAAAAACGCTGAAGTTTGGGGCCCGATTCTCGTGCCTCGAATATCGGTGCGATTGTCAGTCTGTGCCGCTTTCCTTGCGCGGCAAATACCTCGTGAGGAGGCTCGCTATGTATGGAGATGGACCCGCCTAATAAACCGTTAAATTCTGCTTGGATACGCCAAATGTTTTAAATTTATTTAATTAATATCCACCACTCGATAATATCGATTGAACAATATTACATTTTGACATCTGGTAACACCGAGACGGCGAAGTCTCAAACGTCATCGCCGTTCCTTGAATGCACGAAGTAGGTATCTATACTTCGTGCTTGAATGACTTCAAACGACGACGCACGTTATTGTTTGAATTTTTGGATTGTACCTACCGGGACCGTGTGAATATTTCTTGTGTAGTTTGATACAATCAGTACAAATAAACAAAGTGATAGTGAGATAGAGACTCTTTTTAATTAGGTTTTATCATAATATATTTTAAGCTTTATAGGCTCAAATACGAGGCGCAACGTTACTTAACTCGTATTTTTTTAAATTGCAATTGCCGTAAACTCCGGAGAGTTATAAGAATCCTAGTTGATGTATTAGAAAGAATATTAATCAAGCTATTATTTAAGCTAAAATAGCTAATGGCACAAAACTATTTTTAGCGATACTAAGTTCCATAGACACTTGAACATTCTCCTTTAAGAGAAAAACCGTTTCTCACAATTTTTTCCATCCTTAATAATTTAAGACGTTATATGTTATAGTAACTTATAATACTGACCAGCTATATCTAATAATATACCTACAGTTATACACTCACTGCTCACCTAAATTTATTAAAAACGCTTTTTGAACAACGATTGTCATGGGATACTCATCCCAACTTACCTGTCCAATCTTTCCCTTTCCCTATTCCTACCCTCTCCACCAATCCATAGGAATGCAATGGATAATTATAAAAATAATTTAATTATCCAAAATGGCGGCGATGTGGTTCACCACCCATCATGTCTCGTTTCTCGCGGAGGTACCTCTAGGTACTATTATTTATTCTGTGGCGGAGGCAAAAAGCGGACCATGGAGAGCCGCTTCGCTATGTTGAATGTAAGAGGAAGAATGGATGGTAAGAATGAAAGTGAACGAAGCGAAACAAGTATGTAAGGATCGTAGCAAGTGGAAAGAAGTGGTCTGTGCATACCCCTACGGAAAAGAGGCGTGATTATATGTATGTATGTATTCGGCTACTAGCACACTGATTAACAATTTGGTTTTACGAAGGATCGCTCTACAACAAATACAGGCGTTGATCTGATTAGTAATATTTTTGATGCCTGAGAGGGGTCGCAGGATGCTATAGGCGTCTTTTGCAATCACTATAAGGCATATTTGATTGCGTGCAGCACACACGGACGACGGTTGATCAGGAAACTATGCCACTATGGAGTTAGGGGACCAGCACTCATCCTCTTAAAATCTTATTCATCAAATAGGACTCATGGGGTTGAGATAAATGGAAAGAGATCCACAGGTACCAAAATTGAGATGGGGGTCTCACAGGGATCCATTTTAGGACCTTTTCTTTTTCTGGTCTATATACCTATAAATGACCTACCATACCTTATTAATAGAAAAGTTAATTTCGCAGAAACCTTACATTTTCCACGATAAAAAGTAGCCTATGTCCTTCCCCGTGGTCTATATCTGTGCAAAATTTAATCAGAATCGGTCCGGTAGTTTCGGAGCCTATTCAATGCAAACAAACAAACAAACTTTTCCTCTTTATTATATTAGTATAGATTAATTCCATAGCTTTCGCCAATTTCTGTGTGAAATTTAAGCATCCAGATGGAATAAGAAAATAATATGTATTTTGTAAAATCTTTTCGTTGAGGCTTCTATAACATGATTAAATATTATTGATAAAGACGTTGTATCAAAATTATCTGCTTTGTTCTCATCAGTTTCTCTGCAGAACTTGTATCATCCAGAGGCGTAGCTACCGCTGAATCAGTCATATCAATTAAACGGCTCCTCGGGCTACAGGGACCCTGAACGTTTCAGAATAAAAGTTATCCATACGTCTATCTCACTTATGCTCTTAGCCCTATACTGCCCGAGAAAAATTCATAACATGACGAAGCACACGTCCACAGAAACAAAAGAAATACACAGAAAACTTGAGGACCAAATTTCAAGATTCTGAGTTCACGGAAAGTACTCTGTAGGTTTTGAGTTTGTGAGTGTCGAAAATTTGCGGGAAATTTGCGGCATTATATTTCTTTCTTTCATTATCGGTATCTTTTGATTGCGTTGGCTTAGAAGTTTGATTTTTTCACAGCTCCAAGGGACCGTAGATTTTTTTTATATAAATTCCAGTTTGATACCTTCACGCGTTCCTGAGGAAAAGGTTCTTGACAGACATGCAGACGGAAAACAAAGTGATCCTATAAGGGTTTCGTTTTTTCCTTTCGAGGTACGGAGCCGTAAAAATTATTAGGCCCACTCTGCTCCTGTGTAAATTATTACCAGTTTTCAACATGCGTGAAATTTTTTTCTAGTCACTCAGATACGGAAATAATCTATACTTCTCTCTATTTCTTGCTTAAGTCTGCTGTTGATTTTATGGCCAGTTTTTAGAGTTCCTTTCAGAAACAAAAAAAAAATCGGATCGCTCGGCATTACGTTCATATGCAATCTGTAATTAATATAAAAGTCACCCGCCGCGTCTGTCTGTCTGTATGTTCGCGATAATCTCAAAAACTACTGAACGAATTGCATGCATTTTTCATCTGTCAACATATCTTAGTAATCCTTTACTAACTACTACTACTTATTATTTATTTTATTTAGTTGTATTCGGAAAACTTACAGCTTACAGATAATTACAATGATGATACATTTATTGACTCCATAAAGCCAATTAAAAGTTTTCACTGATAGGTAAGAGATTAAGTATACAGTTGTGACTCAAGTTTTAACCATAAGGTGTTGTAACATAAAGTAAAAAAAGAAATAATAACATATTGTAAATTTAAACTTAATTTAAGACTAAAAAAATACTAAGTACAATACGGCCGATGTATCTTGGCGAGTCTGAACTTCGCGCAGAAGGTTGCGCAATGACTGTTTTTAAGTGTTTTCGTATTTATTTTATTTGTACTAATTGGTCAACTGTATTAGGGAAATAATATTAGTACATAGGTATATAAAAATAATACAATAACAGTTTTCTTCACTAGTTGTACATGCGCTAAAGTTCGCAGAGCCTATGTTCAGACCCGTCAAGATACAGCGGCCGTAGTGTACCACATCATGCTACGAGTTGCGATTAAAATTAAAAAGAAATACCGGGTGGCACCAGAAAAGGTCGGGTATAATATTATATTGCTCTCGTTTGTACCGAAATACTCACACACGCACAGCCCGCTTTGCCATCACAAATTACTTCCCATTCACTACATAAAAATTCGCATGATCTTAGATGCTTTTATTGAAAAAACATCTTCGACAATAATCTGTAGAATCGATTGAAATGGGCACTAGATCTACAGACAAATGAATTACGGCTATAGAATGTCTTATATGGTGGGACATGAAATGGAACTTAATTACGAAAGTATCTACTGGGCACGTTGAAATTAAAACTTAATAAATCAGGAGCATCAATAACATTATTAATTATTTTACTCAAATTAACTAAATCCGAAATGTCTCTACGGTAGTATAAGGGGAGAAAGTAAAATTTATTACATCTCAATTCGTAGTTAGGAAGGTTCAGGCGGCACCTATACTGAAGAAACCTTAAAAAGCGTTTCTGTATAGATTCTATTCTATTTTTATAAATGTCATAGAAGGGGTTGCAAACCTCTGAATCAAATGGATGTTCAATATCCGAAATAAATGATTTATTATTATTATTATATTATGCTTGCAGTTCTTTACACAACGCTGAAATCTCCAAACATGTATCTATAAGGAGTCAGGAGTTCTGTTCTGTACTTTTGGATCCAGGGTATACCTTGGTACAAAATCTTAATTTTTGGTAGCATATTCTTGGAAGTTAGACTTCTTCAGAAAAAGTCGAAATCAACATAATATGTGTCCATATAAATTTCGAGGAGTTCCCTCTATTCCTCATGGATCCTATCATCAGGTTTCTTTTTAAAAATGGGACCAAATTGGGATTATACCCTTAACATCAAAAAAAGAATTTTGAAAAAAAATATATATATACAGCCGAATGTATAACCGCCTCCTTTTTGGAAGTCGTTTAATAAAGCATCCAGTATTTTCACTCTCTCGGCAAAACAAACTCAAGCGTAATATTTGTGCTAGTTTTCTGAGAAGCAGTGGTAATTCTCCAAATAAGAACCTACTAAACAAGCACCAGTGCCACCATGATAATGATACATACATATAATCACGCCTCTTTCCCGTAGGGGTAGGCAGAGACCACTACTTTCCACTTGCTACGATCCTTACACACTTGTTTCACTTCGTCCACTTTCATTCTTACCATCCATTCCTCCTCTTACATTTAACGTAGCGAAGCGGCTCTCCATGGGCCACTTTTCGCCTCCGCGAGAATGAGACGTGATGGGTGGCGAACCACATCGCCGCCATTTGGATAATTAAATTATTTTTATGATTATCCATTGCGTTCCCACGGATTGGCGGAGACGGTAGGATAGGGAAAGGGAAGGATAGATGGTGTGGAAAGGAAGATTGGTAAGTTAGAGTGGGAAATAGGAAATGTAGGATATTACCGCCCAGGAGGGCAAGGGATAGGACAGTAATAACTAGGGAAGCCGGGGTCGCATACCCGTATACTATACCACAACTACCGGACAGATAAGTTGGGATGAGTATCCCATGACACTATAATATGATTAGATACTATATTATTAAATTATTATTATTATCTATTCTAGTAATCGGCAGAAAAATATATAGGCATGAAGTATAGGCAAAATATAAAAGTAACCTATGTTTTCAAATTTTTCCATTAATAAATTTAAAAAAGTACTTAAGGCGCTGTGAGTAGCCAACTATGAAGTATTCGAGGGGGTGAAGGAGATAAGTGGGGGACGTGCCGCCCCCGTGACTGCGGTTGTCATGCGATTTACGTCAATGTGATGTGTCCATAATGTACAAAAGCGTAATTTCGACAATATTCTAATGAGCTTCATAGCCTAGCGGTATTGTGCCCGCCTAGTGTGAAGCGTAGCGTCTAGGTTCAAATCTCAATACAAATATAATTTAATTCAAATTCAAAATTCTAAATTTCAAATTGTCTATTTTCTGTCTAGGTCCATTAAAAGAAGTCTAATTCCTAATTTTGTATTAAATTTAGCCATTGCGATTTGAGAAATTAATCTTTTTAGTTTCCCTAAGCTAAAAAGGCTTAAAAAACCTAATTGTTAAATAAAGTTCACGTATTCAATATTGTTTAGTCATAAAGAATCTATATACCTATCTAATCTATATCCTAATTTCTTCATTTTTCATAGATTTATTACTTAAAATAATAAAATGCAAATCTAATATATTTTATATATTATATTTCTTCTACGCGATTGCGTGTATATGTCACTGAACTCCTAAACGGCTGGACCGATTTTAATGAAATTTTTGTGTCTTCAGGTGGATTCGAGAATGGTTTAGATTTGCAATTGGACCTGGTAGGTGGCGCTGCTGTCAGTACGTCAACAAATTTAATTCTAAGGCGGTACGAAGTTTGCCGGGACAGCTAGTATTATTATAATATGCAGTTGAAGTACTGCGGAATACGCACTACAACATACACATTACACAATACACATTACACACATTGACGTTTCATTCTAAGACATGTCAAAATTTTATTTTATTCGCATTTTTCAGCGATTACAAAATCTAAACTTGCTTTTGCCCGCAACTTCGTTCGCGTAGCACAAAGCTAAATTATTTTATACAATACATAAATATTGTATAAAAATTCAATATCCAATATTCCCTTTCTACTTACAAGAAACTTCGGCTATCTGCCACCCAAAAAATTACAATTTCAAATATGTACCTATCTAGTTTCTGATATTATATTAGTGGTTTATACCAAATAGTCTCTTCGGCTACATCATATTTATTGTAAATATTGTTTTATTTAATCTATACTAATATAATACAGAGAGGTTTTTTGTGTTTATGTTTGTTTGTTTGCATTGTATAGGCTCGGAAACTACTGGACCGATTTTGATGAAATTTAGGACAGATATATAATAGAATAGACCACGGGGAAGCAGATAGGCATACTTTTAATGCGGAAAAATGTAAGGTTCCATCGAGATTTCCTTTTCCGAGTAGCGGGCAACACCTAGTCTAAATATATAAAAGGCAAAGCTGACTGACTCATCTATCAACGCACAGCCGAAACTACTGAACGGATTTTGCTGAAATTTGACATGCAGATAGTTGTAATGACGTAGGCATCCGCTAAGAAAGGATTTTTGAAAGTTCGCCCCCTACGGGGGTAACAAAGGGGTTAAAATTTTGTGTGGAAATCGAACTTCACGCGGACGAAGTCGCGGGAAAAAGCTAGTAAAAATAAACGTAGATTACTGAATACATGTTCTTTATTGCTCATGGTAATTAGAATTAGAATTGATTATAATAATTGATATAATTATATTGTGAATAAACTTTGCAAACCAACAGAATAATATTTAGGGATATATAATATAATTACTAATTTTGTTGTCAATCAATGTTGTCAATTTTGAATCGAATATGTTTTTTCTTTTGTCGTGTAATAAATTATATCAATAATTTCGGTTACTTTACGTCAGTCTGACTGGCAGCTCGGTTTGCGTACCTACGTTTGATTTTTGGTGGTGAGTTCAAATCCCGGTAAGATAAATATTATTATTTTTGTGATTCTTATAATGTCTTTGTTTTTCTTTAATATTTTTTATTTATTTTTAATTAAATTTTATCGTTGTACTAAAACTACGACCAAAGCTCGGTCTTCCTAGTACCTACTTATAAAGAGTTTTTGTACTTCCGTCTTAAAAATACGGTTTTTGCACTTTCATCGAATACAATCTTTTCATATTTTTTATAATATAATCTACACTAATATTTACAACAACTTAAAGTAACTAATTATAAAATAAATACATAACTCACAATATACTTTGATTAGTGGGAGAACAAGCTCGGAGTTTTATAGTGCGAGAAAAAGAAAAAGAAAAAAAATCGTCTGACCGGGATTCGAACCCGAGACCAATTGGTCGCAACAACGTCTTACGTCAGATAGCGAAATTACGCATATCTTATTAGTATACGATGAAAGAAAAACTAATATTTACCCCCAACTTGACCTTTATGCAGACGACATAAAGGTCAAGTCGGGGGTAAAATAAATTTGAACGGACTTTCAACATTAAATTCGAATGATTTTTGAGCAGAAAAAAGGGGAAAAATTTGACATACGTCTCATTAGCAAGAGGCCTAAGCCGGTACTGTCTTATTCCATAGATATGAAAAAGAAGGAATGACAGGTTGCCATTTCGCGATGTTTCATTCGACTCGTCCGAATTATTTATTATTGAAATAAATTAATCCTAACAAATATCTTATTCCAATCGAAAAATCAAAACGACAATTCCCTTCCTTTCAAAAATGTTTTACGAAACTGCAAATAATTTTCTCATTTTTGTTCACAAATAGTACAGTTACAACTCCAAGAATTTCTATTTTAATGGTTACTTTATGATTTTTTTTTATCGAGAAAATGTTCAGATAACGTGTTTTGAAAACGAAGGTCCCCTAGCAAATATGATCAAAATTAACATATATTTTTTTGCTGCACTAAAATGTATCCATTCGTCTCAAATTTTTTTTAAAGAAGCGTATTTTTAGGGTAAGAGCGCCTTAAAGAACGTTTGTGTGCTAAAGCTTTTTTCTGTCAAATTTTACTTGACAAGTGCGGTTTGCAGAAAAACTAATTTGCATATCAATAATAATAGTCTTGCATCGAATTTAAGAAAAACGTTAAATAGTAGTAAGTAAATTATCTAAACATACATTTAATTATCATAATAGTCATAATTCGAAACAATATGGCGCTAAGTTGATCCTATTCTTATTTGAATCGCAATTACTACGTGTACCTATCCTGACTTTTGTTAATATGTATTATATAGATTAAGTTATCACAATATTGTAAAACAAATCTATATTTAAAAAACCGGCCAAGTGCGAGTTGGACTCGCGCACCGAGGGTTCCATTCAAACTCATAGTGATTTTATTACAGCTTAAAGGTATTACCTGGCCTGAGTATTTGGTATGAATTTCAATTTAATACCTCTACGCGTTCATGGGAAAATGGGTAGTAAGTTTAAAATTATTAAAATATTTTTGTTAAATGATGTGACTTAAAATTTTTATTTTTCATTTATCCGTGCTACAAGACATTGCTTCGTACTAAATTTCAAGATACTAAGTTCATTGTAGGTTTTGATTCCCGTGCGAGTGTCGAAAATTTTCGGCATAAACGGCTGTATCTTTAAATTGCGTTGGCTTAGAAGTTTGATTTTTTCACAGCTCCAAGGGACAGTAGACCTTAGAATATGATATAAATTCCAGCTTGATACCTCCACGCGTTCTTGAGAAAAAGGGTCACGACAGACAAATAAACGGACAACAAAGTGATAAGGGTCCCGTTTTTTCCTTTCGAGGTACGGAACCCTAAAAATATCAATTTTCTACATTTTACTAAAAGATAAAAGAAGAAAGGCCTATGCGAGTCTATTACGCTGGTTCTTCTCATAGGCATCACGTAGGGACAATTCCGTAAGTGTTATTATTAACGTATATGGAAATAAAACTTGTTTAATTTGAATTAAAAGACATTTGAAAAAAATATTACATGTCGTCCAAAACTATTCTTTAATAAATTACAAAGTAATCTAGTATAGCAGTAGGCAAGACCGAGAATTACCATAAACTTTTTATATATTATTAATTTCTCTTTTTTTATTGCTTGAATTATTTTCACTTTCACAGTTGGATTAAACCGTTTTACCAGCACCTAAAATTGTTAAATTATTTGAAATAACTTGACTAAAAGATTTTCCCGCAACTTTGCCAAATTTTAATGTAGATAGCATGGATGTAGAAAAAAAGGGTAAATAGATAATTAAATATATATGTATATGTCACCGTAAAATTGTAAAAACCGTTAGACTGTAATATAACTAGTGAAATTGTAAAATGTTTATAGTGCCTTGGGGTAATTCCGAAAATGGGGAAATTCCGAAATTAATTAAAATCTACTAAAACAAGCAAAATTTCTTT
Source organism: Glaucopsyche alexis (assembly GCA_905404095.1). Taxonomy (NCBI): domain Eukaryota; kingdom Metazoa; phylum Arthropoda; class Insecta; order Lepidoptera; family Lycaenidae; genus Glaucopsyche; species Glaucopsyche alexis. The sequence continues at coordinate 30,455,937 of FR990047.1, forward strand.
AAATGGGAACATTAGTTTAGCGGCCAATTTGTTTGTCTTGGCTGCATCAATTGCCGCCCGGTAAAATCAGCGACAAGGCGTACGCTATGTAAATTTTTCTTCGATTTGTGTTTTTTGCATCATTTTTGTTGATTCGCAATAACTCCAACATGTAAATATTGTATATTTCGAAATTCTGGTAAGTAAATTAAATATGAGTTTTTATATATTATATCTAATCGTTTTTTATTGATATTATATGCAATGTATATCTAATGCACAGGTTCTGTAAAGTCGAGATTTCAATAATTACGGAATTTCCCCACATTATGTCGTAATTTCCCCCATATCATTAAATCATGACAATGTTACAAAACCCTACATTTAAATAATAAATATACCATTTATAATTTCAATATTTATGACAAATTAGCCATCAAGTAATGATATAACTCAATAAATACATTCATTTATTCAAATATTGATTATTTTTAAATGACAGACCAAAACTTAAACCTATAGTCAACTCGACGGAAATAGGGGGGGGGGTGGGAGGTACAAAAACTGAATAGCTATGGGCGGCAAATATGTAAATTCGGCACTGTAAAATATATCATAGACAAAATGTAGGTATATATTTTTATTGCGTATCTAAGAGTCAAGAGAACCCTAAAAATTTAAACTAAAAAAAATCATATGAATTATGGTCGAATTTGGACCACAGGGCGATCTCTCGTCATATTATACAATTAATTTATGACAACTGTCCAGGTGTTTATGAATTAATTTCCCAGATAGTACATTCTTCAATAAAATATTCGTTTTAATACCTACCTATGATATAAAAATTAAATACCTATTTATTGCCAGATGGATAATTGATAATAACGATAATTATATTAAAAGTAAATATAATAAGTACCAACCATGATTCGTGCAATTTAATTTGTATAGACATGCAGTAGAATTGTGACTATGAATTATCTTATTTTAAAAATTTAAAATTTACTAACATAATTACTATATATATATATAAGGTATTATATAATCGTTTAACTAGTTGAAAAATTAACTTTAAGTAAAATTTCCAACGGGAATAAATTATTTATAGTGTTCAGAATACACTGTATTTTTTTTTTCAAAAACAAAATTAATACCTTAAATAAATTAATTTATGTGTCGTACTCGCTTTTGCCATTTTCAGCTTTAAATTAAAATTATAAATGTTGGAGATAGAGTTCCAGGAGCTAGGAGTATTTATTGCAAATTTCCTCCTCTTTTAGAATCTTTATTTGAAATTTCTAAAATATTAATAATATTTTATGAAATATTGGCAAAAAACGAAATGTCATTTTTTTTCATATTTAATTATTTATAACTTTTGCATTTTTTTATGTGCTAATACACGCTTTTAGCAAATTTTTCTGGACGTTATTCCGGATCCAATGAGCTATCACACATAACTTTAAGAGCATTATCTCTATTTTAGACCATTTTCAACTTGTCGACTAGACTATAATAGGTTAAAGTTTTTCTATGATATATTTTTTTTCATAAAAGAAATGTAAAAATCATACTTTCTCAAATTTTACAAGCCCACCACATACTTCTGTATGATAATATCATAATATGTATATTGCAAATGATATAATTTGGCAGAAATACTCTAGCACGTCGGCTGTTCACAATTCGATTAAACTTTCTCTGCGTAATAATTATTGTCGACCGGAGTGAAAATGTGGTATTACCACATTATATGTTTATCACAACCCGTATACTATGTATATGTACATAATTGTACATACTTTAATCGCTACTGCCACCGTAGAAATGCTTAAGAATTCCACTGATGAGTTAAAATTTATAAAACAAAAACATAATATTTAAAGTACATAGAGTGTAAATTAATAAATTTCGAAATAAAACCACTTTTATTTCTCAAGGAAATCTTAAATCTGTTTTGGGTTAATAAATTTAAGTAATTAGCGAAAGCGGTAGCGGAATACCGGACTTTAAAGGAATAATAGAAATACTAATTAAAGCTTCTAGTACCTACTTTCCTCCCTTAGATACAAACCAAACATTTTAGTTTACATGTTATCTGCGTGAGCGCCGCCGCGCGCCGCCCCGCGCCGTCGCTCTACATTCTCGACGATCTTTTAATGGTTAATCCACACCGAAATTAAAAGATACGCACGCGACACGGAGCTACGTTTTTAAGATAGTTATTCAAAAGCTATTCAAAATTGAACACAACAAGATACACGTTTCGTTGTAGGAGTTCGAATGTCAAGTTGCACCGCACTGCACCGCACCGCACCGCACTGCACTGCACCGCACTGCACCGCACTGCACCGCACTGCACCGCACTGCACCGCACTGCACCGCACTGCACCGCACTGCACCGCACTGCACCGCACTGCACCGCACTGCACCGCACTGCACCGCACTGCACCGCACTGCACCGCACTGCACCGCACTGCACCGCACTGCACCGCACTGCACCGCACTGCACCGCACTGCACCGCACTGCACCGCACTGCACCGCACTGCACCGCACCGCACCGCACTGCACCGCACCGCACCGCACTGCACTGCACCGCACTGCACCGCACCGCACTGCACTGCACCGCACTGCACTGCACCGCACTGCACTGCACCGCACCGCACTGCACCGCGCATGTGCAGTGTATGATGATGTCATAGGTATGAAACATGTTTATAATCACTATTTCAAAGTTCAATTTTCAATAACTATCTTAAAAATATCTCTGACCCTAACTTAATTTCGTTCGGTGTGTCACGTTCTGCACTTAGCGTGTTGAACTTTTTAAATCCAGTGCTGTAGTAGGTTTTTCCGATGCAGATATTATACAGTAGTATTTAACGTTAACTATAATATTATCTCGTTTTAACGTAACTTATTAGCGATGAACGCGCAAACTTGTGTCTTAGAGGTATTGAATTGGACTAAGTTAAGTCTACCCCATTCAGAGATCTTCTCCAATGAATTCTTAATTTGAGAGACAAGTTCGTTTTGACTCTCAATGACGTTTTGCCGAGAGATGTTCGGGCGACCTGTATATTAGGCATCACCCGTACTGTCGTCATCACATAATATTATCATTGATATGCATTATGCAGTATGAACAGGGCAGGCGATATCACACCAAAGCTGTCTACCAAGATGCCAGGACTGTGCCATAAGAGCAGGTGAGCCGAAAAAGATGCGTTAAGACCGGTGCCAACTCTGGAGCACATATTTTTAACACAATGGGACAGATTCCGTTAGGCCCACTCGATTTTTGGGTATCATGGGAACGGAGAGCAATTCGCACTGAGCGCTGATGGAACCGAATAATAAATTATACCAAGTTATGAAGGTCCAAAAAATCGACGAATCGTTTCGAGAAAAGGTAGTCTGGTCCCTTGCGCTTCGCTCACTCGTCCTGGCGGGGCGGGGGCACTACCGTGCCCCCAAATGTACTACATACAACATGAAAACATTATAACTATTGTTCTAAAATTCTACATTGACAATCACAAGCCACTATAACGTTCGGTTTGTGACTGTAACTGTTATAAACTGTTGTAGAATTTCATAATGAAAAAAAGCTCGCAAAAACCGAAAACCGGTTTTCAATATTTTGAAAACCGGGTTTTGTTGTAGGCCCGAAAACCCGGGAAAACCCGGGTTTTCGGTTTCGGGTAAAACCGGTCTCGATGCCCTACACACCACCCCCCCACGGAGAAGGATAACTTGGAGATTTAAATTCGCGTAGGTACGTAGTAAAATTGTATTAAAAATAAACATAATCGTTCTGTTTTTTAAATGTTACTTTGCGCCCCGATCTAGAAGTCGTATGTCGTGGGGCTGTTTGTGGGAGAATAGTAGGTGTAGGTGAATTGTGTACAGAGGGAGTGGGTGATGCAGATGTAGGTAGTGTAGGTGTAGGTGTTGGTAGTGTAGGTGTAGGCAGTTCGGTGAAGGCAGGCTTGACGCGGTCTACACTTACACTCACGTCCTTGTTGTTTATGTGTAGTGTGATCGTCTTCCCGTCGGCAGAGAGTTCGACGATTCTATACGGCCCGTTATACGGCGATTGTAATGATCGCCGCACGCTGTCATCCCGTAAGAATGCGTATGATGCTTGTGTAAGGTTTTTGAAGGTAAAAATGTGTGGTTGTGTGTGTTGTGTGCCAGGGACAGGTCGTAGTTTCTTCATTCTCTGTCGTAAGTCTTCTACAAAATCCATGGGTGAGAGTTGTGAGTTAAATGATGTATCTGGATGAAGCATTTCGCCAGGTATGCGCAGTGTTTCGCCGTAGAGTAATTCCGCGACGGTAGTTTTAAGGTCTTCTTTAAACGCTGTACGCATACCTAGCAAAACAAGAGGAAGGGACGAGAGCCACGAGTCACTGTGACACATGAAGGCGGCCTTCAGCTGTCGGTGAACCCGTTCCACCATGCCGTTAGCACACGGATGGTAACTAGTGGTCATTGTACGTTTGATAGCGCAGAGGTGTAGAAGGCGGTTAAAAAGGTCGGATTCGAATTGTCGCCCCTGGTAATGGTTACGGGAACGCCGAAGCGAGCTATCCAGCCCTGCATGAAGGTGTTTGCTAGTTCTTCCGCCGTGATGCCGAGTGCCGACCATCGGAGGCAGCCTGAGTATAAATGTCAGTGTAGAGCGAGCGCATTTAGTAAGGTCAACTCTCAGGCCTACACGGCCCCAGGTCGAAGCAGGCTGCGAAAGCTTTCAGCTAGAACTCCAAAATCGATTCGCCATGTTGGAAACCACGAAGGACATAGACCACATCGCCAACAGTCTAGTTCGTGTCATCTGCGAGGTGGGTTGTAAGTACTTTCGTCTAAAGAGCCATGGACGCAAGTCTATGCTCTCCAGCGAAACTCTGGATGGTGAGGTTTCTGGTCAGGAGGATCTGGTTGATGAGGAAGAGACGAGAACAAATAAATGCCACACAATTTGAGCGTTAAGTTCTCAATCGGGAGATTAAAAAGCAAATTAGACGCGACACCCGCCGGGCGAATACCCAAGCCATCGAGCAAGCCATAGTGCGAAATAAGGGCTCGAAGGTATTTGCTAAGCCCAATAACTCCCGTTGTCACTTGACGAAACTCAATACTCCACAAGGCACTACGTGCTCAGCGTGCGATGGAAAGAGCAATGTTAAGGGTATCTCTGGTGGATAAAATACGTAACGACGTTATTCGCCAGAGAACTAAAGTCACCGACATTGCTCAACGAATTAGCACGCTGAAGTGGAAGTGGGCCGGCCATGTCTGCAGACGGACAGACAATCGATGGAGCAGACAAGTATTAGAGTGGAGACCACGCTTAGGCAAACGTAGTGTAGGACGTCCTGCGGCACGATGGACCGACGATTTGAAGAAGGTGGCTGGCAGCGGATGGACGAGGGCTGCCCAAGATCGGGATGGTTGGCGCTCATTGGGGGAGGCCTACGTTCAGCAGTGGACGGCGATAGGCTGATGATGATGATGATGATGAATGATGAATGATGAATTCTCGTAGTTTATATCCTATAAAACATAAATGTGAAACGAAAGCAAGTTCAATATTATGATATATGCCTTGGTTGTTGACGTCAACGACAAAAGAGGTGAGATCTAAGGTGGGTGCTAAGTTCAATGGTCAGTCCTAAAATGTATTTATAAGAACATAAAATATAATTTCTACTTATAACTGAGGATAATATATTGTACCCTTAGGTCTGACTTGGCTAGTTTTTAATAAATAAATAAACGTTTAATTGACACAATGAGACTAATACACTACAAATAATATAATGACTTACATAAAAAATACATAAATAGGACAGATAGGAAATCAACGTAACATGGTTTTCATATATGAATTATATTATAACCTTCGCAATTTCTTCTAAACCTGTTACTTGTCGGTTCTTATTTTATTCCGAAAATTTGGTTTGCTGGTAGTAACTAGCCATCGAACTTAATAATACGTATAATTCATTTAAACGCCCACTCAAGCGTTTTTAATATAATATTAATAGCAAAAAGTGTAAAACTTTATAAAAATAATTAATAATAGTCACAACTCGTGACAACAATTTTATTAAACTCGAAACTAAATATGGCTAAAAGTTATGAAATTAGAAACTTTACGATTTATAACAAATTAGACGCTATTGCATCAAATTATCACTTCACAAAACACTTCACAATTATCACTTTAAAATTAATACGATTCACTGGTTAGGTCCTCTCGCTTAGACCGTTCGATATTGACTGTGTAGAAATCGACTGTGTTGAAATCGAAGAGATCTCCCTCCTCTATGAACCGAGAGTGGGGGAACTTGTCGTTCCCTGTTCAGATACTTGTAGTTGTTTATGCTGGTGCTTATCGACACCTGCAATGCAGGTGTTGTTATTCAGGAACACGTGCAATGATAATAACCACACTTGTTTACATTTTGCACACCTGCGGTCGTACGTATAGAATTACTTATGAGTTAAATTTATACAATGAAAAGTAAATTCAATCTGCATGATTAAAAGGTAGATATAGTTAAAAACTCGTAAATATTGAGATCAATTTTAAATTAAACCTAATACGGCCTCTCCTGACGTGTGGCTGTCCCCAGCCACTCTCTCGTTTAAACGGTTGTCATGTTGTCTCTATCTAGGTAAATGGACTACAAGATTGCATTTACTTATCGATGTAATTGACTTCTAGACTCTTATTCGGTTGTGTATTTTTAATACATTTTAATCTGCTGAAAACACAAAAAGAATGTTCACTAAAATTTGATACCAAAAATCATCTTTTGTAAAGTTAGAACAAGAAAACTCATAACAAAACTATAAGCTACTACGACTCCCTTTCAATTTGAATGATCAGTAGGTCGATTCTGCCAATTAAATCTCACAGTAAAACAGTTGCAATGCAGTCTTGATATGCTAAAACATTAAAATGGTATTCTTGCAAACGTCAACCCGACGTCAAACGCGCCTTGATTGGTCCAAACTCCAAAAATCTGTTTATCATATCAAGACGATTCGTTCATAATTCACTGAAAGTAAATTGGAAGTCTTTTACATACTAGAATTTTAAACGGTTTTTATTTTTACTAGACTTTATAGTTTACAGTTTATTTTGTTGTTGCTTGCCTACTTTCCTCTTTAGAGTAAAGCCTTTTGACTGCGCTTAACTAAATATAAGCGCAATATAAAAGTGAAGTTCTTTCATTTGATCTATACTTCATGATCTGATGAGATTATCTGTAAACAAATAATCACACCAGAGCTAACATTTAATGCTCGAACAACAGTCGTAAATACGTCGCAGAAAATCAACGCTCAATACTAAATAGCAGAGCCAGTACTCAATGCTAAAAAGCAGAGCCATGTTAAATGCAAATAAGCAGAGCCAACGCTCAATGCTAAAGAGCATAGCCAACGCTCAATGCTAAAAGCAGAGCCAACGTTTGACGATAAACAGCAGAGCCAAAGCTCAATGCTAAACAGCAGAGCCAAAGCTCGATGCTTAACAGTAGAGTTAACGCACAATGCTAAGGAGCAGAGCCAACAATGCTTTAGAGCAGAGCCAACAATGCTAAATAACAAATCCAACGCTCAATGCTAAGCAGCAGAGCCAACGTACAATACTAAAGAACACGAGACAACAATGTTAAAGAGCAGTGCAAATACTTGATACTAAACAGCAGAGCCAACGCTCGATACTGAAAAGTAGAGCCGACACTCAATGCATGAAATTTAACTATTGTCAATGTCTCTAATTCATAAGAATGGTACGTTACCATTCTTCAGGTTCATCTCGTAGTGTAGTCTTGCTTAAATATGCACAACACGCAGTTCATTATCATACACGTAAAAGTATACCGCCAAATCAATAAAGCTTGTGAGTTGTGTCATATTATGCAATTCAGTTTATATCATTGTGGGCCAATTATTGCCAAATACACTATTTCGCTTTAAGCTACTCAATTAAACATTGTCATAACTTTTCCTGTTACTTCCCCTTATAATTTAACCGTATTTCGTAATGGGATAGCAACAGATGCTATTTTTGATGCATAGTCATAAATGTATAACGACGGAAATATCCGACCGAAACTCACAAATGTCAGACTCCTTTGATACATAATAGGTAGGTTACCTGAAAATCATATTAAAATTTCTTATTTATTTATGCTGCTCGGCCTAACCTGACCCTTTAAAATAGTTCTCCCTCAATATTCAACCTGTGGCTACATGAATTACAATTGGATACATTTTATGCAATTACAATTGGATACATGAATTGTCAACAGTAGGTAGTTATCAAAATTACGAAACTTGTTTGTTTTCTTTGTATATAAAAATATTGCGACCCTCTTTATTGCTGCCTTTCGAATAAAGAGTCTCACAAACTCGACACTAAACTATAGTTGATGTTCGTACCGTTAGTTACGAAATCTTTAAACTTATTTACAACAAACATTAATTAATCGCGATCAGAACCTACAAGTTCTGTCTTTACAGAAAACCGCTTACCAGTTTATGACACAATATTATTTTCGGTGTAAAGATCTTTATTTCCCATTAAGAGACAATAGCCACTTACATGAGAAAAATAAACTTAAAAGAAAGTTTACAGTGCATTATCAGTCGTCGATTGCGGGTACATTTAAAAACTTATAGAAGTGAGTATCTTCGCTGCGTAATGTTATTTTTACCCTTATTGGTTCTTACATAAGGCAATACGATATGATTGTCTCGTCGAGTTGCGTATGTGTTTGTTTGTTTGTTTCTTTGTTTCTTTGTTGGGAACGTGAGTTGTGTGTGTATTAGTTCGAGTTTTATTTTGTATACGAGAATAGGTACATGTATGATATGTGTAAAATTGTAACAAATCTGCTGCAATTAACTTTAGGTTAATAATTTAGGCGTAGGAATGCACCACGCCACTATACGCGATTCAACACGTCTGATTCGACTTGAAATGAACTTAATATCCAGTTGCCCTAGACCAAATACAAAATTTAATATTATGTCGTCATAGACCAAATAACACAGATTCAGTTACTAAAGAGACGCACAACAGTGCATGGATTGATACATCTACATAATATATTCCTCCTATAACATTACTCGTGTCTTGAAACTCAAAACATTAACATCTTTGTCTCGCACATCTCGCGAAAGAAACATGATCTGTCCCGTCCGACCAGCTTTGGGCGAGAACACTGCACAATATGATCATGACTAATAATAACTCCCCACACCGATTTTGGTGATGGTGGTCGGTATCATTGAAACCAGGCCAGTTACGCAGGAGTAATTATTTTATAGCACTCAAGTGAGTGCGCAGTACATGAGAGCACTCTTTCTTTACTCTCGTAACCCATTACGACGGACGACCGACACGACTGGCAAGAGATCAGGCGTAGGACCAACCTTTTACATGCCCATCCGACGCATGGATCGTCTTTCTTGTCAGAAAATCAGGTTATGAGCCTGCTTTGTCCTAACCAAACTTGGAAACAACATTTAATATTTTAAATCATGACTAATGCCACACCCAAAGTAGGTGTTGATACTACCACTTGATAGTCTCTCGCGTATGCTACGATCAAACGGCGTACTGTGCGTTACCTTCTGTATCTAAACTGCAATGGATTATATACCCCTTTAGTTTTAAATAAAATAGGAAACAGCAAAGTTATTTTATGAGAGACGGGTAACTAACAGTTGCATCTCGTAATTACTAGTATCGATTATTGTTCGCGCCTTTAGCGCGCGTTTCGCCACTCCGTGTACCTCCGCGGTACTCGAGGGGCATGCGGGGGCCCAACTGCAACGGCGCCGACCGGCATGCGGTCGACGGCAGCCACTAGCCACTACACATACAGACTCCTCGGCAGCTGAACGAGTACACTAATATTTGTAACGTAAGAATAAACGTCTAATTACAGTCCGCTTTTCATTGATGAATCCCATAGGAGCAAAACTTTGCGTCCTCAACAATTATGCTCAATTTTATAATTGCAATAATCAAATATTGCAAATACGATTTTTAAATTCAAAGAAACACGCAACATCATTTGCGTATGTAAATTTTAAGTAAGTAGTCATAACGTTACACTAAATTCCCGCAAAATGGAATCTCCGTAAACAAAACTTAAAATTTTCGTCTTGTTCCCGCACCCAGTTCACTCAAAAATAGACATGAGTGTAAACTAGGAACAAAACGTGAAATATAATAATCATGGTTCGATCTTACCTTACTTTACACCTTACTGTTCAAAGCACCGATGAGGTGACCCGTAAAGTCGTAAGAACTCGCCGATGAGGCACAGGGTAGCTCACACACTCGGTAGCACGCACACTCAGAGTAGCTCTTTTACCACTGACCTGGTGGTCTTTAGGAACTCATAAACTCCCTTTTCTTTGTGACTTCTTTTATTGCTTTTGGCCATATTTATTTTTCAGAACGTGATAGGCTGGAGCCGATCGCACTTCTGATAATAGCAAAAAGTGTAAAACTTTATAAAAATAATTAATAATAGTCACAACTCGTGACAACAATTTTATTAAACTCGAAACTAAATATGGCTAAAAGTTATGAAATTAGAAACTTTACGATTTATAACAAATTAGACGCTATTGCATCAAATTATCACTTCACAAAACACTTCACAATTATCACTTTAAAATTAATACGATTCACTGGTTAGGTCCTCTCGCTTAGACCGTTCGATATTGACTGTGTAGAAATCGACTGTGTTGAAATCGAAGAGATCTCCCTCCTCTATGAACCGAGAGTGGGGGAACTTGTCGTTCCCTGTTCAGATACTTGTAGTTGTTTATGCTGGTGCTTATCGACACCTGCAATGCAGGTGTTGTTATTCAGGAACACGTGCAATGATAATAACCACACTTGTTTACATTTTGCACACCTGCGGTCGTACGTATAGAATTACTTATGAGTTAAATTTATACAATGAAAAGTAAATTCAATCTGCATGATTAAAAGGTAGATATAGTTAAAAACTCGTAAATATTGAGATCAATTTTAAATTAAACCTAATAATATTATAATTTGGCAACTAAAAGTTAAAAATATAAACTTAATAAAATATTATTATTAGATACTGGCCGCAAGTTTGTTCACGTGTATATATCTGTACCTACATACACACAACGGAAAATTTCATAACGTAATGATAAGGTAAAATAATAAAATATTATATCATTTATCGGTAGATTAGTTTAATGTGGACAACCTAATGTGCGTTTTAATATAATCTATACTAATATTATAAAGCTGAAGAGTTTGTTTGTTTGTTTGTTTGTTTGAACGCGCTAATCTCAGGAACTACTGGGCCTCTAGTCAACATGCATTCGATAATTTCGACGGCGAACTTCGAAATCAAAAATGTATGGCATTTGACGTAAGCCATCGCTAAGTGACATGTCGCTTGCGATGCCTTATGTCAAATCCCATACATTTTGTTTTTGAACTTCGCTGTCGAAATTATCGAATACATCTTGACTCGAGGCCCAGATTTGAATTGAAAAATTCTTTTTGTGTTGGATATAACATCATGCTAAGGTCAATACGAGCGGAGCATCAATCAAGAATGTTTCAAAATCGGGGTTTTCTTTTTCCTTTTGAGAGCTTTCGCTGTGTAGGTACGCTGTGGAAACGGTTAAAGTTTCGCTAAAATTATGTAGGTATGATAGAATTGTTCGCCTTTAAAAGTTCTAATTATTATTCTAAAATTAAGCATTATTTGTGAGGGTGTTTTCATAAAGATGATATTAATCCAAGTAAATACATTTCTCATTACAAGCATTTAATTTAGAAGAAATTTGCCGTTTACATCATTTGATTTCAATGAGTACCTATTTTAGAAGATATCGCAGTAATAATCATAATGTACGGCGCGCGTCGGGCAGCGCTTCTCCTTGTTCGTAAATGAAGTCGCGGGTAAAAAGCGATATCCCAAAGTAAGGCTTCTGCCTTAATAAAAATATTACATACATTTCTATGTATGTAATATTTCTCCGACAAAATAATCGCACTACAGAAAAATTGTGGTGCGCGCTTGGCCTAACTGTTCCACGCGGACGAAGTCGCGAGCAAAAGCTAGTATTATATATGTAATTTATAAACCAATATAGATATTTTAAAACAATTATATATTGCTATAGTCCAAGTCTTTCCTCAAGAAATGGACTATCCAATACACAAGTAATTATCCGAATTTAAAAGTAGTTCTTGAGATAAGCGCGTTTAAAAAAACTCTTTCGCTTTATAATATTGTAAAATATGCCTATTATATAATATTAATATAGAATTTCGATTAGGCATATAATATCTATTTATAAGTTTCAAGGTTAGCCAGTTTAACCAGCGTGTAGTATCCATCTGGGTGATGTTATATAATAACATTAGTAATGATATATTTTATCAGTTTAAACAAGTTTTAACAAAAATACGTCTACATTACCAAAATTAAAAGTGTTTAATATCCCCCCCCCCCCCCCCCCCCCAAATTGTCAAGCAGTGAAAGAGTTGATGATAATGAAGTATATCTAAAAACACTCTCAGTTCATCCGTTTGGGAGCTACAATGTCACGGACACACACACACACACACACACAAACACAGACAGACACAAAGTCAAACTTATAACATCTGTTCTTCGTTTAGGGCTAAAAATCACTTTTAACGTTTGAAAACTTAATAGTGGATATATTTTGCTGTTTTAGTTATAACTAGCATTTGCCCGTGGCTCCGCTCATGTAAATACAACATCCTAGGGCAGATGTCCGATTCGATTTAGATTTTTTTCGATAAAAAATGTACTATTAGTAAGTTAATCAACTGTCATTGTACATACAAGTTACCTAATATAGAGATATGGAAGTTTAAGGAAACTGGGATTTTAACTGTAGATTTTCAGTATGTTCTATCAAATATATTATATTATATCTAAAAAAAAGTAAGCCTATTCAAAAACAAAAGTGACAATCATAATAGAAATACTCGAAATAAGCATAATCTTGATGTACCAGTGACTAGAATTAGTAAATAACTAGCCGATGCCCGCAACTTCGTTTGCGCAGAACTAACGGAAGCGGAACCCTATTTTTTTAAACGGAACCCTACAATAAAAGTAGCCTATGTTAGACCTTATAACATCAGCTATCTGCTAGTGAAAGTCCCGCGAAAATCGGTCCAGCCGTTTCAGAGATAAGCCGGAACAAACAGACAGACAGACCGACAGACAGACAGACGGACAGACAAAAATTTTAAAAATTGGTATTTTATTATAAGTACCGAATATACTTTCAGATTCATTATGTGAAAAGCTGGTACTTTGAAGTTACAAACACACTTCAATTTTATTTATCTGTATAGATGTTTGGGGATGCGTAGGTAGACCGGAGTCTCCCCAAATAAAAGTCATAGACTGCAAATCTACACGTGTATTGCATACGACACAATTAATATACACTGATAGCTTTTGGTAAGCCAGTACAGAACAAACATGAAACACTTCTTACTTAGTTGATAGGTATTATACACAAACAATCCAGTTAGTAGTTCTCTCACAATCTCGCGCGGGATCAGCGTCTAGACCGGGGGAAAAGCTCCCGTCAAAATCTCTGACAGTCGAACTTCTTTTCCTTCTTCTTAATGGTGCGCGTTGCGATTTATGCCACGCCACAGATGTATAGATAAAAAATTGGTATCTTACTATAAGTACCGAATATACTTTCAGATTCATTATGTGAAAAGCTGGTACTTTGAAGTTACAAACAGACACTTCAATTTTATTTATCTGTATAGATTCGTTAAAAGGCCAATATCTACTTTGGCCTTTACAACAGGATTCCACAAAAAAATTAAAAATGGTCATTCAATACATATAAAAAATTAGTCAAAGAACACTAAACTTGCTAATTTCGTGAATTACCTATACGGCAAAATAAAAGATGGAAATTTTTTGATTGTTATTTTAGAATAAAAAAGGTATATAAGAATGTTGTCACTAAAAACGACATAATAAGTGTACAAAAGTATATAGAAGTAGCCTTGCAGGGAGCCACCTCATTCCCAAGGTGTGCTTTACCTACTACTCATGAAACTAAACAACTTTCCCCAAGAAACATGGGTCGAACCAAACATCGCGCTGCGACCAATGGGAGCGAAGAATCATTGGAAAATGTGGAAAAAACGGGAAAATCAGTGGAAAAAAAATCTTTGAGTGCTTCCGCTGCGTGCGCTGTGTAAACGGTTCAAGTTACCCAAAAAATACGTATGAAAGAATTATTCATCTTTAAATGATCTAAAATAAATATTTTAATATCTTTTAATATTGACTCACTATAGCCTTTTTTTGGTAATCAAATTTGGTCGAAATTAATGCATTATTGCGCCATCAGTTGACGCGGACGAAGTCGCGGGCAACAGCTAGTACCTTATAAAGTGGAAAAAATGCAAGAAGTTATGTTTATTATTACTGTTTAGATAACACATCTAGATTTACGAAAAAATTGAGCTCTTGAAATATAATAGCTTAAGTCTAGGTACATACTATACAATGTTAGCGCTCGGTACGCATTGCTTGACAATGAGTGTATGTTCTGTGTTGATAACTATTTATCTATACATATAATAAATCTGTAGAGGGGTCATGTCTGTACATTAAAGATATTTAAGTGAAAATCAAAATTTGATTTATAAAGGCCACAGAACCTAAAAATAACGTTATTGAAAAAAATGTCTGTCTGTCTGTCTGTCCGTCTGTCTGTCTGTCTGTGTGTTTGTTATCACATCACGCTAAAACCACTGGATGGAATAAAATGAAATTTTGCAGGTAGGTAGCTTAGGACCTGAAGGGTAACATAGGATACATTTTATCCCGAAAAACGAAAGGGTTCCCATGGGATCTTCAAAAAACAGTACCTACCTATTTGACGTTATTTCAGGCAATCTATTCGACGTATTTAAATGAAACTTGGCACAAAGGTAGATTGGGACATGAAATAACTAACAGTATTTTTTCTTTCTTGTAACCAAAACGGTTCCCACGGGATCAACTGTATTTTTGAACTTGCTTACGGGGGTTTACTAGGGGCTAGGATGTTTAGAGTTGCGGAAAAAACTGTATTTTTGAACTTGCTTCACAAACCGAAATAAATCATCATTTTTCCCATGTTTTCTCTTGAAATAAAACTATTAAATTAAAATTATAAAAATAAATCTATTTTGTATCCTACTCAACACAAATAATAAATAGCGAAGGAGTAAACTAATAGTACAAGATCTACTTAAACTAAGAATTTGCTTTGAGCGAGAGGTCAACTTATTTGGTGGACTTTAATAAGACGTTACCCACCATTTTTTAGCCGGTAAAAATGTACCTTGATATTATTTCGTTCAGGCTCTTGAAATATTTGCGTTCGAAATTCAAAATTAAACCGCATACATAGGCTGTGTTCCGCGGAAAATAAAACGTATGCAAAATGGCAACCGCTGGTATAAAATAAGCAAAATGGCGGATTATGTTAGCATTATTGAAGTTATCAAAATATGTGCCCTGGCGGATAATCTGTTTTTTTAGCGCTAGCAAGCGCTAACAAGCTCTATTTTCAGCGGAACACAGCCATAGTCTTTTTACCGTATTGATATTGCCTGAGCAGAATAGAAGAATAACTGTTTTATAATTTCAAATACTATTCTATTCATCCTACCATATTATAGGTACTAAGTAATTGTATATTAGGTTGCACTTGAAGCTTGGTAGGTATGTTATTACGAATAATGGTGTCTACAGACACACGAATTTGGTACGGAGCGTACAGCGGATCTGGTACGCTCCGTACCAAATCCGAGCGAGTGTAGGGCAGTCCGGCGAACATAAGAAGAAGGCGAAGAGTTCGCAGCTATCCACATTGGATTTGGTCCGCTCCGTACCAAATCCGTGCGTGTGTAGAGCAGTCCGGCGGTTAGGCCATGCAACGGTGTCAGTGTTGCCAACTTAGGGATTTACCACCCAAAATTAGGGAAAATATCTACGGGGGTTTACTAGGGGCTAGGATGTTTAGAGTTTACTCCTTATGAATCAATTTGTATGTAATAATAAAAAATATTTAAATGTGTGTATATAGTCAGGGATATGAAAATATAACATTGGGAGTGAAATCAGATTTAGTTTTATGATATTCACGCTTAAGTCTTTATGTTAAACACATAACCTTTCTTACTAGCTTATTATCTCTTAGACCTGTCAATGGTATAATTATCAGGGGTAAAGTTTGGGGAGAAATATTTTTGAGTTGATATCACTGCCTGTTATCAATGAATTTCGGGAATCATCGCGTCGTCGAGGAAGGTCTGTAGAAGGATAATGTATTATTATTGTGTGTACTTTGACTGTATTTTACTGCTAAACGGTTGAATTGATTTGAATGAAATTTGGTATGGCAGTGGTTTATGCTTTGGACAAACGCCCAGTCTACTTTTTATCCCAAATATATACAGTGTGCCCGAGGGATAATGTTTTAATTTGTGTACATCCATACTTCCATATCCATACTTCCATATCCATACTTAATATTATAAATGCGAAAGTGTGTCTGTCTGTCTGTCTGTCTGTCTGTCTGTTACCTCTTCACGCTTTAACCGCTGAACCGATTTTGATGAAATTTGGTACAGAGATACTTTGAGTCCTGGGAAAGGACATAGGAATCCATTGATTTGAATCCATACTATATACTATATACTATCCATACTTAATATTATAAATGCGAAAGTGTGTCTGTCTGTCTGTCTGTCTGTCTGTTACCTCTTCACGCCCAAACCGCTGAACCGATTGTGATGAAATTTGGTATAGGGATACTTTGAGACCCGAGAAAGGACATAGGATACTTTTTATCCCGGAAAAATGTACGTTCCGCCGCGATAAACGAATTTTGGCGCAACGGAGTTGCGGGCGTCATCTAGTAATATTATAAATGCGAAAGTGTGTCTGTCTGTCTGTATGTCTGTCTGTTACCTCTTCACGCTTTAACCGCTGAACCGATTTTTTTGAAATTTGGTATAGACATACTTTGGGTCCCGGGAAAGGACATAGGATTATTTTTATCCCGAAAAAGTAGTGTTCCCGCAGAATAATATATTTACGCGGGCGGAGCCGCGGGCAAAAGCTAGTGTTATATAAATTTACATGTTATACTTGATAACAATAATAACCTCCGTTAAATCTATATAATACTTATGACTAATGTCTCAGGTCATTCAACGCACACTCAATAAAAATGATTGACCTCCAGCCAAGTAAGAGAGCACGCGCAATTTAAATTTTGGGTGGAAGAAATGTCAATGATCGGGTTTGAGTACTTTTAGGGTAGATACGGAATCTCAAAAGGAAATGTACGGAACCTTCGGTGGGCGAGTCCACCTCGCTTAGGTTGACAGGTTTTTTCACCGGTCGGTGACTCCGTGTGGCACGTGGACATAACTCACCGCCTTCTCGGTCGACACATCAACACCGATCTACTCGTATATTGTTATTGAGAAATTTTTCCTCGTCTCGATCACATGAGGAAAAAATATAAAATTTGCACGGAAAATATTTTTAATAATAATTTGTATCAATCATTTTAGTTAGTCCGCGTCCGTAACGATCGCTGCAACTTAACCGACTCGAAAATACATAGGTACATTATTCACTACAATTTTATACTACTAAAATATACATTACCTAATAACTAGTATGTATGTAATAATACATGGTGGAATTTCGGATATAAACTACTAACTTAATTATTTTTATTTCGTCTGTTTTGTCGTGTATACCTGTTACACTTCCAGATATACTGGGTGCAATTGGAGACCGTCGGGAAACTCAGAAGTGAACTCATGATTATAAGCAACTCTTATTATGGAGTCCACTTTCCCACTTGAAAAAAAAACTACTGTTTCATACAAAAGTTCCAAGGTGCTATCGTATTTTTGTATGAAACAGCTGATTTTTGCAGGAAAGTTGACACCATAATTAAAGTTGCATATATTCACTTCTGAAAGTTTCCCGACGGTGATTTTTTATTCCGTTTTGAGATAAGAAGGGCATTTTTTTTAAATAGAATCAGCTATTATATACAATAGCATTTGTGTCAAAGCTCATTCTATTTCAAAATTAAAAATCCAGTTTGTTAACTATACAACGTAAACATAGAAACCAGCCAGTTAAAACTAGCCAGATATATTGCGCATTTATAAACTTTTATTTACTTAAACTACCTACGCATTAGGTATTATGTGACAAAACTTTATAAAGACTAAGAAGAAGCGTCGGCAGATTACCTTACTCCTAATCGCTCGCTCCTAATCCTCGCTCAAACGTTTTTTCATTATGTCCTTTTTAGGGTTCCGTAATACTTGATAAACCCTTATAGCTACATAGAACCGCTCTGTCCGTCCATCCGTCCGTCTGTCTGTCTGTCTGTCTGTCCGCGCCTCTAGCTCCTGTAATTATGAACATACATTGATGAAATTTGGTGCAGTTATAGATTGTGTATAGATCTCGGGTTTGGCATCATAAAATAATAATAGTTTTATATTCTAAGGGTGGCTCTCTACATGTGAAATGGGGATGATTTTTTTTTTTCTTTCTACCCCTTGGTGTGAGGTATCGTTGAATAGGGCCTTTGAAATAAAGGAAAGGTTTCATAAATTACTTTTGTATAAAGTTTACAACCGTTTTCAAGTAATCGGTCTAAAAATGATTAATAAGTTGGTCCCCCCCTGGCAATTCTATATTCATTCTAAATCTTAAAGACTTAGAAACTTGCAATTTTCTATGCTGATAGATCATGCTAAAAACTCTTTAGGAAAATTATTTTGAACTAAATGGGAAAGTAACTTTTGAAGTAATTTGAAAAAAACATATTACGCGTTTATAGTTACGGAACCCTCCATGTCCGTCCTGACATGCTCTTGGTTAGGTTATTTAAACTTCTGGAAAATGGTATTTTCATAAATCAATAGGGGATCGGACTATATTTGAAATATTTAGTTTTATTATATATATATTATATTCAGTAATATATATATTCAGAAATATTGAGGCATTACTACTTAGTAAATGTAAAAAATATATTATTTTATGTGTAGTTTACTAATTAAATACATTTAAAAGGTACCAAAACTTTTTTGCGAAATTGGTAAACAAAACCTACATCATTAGTTTACTTACATCATATAAAAAAAAACATTTATTATGGTGATTATGGTAAGTATGAACTTAAACGCACAAATAACGGAAATATTTACAAATATATTCCTGCGGCCATATACTTCATACACCATAACCTACAAGTGACGTCAGTATATAGTATGGAGCGTTTTTAGGAGGCTCGCGAAATTTTGCAAACAAATCGCTGTACCTTTGAAAATATTGACTTTTGATATACGGTTTCTTCTAAGAAGTTACTCATAATATTTAAGAGTACTATTTATTTTTGCAATAAAAAAAATCAGTCCGCTTGCCTATTGCCACAGATAATGTGTAATCGTATTGTCTGTGGCAAAGGATATAATATCAATTTGCAATTTTCACATAATATCGGGACTGCTTCTGTATTATTGCTGTATTATTGCTGTATTATTGCACGATTTAATTAGCAGAATCAAACTCTATTTAAATAATTATCTTCTTCTTCTTCTTTTCTCTTCTTCTTATATTCTTACTTTCTTCTTCATCTTATATATAAAAATGAATTGCTGTTCGTTAGTCTCGCTAAAACTCGGGAACGGCTGGACCGATTTTGATCTTAAAATAATTGTATCAGTTCAGGGAAGGTTTAAACGGTGAGAATTTTTTCATTGTTAAGGCAGAACAACGTTTGTCGGGATATTTAGTACTAAATGAAAATCTATCTGTTTATAAATATTTAAAAATACTTTTTAGGTAAGTAATTATACTCCGTATGTACCTATGTTTTATGACATATTATAATGTATGATAAACAAACGCCACGACGCACAATGTGGACACTCCTAAGAAAGCCGTGCCATAAATGCTTTTTCCAAAAGTGGCAGAGGTACATGTATTATACCTCAAATTGTAGACAAAAGTCCAATCTACCTAAATACAAACGATAAACACTTCTGTTTATCCCTATTTTTTTAAAAAATACGCTCAAAATTGCTAAATGGAAATTTGTTGAAAACTATTCTTGAAATGTAGAAATTTAACTTTGATTTTATAGTAGTTTTTCTCTATGGAATATATAAGTGTTATACCATTTTGGAAACCTTAAAATATGTTCTTTATTATAAATTAATTAAATATTGGGTTTTTGCATATATGACACCACTAGAGACGTACATCTCGTAGTATGCCATTTTTTCTTATGTTTCATTTTCGATTAGAGTTTTGACAGTTATCGAAATTTGCCGAAGTTCTGTAATTACACTTATTTTATAGCAAATTTAATGTAGATTTACATGGTGAATTCTTTTGTTGCGGCATCAGTGCGCAACATGTATTAATATGTAAAAATGTGAAGGTATGTTTTCCTTCTTTATACGATGCAAATGATGAGTTTTTGTTTATCGTCTAATTAATTGAAGAGAATCATATAAGTATATACCATTTTAGAATGCTTGAAATATGTTATTTACGGTAGATAGGATTAATATCTTTTTCTTCAGTAAATTACACCTCTAGAGACGTATGTACTGTATCGTTTTGTCTTCTCTTCAATTATCGACTTGACATTCAATGAAATCTGCTAAAGTACTGAGAATAGTCTTATTTTGTAGTAAATGTAATGCAGATTTACAGAATACAATAGTTTTTGCAGTTTCAGTGCGTAAAATATAATATTATACATTAAAATGTGAATGTATGTATGAAAAAATATCAGTCCTACCAAATTTTGGCCATTACGCATTAGAAATAACACAGTTGTATACTTATTATGTATATAAATGGTAAATAGTCTTCTTCTATGTATAAAGTCTTAATAGGGTTGTGTCCTAAAGTCGAATATCACATTCATACCAATTAAATTTTAAAATTGTTGAATAGCGATACATAAATTTAAAAGAAAAAGTTATTTAGGTTGACGCGATAAAGAATTACAAGCAAATAAAAAGTATTGCCCATCTCTTTCTCGCAAAACGATTTGTGACGTCACGCCTCGCCACCGCCATACATTGCATCAAGACAATTTTATGGCGGTGGCAAGGCGTGACGTCACAGGCCGATATGTCGCTCTCTTTCTTATTGTAAATTTAAATTGTTTGTATTTTCGTTAATTTTTAAGATTTATAAAATTGGGTTTTAAATTGTTTACTATCATGTTGTCTAGCATTGAATAGACGAAAAATATTTTTTTTGTCAACTAGCCTATTCACGACGAAAGTGTAATACTTAATTTTGCTGTGTTGCCCTTTGGGCAACTCTCTGAAGGCGCCCAGGGAGTTACGGAAAAAAGATTAAAATAGGTCTAAACTAAAGTCTGAACTTTACCACATAAGAAAATGC
Source organism: Glaucopsyche alexis (assembly GCA_905404095.1). Taxonomy (NCBI): domain Eukaryota; kingdom Metazoa; phylum Arthropoda; class Insecta; order Lepidoptera; family Lycaenidae; genus Glaucopsyche; species Glaucopsyche alexis. The sequence continues at coordinate 30,477,495 of FR990047.1, forward strand.
AAGAAATAAGCCACTAACGAAATCGTTTTACACATACTTTACTATACTTCTTATATTTATACATCGAGTTTAAAGAATCATATTTCTAGGAAGACTCAGAGTTCTAGATGAAGTTGTAGAACTTTTAGATACATTTTGAGCGACTATTTTGTTATATTTATGTCTTAGAATATCATATAAAATTTAAATAATTTCATATTTACTAGGAATTATTGTATTAAACTCGAAAAACATAGCTACAAAGACTATATGTTCTTTCATGTTTTCATGATTTTTTTCAAAATAGTATAAATTTTTTGTCACTTCATACCTAAAGTACCTTTTAAAATTTCATTTTTATATATTTTTTTTGTTAAATTATCTAAAATAAGTTAAATTTCAAATTTTTAAAATCACATTTTATGTTATAAAAAAATTATTTTTATTGCTGAACTCTCTTTAGCGGCGGCGCGCTCATGCCGTAACTGCCGCGCGGAGCCCTATTTTCAACGTCTAATTAAAATTATAAATAATGGAGATAGAATTCCGGGAGTTAGGACTTTTTTATTGGAAATTTCCTCCTCTTTAACGAGCTTGTTTCAAAATTGCTTAAATTTTAATATTTTTCGAGTTATTAACAAAAAACGAAATATCATTTTTTTTTTATCTTATTTTGTTAATAACAATTGCAATTTTTAACCTGCACCAAAATCCTTCAAAAACATTTTTCTAGAGGTGATTCCGAATCGAATGAGCCATCGCTCATATTTTTAGGACCTTTATCTCTATTTTTCACGTTTTTGAACTTGTTGACTAGTGTATATGTATTCAAGAGTAAAATATAAAAAAAAAAACATGTAAATATCTTGAAAAACAAAAAAGTTACAGATTTATGACACGAAAATGGCCTAAAGTCCACATAGTGCGACGTGCCACAGTCTACATCGGCAGTAGGTCAACGTATAACCGACGTTAAAAAGTGAGTATAATATTTAATTGAAGGTCGGCAGTTCAGGCGTGTGTCCCACGAGTGAAATTCACTTTCTCGTTTTTAATATATTTTACACAACAATAAATAATTAGAAGGAATTTGTCGCGCAGAAATGGCGTTGTACATTTTTAGAATACCGCAAAAGTCGCTTATCGGTCGGTTCGATCGCTGTTGAAGAAAATGAAAGTGTTTTCAGAAAGAAAAGTCACGTTTTATAAAATGTATACCGTAAGTAAACTATAATTAACTGACTTCCAAAAAAAAGGAGTTACGGTTATACGTTCGGCTGTATAAATATTATATAAATTTTGTTAGACTAA